>CP139505.1:411449984-412049984 GCA_021014915.2 Artemisia tridentata subsp. tridentata
TTAGCGTCGGTTGTTTTTCAAAGTGTTTAGGTTCATTAGTTAGCGTCGGCTGTTTTTCAAAGTGTTTTGGTTCATCAGTTAGCGTCGGTTGTGTTTCAAAGTGTTTAGGTTCATCAGTTAGCGTCGGTTGTTTTTCAAAGTGTTTTGGTTCATCAGTTAGCGTCGGTTGTGTTTCAAAGTGTTTAGGTTCATCAGTTAGCGTCGGTTGTTTTTCAAAGTGTTTAGGTTCATCAGTTAGTGTCGGTTGTTTTTCAAAGTGTTTTGGTTCATCAGTTAGCGTCGGTTGTGTTTCAAAGTGTTTAAGTTCATCAGTTAGCGTCGGCTTTTTTTCAAAGTGTTTAGGTTCATCAGTTAGCGTCGGTTGTTTTTCAAAGTGTTTCGGTTCATCAGTTATTTTTGATAACATTCTTAAGTTATCGTTCAACTTTAACGTGCAATATCTCACTCATATTATATCGGATTTGAGTGATTCAAATTTATGTGTAAAGAATGGTTAAAAAGCTACAACTTTCGTGTTTTAAGTTTTGCAAAATTCGGCCTTTAAACTAGGCAAAATTAGAGCTGAAAATGCCAAAATTTTTAACAAAATCAACACCCACTTAAAAAGTTGAAAAAAAGAAGTTGCGATTCATATATCATAGAGTAAACTACAAAATACATCCCTGTGGTTTGATCAATTTTACACGATACATACCTCAAAAAAAGTTGTGCCATACACATCCCTCCGTTAGTAAAAGTCAAACACAATACATCCCTCCGTCAAAATAAGGACTAACTGCGCAAACCATTTCTCCGTTATCTCCTAACGAGATAGAAAATGTTTACACGGTTAGTCCTCTGGGTTAACTCTATTTGCACCGTTAGTCCTTTTTTACGTTTTCGTCTGTTTTTTTTCGTTTTCGTCCGTTTTTTTACGTTTTCGTCCGTTTTATTACGTTTTCGTCTATTTTTTTACGTTTACGTCCGCTTTTTACGTTTTCGTCCGTTTGTTTTCAAGGATTGACTTAATCAGTTGACTCGAATCATTTATAAAAATTCGAAAAAACTTATATAAATTCGAAAAATTTATAAAAATTCGAAAAGTTTATATAAATTCGAAAAAATTTATAAAAATTCAAAAAATTTATAAAAATAAGAAAAATTTATAAAAATTTCTAAAAATTCGAAAAAATTTATAAAAATTCAAAAAAATTATAAACATTTATAAAAATTCAAAAATTTTATAAAATTCGAAAAACTTATAAAAAGACGAAAAAATTTATAAAAATTCGAAAAAATTATAAAAATTCGAAAATTTTTATAAAATTCAAAAAATTTCTAAAAATTCAAAAAATTTATAAAAATTCGAAAAAAATTATAAAAATTCAAAAAACCTATAAAAATTTATAAAAATTCGTAAAATTTATAAAATTCGAAAAATTTATAAAAAGTTGAAAAAGTTTATAAAAATTCGAAAAAATTTATAAAATTCGAAAAACTTATTAAAATTCGAAAAAACATATAAAAATTTGAAAAGATTTGTAAGAATTCGAAAAATTTATAAAAATTCGAAAAATTTATAAAAATTACTAAAAGTTTATTAAAATTCAAAAAACATAAAAATTTTTAATAAAATTCGAAAAATTTATAAAAATTTGAAAAATATGAAAATTCAAATTTTTTTCGAATTTTTAAAAATCTTTCGAATTCAAATTTTTTTATAAATCTTTCGAATTCAAAATTTTTTGTAAATCTTTCGAATTTTTATAAATCTTTTGAATTTTAAAAAATTTTACGAAATATTTATAAATTTTTTCGAATTTTTATAAATTTTTCGAATTTTTACAAATTTTTTCAAAATTTTATAGGATTTTTCGAATTTTTATAATTTTTTCGAATTTTATAAATTATTTCGAATTTTTATAAACTTTTTCAAGTTTTTATAAATTTTTTGAAATTTTATAAATTTTTCGAATTTTTATAAATTTTTATAAATTTTTTGAATTTTTATAAATTTTTTCGAATTTTTATAAATTTTTTGAATTTTTATTAATTTTTTGAATTTTATAAAATTTTTCGAATTTTTATAAGTTTTTCGAATTTTTATAAATTTTTTCGAATTTTTATAACTTTTTCGAATTTTATAAATTTTTCGAATTTTTATAAATTTTTTCAATTTTTATAAGTTTTTTCTAATTTTTATAAATTTTTTGAATTTTTAGAAATTTTATAAATTTTTTCGAATTTTTATAAGTTTTTCGAATTTTATAAATTTTTTCGAATTTTTATAAAGTTTTTGAATTTTTATAAATTTTTTCGAATTTATATAAAACTTTCGAATTTTTATAAATTTTTCGAATTTATATAAGTTTTTTCGAATTTTTATAAATGATTCGAGTCTGCTGATTAAGTCAATCCTTGAAAACAAACGGGCGAAAACGTAATAAAGCGGACGTAAACGTAAACAAATGGACGAAAACGTAAAAAAAACGGACGAAAACGTAAAAAAGGACTAACGGTGCAAATAGAGTTAACCCAGAGGACTAACAGTGTAAACATTTTCTATCTCGTTAGGAGATAACGGAGAATTGGTTTGCGCCGTTAGTCCTTATTTTGACGGAGGGATGTATTGTGTTTGACCTTTACTAACGGAGGGATGTGTATGGTGCAACTTTTTTGGGAGGGATGTATCGTGTGAAATTGACCAAACCACAGGGATGTATTTTGTAGTTTACTCTATATCATAATGCATACCAAATTAAAGATAATTAAATTTAAAAAATTATGATGAAATCGGTTTTTCATAAAAGTTTATCGTTTGAAAGTTATTTACGTTTAAAGTTTTGAGGTGGAATAAAAAAAATGGTTAAAATGACCAAAATGCCCCCTAACCAAATTTAATAAGAAAAAAAAAATGAGAGTGGGTGGTGGACACTTGTCACATTGTGAGTGTCTTTCTAGCCTTTTTAATTTTCTTTACTTTCTAAATGGTCGCGTCTCATATATCCAAAGCATGCATAAAAACCATTGTACTATGTGCATAAAAAACTTGTACAAAGGATATATATGCAATTATTCACTTTGGGAGGTATATAAATGCAATTTGGCCAAAAACTAAATATCTCACAAACCGTTAGTCTTACGCGAAACGAATCATACAATCACGGCGATAAATAAATCATGTTTCTATTGAGGGACGCTTCTATATACTTTCGACGAATTCTTTTTCTATTTTTTTTGTGAGTGTTGAAATTTACGTTTTGAAAAATCATATATGATTTTATAAACTAACAAATCACATGTAATCTTCCGGGGCGTAAATTTCAACACTTAAAAAAAACTCAATAGTAAGAATAAAAAAAGTCGTAAGTATATTGAAGTGTCCATCTACTGAAATATAAAAAAAATTCTCATCGCAATGATGTATTTTTTGTCACTTTAAGGTTTATCGCTTGTAAAATATTTTATTTTCATAAAAACCTAAATGACTAAAACATGCTAGTATCCGATAAACACTTTAACGTTTAAAATAATAAAAACTCTCGTTACGACATTTTTTGAACACCTAGCAGACATCATCAATGTTCATCATTAATTTATTTGTTCAACATCGTCAAAGAGAAAAGCAACAAAAAAGTTTCACAAAGAAGTATTAATGTTGCATGTCATAGATGAAGCACACTTGATTGATTTATGCATTTCATCGAGCGCCAGATAGTTGTTCTAAAACACACTTGATTTGTTTAAAATCACAAAAAGTCTTTTTGAAAAATCATAAACAGTGATTTAGAGAAGAATTCATGAAAATTATGTATTTTAAACTTTTAAATTAAGATGTTTGCTATTTGACGGAAATTTCGTTTATGATAACCATAATATTGGAGGATGTGGTAAGGTGGAAGACACATTTCACATCATGTGGTCTTTTAGACTTTTTAGGGATCCTCATTTAATTTTTTCCCATAAGTAAGGGTTGGCCTATAATAACTAGATGTGCTTAATTATCTTATTAAATGAGCCGAAACCATTAGATTAAAAATTTTAAAAGGGATGTGTTATATTAACGGTGGCTAGTTTTTTAGTTTAATCCTCTCTAGTAACTAGGAGGTACTTTTTTTAGTTTTTTAATTTACTTTTAGTGTTTTGTCGTTTTGTTTTTTTTGTTTTTGTTTTTTTTTTTTTGTTTTTTTTTGTTTTTTTTTTTGTTTTTTTTTAGTTTTTTTTTAAGGGTTTTTCTATCTTGTGCCATAGAGGCACAAGATAAGAAGGGAAAAAGTACACAAAAAGTACTCAGGGCCCCACAAAAAATACATTTTTTATAAATATTTGAGTCCTTTTCTGTGGGTCCGTGAGTACTTTTTGTGTACTTTTTCTCATCTTATCTTGTGCCCCTATGGCACAAGATAGAAAAATCCTTTTTTTAAATAGAAAGGTATAATAATGTATTGTATATGTATAATGTTTTGTATATTTGTGTTTAATAATGTTTTGTATATGTATAATGTTTTGTATAATTATTTTGTTTGTATAATAGCACGTTAAATATTGCCACATTAAATAACTACAACAACAACTGTTATTATTAAATTGAACGACAACGTCAACACATTATTTAAAAACAACAACATCTACGACATATGAAGATTATTCATTTCATTTAAAAGATCATGGAGCCTTGCACCCGACTGACAAGCGTGATCCTCAGGATTCCTTGCCAATTCTAACTCCATCTCCAGCGTCTTTATTCTTGTCTTCAACAGCTTGATCTCATTATCTTTAGCAACGCAGTTTGAGCACTGCGTTGAAGATGAGGCTTGATTAAAGTACTTGTTTTCAAAATCATCTTTCCACATGAAGTATCGACACCCATAGTTTTTTGTACCTCGCTGTTACATGTTAAGAAAATTATAAGAAATGTATTTTTAACAGACAAATTATTTACATAACTGAGCAAAACGTATGATTATTTACCACTGAAAGAGGACATGCATAATACGGTCGCCCACGGCTACCTTCTTTCCCGGATTTCCGTTCTATAATGAATCCTCTATCACATCGACACCAGAAAGGATTTCTTCGTTCCACCTGGCCAAAGAATTTGCATAATAATTTACAACATAAATCAGTAATCATTCACAATATTTTGTCGGTATAATTATTTACAACATAAATCAATAATTATTTACAATGTTTGTCGGTATAATTATTTACAACATAAATCAATAATCATTTACAATGTTTTGTCTGTATAATTATTTACTCCATTAGTCGATGTTGATATAAAGTTTCCCATTCGGCTGCAACAGGCTCTCTGAAAAACCTCCATTGTGGGTGGTTACGCGGAAGTGGAAAATTTGGGTCTAGCGTCGGTACAATGAAGTGAGCATAGTCCAACTCCCCCACACGGGCAATCACAATAGGGTCGGTTCTTGGTGATGAGCTTGGCCCGGTAAAAAGCGGAAAACATGTGTTCCAACCATGCTCAAATATAAATACAACAGGTCGGTGGATCACTGAAGCGATAACCAGCCCCGTGTTTGGCATCGACATCCAGCGACCTCTAGGTGCATCTCCATTGAACCAGTCTATTGTATAGCGAAGATGGTCATAGTCAATTTGCGACCACATACTTATGTAAGTTTGACTATGATATGCTAACTCTTCCAGTAACATATGTCTGACTTCGGCCCACCTATTTTCGTTTTGAGCAAGACTGTGAGCAACGCACCGAAACCCACAATTTCCATCACCATCCACATTATATATACTTATTACGTATGGACGGAAAAGCCGTGGAATATGCTCAATAAAAGCATTGCTCACATTATCTCCAACATATAATCTGTGGCGTGGACTATCACCCGTGTAAGAACTATGTCTTGGAGGTTCTTTGCGCAAGTTCGGGACTTTTGTAGATCTTGAATTTGTACTTCTTCGGTGATCTACGATTGGTACTTCATTAAAGTCTGGGACTTCATTAAAGTCCGGGACTTCATTCAAGTCCGGGACTTGTGTAGCCTTGCCCTTTTTGTCCTTTGCGCTCGGACGTCCACGGGTATTTTTCAGAATAGCAGGTTCACGTGCGCCAACAGATTCAGGCTCGTATATCTCTTTAAACTTCCTTAACATATTTTTCTTGACAAATTCCGATGCTTTGCTAAAAATATTCGTGAATTGTCGAAAGTCATTTTTCAACGAAGGATCAACATCATCATCATCATCATCACTGGAAGAGCCATCTTCAGGCGGTGGCCTATTGATAACAGGCCACGGAACAGATAGGGTTCTCCAAAAAATAGGAATTAATTCCAGTGGAATGGGGCGTCCTGAATTCATTAAAAGTGACTTATATAAATTACTGATATTAATGAGGAAAACAACTTGATAGTTATAAATTTAATATACTTACTATGATATACGTAGTATTGCATGATGTGAAAGCATGGTAGTCCATATACTGACTGCAACTTATGGCTACATTGGTCTGCGGTGATCGGCCGGTGGAGTTCTTTGAACATAAGTTCGAAAGCATGTTTGGAAACTTTATAAAACAATTCTTCAAATAGTGATACATCACATTTATTTATTTTCTCGTTTATGCTTCTATTAAAACTCTCTTTTATCGCATTTTCTTGCGAAATGAGAATTTTATCGACCGACATCAATAACCTGTCTAATTCGGACTGTGTGCCGTCCAAATATAATTTCAACAACGCGTGGTGAGCCTCAACTCTGCACGTTGTTGTCTGGCTGTATGAGCGATATTGGTCGGTAATATACGAGACAAACATGTCTGAGTAATTATTTAGCCAGTTATCCAGATACTCAGAGATATCTGAAAAAAACAATGAATTAATTAAAGGTCATTCGGGTGCTTATTTATTAAATAATAAAAAACAATGAATTAATAATTAAGTACCCGCATGGTCGACCAATCGCCGTTGTAGGCGGTGATAACGTTGCACGTACATTTCGTACGTCGGAGCTTTAACCATCGCATCCCAGCTGTGTTTAATGGGCTGATACTCTTCTAACCCACCACGACATCTATTTTTGCAATACTTAATCAGATTTTGCTCTATATGCCACCGACAGAGTAATCCGTGAGCGTTAGGAAATTCTTCTCTTATTGCCCCAACCAACGCTAAATCTCTGTCAGTGACGATAACGCATGGGTAATATCTTTCGTCTATCACTTGCTTCACACGTTGCAATACCCATCTAAAATTATGCTCTTGTTCACTGCTTAAAAAGCTATACGCCATTGAAAATGTTTTATTTGTTGAAGTTACTCCAACAATTTCCAACAACGGCAATTTAATCTGCGTGGTATTGTACGTGGAGTCCATCAGCATGATTTCTGGGAATGTACACCATAGAGCATACGACGTGGGGTGCACAAAAAAAAGCTCCTCAAGCTCGTTAGTATGCTCATTTACCCTCGGGTACCATGTATACCCTGAATCCCTCAAATGCGAGTAAAGGACTTGAATTGGAGTTCTATCACCTACTCTGTCTCTCCGGAACTTATTTTGTGCGTTATATATAGTTCTAACGCTAGACACGTTATCCGGATTACGACCCTGTATTGTCGAAAGTATATTACGTGGTCGTACGTTATAATCTGTCAATTCTTTGACCAAACCCAACTCATCTTCCTTTAATCGCATTGCATATGCCACACCATGCAACGACTCTAGCATATCATGATTATGCGTATCATCCTTCACCCTCAAAATCCAATAATTTTGTGTTCGATGATATTTCGCATATAATCTGAATGGACAATTGGTTTTACATGTTTTGGTTTTCCGTTTTCCACTACCGTGAGGTTCATAGTTCCCACCCTTTGTACACCTATAATTTACTTCGTACATCTGACCATTTTCTGATTTGGTTCTATGTTTAACAATGACAAAACCGAGCTCCCGAGCTATATTTTGCACCCACTCAGTTACTTCCTCGTGAGAACCGAAAACCTGAAAATACATAACAAATTTTATAACATATATTTTTTTAACTAATACTTTTATAACTAATTTTTTTTAACAAAATATATTTAACATTTTACAAAAATTACAACTTTTACATTTTTACATTTTTAAATCTTACACATTTAGTTTTTATTACAACTACATTTTTACATTTTTAAAACTTTTATTTAACTTTTACTACAACTTTTGTAATTTTTTTACAACATATACATTTTTTTTAAAACTTACATAACAAAACTTACAAAATACATTTTTAACATTTACAGCAAAAAAAAAAAATATAATAAGAGAGAAAACGCGTTTTGTCCACTCAGTTACGTACGCTTATCTCTCTCTCTCTCTCTTATCACAATCTCTCTCTCTCTCTCTCTCACACACACACACACACACAACTCTCTCTCTCTCTCTCTCTCTCTCTCTCTCTCTCTATTTTAGATCTAAAAACTTTTTTAGATCTAAAATCACTCAGATTTTATGGTGAGTGGTGATCTGGTATGTGATATGTGATGGATTTTGGTGAGTGCTACGTGATTATCTGATTCTGGGTTGGAAAAATTAGGGGGTTTTGGGTTTTTTGGTTCTGTGGTGGGTGATTATGTGATTATTTGTAAGCTGTGTTGTTTAATTTACCAAATCTATAAAAAAAATGTGGTTCGCCTAATTTTTAAAAATTAGGGTTTCTAAAAAATTAGGGGGTTTTGGGTTTTTTGGTTCTGTGGTGGGTGATTATGTGATTATTTGTAAGCTGTGTTGTTTAATTTACCAGATCTATAAAAAAATTGTGGTTCGCCTAATTTTTAAAAATTAGGGTTTCTAAAAAATTAGGGGGTTTTGGGTTTTTTGGTTCTGTGGTGGGTGATTATGTGATTATTTGTAAGCTGTGTTGTTTAATTTACCAGATCTATAAAAAAATTGTGGTTCGCCTAATTTTTAAAAATTAGGGTTTCTAAAAAATTAGGGGGTTTTGGGTTTTTTGGTTCTGTGGTGGGTGATTATGTGATTATTTGTAAGCTGTGTTGTTTAATTTACCAGATCTATAAAAAAAATTATGGTTCGCCTAATTTTTAAAAATTAGGGTTTCTACAAAATTAGGGGGTTTTAGGTTTTTTGGTTCTGTGGTGGGTGATTATGTGATTATTTGTAAGCTGTGTTGTTTAATTTACCAGATCTATAAAAAAATTGTGGTTCGCCTAATTTTTAAAAATTAGGGTTTCTAAAAAATTAGGGGGTTTTGGGTTTTTTGGTTCTGTGGTGGGTGATTATGTGATTATTTGTAAGCTGTGTTGTTTAATTTACCAGATCTATAAAAAAATTGTGGTTCGCCTAATTTTTAAAAATTAGGGTTTCTAAAAAATTTGGGGGTTTTGGGTTTTTTGGTTCTGTGGTGGGTGATTATGTGATTAATACACGTATCATGTGCTTTAGCAGTTTTGGTGGTTTCTTGAAACTGCTTGTGCTTATGTGAAACTGCTTTAGCAGTTGTGCTTATGTGAAACTGCTTGAGTTGTGTGGGTGCAAACGGGTAGGTTAACACCTTGATCTGCCACCTTTGAGTGGTATGAATACCTGCTCTGGCCTACCCCAGTCCACAGGCTCTGTGTGGTTTCTTGGCAAACTGCTTATGTGCTTATGATAAAAAAGTGCTTATGTGCTTATTGCACACAAGCAAACCATTTGCACACAGGCTCAGATTAGACCCACTTTACGGGTTGGGTTATATTGACTGTGGCTAGTTTTTTAGTTTAACCCTCTCTATTATGTAGAGGGTTTGGTGAGGAAACTGCTTATGAAACTTAAAATAACAAACTGCTTATATGCTTGATAAGCAGTTTGTTATTTTAAGCTGATTTGAAACTTGTTTCTTTAAAAAAAAAAAAAAAAAAAAAAAACTGAGATAAGGCAATGATGATTTAAAAAAAAAACATGATTTTGGCATGGCATTTCCGAATGGACGGCAAAAAAAAACTTAATTTTGCAACCTTTGATGTTGTAGCCATATGTGGAGGTCCTCTTCTGTTTGATACACGGTTAAGGTGGTTAAACCTTGTGTCTTTGTGTATAAGATATATTGACTTAATATGATTAAGCACGCGGAATTTACTTAACCACACTTAGAAGGTTATGTATGTTGTGGAAATGGAAGAATTATATTTGTTACTTAATAATGAACAAAGAAAGTATTTCACTAAACGATTCAATATTATTCCAAATAATACGAGTGATCTTTTGTTACTCACTAGGGTTACAAAACCTTGAATCTTATGTTACAACTTGTGATTTGTGTTTGTTCTATGTTCTAACAGTTATTCAAATATTTTACTTATGTCTCTCTGCATAATCACTAGTCTAAGATCTCTTTTATAGTTGCAAAAGATCTTTACAAATTGCTTAAAAGTCTTGACCGACTTACTTGGTTAACTTATGCATATTGGTGTCAGTACATAAGATACAACATGTATCTATGTATACAACTTGTTAACTAAGCACATGGAGTAAGATATTATCTACCGTATATGTTTGACCAAAATACAATAAATATCTTCTTGATCTTATCCTATGAGTCACTGATCAGCAGTACCTTATACAACTAGCAGTACCTTCAACTTGAACTAGCAGTACCTTCTTGCTCTAGCAGTACCTTCATGTACTAGCAGTACCTTGATCATGAACTAGCAGTACCTTTGACTTAGAGTAATTTCTAATACTCTAACTTCAGAATATTTAATTCCCAACAATCCTCCCCTAAACATGTGAATCAATTCAAACATGTTTTCTGAATTAAATGAGGACTTGTGAAGATCTTTCAAACACTTCATGAATCTGAACTATTCTTCTTATTCTGAACTCATCTGCTTTGTTCTTCTTTGACTTCAACAATATCAAAACATTGTACCAAAAGATGGTGCAATTTCCTTGGATGGAGGAATTGTAAGAGGCAATAATGCTGTGTATCTTGGATGCTTGTTTCAACAAGTGAAATCATCTAACCAGCATGTCTTTGAAGTGAAATTGAAACTTTTCTTCGTTTGATCTAGATAGAACTTTCTCCTTTAGGAATGTTTCATCCCTTCTAGATATTTGATCTGTTCTAATCATTTTCAACCTCTACATCATCTTGTATGCTCTTGTCTTCTCCTTCCATATATTGGTTTATTCTTCCTTTTCTGGGAAATTATTTCCTCCCCTGAAGCAAATAACTTTTGTTTCCTCCCCTTGTTTGGAAGATCTCACTATGTACTAAAGAACTTCTCTTCATATCACCTGATCTATCAGTTTGAACTTATTTTCAGACAATATTGTACATGAAGCCATCAATTCATTAAAAGTTTAAGTTGCTGTCCTTATCACTTCTAGGTGTGTTAACTCCTATGAGAGGTGAATCAGTGGACAATTTGATTCATAGTCCATAAATGAATGGTTTTTCTGAATCCTTGAAAATCCTTTTAAGAAATCATTTAGCTTAGTAGTATGTTTATGATTTTAGAATTGAAAAATCATACTACATTCAACCATTTTGAAAGAATCAAGTGTGTAACAGACACCTAATCAAAATTTCGGTTTAAAAATAACCTCTGGTTGTGTGAGAACCAATGTATTTCAGTTATTACTAACTGCCTGTGAAAAGATAAATCTATTCAAAAGATTTTCTTGACAGGGTTTCCAGCTCATAGCAATTGTTACCTCCAACACAAGTGTTAGATTCACTTTCACTAGCTGTTATTTCTATCAGATGTCCTTAGACTAACTCATTATACTTGAAAGTATAAAATGATAGAAAGTGAGTTGTATCAATTACTATCTGATCAACTAAGTCATCAATTCAATGTGAAAAATCATAACTAGATTTCAAGAAAGAAGTTTTAAGGAGGTTTAATTCCTAAACTCAGTCCATCATAAATCTACTATGGTCAGCAATTTGATAAGAATTGTGCTGTTCCCATTTCACTTGAAATATCCTTTGTGTTCACATACTCATACCTGAAATAGTTAGTCTAAAACCAAAAGAACAATGTACAAAGTACTTGTCTTGCATTAGATTAATCATAAAACCAACTGTATGAATAACACAATTCAAATTTTGATATAGCAGTACCTTATAAATCCAGCAGTACCAACAAAAATTTATGTACAAAAACACATCATATTGAAAATTTAAAGATTAAGCATTCCAATACTTGCTATTAAGTACTGAAATCTTGAAACATCAAAAGCTTTTGTTAACAGATCTGCAAAATTATGCTCTGAAGCAATTTTAAGAACTTGAATTAATCTTTTCTCATTGCAATCTCTTATAAAGTGATGCCTAATTTCAATGTGTTTTGTTTTAGAGTGTTGTACCGGATTTTTAATAATACAAATTGTACTACTATTATCAATATAAATAACAGTGTTTAAGAAATTGTACCCATAATCAAGAAGTTGGTTTTGAAGCCATAGAACTTGACTAGAGCAACTTGCAGCAGCTATATATTCAGCTTCAGTTGTTGAATTTGCCACACTTGTTTGCTTCTTACACTGCCATGAGACAAGTCTACACCCAAGGAATTGACATCCTCCAGTTGTTGACTTTCTGTCTAAGCTAGCACCAGCATAATCACTATCTGAATATGCTACCAAATCAAAAGGAGATTCTCTAGAATACCATATACCCAACCTTGGTTGACCTTTAAGATATCTAAAAATTCTCTTGACTGCAATCAAATGAGAAACCTTTGGAGTAACTTGAAATCTTGCACAGACACAAACAGGAAACATGATATCAGGTCTAGATGATGTAAGATACATCAAAGAGCCTATCATAGATCTGTAATTGTGTACATCTACATTTTCTCCATCTTCATCTTTCAGAAGGTGCTTCTCTGAGTCCATTGGTGTGCTTGCTATTTTTGAATCAGCAAATTGAAATTTTCTAAGTATCTCTGCAACATATTTGTCTTGACTAATAAATATGCCTTCAGATGATTGCTTAACTTGCAAACCCAAAAAGAATGTAAGTTCTCCCATAGAACTCATCTGAAACTTATCTTTCATAAGCTTCTCAAATTCTAAACACATTTCCTTCCTTGTAGATCCAAAGATAATGTCATCCACATACACCTGCACTAACAGAAGATCCTTCTTGTGCTGTTTGATGAAAAGTGTCTGATCAATCTTTCCTCTTTGAAATCCATTTTCTAATAAGTAGGAAGCAAGTGTTGCATACCAAGCTCTTGGTGCCTGATGAAGGCCATAGAGAGCTTTCACTACTCTGTACACTTTGTTTGGATGTAATGGATCAATGAAGCCAGGAGGTTGTGAAACATACACCTCTCTTTCAATTTCACCATATAAAAATGCGCTTTTGACATCCATTTGGTAGACTGTGAAGCCTAAAAATGAAGCATAAGCTAGAAACAGCCTAATTGCCTCAATCCTTGCTACTGGAGCATAAACTTCATCATAATCTATTCCTTCTTCTTGTGTGTACCCTTGTGCTACTAGTCTAGCCTTATTCTTGATCACAATTCCTCTGTCATCCCTTTTGTTCTTAAAAACCCATCTAGTGCCAATTAGCTTCTCACCTATAGGTAAATCAGCTAGCACCCAAACCTTTTGAATCTTGAACTGAAGAAGCTCTTCTTGCATAGCCTCTACCCAGCTTGAATCATCTAGTGCCGTAAGAATATTCTTTGGTTCCTTTTGAGAGAGAAAACATACAAATAAACATGAGTTTGAAAGTTCATGTTGTTTTGAAGCATAAAGGGCATCAAGAACCCCCTTTTTGGTCTGAAGAGACTAGTTGTCTTCTTGTCTTCACACCAGATTGTATATCTCCTATCACATTATCTAGGGAATGAACTTTGTGAATTCTTGTGTGTGGGGTAGTGGGAACATGATAAGATGATGAAAGATTAGTCAAATCCACTTCATCTTCTTGGAACTCTGCATCTTTTGAGTGTGAAGGACCAGCAGGACCTTCAGCTGAACTAACAGTTCCTTCAAATGAACCACCAGTACCTTGAGAAGTACTAACAGTACCTTGCTCTGTCTCAGCAGTACCATCAATATTTAACATATTGAGTTGTTCCATTGTTCCAACATCTCTTCTTTGAGCCTCAACATCCTCTTTTGCTTTACCAGAAGAAGATTCATCATTGTTTGAAGCTAAATCCACACTGGAACTTGACCACAATGGCATAATGACATCAGATTGATCTTTATCTAACTCCACCTCATTTGTTGCTTGTGAACCTGAAAAATTATTAGTTTCTGCAACAACAGGTAAATAATTCATAGAGTTTGTTAGATAATCAAGATCAAATATCCATTTTGGTCCTTGACCTACTACATTGGATTTGTTTTCCTGAAACTCCACATGTAGTTCTTCTTGAACTTTCTCAGTTCTTAAGTTGTAAACTCTAAAAGCTTTGCTAACAAGAGAATATCCAACTAAGAAACCTTCATCTGCTTTACCATCAAATTTTCCTAAATGGTCTAAGGTATTGAGAATTGTCACATGACATCCAAAAGGTCTAAGAAATCCTATTGCAGGAGTTCTACCATTAAAGAGTTCATATGATGTCTTATTGTGAGGCTGCACAACTAAAACTCTATTTTGAACATAGCAAGCAGTGTTAATTGCCTCTGCCCAAAAGATTATAGGTAGCTTAGAATCAGCTAACATTGTTCTAGCAGCTTCAATTAGTGTTCTATTCTTTCTTTCAACCACTCCATTCTGTTGTGGTGTTCTAGCAACACTATATTCTCTCCTAATACCTTTTTCTTTGCAGAAATCATCCATAACTCTATTTCTAAACTCTGTCCCATTATCACTCCTAATGACTTTGACTTTCTTGCTTACTTGGTTTTCTATCAGTGTAATGAATTCCTTAAGAATGCTTGATGTCTCATCCTTAGTGGCTAAAAAGAAAACCCATGTAAATCTACTATAGTCATCAGTTATAACAAGACAATATTTTTTATGTTGTATACTCCTTACTGAAACTGGTCCAAATAAGTCCATATGCAGCATAAACAATGACTGATTGATAGAGTTAAAAGTTTTGGGCTTACAAGTGGCTTTGTGTTGTTTGCCTTTTAGACAAGCAATGCATGTTTGATCATTTTCAAATCTTTTTTGAGGTAAACCTCTTACCAAACCATTCTTAACAATTTTATTTACGGTTTTGAAGTTAATATGACCAAGCCTTCTATGCCATAGAATTGATTCATCCAATGTGGCCTTTGATACAAGATAAGTTAAATCTTCTTTAGGAATGATGTTCTTCATATCAACACTATACATATTGGCCTTTCTAGGAATTCTAAGAAGTACTTGATTTTCATCAGGCATCTTAAAATCCTTAGATAGAACAAGACATTCAGTGTCAGTAAAAAGCACATTATTCTTTTTGTCACACATTTGTGAAACACTAAAAAGATTATACTTTAACTCTTGTACATAGTACACATTTTCAAAATCTAAATTTCCGGTTTTAATAGTACCTTTACCAGAAATTTTGCCACGAAAACCACCTCCAAAGGTAACATATCCTCCATTGAATTCTTGAAAATCTGAAAGATAAGACATGTTGCCTGTCATGTGATTGGAACATCCACTATCTGAGTATCCTTGATCTTGATGATCAATAGAATGTCCCTGCACACAAATAAGAAAGTTAGTTTTCTTTGGGGATCCAAGCCATTACTGACTTGAATCTGCCTCTTGCATCAATATAGTTTAATCTTTTAAGGATTGTTGATGCAACATTGGATTTTTGAATCCAACATGCTGAGGCCTTAATAGCATTTGCCCTATTACCCTTAGCAGCAGAGTGAGTAGCATGTTCAGCAGAGTCTGCTAACTTTGAAGTCACACCCTTTGGTCTCCAAATTTGTTTGTGGACCACTGCTTTTGATTGAATGGGCCTTAGAACAGTTTTAGATGCATGTTTGAAAGTTGTTTTTGCATCCTTAGCTGTTGATTTTGGGTTAACAGTCATCAAAGGTCTAACAGTACCTTTAAATTTACCAGTACCTTTAATTTGTTCTGGTAGTACCTTGTTAACAGGACCTTTTTGTCTATCAGGACCTTTGGGTCCAGACTTGTTTGAGACTGTTCTGGGTTTAGATCTATGAGTATTAGAGTGAAAAAGAGTTTGAGGAGTTTGCCTTTTGTAATTCACCCTATGGTATTCATACCCAGTTACCCTTTGGTTGCAGAAAGCTGCAAGATGGTCAAAACTACCACATGTATAACAAGCTTTATTATAAAATGCAAAGTCATCACCTAATTGGTTAGACTTGAGGTTGTTCCAATTCCTTTGGTTACCTCTGGGCTTGTTTGTAGTTCTATATTGTTCACAATATCTAATTGGTTTCCTAACTGTCTTAACATTTGACTTAGGCCTGTTAGTGTTGTGATTGACTATCTTAGGAAGACTTGTTCCTACTTTCTTAACCAATACAGGTTTAGACATAACCTGTTCTTCTTCACTATCACTATCAGTTGTACAATCTTCAACAACTATAGTATCTCCTTTCTTAATAAAGGACACCCTGTCCTGATAAGATAAAGTTTTATCTAAACTTTTACTTACCTTCTCTATCTTTGGAGATTTAGTGACCTTAGAACCATATTCCATGATTGGTTCTTGAAACTCAGGTAACCCTGTGTGTGCTAAATCAATACCTGGAGGTGAATGAACACCTCTGTATGGTGGGGGTACAGACTTAAATCCAACACCAGAATTAACTTTATCAATAACTTGGGCTTCCCAAAGTCTATTGAATCCTTCTGAGGAATGTGCTAATACATCCACAGAAACCTTTACATTTTCTCTTTCATTCTTATGTTTAGCTAATGATTCATTCAACTCAACAATACACTCATCTCTGATCTTAATGTCATTTTTTAGTATATTGATGTCATCAGCAAAATGAATTTCATTATTTTTAAAATGTAAAACTTGTTTTTCTAAAACACCTAGACCTCTTTTGTGATTAGCCAAATTAAACAAAGAATCAAGCAGCTCTTGTTTATGAGCTTCAAATCTTTTATTAAGGTCTTCATAAGCTTTAAGATTAGGACATGATTCAGTACAAGATGTAATATTGTTTACCTCTGAATCAGAATGAGCCATTAGAGCAAATTCATTGGCCAAAAGAGCAGCATTCGGTGGTGCATCTTCTTCAATAGCCATAGAGCTCCAATCATAACCAATACCATCAATAGCCAACATAGCCTTTGGCTCTTCAACAGTAACTTCCTTTTTCCTATCTTGCTTATACCATGTGTTTCTATTCTCCTGCTTTCTTGGGCTTCTACACTCCTTAGCAAAGTGCCCTAACCTATGACAGTTGAAACACTCTACTTTCTTCTTATCAAACCCAGCAGTATCATTACCATTTATGGTAATCTGCTTCCCAGTTCTTTGCCAATACTTCTTAGCCCTCATGCTAAGCAAAGCAACCTGCCATTTAATATCCATAGCTTCCAAATCATCACCATCTACCTGCTCAAGGTCTTCATGGTTGAGAGGAGAGCCATTAGATTGACTGGTAATAAAAGCATAGAATGTTGAATCTCCAAGACCAGCAACATCCTTGTGAGAACTTGTAGAAGGAGCACTTTCACCTTCATCTACCTCTTCATTCTTACTAATACTAGGAACTGACAAGAGTGCCACGTTTCCAGAACTAGTACCATAAGTTCCAGATTTTCTAAGACTTTGTTCAACAATTTTGAAGTTGTTGTACAAATCATTGAGCTTCATTGTTTCAATGTCTGGTTTGTTCATCCAGACAATAACATGAGTATGGAACTCATCAGGTAGACTTCTTAAAAACTTCATGTTGAGATCTTCCTTCTCTGTCTCAACACCCAACACAGCTAACTGACTGACAAGTTTATGTAATCTTGAGAATAGCTTATCAAGAGACTCATTACTAAAAGCAGTAAAGTTTTCAAATTGTGGCTTTAGTAGTGTCTTCTGTGTCTTTTTGGTAGTTTCATTACCACCAAAATATGCACAAATCTCTTCAAAAAGAGTTTTTGCATCAAGATACGTGTTGAATGATAGCATCTGCTCACCAGGAATGGTCATGAGCAGCAAATTTCTTGCTTTCTGATCATTTCTCTTCAGTATCTTCTCTTCATTTGACACTGGTCCAGTATTTCTTTTTCTACTTGTTTTACCTTCTAGGACAACCTCTGAGTAGCTTGGTGAAAAGGAATCACCATATATAATTATATCCCAAAGAGTATAATCTTGGACCATGAAATATTGCTCAATTCTCATCCTCCATAACTCAAACTCATTGGGTTTGATTATGGGCAACTTTGCAGCAACATTTGTTTGAACATCATGAGCTTCCATTTCTGTTTCTTCTAATTCAAATATATCAACCTCTAGCTCTGATACCAACTGTGGAGGTCCTCTTCTGTTTGATACACGGTTAAGGTGGTTAAACCTTGTGTCTTTGTGTATAAGATATATTGACTTAATATGATTAAGCACGCGGAATTTACTTAACCACACTTAGAAGGTTATGTATGTTGTGGAAATGGAAGAATTATATTTGTTACTTAATAATGAACAAAGAAAGTATTTCACTAAACGATTCAATATTATTCCAAATAATACGAGTGATCTTTTGTTACTCACTAGGGTTACAAAACCTTGAATCTTATGTTACAACTTGTGATTTGTGTTTGTTCTATGTTCTAACAGTTATTCAAATATTTCACTTATGTCTCTCTGCATAATCACTAGTCTAAGATCTCTTTTATAGTTGCAAAAGATCTTTACAAATTGCTTAAAAGTCTTGACCGACTTACTTGGTTAACTTATGCATATTGGTGTCAGTACATAAGATACAACATGTATCTATGTATACAACTTGTTAACTAAGCACATGGAGTAAGATATTATCTACCGTATATGTTTGACCAAAATACAATAAATATCTTCTTGATCTTATCCTATGAGTCACTGATCAGCAGTACCTTATACAACTAGCAGTACCTTCAACTTGAACTAGCAGTACCTTCTTGCTCTAGCAGTACCTTCATGTACTAGCAGTACCTTGATCATGAACTAGCAGTACCTTTGACTTAGAGTAATTTCTAATACTCTAACTTCAGAATATTTAATTCCCAACACCATATATGATAATATGTGAAACAGCTTATAATCTGAGCCTAATGTTATCTCTGTCTTATTAATGTGTAAAATGGTGATTACCTGTGGTGAGTAAAATGGTGATTGAGACATATCGGCAGCCTAAGATATTTGTTGTTTCTTTGTGAATCTGCTTTGTTGGATTTGTGATTGAGAGACTTGCTTTGTGTTTCACTTGGCTTGCTTTGTGTTTCACTTGGCTTGTGTGATACTGCCTTGTGGTGAGGCTCAATATATCACGAGAGGTTTTGTTGTACCTAACACTTTGAGATTCCCCTTGTGAGTTCCTGCAGTTTGGGAATCTTTACTTTTGCTTTTGGTACCTTCACAGCCTGAGCTTGTGAACCTTGTGAGAATTGTGAAACATGTGTTTCACTTGTGTAATGTGGAATCTGCAATCTGTGAGAATTGTGAAACATGTGTAACTTGGGTGCAATCTGTGCACTTGGGCAATCTAACTTGGTTGCAATCTGCTTGTGTGCAATCTGATCTGTGCACTTTGGACAAAAAAATTTTCAAAAAAGGCGATGACGAATGGTTTTATAACCGAAAGGATGGCAAAGTGATATTTTTATCACTTTGCAACCTTCATATCCGAGCCTAACACTTTTTTATCACTTGTGCAAATGGTTTTCTAAATCGGCGATGATGATTACGTGATAATCTGAGCCTTTGTGCAATCTGCTTGTGTGCTAAATGCTTGTGTGCAATCTGCTTGTGTGCTTATGCACTTGGAAATAAAAAAACTTGGACTGCTTTTGTGCTAATGCAATCTGCTTGTGTTCTAAATCGGCGATGATGATTACGTGTTAATCTGAGCCTGTGTGCAATCTGCTTGTGTGCTTATGCACTTGGACAAAAATAAAACTTGGACTGCTTTGCTTATGCACTTGGACAAAAATAATACTTAGGACAAAAAAAAGTTAATGTGGGACACAAAAAAAAAAAATAGCAAAAAAAAAAAAAAAAAAAGAAAAGACAAAATCTGCAGTGGCTGAAAAAGTACCCCTACCCACTAGGGAGGGTTTGCAGAAATGGGGGTAGACCCCGTTTATATAGTACAACCCTTTCCAAAAACCATGGCTGCATGTGTCATCTCATGCAAACCTACCTCTCTTTATATTAATGTTACTGTGTGGCTTTGTTGAAAAATGTTCATCATTAGCTTATTTGTTCAACATCGTTGAAGAGAAAAGCTTCAAAAAATTTTCACAAAAAAGTATAAATGATGTATGTCATAGATGAAGCACACTTGATTGATTTATGCAATTCATCGAGTGCCGGATAGTTTTGTTAAAGTTGTGGATATAAATTAATATTTGTATGTTCAGTTTCGAACACGAGACTTCGGGATTGCACACATTACGTATGAGTCTCAATGGTTTGAATAATTAATACAATGATTTGTGATTTAATTATTCATTTCACAAACAAACACTTAACGGTCGTTAGTATTTAACGGAGTTTGGATAACGGATGTTAAATATTAAGTTAAAGGACTAAATTTGAAATAGAAGGAAAGAAGGATCTAGAACCCCTCCCATGGGCTCAAGATCGGCCGACCCACCCTTAGGGGTTAGGGTTTCGGTTGCTTGGAGTGGGGAACAAGTTTTGGGAGCCTATAAATACAAACCCCTTGTATTTGTAATTCCCTAATCCTAATTCTCTAGCTAGCCAAACTTCTCCTCTCCTTTTCCTCTTGTATTGCCGATCGGTTCTTCACCCCTAACACCTGGGGATTTTCGATCCAAGCTTTACAATAAGTGTTTGATTTTGTTTGTGAATTAGAACCTAGCTTTTCACATTGAGACGCTAGTAATACGTGTGTACAAGAACGAAGAATAAGCTTCCTTTAGCTTGTGAGTTATTCCCCATTCGACTAGCCTTTTAGTCGATCCACTTAAACCCTAATTTAGGGTTTATATATTGTTCTTGGAGATCCGGTTTCTTGTTTGGCTAGAAACCACAAAAATTACGCATTACTTTTAATTTAGTTAATTAATTACATGTATGTAGATCTTGTTATTCCGCTGCGTACTTGATATTATGTGCTTATTTGTTTATGGTTATGATTCAAATATTCCAACAGTGGCATCAAGAGCCCGTTTATACATTGTGATTAATTACTAAAAAAACGCATAAAATTGAATCTAGATGATTAGATACATGCAATAGGTTTTCTAGGGTTTTTGATTTTGCAAACCCTAATTTTTTTAATCATGGGTCGACACCCTTTAATTATTTTTAGGGTTTTAGTTTTGATAAAATTGTAGAAACCCTAGGATTGCATGTAAATTTTATGTGGTTAATTAATGAGTACAAGGTGATGTCATTAATTAAATATGCGTATCTATATTGACTTGATTATATGTGCTACATGATAATAAGTGCAATATGGGAAATCCATGACAGAAACATGCATGTTTTGTCATGGAAAATTGATGCTAATTGTTACATGTTCTACGTGCTATTTTATGCGATTGTTAATTAACTAGGGTTTTAGTAATTATATTGTTGAACACGAATTAAAATTACTAAAAGTTAATTAATTAGGTTTTTAGGGAAGACCTAAAATTGGGGAAGACCTTATATAATCGCATATTTAATCAATTATGTGTGTTGTGTATATATTAATCATAAGACTTACGCGGCCAAGAAATTGGCGTCTGTGGTCCATTGGGTACAATGAGCTCGAAAACCAATGGGAGTCTTAAGACCAATATATACATATTAATTGATTTATTTTAGCATGTTCATTATTTTAGTTGTTTATTTTTATTAAATTGTGCATTTGTTTAAATATGTTGTAGACATGATTATAAATAAAATGGTAAATTTTCAAATAAAAAAAAAAAAAAAAACTTGACTAAACAATGGTGTAACATTGTTTTAATCAAGAAAATCATAAGTGTTTAGTTGATTGATGCGACTGTACAAAAGTGGTCGAAAGGCGGACCTAATATTGACAAACTATAAAGTGGGTTTAAGGTTGGTTTCGCATTAAATTATGGCCTTAAAGAGACTCCATTCTGTCTCTCCGCTTGCCTGTGCGTCAATATTAGACTTACCAAGTACAACCATGAAAACGTACGAAGCATCTTAAGGCAATGTTGTAAGTTTCTCAACGCCATCAATTAAAACTTTGATGATTTGAGCTTATTAATGTAACGAATGAGTAAACTGTTTTGAAACATATGATACAAAGATGAATGCATGACATCTTTGTACATATTTTGATTACACACATCAAAAACTTAATACCCTTAAATTTAAGTTATATGCCACCCAATTAATACAGAAACACCTGAGATTACATTCTATCATTGCTAGCAGCCTCAGCTAATGTGATGATTCAAAGAATGGTAATCAAAGGGTAAATTGAGTACTTTCATTGCTAGCAGCCTCAGCTGATGTGATGAAATGACGTCAATTTGCATGTTTCTAAATTGGTTAACTTAATTGAGTACTTTCATCACTAGCAGCCTCAGCTGATGTGATGAAACGACGTCAAGGCATAATGATGGGGATGAAACATGCTTACATTTGCAACTGAAGTTGGCAAAATATGTAAGTCCCCAGATTCTAGGAATTGCAATTGGATATTGGCAATTGGGTTCGACCCGTACCTTATTGAGTACTTTCATTGCTAGCAGCCAAAGCTGATGTGATGAAACGACGTCAATTTGGATCCTAGTTTTCAGTGAAAATTAAATGGTTAAATGTTATTTACCATGGGTGTTTAATTTTCTTGAAAAGTTTAATTATCGAAAGTACTAACTTTTGAACTTTTTCTGTAGAAATGGCCCAACCCGACAACAACATGAGTAACATGAGTTCTGCTTTCAAATCTATGATTGAAAGAGAAAAGTTGACTGGGACTAAAAATTTCAATGATTGGTATCGTTCTTTGAGGATTGTTCTTAGAATGGCCAAAAGATTTGAATATCTTAGTAAGCCTCTTCCTACAGCTCCTGCTGGTACTGCTTCTAATGCTGAACATGAAGAGTACCAAAGTGATTATGAGAAGCACAATGATGTGGCTTGTCTCATGTTATCTGGGATGGATACTCAATTGCAAAAGCAATTTGAGAACTATGGTCCCATGGACATGATCACTGAACTCAAACGTATGTTTGAGAAACCACCAATGGCAGAGCTATATGATGTATTAGATGCTCTGGCCAAGTGTAAGCAGGATGCTGGTACACCCGTGAGTGCCCATGTATTGGAGATGAAAGGATATCTTGACCAATTGGATTCACTCGGATGTGGTTACGTGCAAGATGTACAAGTTGGCCTCATCAATCGATCCCTCAATGAGGAGTTGTTTGGTGACTTTGTGCACAACTTCAATAAGCATTGCACGGGGAAGACGATAAGTGATTTACATGCAATGCTTATTGACTTTGAGAAGGGACTCTCAAAGAAGGCACCTACACCTGCTGTAATGGCAATAAAAGGTGGTAGGATTACTAAGCCCAACTAACCGCAACATGCGAACAAGAAGGGCAAAGGTAAAGCTGACAAAGGAAAACAGGTCGTGACCTATCAGCAGAAGCCTAAGAAGCAGAATCCTCCTAAGAAGAAGGATTATTCCAAGAAGGATTTGGCTGCTTGTCACCACTGCAACACTCCTGGACATTGGAAGAGGGACTGTCCATTGCTGCTTGAGGAGTGTCGCAAGAATAAAAATGCCAAGGCTGCAAATGGCGCGAGCACTTCAGGTATTTTTATGGTTGAATTATTTTCTTTTCCTCGTAAGCAAAATGCCAGGATATATGATACAGGATGTGGTACTCACATTTGCAATACATCGCAGGGGCTTAGAGGAGCAAAGAAACTGAACTATGGAGAATGCTACTTGTACGTGGGCAATGGCATACGAGCAGCAGTTGAAGCCATAGGGACATTTGATTTAGTTTTACCTTCAGGGTTAATTCTAGTATTGAACAATTGTCATTATGCACCGTCTATTATTAGAGGTGTTGTTTCAGTTTCTTTATTGTTGGATAATGGTTTTGATCACACATTTAATAATAATGGAATTTCGGTTTCTTTAAATAGTGTTTTTTTTTACTTTAATGCAATTCCATTCAATGGTGTGTTTGAAATTGACATGGAGAATCATGTATCCAATGGAAATAATTCTATGTATAGCATTAGCAATAAGATAATCAAGTCGAACTTGGATTCGTCTTATCTTTGGCACTGTCGTCTTGCTCATATAGGCAAGAAACGCATGGAAAAGCTGAAACATGATGGGCTTTTGCAAAATATCAATGATGATTCATTTGATAAATGCGAATCTTGCATATCTGGGAAGATGACAAGGAAACCTTTTTCACATCATGTGGAAAGGGAAACAGATCTACTTGGATTAATACACACTGATGTGTGTGGTCCACTTAGACATGTGTCAAAACGCGGTGCTACCTACTTCCTAACCTTTACGGATGACTATAGTCGTTATGGTTGTGTTTATTTACTTAAACATAAACATGAAGTCTTTGAGACATTCAAGGTTTTTAAAAGTGAAGTAGAATTACAACTCGATAAGAAGATTAAGGCTCTTCGATCCGATTGTGGTGGTGACTATTTAAGCCAAGAGTTTAAAGATTATCTTGCTGAGTGTGGAATTGTCCAGCAACTCACATCTCCTTATACTCCACAGCAAAATGGTGTATCTGAAAGGAGAAATCGTACATTGTTAGATATGGTACGATCTATGTTTAATCTGACAACTCTTCCCTTATCCTTTTAGGACTATGCTCTTGAAAGTGCTGTTCGCATATTAAATATGGTTCCAACTAAGAAGGTTGATAAGACTCCATATGAATTATGGACTGGAAAAGCTCCCAATTTGTCTTACTTAAAGGTCTGGGGTTGTGAGGCGTTTGTTAAACATGACTCACCAGATAAACTCCAACAAAGATCTGTTAAGTGTATCTTCGTAGGATACCCTAAGGAAACAAGGGGTTACTACTTTTACTTCTCACCAGAAAATAAAGTCATTGTGGCTAGGTATGGCGAATTCCTTGATGAGAGTTTCGTGCCTCAATAATTCTATGGGAGAGTATATGATCATGAAAGTGATCAAGAAGATACGTCACCTTCTGAGAACACTAGCACACTTCCTATGGAACCTGAAAGTTTAGGTCCTCCACCTAAAGTTGAAGTGATTCCCATTCGCAGATCCGCGAGATCTATAAAAGCTCCTGAACGTCTATGTTTAAACGTAGAGTGTGAGGAAACTAAACTAGGGGATCTAGATGAACCTACTAGTTATACGGCTACCATAAATAGTCCTAAAAAGGAAAAATGGCAGGTTGCTATGAATGGAGAGATGCAATCCATGAGAGACAATGAAGTCTGGATTGAAGTAGACCTTCCTCCCAATGCTAAGGTAGTTGGGAGTAAGTGGCTCTTTAAAAAGAAAACGGACATGGATGGCAATGTACACACCTACAAAGCTCGTTTGCTGGCTAAAGGCTTTACCCAAACGTATGGTGTTGACTATGAGGAGACCTTTTCTCCTGTAGCTGAGATTAGAGCTATTAGGATTCTTATAGCCATAGCTGCTTACTATGACTATGAGATTTGGCAGATGGATGTCAAAACCACCTTCCTGAATGGTCGCCTAGATGAAGACATCTACATGGTGCAGCCTGAGGGGTTTGTGAATCCAGATTTTCCTGAGCATGTATGCAAGCTTCAAATATCCATTTATGGATTGAAGCAAGCATCAAGGCAATGGAATAAGAAATTTGATGAGGAAATCAAGAAGTTTGGATTTACTAAGAATTTCGATGAGCCATGTGTATACCACAAAGCTAGTGGGAGTAATACTACTTTCCTAATCCTATATGTCGATGACATATTAATCATGGGAAATCATATACCAAGTCTTAATGAAGTTAAGTCTTATCTGAGTAAATATTTTTCCATGAAGGATTTAGGAGAAGCAACTTACATCCTTGGAATCAAGATCTATAGAGACAGATCTAAGCGGTTGATTGGATTAAACCAAATTGCTTACATGTATATAATATTGAAGAGATTCAATATGCAAAATTCCAAGAAGGGATATTTGCCCATGCAAGTAGAACATGGCTTAAGTAGCAAACTATGTGCTTCAACACCTGAAGAGGTGGCACACATGAAGAAAGTTCCATATGCTTCGGCAGTAGGATCTATCATGTATG
This sequence comes from Artemisia tridentata subsp. tridentata, assembly GCA_021014915.2. Lineage (NCBI taxonomy): Eukaryota > Viridiplantae > Streptophyta > Magnoliopsida > Asterales > Asteraceae > Artemisia > Artemisia tridentata. Next base: position 411,476,322 of record CP139505.1, read on the forward strand.
CAGTAAGATGCACGAGGCCAGATGTGGCGTTTGCACAAAATTTAACCAGTCGTTACCAACAGAATCCAGGAAAAGATCACTGGCATGTTGTTAAGAATATTCTTAAGTATTTAAGGAATACTAAAGATATGTTTCTAGTGTACGGGGGAAATCCAGACGCAGAACTGAATGTTACAGGTTTCTACGATGCATCCTTTCAAACTGATAAAGATGATACGAAATCTCAGACGGGTTACGTTTTTGTCATCAATGGAGGAGCTGTAGACTGGAAGAGTAAGAAGCAGAGTACAACGGCTGTGTCTGCTACAGAAGCTGAGTATATTGCTGCATCGGAAGCTGCAATGGAAGCTGTTTGGATAAGAAAATTCATTTCGGGTCTTGGAGTGATGCCGTCAATTGAATTACCTATAAATGTGTATTGTGACAACTCTGCCGCAATCACATTCGCCAATGAACCTAGAGTTATGAAGGGCGCCAGACACTTTCCTAGGAGATATCACTATGTTCGAGAACAAGTCGAAATAGGTGAGATCAATTTACTCAAAGTTCACACAGATGACAATCTGGCTGATCCTTTTACGAAGGCTTTACCTAAGAAAAAGTTTACTCAACATGCTGATGGTATTGGTCTTCGTTTAGCTAGTAGTTTTATGTAAATCTGTGGATTAGTGTTTGGATAAGGGATATGTAAACAATATTATCTTAATGAAATAAAGTTTGGCTAACGTTTATTCTCATTTATAATATTGTATCCTATATTTGCATGTTTAAATCCATGAATAATCTGATGTTATTCTAAATAGTCCGTTGTCAATCAATAATATGGGAATATTATTGAACTAAGGAAAATGTGAATGTTGGTAGAATATACTTAAGTATATTGATGCGTGGGCATGCCAAATTCACATGATATTCAATATTGGATAAATTGAATATAGGACAGATCCCAACCACATGATTGTACTTTATGGATCGTTGTCATTAAGTAAATCATGAATATTTATCTTCAGACTTGAGATACCAGGTATCTGCCGAGGATGTAGCTCATTTTCTGTAAGGTAGTCTAATGCTATCCGTAACTGGTAGTTATAAGGGCTATTTTCGGAGGTGATGCGAAGTTCGAGGGTTATGCTCATAGTCAAGAAAGGATTTGTTCCTTCAAATTTGTTTTGAAGTTTAATACTGCTTGGCCACTCGTAGGGTTGACAAGATGTTTGCGTGCGCACGCCCAAAGGCTATCTGGAATACGTTCAGATGATTTGGTGATCTTGATCAATTATGTATAAACGAGAAACTAATTGTTAATTATGGAATGACCTAGATCCATATCCATGTTAACGCGGTATTAGAAACAAAAGGATAAGTATGATGATAAAATCATCACATGGTTTTTTCCAGGAAACCATACTCAGGGTCGATCTGGGGGCATTGGGGGTGTTAAGCTAGACTAACCCATGTCATTACTATATTAATGAATATCCAAGTGGGAGCTGTTAAAGTTGTGGATATAAATTAATATTTGTATGTCCAGTTTCGAACACGAGACTTCGGGATTGCACACATTACGTATGAGTCTCAATGGTTTGAATAATTAATATAATGATTTATGATTTAATTATTCATTTCACAAACAAACACTTAACGGTCGTTAGTATTTAACGGAGTTTGGATAACGGACGTTAAATACTAAGTTAAAGGACTAAATTTGAAATAGAAGGAAAGAAGGATCTAGAACCCCTCCCATGGGCTCTAGATCGGCCGACCCACCCTTAGGGGTTAGGGTTTCGGTTGCTTGGAGTGGGGAACAAGTTTTGGGAGCCTATAAATACAAACCCCTTGTATTTGTAATTCCCTAATCCTAATTCTCTAGCTAGCCAAACTTCTCCTCTCCTTTTCCTCTTGTATTGCCGATCGGTTCTTCATCCCTAACACCTAGGGATTTTCGATCCAAGCTTTACAATAAGTGTTTGGTTTTGTTTGTGAATTAGAACCTAGCTTTTCACATTGAGACGCTAGTAATACGTGTGTACAAGAACGAAGAACAAGCTTCCTTTAGCTTGTTAGTTATTCCCCATTCGACTAGCCTTTTAGTCGATCCACTTAAACCCTAATTTAGGGTTTATATATTGTTCTTGGAGATCCGGTTTCTTGTTTGGCTAGAAACCACAAAAGGTACGCATTACTTTTAATTTAGTTAATTAATTACATGTATGTAGATCTTGTTATTCCGCTGCGTACTTGATGTTATGTGCTTATTTGTTTATGGCTATGATTCAAATATTCCTACAAGTTGTACTAAAACACACTTGATTTGTTTAAAAATCAGAAAAAAGTCTTTTTGGAAAATCATAAACAGTGATTGATTTGAGATTTAGAGAAGATTTCAAGAAAATTATGTATTTTAAGCTTTTAAATTAGGGTTTTGCTAAACACTGCCTACTGGGCAATGCTTAAGGCGCATTAAACAATATGTTTTTTCTATATTTAAAGTAATTATGCATTTAATGCACAATAAATGAACATAAAAATTAACTTAAGTATATGTCATTTTTTATCTAACAAAGTCCAAGTTTACTTTTATATTCATATTAAACATTGCACAGTGGGCATTGTTTGGCAAAACCTTTTTAAATTAAGATGTTTGCTATTTGACTGGAAATTTCGTTTATGATAACCATAATATTGGAGGATGTGGTAAGGGTGGAGGGAGTGGAAACACTTCAACCCTCCAACCCTTCCAAAATTACTCAATCAAATTCCTCCACCTCATTTCAACCCTCCATTCAACCTTTTTTAGTGGCGCCCATCATTCTCAACCCTCCCAAATCTTTTTTTAAATATTCATAATTTGTCCTTCAAATTTATAAATTTGCAACATTAACCCTTCCAATACTAAACAATTATATAAAAAAAACAAACATTTTATTAATAACTAAAATTAAAAGTACAATTCATAAAATAAAAAGAAACTACATAATTAAATCTTCAACCGGCATTGGTTGAGCCTCCGGGTCATCGAGGTATGCTAAATCTTGAGACGCTACATGCTCCGTAAGATCAAATTGAAGACGATGATGGATTTGTTCATCTAGTAACTCCGGTAGTGCATTGTCGTCATAAACGGGTTGCACCGGCGGATCCATTATATGAACCGGTGATATTGCCCTCCCGTCATCTTTTATAACCATGTTGTGCAATATACAACACGCGTAAACGATGTTAGTGATCTTTTCGATGTTCGTTTGACGGATCTTGCGATTCAAAATACCTCATTTTCCCTTAAGAACACCAAAACATCGTTCGACATCTTTTCTTTCCGACTCTTGAACTTTCTTGAATTTCTTTTCCTTCGCTTCAGTCGGATACGGAAATGCTTTGACATGAGTTGAGTACCTAGGATAGATTCCATCGGTAAGATAATATCCCCATTTGTAGGTACGCCCGTTTACAACGAATGATGAGTTAGGAGCCGTTCCATTTCGCTCCCTAAGATACAAAGTCGATTGATACAAAACATTGACATCGTTAAGCGACCCGGGAGGACCAAAAAAAGCGTGCCAAATCCACAAATCTTGTGAAGCAACGGCTTCAAGCATAATTGTCGGGTATGGATACCTCCCACTCTTGTATTGGCCTTTCAAATGTTTAGGACAATTTGCCAAACAAAATGTGTACAATCAAGGCTACCTAGCATTCCCGGAATCTTGTGTCTTCGTCGATGCGCCTCGTACAAGCGTGTAACGTCGTGACTAGTAGGCCTACGTAAGAACTCGCGCCCATATATCTCGATGACCTCGGTGCAAAAATGATCAAGGCATTCGCGTGACGTTCTCGCGGCCATGCATAAGTAGTCGTCAAAGTTATCCGGAAGGTTGCCCATTCCGAGTTGTTTAATTGCGGATGTGCATTTTTGTAGAGCCGTAAAGCTCTTTTTCCCCCTACCATCTTCACCATCTTGAAAATACTCGAACCTCTGCTCAATATCACCAACAATTTGTAAAAACAACCTTTTGGACATCCGAAACCTCTCACGAAACAAAGACGGGCCAAACTTCGGTTCCTCAACGAAATAGTCACGCATTAGAGTTTCTTGAGCTTCTTCCCGAAACCGCTCGATATAGGTTCGGGTTTCTTTCGTGCTTGCCGTGTCTTCTTCGAGCGACTCAACCACGGAGCACAAAAATGGTATCGTACTACCCGTGGATAAGTCCGGTAAGATAGGCGGCATCGATAACTCGGACGAAGAGGAAGAAGAAGATGATGATGATGATGAATCCATTTTTTGATAAAAAGGTTGTGTTTTTGTTAAAAATGTGTAAGTGTATGTTTTGGTTAAAATTGTGTAATGTGATTTAAAAAATGTGTGTTGTGTTGTGATATATATAGTGAAAAAAGGAGGACTAATTTTTTTTTTTTTTTTTTTTTTTTTTTTTTTTTTTTTTTGCTCTGCTCCACCTCAAACGGCTCCAAATTATTTTCAGAAACACCCCCTTAAACGGTCATATGACCGTTCCATTTCTCTTCCACGCTGCGAGCTTTAAGCTCGCTTGAGAAACCCGCCTAGCCAACTAGCCGGATCGGCGGCGGTGTTCTTCTTGAGCCCGCCATCTCGCAAAGCAACCCGCTGCTCCACTCCTTCCTCTCTAAGGTGGAAGACACATTTCACATCACGTGGTCTTTTAGACTTTTTAGGGATCCTCATTCTTTCTCATAAACAAGGGTTGGCCTATAATAACTAGATGTGCTTAATTATCTTATTAAATGAGCCGAAACCATTAGATTAAAATTTCCAAAAACCAAGGCTACATGTATTAGTTGTCTTTAATCACACCGTTAATGTTACTGTGTGGCTTAGTTGAAAAATGTCATCTCATGCAAACCTACCTCTCTTTATATAATTGTCCATTATCATAACTTTAAGTACCATCATCAATTAAACACATTAAAGTTTATTCTTTTCCAGTAATGGCTTCAATGTGTGCATTTGCTATCCCATATTCAGTATCAAATAGTTCATTAGTTAGAAAAAGTATTTCTCTTAACCGAAATACCAAAAAAAATATTGCTAGTGAAAAGCGAGTATTATATTCATCACCACATTCTGAACTTACGGATGTTGCTACTGTGTCACCTATTATTAGAAGATCAGCAAGTTATCCGCCTTCATTATGGCCATACGAGCGTATTCAAGCGATCAATAGCAAATATACAGTATGCAATTAATTTTATGTTAATAAACTTTGTTCATTCTTTTGTTGAAGTGAAAATTTAACTCATGGTTGCTTAAAGCTAACGTGGCATTTTTTTTGGGATGTGTAGGGAGAGAAGTACGTGGCAAGATTGGAAACTTTGAAAGAAGAAGTGCGGAACATGATTTACAAGGAGAATGAAAAGGCGGAAAATCCGTTAAGTACACTCAATTTGGTTGATGATTTACAAAGACTTGGCATATGGTATCATTTTGTGGATGATATAAGCAATGTTTTGGATAATGTGTACAACAAATACTACAAAAGTCCTGAAAAATGGAACACATTGGATTTAAATCTTAAAGCTCTTGGATTTAGACTCTTGAGACATAATGGATATCATATCACTCAAGGTTTGAAGTACATTAAGGATATGTTTTATATTATATTGTTGCTTTGATTCACAATCTTGAAAAATAAGACATTGTAATTGAATACTTTGGGTAGACATATTTGAAGACATTCAGGATGAGACACGTATCATGGGACACACGATTGAAAATACTCTTGGTATGTTGAACCTTTATGAGGCTTCTTATCATTTCTTTGAGGACGAAAATATATTGGATGAAGCTAGAGATTTCACAAAAAAATATTTACAAGGAAGTTTAGGGAAGATCAATGACCAATATTTGTCGTCGTTAACAAGCCGTGCGTTGGATATGCCGCTTCATTGGATGATTGCACGAGTGGAGACAATATGGTTTATGGAAGCATATGAGAAAAGAAGTGGAATGAACCCCACGGTGCTCGATCTTGCCAAGTTGGACTTTAACATGGTGCAGGCAGTTCACCAAGAAGATCTGAAACACGCGTCAAGGTATACACATTATGTTTGCTTTTCTTTTTTCTTATAAGCAAATAAACTGGATTGTATTTTATGTTTTAGTCACATTTTCAAGAACTAATCATATTTTCTATGAAGAATAGATGGTGGAGAACAACAAAATGGGATGATAAGTTGAGCTTTGCTCGAGACCGTTTGGTGGAGAATTATATGTGGACAATTGGTAATAGTTACCGACCTCAATTTACTCTTCTGAGGAGAATTCTAACAAAGGTTTTCGCTATAATTACCACTGTTGATGATGTATATGATGTGCATGGTACTTTGGATGAGCTTGAAAGATTTACTGATGTTATCTCCAGGTTACTAGCTATTATAATAGTACTATCATTAGAAAATATGTACACATTTATTTACTAGTACTTGCACTATTTTCCAGAGATTTTAAACTATTTTTAACACGTATAGATGGAATATCTACGCGATTGAAGAACTCCCCGACTATATGAAGATATGTTTTCTTGGATTCTATAACTCGGTAAATGATATGGCATATACCACCTTGACAGACACAGGATTCTTCATCCTTCCATACTTACAAAAAGCAGTAAGTTTCATTATGATCATTGAATTAAGATTCAGTTCCCATAATATGCTACTTTATATTTTTGAATTGGTTATATTGTAGTGGGAGGATTTATGCAAGGCATACCTAGTAGAAGCAAGGTGGTATCATACTAAATATATGCCAACATTCAAAGAGTACTTGGACATTGCTGAAGTATCTATATCGGTACCTTTAATGCTCACGCATATAAGCTTTGTAATGAATGTTTGTTCAACGGAAGAAGTCATACAAAGCATGGATAAAATTAAGAATTTAATCCGTTATTCATCCCTAATCTTGCGACTTGCTGATGATTTGGGAACATCCTCGGTAACTATTACTATTTCCCTTTTATTGGTGTTTATGCTTATTTGCATAGCATATTTAATTTGTATTTTTGCCACTATATCATATTTCATATACGAAAAGGTATGGGATAGAAAAAAAATTTTATATCTGAAATTAACTATTACCTGATTTTTTTAAGGATGAAATGGCAAGAGGAGATACACCAAAATCAATCCAATGCTACATGCATGAGACTGGTGCAACTGAAGAGGAAGCTAGAGCGCATGTGAGATCGTTAATAATCAAGGTATGGCAGAAGCTAAACAAAGAACGAGCAGGGCTTAAAACTACATACTTGAAAGAGTTCGGCGAGTGTGCAGCAAACTTTGGGAGGATGGCACAATTCATGTACCAGGTAGCGGATGGGCATGGTCATAATATAGATTTGACGGAAGCATATGTACTATCATTGGTTGTCAATCCAATCCAAGGGGTGTAGTAACTCTATAATATTTGTATCTTATATTGAAGGGGACTTTATTTTTAATATAAATGTACAATAACCCTCATAGTTAAATCTACTATTCAATGAATAGTACATTTCTTTAAATAAAAATTTCTATTAACATTATCTTTTGCCAAAAATTACTTATTTGTTATTGTATTTCCTTTTAAAATTATGTATTATTGTTTTTTTTTATGTCCGTTCACTATGTTAATGGCGAAATATAATTAGACTCTGCGGCAACGCGCAAGCATTAGTTCCTTGTTTAACACTATGATACGCGCATTCATTTTTTTTTTTTCCTTTTTTTTTGGTGAAGGGATTAAATAACTCTAGTAAATTTTATTACGCCAAAAACAAATAATACAATGGATGTACGTGAGTCCCACATCTCAGTACAAAATGGTAAAACAAACGCTACTACTGTGCTTAACATGTAATCTGTAAGACTAACATGCCAACTTATGGGACCTATTAAAACCGTATCTAATTCGACCACAGAGACTAATGTCAAAAGCGTTAGCTAGCTCCATTTGGGCTTTAGTCAAACCACAGTCATCAAAGTCATCATCATCGTACGGGTTTTCATCATATGTCTCCTCCTTCCATTGCTCGTTTAAACTCTTCCTACACACTCCACGACCACTTTTAGAGATTTCATTAACCTTGGAACTCATAGATGCCATATAAATAGCACTTTCATTGTAGACCTCGAGCACGTCATCATCACTATCCGTATTATCCAGATCAGCAACCTTTTTGGAACTAGAAACCGTTGATTTACATGGTTTTAGTGGCTACTCATCATCACCCACTAGCACAAGCTTCCCATCCCATCAAGCATCTGACTTTCCAGTTCATTAATCCTTGTGACAAAGGTGTAGTCCTTGGACTATCAGATGCCATACCAACCAAAGGTGTAGGGAAATTACCACTAGGTTCTACATTAGCATTAGAAGCCTCATCCAATTCACCTAGAACACCAAATGCATTAGAAGTACTTACCACTTTAGCATCTATTTTCGGTTGTCTAGACGTAGAAGCCTCCTTTTTGTTATCTTTTGAATCAGAAGCCTTGATATTCTTTGGTGCAACAGGCCTATACTCAAACTTGTTCATTGGAACACCATTAAACTTCTTTGGATTAGCTCATTTCAGCTTCACAACTGTAAACCCATCACTAGAATTTAAGACCTTCTTTAATACACCCGAACTCTGACCATTGCCTTTATCTATCACATTCACCACACGTTTAGGAGCAGCTTTGGGACAATCATCAAGAGAATGTCCATATAACAAGCAAGTACCACAGCGAGGGTGTTCCCACTCGTATTCAATACGAATAGACTCTTTCGTATATCCACTTACATTAAGCTTTGTAACAGCTAAAACCATAGTATCACGAAACTCGTTAGACACATAAATTTCAATCAAGGCTCTTGCATAGCGTTGCTCCTCCCCATGAATCCAAACACATGTTATTCGTATATGATGTGGATAATTGTAAACACAAGAAGTTTTACAATCCTCCTAAGTGGAGTACCTAACCGTTGTAGTTTAGTATAGGCAAGACACGGGGGATTGATCATTCTCTAGGGAATAGTGAGGTAGGCTCGAAGTTTATGTCGATTTAAGTCTAATGGTTGATGGAAGATTATTTTTGGTCTTTTTATATTTAGTTGAAAGCAAGTAAAATCTCGGGTTTGAAGAGTTTGGTTTTTAACTACTAATTAAACTAAAACAAAACTAATTGCAAGGAAAAGTAAATTTGGTCGAAGCTCGTATTGGTAAACAAATGTGCTCACTTAATCATGCATTACTCCTTAGTTGAATTCTCTAACTTATTGCCCTGTCACCCTGGTTAGTGTAAGGTATAAGTATTCCCCTAATTCAGCAGCGGGTTGGTCAAGTCCGCTATGTACGTGACAATCTAGGCGGGTGTTACATGTAGACACGCTCCCTCCCAATAGTAAATTCACGTGCAATAAATATTTAAGAAGAAATCCACCCAGTCGACTATAATTGAGGGTATCCTTTAATCTAATCACGTTCACTAGACGTCTAACTGTGGTACGAATTATAGCTAGTTTTCTAATGCCTAACGCACATACCACTAACAAGAAGCAATAATATTAAAGATCACAACTAGGTTTTATGCAATCATAAGTAAACACAATATAATTTAGTCTAGCATGTTAAATTGAAGAAAAGAAAGACAAATAACCATACAACACATAGACACTTTGTAATGATTAATAAATGAAAAACTTATCTTCAATAAAACATGGAGTTATGAGTGGCAAAAATGCCTACAAAGCTGGTGAAATTCGTCTAGGGTTTATCCACCAAAAGTTGCATACAAGTTCCACCTTTTAGAATGAAAATAATGCGAATATATTGGTTTAAATTTGTAACGGTGTCACTTGTTAAGTGTGACATCATTAGCTCACCATCTTCTAGGGTTTCATTTTTGCACCAACTAAGTTGTGACGGCGTTGTGTTGGGGTTGTGACGTCGTGAGCCTTCAATTCTTTGGTCATGACACCGTCAGCTTGAGGCTATCTCTAGAGTCTATATGGTCATCACGTTCAGGTGACAGTGTCACCTATTAGGCTGTGACGCAGTCACAAGCCTTTATCATGACGGTTTTCCCGATGTTGTCATTTTCTTCATTTTCCCATCCAATCGAGCTCGAAACGCTTCCTTTTTCAGCATTTGCTTCCCAAGTACCTAAAACTCAAATATAAACGATTTAAGGCAATAAATGATCAAATATATACGAATTTGGAGGCTAAATGACCCCTTAAAAGCGTATGAAATTGCACCTCATCAGTATACGAGTCTAGCATCATAGGAGTACCATTCTTAGAAGCAAGCAAGCTCAATCAAAGTATATGCACCCAAAGGAACATCATGGAACTTCACCTGGGACATAAGACAAATCTTCCTTCAAAAGGCTTATCTCGAGTGACCACTTATTAAGAAATATGTCAATTCCACGAATCATCCATGGGCCATCACGTAGAATAGATTGTGCACCCTAAATAAATGAGAACTTATAAAAGAAAAATCCTTTCACGTTCATCGTTACTTTCACAATACCATACTTTTCCCAATTATTGCGTACAAACCACTCGACAACAGGAAAAGCAAGCCTTTTTCCAATGAAGTACTCGTATAGCGAATTCTTCAATCTCTCATTCACCTCATGAACCGAATCAATAGGTAATCCAATGTAACCACCCATAATTTTCCCAACATTATTTTAATGGTAAAAAATTAACATATTACTATTCGGCAATTTATTTGAGCATTTTTGAAGCCTACATGATTATTTCTAGAAGTTATCTCTCACACTGTAGCATACAGTAACCCCCCAAGCTACTTAATTTTATCAAGAAAAGTGAAGTAATCACTTCCTGACACTTACTGGCAATTTATTTACAAAACCGAGAAGTCATCTCGCTTTTCTGAAAAACGCGACACCACACGCGTACCGACACAGCATTAGTAATGGTAAAATTATATATATATATTAAAACACGTTTGAAACGACGTAGTGTCGTTAAGCTACAGTACATCGCTACAGTAACGGGCCGGTTTGGCCCGGCCCAGTTAACACTAGCCCAAAATCAAGTTTCGCAAATTGGCAAAAAATACCCCTGAAGTTGACGCATCTTTGCGAAAGTAGTCCTTTTTCAAAAAAAATTTTTTTTTCCCCAAAATCAAGTTTCGAAAATTGGCAAAAAATACCCCTGAATCTGTCGCCTCTTTGCAAAAGTAGTCCTTTTTCCAAAAAAAATCCCAAAAAATTGGCGAAAAATACCCTCAAAATTCGCGGGTCTTTGCAAAAGGGGTCTTTTTTTTTTAAACGTGCTTACATCAATATTCTGTCTTAAAATCTTAATTAAATTTTTTGTCAAATACAGCGCCCCGCCGCAACGCGGCGCACCGGCGCCTGACTCGTTTAATAATTATTCTCGAAGTCAATAACTTTGTTTTTATACCACACTGGTACAGAAAGTGGCTTTCGTCACACCAAAAATGTGTGACGATATGCATATAGTCACACACGTTTTTTTTGGGTGTGTGTCACGAAAGGTCGTGCCACCGTAGGTACCATATGGTCACATTGTTTAATTTGTGGCTATTTTCATTGAAAAAGAGCGACCAAAACCCGAATATGTGTGACCAATTAGGCACAAGTTTTGTTGGATTAATCAGTATGTGTGACTATTTCCCGTCCTATGGCCACATGAATATATAATAAATGTGACGTTTGCGATTATTTAGTCACACAACGTGTGTTATTTTTTTGAGTTAGTCACATACAATTTAAAAAACAGTGGTCAAAAGTGTTAATAAGTGTGACCATATGCTGTGTTAAACCCTAAAATCTATCCTAACCAATACAACTAACACAAGGAAAGATCAAAGAGAAGAGTGGAACTTGAAATGAAACTTTATTAATCACACGCTAAACTTTGATACAAACCTTAGATTGACTAATGATAATCCTTGAAGCACCAACCTTCCATATGGGGATGGAAGGTGCTATTTATACTTTTCAAGAGATGGGGTGGGCTTGGACTTGAGTTGGGTTTATACATGGATTACATTTAACTTACAAACTTAACTCTAAGCCCATTGATTAAATAAACTAACTTATACAACGACACAATTTAAATACAAATATTACGACAACGATGACCATCACTTTTATAAATCCTAACAATCTCCCCCTAAGGGATGGTCATTCAAATGATGCTCAGAGTGATGAGGTCTTTCGTCTTCATATCCTTGTGCTTTGTGTGTCATTGTAGAATATTCTTTGTTCTTGTTCCTTCATGCACTGTGATCTTCAAAGTATCGTCTTTTTGTGGTTCTTGCCTTGATCAACATCTTCTTTACTTTGGCTTCGCGTCGTCCAACATACTCATACTTCATGATCTTCGTACTTGTCATCCTTTCATGATTCATTACTTTGTTCTTGACTTATTGATTAGCTTCTTGACTTTGTTGTTACACTTTGTTTTTCACTTGATCTTTTGGTCTTGAACTTTTACATTTGAGCTTTGATGAGGATGTTCTTCATAAGTATGAGTATGCTGAGGTGAAGATGTTGTATATTTGTGACGATGGTTAATGGATGTTTATAGGTAGCTGCATAAAACAGTTATCAATAATACGTCCAGCACTTACAGATTTGGACTTCGAGATCGTCATCAGCATAGTGTGAAGACTTTCTCTAATCCTAACCCAGGCCGTTCTGAACCGGATACCCCCGAAAGGGCTTACACGGACATACAGAAGTGCACCCACGATTCAGTGAGTCGCTGGAGATCATCCCACGACTATAGACCGTTTGAAGCACGTAACCATCATGATATAAATGGCAAGATCCTTAGATCTCATTATGACTCTTACAACTTGTGTCCTTTTTGGCGAACACAAGTGTATTATATTGGAAGTGTTCCTAAGAGATATTTTGATGAATCTCATGGCTCTAGACTCGATAATGTGCGTTTTGGTTTTTAGTTGTCGGAGGCATGGAGCAGAGTGCCACCTTTTCAATATCAACACATCTCGGAGTGAGAGGCCGATAGATTATGCTGATGAAGCGAAAAGTGTACCGCTTTTAAGGGGTCATTTAAGCCCTAAATCGTATTTATTTAATCAAATATTGCCCTAAATCGTTCCTTTTGTCATTTTAGGTACTTTTGAGGAGAAATCTGGAAAAGGAGGCATTTTGGATGTTTTTGGAGCATAAAAGTGAAGAAAACGACAAAGTCTCAAAAATCGGCTAAAAGTTACCTTTGACGGCGTCAGATTTTACTCTGGACGGCGTCATGGCTTGGCAAGAAAAGGTGGATGTGAAATTTACTCATGATAAGCCAGTGAAAATTGCATGTAAATTCTGACGGCGTCACGCTTTAACCTGATCAAGGGCGTCACGGCTTAATTCAAAGAGGGACGGCGTCACGTTCAAGGTCTGACGGCGTCAAGCCTTGATAAGCCAGAACGGATTTTGGAGAGCTAAAGAGGGACGGCGTCAAAAAGGCCATCCGGGAACCCTAGAAGCGGCGAGGTGACGGCGTCACACTCCATAAGGTGACGCCGTCAGATGTAAAAATCTATATATAGTTTTGCAATTCTTTGTCATGAGAGAGAGCTTAGTGTGGAATTTTTGGGAGAAAACCCTAAGACGATTTTAGCATCTTTTTCAAGGCTTTTTGCCTTGAGATCTTCCATGTTACATTGAAAGATAAGTTATCAATTAATCATTCAATATGTCTATGTGTTGTTTGATTTTATCTTGTTCTTGTCTTTTGTTTAACATGTTAGGCTAGATTTATCTTGTGTTTGCTTAGATCTAATGAAACCTAGCTATTGATTATTGGTTATTAGTGTGTTATTAGTTGTATTGGATGATTGTTTATCTATGTTAGGCTTAAGAAAACTGGCTAACTTCCTATTCGGTAACTTGCTTGAACGTCTTAAGAAACATGAACCAAATGCGTACTAAAGGTTTTTATGGTTGTATTTAATGCACAAGCGAATTCTAGTGATCCCATGTTAGGAGCTTCCTAGCCGGCTCGACATAGGAGTGAAGTAGGAGCTTGTAGAGTTGGGGAAGTACGTACGCCACCCCACGATTGGTATTAAGGAATACACCCGTCATCCACGCAACTAATACACACTAATCAACCGGTAAAAGATAGTTAGGGAGTAAGGAAATCTAAGTGAACACATTTCTCTACACTTAAGTTTTCACCAACATTTTACTTTCAGTTATTTTATTTTATTTGCATTCGTTGTAATTTGGGTTAGTTGACTAGCAACTAATTCCGCCCACTCTTTCAAACCCGAGATTTTACTTGCTTTCATAAAATTATAAAAAAATACAAAAAGAATCTTCTTCAACCCTTAGACCTATTAGAGTAGTCTTTCATACCTAACGAACACTATTCCCTGTGGAGAACGATCAATCCCCCGTACTTACCACTATACTATACTACATCGGTCAGGTACACTGCCTGGTGGGGTTGTAAGCCTCTTGAGATCCCTCGAGAGGTAAAACCTGTTGTAAGGTTGCAAAACCACGCATCAAGTTTTTGGCGCCGCCGCCGGGGAATAGTTATTGTTTAGGTTGAATTCTTACTTTATAGGTCTACTCACTAGATTCCCTTCTAGTGAGATTTTTATTTTCTTTTTCTAGGTTTTCTTTAGTCTATCTTGTTTCTTTGTACTTTTGTTTGTGATACCTTCCACTTACCTCATGAGTAACATTGGTCATTTGATCCCTGTTATTCGTGTTTTTCGCCGTGCAAACTTTCAACTACCCGTTCCCGCCCCCATCATAGAAAACAACAACCTTTCACCCGACCATCACTTTGGTAACAATTCTGAGATGGAGGAGTCTGACCATGAGAATGACTATGTTAGTCCGTTTTACTACTCAGACTCCGATGAGGATGCCGGTAATGGAGAAGTAGTTAACGAGGAATGGGGAAAAGAGGAAATTGATCCCTTTAAGTATGTTGACCCTAGGACTAAGATCGAAAAGGATAGCCTCTTTAACATGCAATTTCCGTGTAAGATTGGTTATCATGATTTTTATGCTTATCTTAACTCATCTTTACCTATGAACATTATCGCTCGCGCTAATTATAATAAAATCATGGTAGATGAGCTAGAATATCAAGGTGATAATATCGTTGCTAGGACTAAGCCACTACACGTATTCGTTGGAAGTTTTGTGTATTTGGTGGATTTTATGGTTATGGAGAGCTTAGGAGAATTCATTGATAACAAATTAACCCAAGTCATTTTTGGAGAACCCTTCAAAAGGTTGACCAACCTTGGCGAAAAACTTGTGGACGGGTTAATTACATTCTCGGATGGGGATGAAGATTTTACTTACCAAATGCCCCGAGCACATCCTAGGTTTAAAAACTTCTCCATTGAATCTTGCAATAGACTTGTGCCTCTTGATTTGTTAAGTGAGAATGATAAGAGGAAGGGGCTCAAATATCCACATGAGAAAAATAAGAGATACTATCATGGATGTTTGGAGCTAAATGATGAATACAAGAAAGATGAGGCAACAATTAGATGGCTCACACTCGGATACGTGAGCATAAGCGATACTAGGTAGAGTGACTTTGAGTCTAGCTACAAGACTCGTTAATAAAGAAAAGCGCTTCTTGGGAGGCAACCCAAGCTTTATTTGCTTTGTGTGTTTATTTGTTTGTTTGTTTGTTTTTATTTGTTTCCGTATGTGTGTTTAATTTTTATTCTTATTGATTCATGTTCAAAAGTAATTTGTGAAAATGCTTTATTTTGTTTTTAACTTCGTCTTAACTACATATAAAGGTATTTTGCAAAAGTTAAGTGTAAGGGAAATCTAAATCGGTTTATTAGAACACAAATGAACATGAATCGTAATAATATTAAATGAACATACATATTAGTATTTGTTTGAGTCAAATGCTTGTATCGAGTCATAATGATGTTTTGCAGAATTTCCAGGAAGTAAGGTAAAGGTTTTTCCCGAAATTTTCCGGAAACTTAAAATAAAATTTTTTTGTCAGGTCATTTCTGACGGCGTCAGGGTTTATAACCTGACGGCGTCAGATTTAATTTTCAGAAATTTTTGAAAGTTTTGTTTTTAAAAAGTTTTTATTAAAATCTCCAACTTATAATCTCCAGGAATCTGCAAAGTTATCATTCCACAAGCATTATATCCTTATATATAGATTTTATCCCGCCGATGTTATGCAGGTTTTCGTGTTTGTTTTCTCAGGTTTAACAGGTTATTTTGGACAAGGAAATGTTTTGAATCAAGCTTATGGCGATGCATTAGTCATGGAGCTTCAACATTACTTTGGAAGAAGATTTAACCGTGTTACTTCATTATCCACCGAGCGAATCAGGGGAGTATTTGATTTCATTCTTTTACTTTATGCTTTTACATCTTGTTATTTGAACATTGGGGACAATGTTCATCTTAAGTGTAAGGGGAGGGTAAAAGCACGATTAAGAGAATGCTATTACGCTTGATTTTTGTTTGTTTAATAGTAGATGTGTAATAAAACTGAGAGAAATACTTGTTAAGGTAATTTTAGTGCCAAATTTAAAATTTTTTACAACATATAGGAGTGAAACTTTGATCTTAATGAGCGTCTCACGGATAGGAGTTATATGACTAGCACAAAACCCGTACCACTAAAAAATTTTCCACCCCCAAATATGTGAGGTTCGCCCCTAGAATTGGTAGGAAAAGCATTTATGCTATGATGTGTGTACCGGTAGCACTTAGATTCTAGAACTTGCGTTAGGACCATTCCGAGGCCACAAGTGAGACTACATTCGTGTAGTTAGATTTACTACATGATAAGAGGCATTAGGATTAACCCATTGTTTTACACCTGTGTTTTTGTGATAAGAGGCATTTGCTTGAGGACAAGCAAATCTCAAGTGTAAGGGTATTTGATGAAGCGAAAAGTGTACCGCTTTTAAGGGGTCATTTAAGCCCTAAATCGTATTTATTTGATCAAATATTGCCCTAAATCGTTCCTTTTGTCATTTTAGGTACTTTTGAGGAGAAATCTGGAAAAGGAGGCATTTTGGATGTTTTTGGAGCATAAAAGTGAAGAAAATGACAAAGTCTCAAAAATCGGCTAAAAGTTACCTTTGACGGCGTCAGATTTTACTCTGGACGGCGTCATGGCTTGGCAAGAAAAGGTGGATGTGAAATTTACTCATGATAAGCCAGTGAAAATTGCATGTAAATTCTGACGGCGTCACGCTTTAACCTGATCAAGGGCGTCACGGCTTAATTCAAAGAGGGATGGCGTCACGTTCAAGGTCTGACGGCGTCAAGCCTTGATAAGCCAGAACGGATTTTGGAGAGCTAAAGAGGGACGGCGTCAAGAAGGCCATCCGGGAACCCTAGAAGCGGCGAGGTGACGGCGTCACACTCCATAAGGTGACGCCGTCAGATGTAAAAATCTATATATAGTTTTGCAATTCTTTGTCATGAGAGAGAGCTTAGTGTGTAATTTTTGGGAGAAAACCCTAAGACGATTTTAGCATCTTTTTCAAGGCTTTTTGCCTTGAGATCTTCCATGTTACATTGAAAGATAAGTTATCAATTAATCATTCAATATGTCTATGTGTTGTTTGATTTTATCTTGTTCTTGTCTTTTGTTTAACATGTTAGGCTAGATTTATCTTGTGTTTGCTTAGATCTAATGAAACCTAGCTATTGATTATTTGTTATTAGTGTGTTATTAGTTGTATTGGATGATTGTTTATCTATGTTAGGCTTAAGAAAACTGGCTAACTTCCTATTCGGTAACTTGCTTGAACGTCTTAAGAAACATGAACCAAATGCGTACTAAAGGTTTTTATGGTTGTATTTAATGCACAAGCGAATTCTAGTGATCCCATGTTAGGAGCTTCCTAGCCGGCTCGACATAGGAGTGAAGTAGGAGCTTGTAGAGTTGGGGAAGTACGTACGCCACCCCACGATTGGTATTAAGGAATACACCCGTCATCCACGCAATTAATACACACTAATCAACAGGTAAAAGATAGTTAGGGAGTAAGGAAATCTAAGTGAACACATTTCTCTACACTTAAGTTTTCACCAACATTTTATTTTCAGTTATTTTATTTTATTTGCATTCGTTGTAATTTGGGTTAGTTGACTAGCAACTAATTCCGCCCACTCTTTCAAACCCGAGATTTTACTTGCTTTCATAAAATTATAAAAAAATACAAAAATAATCTTCTTCAACCCTTAGACCTATTAGAGTAGTCTTTCATACCTAACGAACACTATTCCCTGTGGAGAACGATCAATCCCCCGTACTTACCACTACACTATACTACATCGGTCAGGTACACTGCCTGGTGGGGTTGTAAGCCTCTTGAGATCCCTCGAGAGGTAAAACCTGTTGTAAGGTTGCAAAACCAAGCATCATATGCAGTGTTCTCCGTGAGAAATGAAACAAATATCTTTTAAGAGATATCTGAGTGGCTAGGAGGGGTGGTGCAGTGCGTCACTGGGTCCATGACGTCTTGTCTTCAATATCAGTATCACCTTAGTGAATATCGATAGCAAATGTATTGACCCGATTTCTGCCCTAAGTTTTCATGGAGGGCTATTTCTTTTCACCCTTTCATAAAACTTTTCTTTTTAATTCTTCAACCCCTTCTTTCCCTTTCTCATTTACTCATTTTTTTTTTCAATCTTAACTAAGGACTTCTAATTCTAATATATTGGAATTGTCCTTGGGTAGATCCCTTCGGCTCTGGCGGATCATAGGACATAAACCTAACCATAATCACCTTATTACTCCATGATTATCCTAGATTTATTGATCACTTGCCATAAAACCTTTTGTGAAAATCTCTTAAAGTGTTTATGAGTAAACACATTTTAGTTAACACTTCGAGATTTTTTGCATTTTCTGAAATACTCCCCCTTCACATGTGCTCTTGCATTTTTAAGATAAATTTGCACATGTTGGGTAGCGATCGCACATTTTAAATGATAGATTTTCAGTGAACATGACCATTGCGAGACACGTTTACATCACTAGTTAGACTAGCTTGAAATTATTACCCGTCCCGGTCATATTCAATGATCATCTCTCGAATTGGTACATTCTACTCAGACAAGTCCTTTGCGAGACACGTTTACATCACTGGAAAACCAGCTTGAAATTATTACCCGTCCCGGACAAGTCTTTTCGATTACAAAAATTTAATTTTTGTCACTTCAAGGGTTAAAGTCTTGAGTCGAGCTCTTTTGAGATTCAATCCACGATCTTTAAACTTTTTGATCACATTTTAATCATGTCTTCTCCCCATCAAAAATAGCATTTCATGATATTTTTGATATCAACGGATTAAAATGAAGATTTTGGAGAGATAGACAGATTTGCATGAATTTGGAACTTTTTGTTTTTTCTTTTTTATACTCCCCCTTAAATAAAGCATATTTTCTAAACATTTGGGTTTAAGAGGGAGTTTTATTTTTGAAGAATCTTGAGCACAGAATTTGGAGAAAGATTTTGAAAAATCTTGATCATGTGCTCAAGGATTCTTTGTTTTCTTTTGCCATTAACAATGCGAGTCCTGATCTGAAATAATCAGAAGTCATCATTGTAGCACGGGTTTTGTATTGAAATATACAAAAGCTGTCATTTAAGTGCGGGTTTCGTACTGATTTATACGAAAGCCATAGTGAAGAAATTTTGAGAAACGACATGTTCTAGAAAAAATTTAAATGAACTCTCGCTCAAGCATCTATACATGTCCATATCATTGTTGAATGACATTTCTAGATACGTACAGAATATCGATTATACGAGAGACATGTCGTGAGAAGAATATTTTTGGATTTTTGATTTTCTATTGTTTTTGTATTTTTGAAATTTTCTATTTTTATATTTTGTTTTTGTTGGTTTTTCAAATTTTGTATTTTGTTTTTCGAAAATATTTACATGCGAAGCTTTTTGAGATAAAATTCAAGAAGATTCGAGAAGACTTTCTAACTCTTCGGGAGTTAGGCTTCGCATTCCAATTCGACGAACTAAGTTATCAAACCGTTCTTTTGGGAGGGTTTTAGTAAATAGATCGGCGAGTTGGTATTCAGTCTTCACGAAAAAATAATTCAACAGTACCCTCTTCGACGTGTTCCTCGATAAAGTGATAGCGGACTTTAATATGCTTGGTCTTCGAGCGTTGCACGGGATTGCACGAGATGGCTATGGCACTTTTCAAGTCACAATACAAAGGTATTCGGTCGAAAGAGAAACCATAATCTGTGAGCTGTGTTCTCATCGAAAGAACTTGGGCACAACACGCAGATAGAGATACATACTCGGCTTCAGCGGTTGATAATGCCGTACCATCTTGTTTCCTTGATGACCAGCCTACTAGCTTTTCTCCCAAAAATTAAGCTCCCCCGGATGTACTCTTTACTGTTTCTTGGCAACCAGCATGATCCGCATCTGAAAAGGCTATGAGCTTGAACTCCGAATCCTTCGGATACCAAAGTCCCATGTTGATGGTTCTTCGTAGATACCGGAATGTTAGGAATATGAATATTCAGTTGAAGACTCGGTCACCCCGAGTACTTATTAGCACATCATAGCTCGTAGGATTATTAGTATTATTATTAGTAGTTTAGTTATTATTAATATTGTGGAGTGGGTCGGGTCTTTACCCACTGTCAGCTCGCTCCACAGCCCACTAGGGGCACAATATGTAAGGACTATAAATACTCCCTTCCCACACATGGGAAGGGTTGGACCTTTCAAGCTAATAGATTACAAGTTACTTTCTCTCTCTAAAAGGCTCCCACTTTCTCTCTCTAAAATCTCTTCTATTCGATCCATACTAGTCCCAATCTTGTGTTTATGTGTTAGTGAATATCCTACAATTGGTATCAAGAGCCATGGTTAGGTCCATGTGTGTTGATATTCACAGATTCGAGTAGATTGGGGTTGTTTTTGGGTCGAACACTTTTGCTCCTAAAAATCCATTTTGTGCTTTGTTTTGTGGTTAAAAGTTGTTAAATCTTGTACTTTATAGCTTAGGGATTACATAGGAGTAGTGTTTAGTGTTTGGAATCACAGATCTAGGCTTGGTGTGGTGATTTTTGGAAGATTCGAAGGTTAAAAGGTTAGTGTTCTTAGTGGCGATTTGTCCCTCGTTAAGACATTCTTGGTGGCGATTTGTGTCTGGCTGGAAAGAAAAAGTAGCCATTTGTGTTTTCTCGAGATAGCGATTTGTCCCTTTACCAGATTTGGCAAAAAACGACAAACGGCTACGATAGTGACTTGTTTGGCATTGTGTGGCTGGCGATTTGTCTCTGATAGTGAATGTTCTGTCTTTTTGCGAGTTAGCGATTTGTCTTTGGCGATTTGTCTGTGGCGATTTGTCATATTTGACCAAAGTTGACTTTTTACGTCAAAACTTCAAACGGCCATAACTTTTGAACCGTAACTCCGTTTTCAGCGAAACACCTGTCAAAACGACCGGAACAGCCTGAATATTGTGAAGTTTCACCATGAAGTCGTGAAACGAATTTTTCGAGGCCCAAATCCCTTCCGGAAAGAAGTTATTGAGGTTTTAAGTTTTTCAGACCAAAATTTCGCCATAATAACTTGCAACAACCATACCAAACAGATCAACAAGTCTACCAGACCTTCATCATAACACATATCAAGCATCATTTCACGGTTTATTCTTGATTTTGTAAAACCCCGTGAAAGAATCTATTTCTCGGTTTAAATCATAGAATTGTAAAATCCCGTGCACGTTAATATCATGTCAAATACTTCAGATTGTGCTATATCAGAGATACTCAGATTGTACAACATGATTGACAAACAAAAGATTCCCAAAGATGTTCGACAGATAAACGTGTTTGATTACGTTGGTGCCAAAAGAGACTTTGTGTGCCCGAATTCTCAAGAAAACAAGCTTCATCAGCCACAGACAAACGTTGTTGAGTCAGATACTGCTAGGAACAACGTGCAACATGAGAAACACAATGAAGCGTTGGCTGAACCTAATGGGGTATCTTCTGTCATTAATAATGATAATGTGTTGCATGAACAAAAGATTCCCGTCAAAGTACAACAGACAAACGTTGTTGAGTCAGATATTGCTAATATGGGAAATAGCGATGTTATCCCATATGAACAATATGTGAATCACAACGAAGCGTCTGTTGTACCTAGTTGTGCATCTTCTGTTCTAAATGATGATTATGTGCTGCATGAGAACACTGTGTTTTTCCCTGATGATAACTTGATCACTAGACTAAACATCTATAAGGAACAAGTAGCTATGTATGAACGGCGTGCTAAGTTTGAGCTTAATGAACGTGAGCAGAAATTAGAAGGTCAAATGAGTACACTTATTAAAGAGTCTAGAGTAAGAGAAGAAACATTAAAACAAGAGTTGAATTCTTTGAAAAATCAGCTAGAACAGTCTGTCAAACAGAAACAGGAAGTACAAAAGTGTATGACTACACTTAAGCTAGAATTCAAAGAAAAAGAAAAGGAACTCTTAAATGATTTTTCTAGACTCAAAACCTTAAAGAATAAGCTTGAGGATAAGTTGTACACACAAGACCAAACCAGACAGACTGCCCAAATGATGTATAAGCACAGAAAGTTATGTGACAAGCATAGTGAAAGCAATGTAGGTAAATCTAAATTAGCTATTCATGAGATTGCTAAGATAGCCCAACCTGCATTAAATGATTCTAATGTGATGTTTATGCCTAATCATGACCCGCCTGAGCATATCTACACTAAAGAGGAGGATGAGATAAGTGAGAGAACAAGGGAAAGAATGAATGAGAAAATGAGGGATCCCGAGTGCATAGCCAGACGAATAATAATCAAACCCCATGACTATAGTGAGGAAAATCGTTTGACTGTGTTTGCTCCTCAAAAGAAGTTAACACCTGAAAAGATATTCTGGAAACAAGATAATGAAAAACTTAAGGAAGAAAAACTTAAGGCCAACACCCCTCTCATTAGAAAAGTTGCATCCATAACGGTGTATCCTCCCAATACACCTAGGAATTTGGTGCCTTTGTCTCTTCCCACTGAATGCAAAACCTTTATTAGCTTATATGTGCTTTGGCAACTATTTGCTGATTTTGATAAAACATGTATGAAGAGTGATGCGTGGTTTTGCGACCTTACAACAGGTTTTACCTCTCATGGGATCTTGAGAAGTTTGCAATCCCCACCAGGCAGTGTACTTGACCGATGTAGTATAGTGAAGTGGCAAGTACCGGGGGATTGATCGTTCAACTCAAAGAATAGTGTTCGTTAGGATTGAAATTTATCTACTAGGTCTAGAGGTGAGGGATGATTCTTTTTGTATTTTTATATTTTATGAAAAGCAAGTAAAATCTCTGGTTTGAAGGAGTGGGCGGAATTAGTTGCTAATCAACTAACCCAAAAGCTACTAATTAAACTAATGTGCAGGAAAGTAAACTAGGGTTCTACAAGGGAAGTGAAGCATGTCTACCTATGATATGTTACTTCTTGCTAGCTATCCAATTCTACCTATTGAATTGTCACACCTTGTTTTAATTGACGGGTTGTATTCCTTAATACCATTCGTGGGGTGGCGTACGTACTTCCCCAACTCTATGAGCTCCTACTTCACTCCTATGTCGAGCCGGCTAAGAAGCTCCTAACATGGGATCACTAGAATTCACTCATGCATTAAATACAACCAAATAAACCTAGTACGCATTGGTTCATGTTTCTTAAGACGTTCAAGCAAGTTACCGTATAGGAGGTTAGCCAGTTTTCTTAAGCCTAACATCGATATCACCCAATCAAACAAGAGACAATAGGAAACAAGAATTATAAGCTAAACCAATAAGATCTATTGAAGTGTCACACCTTTATTGATGACGATAGACACATACATCAACAAGGAATCAATAAGATCTAATTAATTATATACAAGTTTCACACAATCATAAGTAGACACAAGGTGAATTAGCAAAGCATGATCAATGAAGGGTAAACAACCATAATAATGAAAGACATAATTAAGTTAGAATCAACAAACCAATATTTGATGTTTATGAAGTGATTGAAACCCTCTAAGTTGCTGGAAAAACACCTACCTAAACCCTAGAATCGGACTTAGGGTTTAGGGCTTACAAAAAATGAAGTTGTGATGTTGTATTTATAGCTGATTTTCTGTCCGCATCGATCTGACGGCGTCAGCCTTCACAAGTGACGGCATCATCTCCCCTTTTTCACCAAATTGTAGATCTTTTCGTCCCGATTCCGTGGCCTCTTGAATCACCTAAATCCGAGTTCGTATGAAGATTTTATGGCCAAAACAGTGACAGCTACTCCACGCGCGAGTTGTGATTGTCTTGATTAACTTGTGGCGGTTTCACTAAGGTTCCTTCTCGTGTAAGAATACTTTGACGCCGTCACTCTAAATCATCTGACGTCGTCAGGTCTATGATCCTGACGCCGTCACCTTCAAAAATCCTCTGGCCTGTCTCTCTTTAATTTAACACTTGACGGCCTACATCCATTAACCCGTGACGCCGTCAGACTTCCTATGTAAAACTTTCTGGCGTGTCACGTGTATAATTCCACCACTTTCATCTTCAAGTGACGGCGTCAGCGTCTAAAGCCTGACGCCGTCAGGTGTAAAATCCTGACTTTCCTTGGTCTTTTTGTTTTCTTAATTCTTGAGCATAAAAAACGTCCAAAAAGCTCCAAAATGCTTCATATTCTAGAAATCACGTCCCAAGTACCTAAAATGAGAAAAGAAATGATTTAGGGCAATATTTGATCATATAATCGCGGATTAGGGCTTAAATGACCCCCTAAAAGCGGTACACTTTTCGCTTCATCAAATATCCCTACACTTGGGATTTGCTTGTCCTCAAGCAAATGAGCTTTTCCACCAATTGAAATACAAGTTAGGGGTCATTTAACATTAATATAAAAGTAATTACAACAAATGATCATTCCACCTTGGTCAAAATAAGCACGGAAATTATACACTAGCACCTCACAAAAAGTGTTTGGATACTCTCATCCCTCGGGTGTTGTAAATTTATATATCATAAATGGAAATGGACGAATATCGCTCACTACCTGTCATAGAAAATAGATTACCATAGGCTTGGGAAAGGATCACGCCTCTACCACTTTTGGCGTAAGCACCTAGGATAAACTATCAAAGAGGTCTTTACAAAGGGTTATAATGTTAGGTGTAGGGATAAGGAAAACACGGTTTGTTGGATAAGGATATTTTTACTGGTGGCAAGTCAATCATATTGGTCAATTACATGTAGAATGAGGCGTTGCTAAGCCAAGACTCGACTCAACTTAAACTAATCACGAACTAATAAACATAGAAAAAAACAAAACATAAATAAAAGATAGAGGCGGATGGTAGTCCGTATGCTTTTTCTTCACTTTTTTTTTTTCTCTTTTTTATTTTTATTATTTTATTTTTTATTTTTTATTTTTTATTTTTTTTTGCATACACTCTTGCCCTACCATCCAAAACAATACATCACTAGGGATTCTTTGTACCATCCCTACACTTGAACTTTTACATACTTTACATAAAATTATTCTAATGACTCGAATCAAGATAATCGAAACATTTGGAGTACTTTAAAATATTAACGTACATATGGGGGTAATAAATGATGTTCTTCCCCATTACTTCATTACACTAATACTTTACCCATAAGTCCCAATCGTCCCAAAACAATATGTACAAGGATATGACTCGACTTAGCAACCATGTAATCAATTAGATAATTAACTAAGGGTTTAAACAAATGTTGTCAGAATAATGCACTAAAGATGAGTGCACACAAGGTAGGCTAAGGCGATTTGGGTGTACATTTAAGTGGGGTGTAAACAAATTCTTCCTTTAAGTAAAATGCTTAAAGTTAGAAACGAAAAGATAGGCTCTGAGGGGTGTACTAGGGGTATCGTGTACTAAAAATGAGTACAACGCAAAGGGTGTGGGAGAATTACTTGACCAATGTAGCCAATGTAATTATAACAAAAACACAGGTGTAAAACAATGGGTTAATCCTAATGCCTCTTATCATGTAGTCAATCCTAACTACACGAATGTAGTCTCACTAGCGGTCTTGGTATGCATCACAAACGCAAGTTCTAGAATCTATAAACTACCGGTACACTCATAAGCACCAACAATGAATGCTTTTTCCTAAAGATCTAAAGGCGAACCTCACATATTTGGGGTGGAAATTTTTGAGTGGTATGGTTTTTGTGCTAGTCATACAATTCCCTATCCATGAGACGCTTATTAAAATCAAAGTTTCACTCCTATATGTTGTAAAAAATTTTAAATTTGGTGCTAAAATTGCCCTAACCAAGATTTCTCTTGGCTTTATTACACATTCACTATTAAACAAAACAAAAATCAAGCGAAGTTGTAGTTTCTAAGGCATCCTAATTTACCCTCCCTACACTTAATCCGAACATTGTCCCCAATGTTCTAGACAAAAGATGTAAAAGTAAAAATAAATGAGAATGGAAGAAACTAATACTCCCCTGATTCGCTCGGTATGGATGATGTGATAATGTGGTTAAATCTCCCTCCAAGAGAATGAACATGATAAGCTTCACTCCAGAAATATAATCATCCTCTTGATGTGTTGCACGTACATCTTCTTATCCAATAATACCTGTAACCAACAAACACAAAAACCAAAGCATCAAACCGAACAAAGAAAAACCACAACTAGATGTATTTCCAGACTTAGAAATAAAAACAAAACAAAGCAATAAAAGGATAGGATACTTGCGGGATGACTTACAAATAGGGACTCATAAAACATGTCCACAAGTATTGACACATAAACAAGATAGAATACATGCTAATCATGAATTGTGAATTTTCCATGTTCGAATTTTGTTCTTTTTAACAAAATATAAGCTTCCCTACACTTATCTTTTTGTAAAATACCTTTATATGCAATTAAGACGAGGTTAAAAACAAGATAAAGCATTTTCACAAATTATACGAAACATGAAAATTAAACAATTATGATTAAGCATATATGACGCAAACAAACATATAAAATAAAAACATCAAACAATTAAACAAATAAAGCTTGGGTTGCCTCCCAAGAAGCGCTTGTTTTTGTTCGAGTCACGAGCCTGACTCTACCCTTATTTAACAAAAATAGGGGAGGTTTTCCCTACACTTAGGATTAAGTGCGGGTGAAAGTAGCGATACACACCCTTAGGGTGGAAATATGCCACGTGAGGTGAAGGGGGTGAGTGAATGGCTTCCTTCATCCTAAAACTACCCGGATAATAAGGGTTGATGGGTGGGTCGATTCCTCTTTTGTCTCCTAGATGTAAATCTAAGGATGGAAAGTTGTGTAAAGGTTGAGGTTCCGGTTCATCAACACTAGGAAATTCCCTAGAACTAAGAGTAAGGTCATCACTAAAAGTGTTCAAACCTATATCCTCTAGTTGTGCTTGGTCCAAGGGTTCTACCTCCATTGGGATTCCTAAAGTCACTTCTACTTCTTCCGGGTAAGTCACGGGCGGTGTGTGTGCCTCAAATGATGGTAGGACTTGTGGGGTATTTAGCGGGCTTATGTTACTTACCTCATCATTCCTTGTGTCAAGATCACCTATGTGTTCATCCTGTATTATGGTAGTGCCTAACTATGACATGCAACTAGGTGGCTCAACTCTACCCTCATCCCCAAACAAACATGTTTCATGATCCTTGAAATTTGTGGTCAATTGACTTGTACTAACGTTTGTTGGGTTGTCTACTCTATAATAATATTGGGCACAATCTTCTATGGTATCCCATGCTTCTTCAGCATTTAATTCCCTAAGGTCCCTATTGGCAAAATTGTTAATGCACATTTGGTCATATCGGTCGACACGATCGTAAAAGATTTGGATTAGGGATGCTAAATCGAAGCTATGATGAGGGACTATTCGGAGTAAGTTTTTAAAACGAGTCCATGCATCATATATGGGTTCATCTTGATATTGGTTGAACATCAAGATGTCATTAGGGGCAAATGGATTTCGTGGTCGGTAGTATAGTGGGTTCGCGTACTCCATATTGGTGAACAGAAGAGTCAATGGAAAGGTTTTTACGAACAAAGACACAAAGAAAAGATAGACTACTAGAAAGCTAATAAAAAGAAAATAAAAATCTCACTAGATAGGAATCTAATGAGTAGACCAAATAAAAATAAATTTCAACCTAAGAAATAACTACTCCCCGGGCTGCGGCGCCAAAAACTTGATGCGTGGTTTTGCGACCTTACAACAGGTTTTACCTCTCAAGGGATCTTGAGAAGTTTGCAATCCCCACCAGGCAGTGTACCTGACCGATGTAGTATAGTGAAGTGGCAAGTACCGGGGTATTGATCGTTCAACTCAAAGAATAATGTTCGTTAGGATTGAAATTTATCTACTAGGTCTAGAGGTGAGGGATGATTCTTTTTGTATTTTTATATTTTATGAAAAGCAAGTAAAATCTCTGGTTTGAAGGAGTGGGCGGAATTAGTTGCTAATCAACTAACCCAAAAGCTACTAATTAAACTAATGTGCAGGAAAGTAAACTAGGGTTCTACAAGGGAAGTGAAGCATGTCTACCTATGATATGTTACTTCTTGCTAGCTATTCAATTCTACCTATTGAATTGTCACACCTTGTTTTAATTGACGGGTTGTATTCCTTAATACCATTCGTGGGGTGGCGTACGTACTTCCCCAACTCTATGAGCTCCTACTTCACTCCTATGTCGAGCCGGCTAAGAAGCTCCTAACATGGGATCACTAGAATTCACTCATGCATTAAATACAACCAAATAAACCTAGTACGCATTGGTTCATGTTTCTTAAGACGTTCAAGCAAGTTACCGTATAGGAGGTTAGCCAGTTTTCTTAAGCCTAACATCGATATCACCCAATCAAACAAGAGACAATAGGAAACAAGAATTATAAGCTAAACCAATAAGATCTATTGAAGTGTCACACCTTTATTGATGACGATAGACACATACATCAACAAGGAATCAATAAGATCTAATTAATTATATACAAGTTTCACACAATCATAAGTAGACACAAGGTGAATTAGCAAAGCATGATCAATGAAGGGCAAACAACCATAATAATGAAAGACATAATTAAGTTAGAATCAACAAACCAATATTTGATGTTTATGAAGTGATTGAAACCCTCTAAGTTGCTGGAAAAACACCTACCTAAACCCTAGAATCGGACTTAGGGTTTAGGGCTTACAAAAAATGAAGTTGTGATGTTGTATTTATAGCTGATTTTCTGTCCGCATCGATCTGACGGCGTCAGCCTTCACAAGTGATGGCGTCATCTCCCCTTTTTCACCAAATTGTAGATCTTTTCGTCCCAATTCCGTGGCCTCTTGAATCACCTAAATCCGAGTTCGTATGAAGATTTTATGGCCAAAACAGTGACAGCTACTCCGCGCGTGAGTTGTGATTGTCTTGATTAACTTGTGGCGGTTTCACTAAGGTTCCTTCTCGTGTAAGAATACTTTGACGCTGTCACTCTAAATCATCTGACGTCGTCAGGTCTATGATCCTGACGCCGTCACCTTCAAAAATCCTCTGGCCCGTCTCTCTTTAACTTAACACTTGACGGCCTACATCCATTAACACGTGACGCCGTCAGACTTCCTATGTAAAACTTTCTGGCGCGTCACGTGTATAATTCCACCACTTTCATCTTCAAGTGACGGAGTTAGCATCCAAAGCCTGACGCCGTCAGGTGTAAAATCCTGACTTTCCTTGGTCTTTTTGTTTTCTTCATTCTTGAGCATAAAAACGTCCAAAAAGCTCCAAAATGCTTCATATTCCAGAAATCACGTCCCAAGTACCTAAAATGAGAAAAGAAACGATTTAAGGCAATATTTGATCATATAATCGCGGATTAGGGCTTAAATGACCCCCTAAAAGCGGTACACTTTTCGCTTCATCAAACATGTAAGAAGAGAATCACACCAACAGGAATTACTGAGGGGGAAAGGTGTTTTGAGCATGCAAAAAGGTGTTACTTGACTGAGGTCATGCCATTATTTAAACTACTTAAAGAACATTTTGAAGGGATGCAAACTGCCCTTAAAACCGAAATAAATGAAATGAAAGTAGTGTTTAAAGATATGGAAAATGAGGTAGCTCAATGTGTAATAGAACTTAAGAGTCGTGAGATTGAAAGGAAAAACATACTCATCGCCAATGACAACTTGATTGCTAGATGTATTGCGCAAGATGTGTTTTATACTGCTACTGATTTTGCATTATCTGCTTGTCAATTTCATGAGTATGCTATTGCTTTAGATGTTACCCAGAATCGTGTTGTTGAGCTTGAGGGGGAGAATTTGAAATTGCTTGAAAAAATTCAAAATGATGACCATGATAACATGGTTAAACGTTTTTCAAAACTAGAAGTTGATTATCTGAATTTACAACTCAAACATCAACACTTAGAAGAAAAATGCAAAATATCAAATGTCAAGACATCCTCGGATGCTCCTGAGTTTGATACATATTTTGAATTAAGCAAACGTGATGAAAAAATTCAAGCTCACACAAACACGATTCGACTGTTGAGGGCCCAAGTTGCCCAATTGAAATCCAACAAATGTGATGTGTATGGCACCAATAAACCTTCGTCTTCAGATTCTCAGAATTTTCAATATCAAGACACCATCAACAAGTTACATTATGAAAATGAGTGTTTTCGAGAAGAAAATTCTAAGATTAAAAAGCATTACAAAGAGTTATATGACTCAATTAAAGTTACAAGAAATAGTCATAATGAAAAGATAACTTCTTTGCTAAATGAAATTGAGAATCTTAAGACTCAGGTGAAAGGAAAAATGCCAAGTACATCCTGTAATTGTGTTGCATCAAAGGTTTCTGCTTGTAAAATGTACGATGTTGATGTGAGGCCGATTCCATTTCCCATGAGAAACAACAGACCTGTCCATTAAATGTACCTATGTCACCTTAGGGATGGACTTTACACTCTTCGTGAGGTTGTGGAAGAGGACAGAATAGGAAAACCACTCGATAAGGCTGTAGGTTATGCCTGCGTCCTCACAAAAAGGATCCAGGAACTGTTAGAATATGCCATTGGCATGAGCCCTAAGTCTCACAACCAAAGAGATAGAATAGTTGCATCATCATCCATAATTAAGAACAAGCATGTAACCTTTGAGGTATCCTTGGAAACTTCAGATCCCAACACATCAAAACATGTTCAACAACTGGAAGTGAAAAAGACTAAGATTCCCATCAGTCCTTCTACAGGAGTTAATAGTGACACTAAAGCTAGCGAGTCAAAACCTAGGAGAAACATAAAGAATTCTAGGATTTCACCAGCTAAAAGTGTTCCTAAAAGGAAAGTAGAAGACCGCATGAGAAACAACAAGTCAGATTTGAACAAAAAGAATCATAATTCGAACCCTAATTCACTTTGCAAAACATGTAATGAATGTTTAATTTCGTGTAATCATGATAAATGTGTTGAGAAATTTCTGAAGTTGTCCAACAAAACCCCAGTTAAGAAAGTTTGGAGAGCTAGAGAAATTAAGCAAACTTGGAAAGCAACAGGAAATAGGTTTGCTAAAGTTGGTTACCAATGGAAGCCCACTGGAAGGAAATTCACTTTAGGAGAACAGTGCCCTTTAACTAGGATAACTAAATCTAAAGTAGTGCCTGTACGTCAATGGAAGCCAACTGGAAGGAAATTTCCTCTAGGAGAACAGTGCCCTTTAATTAGGTCTACTTCCACTAGCATTCCAACTCCTACTGAGACTCGGGCGAATGATGTTTCTATTCCCACTAACCAACTGGACCCCAACTTAAATTGGGGATCCGGCACTCCAAACTCTCCATTTTTGTCTGTTTTCAAATGCAGGTCGTACGGATTATCCTTTGACATTTGGACTCAGGCTGCTCACAACATATGAGGGGAATCATAATGACGTCTGTACACATCAGTGCAGGCCTCGCGCTTCATCATAATGAAGTTTGAACACAGCAGTTCAAGCCTCGTTCTTCATCATTATGACGTCTGGATACCTCAGTTCAGGCCTCGGTCTTCATCATTATGGCGTCTGCAGATAACACTTCAGGCCCCGTTCCTCAAAGAAAAGAAAGGCGTACGCTTGAGTGCGCTTTATCTTCGGAAGAAGAGGAATCTTCTTATTTATGACCATTCTCATCAAGCTTCATGTTATTCAAATGCTCATTCAGTCACCAAAGGGGATAAACGTACATTGGAGTATATTCTTATTCACCTGCTCTATCAAAAATGGCAGTTGGTCGTCATATGCAATTTTTGAGGGGAGAGAGGGTGAATAAACTACATGGTGATTGAGATTTGCGAAATGGTCATACGACTCTTCTTGTTTCTGAATATTCTCATTAAAAGGCTTCATACTTGCTCCATGCTCGTTCAGACATCCAGTGGATCTACTTCCATCACAGATTGGACGTTTATTCATTCGATAAAAAATGGCAACTTCAAATGCAATTTTTGAGGGGGAGAAGTGTGAACAGTGGATCAACCTCATATGCACTTGTTCAATCAAAAATGGCATCCTCATATGCAATTTTTGAGGGGGAGAAGTGTGAACAAGTGAGCGAACTAACAATCACTTGTTGGGCATCTAAGTGTGACTACGGAATTGATCAGGTATCACTTATTTGGGGTTGAAGTTGACTTTCTCAAAGGCGTGATCTTACTCTATCTTGAAGTCAGGGTTGGTTGGATGCATGACCTTCAATGATAACTTGCTCGTGCTTAAGATTTAAGTTGAAGACTTAGGTTATCTAGTTACCAGCAGTCGGGGTAACTATCACTTAAAGGTGTTACGTTGTAGTACTCAGTGTCACACGCCGATGACGTTGTGGATAATCGTAAGAGGTGTTAATGTCTCATACCTTGGTTGGGTATTGAGCACTTAGAGATTTGCTTGGAGCACTAATTCTCTACACCGTTCTTCCAACATTAGTGCAAGCGTAAGTCACAAGAATGGGGAATTCTATCTTCAGGTTCAAGTTTGGTATATCGGGTTTGCTCCATCAGTTATCGTATCAAGTTGCCTACTTGAGGGTTGGTAAAGATAGTCAGCGACAGTTTCGGTAGCGGTTGATCCTCACGTGATCCATTTGAGCCAATTTTGTTCTTCTCACAAGATCTCAAGAATATGTGCGTAAAATGTGTTGCTAATTCTGAGGTATCAAAACCAGCAAGGGGGAAGGAGATATACATCTGAATGCACAACGAGTACACATGATGAACTTTATACATCTTCTTAATTGAAGTTATTCCGGGAAGACAAATGTTATAACCGCCGAGAAAATCAGTGTTTTAACTCGTTCCTTTGGTGTATCATTCCAACTACGTAACGGAAGAGAAAGTCAGTTTCGGATGATAAAAGAGGTACACAATTGTATGATGGTTCCTATGGTTAGTCGGTATCCTACTGAAGGAAATGCGTACATCCGGTACTCAGTAGCTTTTATGGTACTGTCTTGGTGTTATCATTTCGACTACACACGGGATAAATTGCGTACACTCGGGACTTAGTTGAACATGGTGTAACAACTCTCATCTGCGATTTCCTGAAGGGAGAAAAGGGGATTTTCGGGTCTTAATTGATCTTGATGATGCGTTTTCGGCCTCATTTATGGGATTGAGTGTGTACTTAGGGTTTTTGAGCTTCATATAACGAGACTGACTGCATCACTTCAACTACTTGGGGGAAGTGGTCTCTGGATACTGTTGGTATGCGTTTCTTCAGTCTTCAGCGGGAAGTAATGTGAGAAGAATTATTCAAGTGTGAGATGATTCGTTACTGATCTACTTGATCCCCCGATCGAAGAATCTCAACGGTTATTCTTAAAAGGAGCAGTAATACTTGATGTGGTTTGCTACGGTTTCCGCTGTACACTTACCTTATGTAAGCTTGAAAGAGAGCTTAGAATCTGCTCAGTAAGAAGATTGTCGGTTTGGGGGGAAGCTATCAAAGCTGTACATTGGGAAGGCTCAAGTTCCGTCGATTGTTCAGGAGCCTCGAAAGCTTTGGTGGTGAAAGTTTAAGAGATGATTGACCACAGATTTCTACAACATACTGAACGTATCCTCATTTCGGTATTCATTTCATCATCGTCTTAAACTGAATAATATAGTTTGTACATATCTTAATACATACTGTAAATAGAAAATTATAGAACCAGAAAATTGTATATAGAAAATTATTAAAACCAAGAAAAACCATAAAAAAAAATCAGAAAAATAGAAAATACCAAAAATAGTTCCCTAGGCATGTCTTCTATTTATCGATAACATTTACGGTCTTAGAAATGTCATTCAATAATGGCACGGGACTTTAAATGAAGCTCGAGCAGAAGTTATACTAACTAGTTAAAACATGTCTAAATGGCTTGCTATTACTTAAGATAGCAACCCGCGCTGTACAATGGGGAAAGCTTGTCGCCAAAAAGACAGCTGTTCCTCCAACCGGGTGATGTTCACCTGGGCATGGATTACTTTATATCCATGTCTCCCCGATTTGATGTACGTTTTAGTGCGTCATTTCGTGTATAAGAAGAGAAGTCTTCTTTACATCAGACTCTTTATGTTCTTTGATTCTTCAAGAGAGTCTTGATGTTACACAAGGTGGTAAATTGAATTAAATTTTCACAAATACTCGTCGCTCAATTGAATGACTACAGCTCTTTAAATAGAAAACGGGTCATTAATTGAGGGGGAGAATATTTGTTCAAATTTCTGACACCTTGCCAAATTTGTGCAACATCAGTAGTGACACTCTCTCGTGGTTTAAGGGGGAGCATAGTATGCTCCAAAATCAAAATACATTTAAACCTGACCACATTTTCTCCAAAATTTTCTAAACATATTTAAATCAATTGGGATCACAAATCTCAAGTGGTTTGAAATTTTTGATCGGGGGAGAGAATGTGATTTAAATATGAAATTCTGATAAAAAGTGTGATCTTTTGAAACTCAAGTGTAGGCTCTCCCATATGTTCCAAACCTTTTCGTATACCGATGCACATATTGAGGGGGAGCAAATGATTTGTGATGGCAGTTGTGAAAGAATACCAAAGACCGACCATTTTACTTTATGTATTGGAGTTATAAGGATGGTAAGGTTAGGTATTAGTTCCCATGATCCAGCCAGAACCGGAGGGATCTACCCAGGGACAATCCACTAGTTAGTGTAGAAGTCCTTAGGAATGATTAAAAAGGAGAAAAGTGAATAAGGGAAGAGTGCCGACTAAGATGGAGCTAGCACTGGAACAAACCCAACAAGGTGCTAGTAATGAAGTCTCGGTAAGCACTGAAGGGGTTGAAGAATGAAAAAGAAATGTAAAGATAATGGGTGAAAAGAAAGAAGCCTTCCTTACACCTTATGCAGAAACCGGGTCAATACATATGCTGTCAGAATCACATAGTTGATTGCTGACATTGAAGACAAAGTATCATGGACCCAGTGATACGCTGCACAACCCTCCATAGCCACTCAAGGTCCCTCAAAGGACTCTTGTTTCACTTGTCACGGAGATCAATACATTGCTATTGTCTCTCTCACTCCGAGTTTGACGATATTGAAAAGGTGGCAGTTCTCTCCAGCCTCCGATCACTAAATCAAAATGCACTATTGAGTCTAGAGCCAAGAGATCATCAATTAATCTCATTAGGACACATTTCCAATATGCTTGCTATTTCATACACCGTGAAAAGCAAGAAAATATATATGAAGAGTCCTACGCATTATCCTAGTGGTATTGCCAGAACATTTGAGTGATACTTAAAGTAATCACAATGAAGATGGAAATCCTTCTAGAGCCAACATCAAACAAGCTCTTGGTGGGTGACATGTGAGATCCTTCATGGATCAAACCTGTGACAACTGGAATGAAATAATGGGGCGATTCAATTTTGAATCAAACTTGTTCCAGGATATGGATTGACGGATACTTTTGGAAAACCTTTCAATGTGCTCACCAACAATGTTTCGAGCACATTGATTGTGAAAACCTTTCAAACAAAAGTATTTTTGATAGAAATGTGATTTCAATTTATAAAACCCTTGTCGTGTTGCACAAAATGTTTATTCGGTGACACGCAAGTGATTTTTCTAATCAATTTCTCGTCAATCAGTGGGTATTTAATTCACTGATTCACTCTACCGTGCTGTCTGCTTTGAGATGTTCCGGTATGAGAACATGCTTAGTATGATGTTTCTGACATTATTTTGTTGGAAGACTCATTACTACAAGCTGGAAATTCCTGTCAAGGAGAATCTTCTTTAAAGGGAATTCTACCTGATCACAGGTCGGTCTTCACAGAACCGAAGGTTAAATCCAACCACATATCGAACGAATGACAAAGCCATATTCGTTCTCCGACTTTATTGCTAACTGTTTTATTTCAGATTCATATAAAGATGGCAATGGTGGTTCCTGATTCCAGCTGAGATGTGTCAATCCACCCTCAATGCTCACACTTCCAACTCATTAACAAAGACATCATGATAGTTGAAAGACCTACAACAATGCTTCCGCAACTCTGATGAAATCTATCATGATCCAGAAAAGTGTGAGTATGTGAGTCCAACAGTCACAACAAGTCACATGGAGGCAATATCACTGCAGTGGATAAGCTCAGAGATTTTTGGTGACTGATGATCTCTAAGAAAGCTCAAAGATCACAACTTCACATGAAGTCGAAGATGCAAGATGATGTGAAGACACAAGTTGGATGATAATGTCAAAGAATGATCAAAGATCATCCAAGATAGAAGAACAGTCATCTAAAGGTCACTGCTGAAGGCACAAAGATTGATGATATTGAAGAATCAAAGTCAACGAGCTATAAAGTCAAGAGCCAAGGATAAAGTGCAAGAATTCAGAACATTACTTCCGGAGTGACCTCCCTTAGGGGGAGATTGTTAGGAATATGAATATTCAGTTGAAGACTCGGTCACCCCGAGTACTTATTAGCACATCATAGCTCGTAAGATTATTAGTATTATTATCAGTAGTTTAGTTATTATTAATATTGTGGAGTGGGTCAGGTCTTTACCCACTGTCAGCTCGCTCCACAGCCCACTAGGGGCACAATATGTAAGGACTATAAATACTCCCTTCCCACCCATGGGAAGGGTTGGACCTTTCAAGCTAATAGATTACAAGTTACTTTCTCTCTCTAAAAGGCTCCCACTTTCTCTCTCTAAAATCTTTCTATTCGATCCATATTATACTCCCAAACGTGTGTTTCTTTGATAGTGAATATCCTACACGGAATATCCGTTTGACCTCTTGAAGGTGCAGTTCTGTAGGTTTTGCCTGAAATCTTGCTAACAAACACATAGCAAAATGTATATCGGGTCTACTAGCGGTTAGATACATGAGAGAACCAATCATGCTCCGATATTTCTTCGGATCGATGGGTTTCCCATATAGGTCAGCTCCTATTTTTGGTGAGTTTACCATTGGGGTTCCAACAGAATCACAATTTTCCATTCCATGTTTCTTTAAAATCTCAATTGTATATTTAGCTTGATTTATAAAAATACCATGTGGGGTTTGATGAATTTGTAAACCCAAAAAGAATTTTAATTCTCCCAACGTGGACATTTCAAATTTGTTTTTCATGAGATTTTCAAAATGTTTTGAATGTTTCGGATTAGTGGACCCAAATATGATGTCGTCCACGTAAATATGAACAATCAAAATGTCATCTTTGAATTTTTTAGTAAACAAGGTTGGGTCAATTGTTCCTTTGGTGAAATGATTAGTCAGCAAGAAAGATGATAGTTTATCATACCATGCCCTTGGGGCTTGTTTCAAACCATAGATAGCTTTCATTAGCTTGTAGACGTAGTCGGCATGATCTTTGTCAATGAATAAATCTGGCTGACTCACGTACACTTCTTCTTTCAGAGTTCCGTTCAAGAAAGTTGTCTTGATGTCCATCTGATCGACCGTGATGTTCTTGTGAGCTGTGTATGCTAAGAAAATCATGACTGCCTCAAGCCTTGCTACTGGTGCGAATGACTCTTCAAAATCTATTCCCTATTCCTGTCTGAATCCCTTGGCCACGAGACGAGCTTTGTTGCGAATGACAGTCATATCTTCATCCTTTTTGTTCTTCCATAACCACTTAAGATCAATGACAAGTTTGTCGATAGGTCTCGGCACTAAATCCCAAGTGTCATGTAATTTATATTGGAGAAGTTCTTCCTGCATTGCTTCAATCCAAGCATTATCTGTCATCGCTTCCCGAATGTTCTTTGGCTCTTTTAGACTGACTGAGCAGGCGAAGATGCACATATCACAATCGATGGCAAGTTGTCTTCTCGTCTGTACTGGCCTTGAAGGTTCACCAATAACATGTTCTATTGGATGGTCTTTAGTCCATTGTAACGTTGAAGGGTACCTTGGATATGACGAATGCATGTTATATGGTTCATGTAATCTTGAAGATGATTCAGCAGAATTCGTTGCAAATGGGTTTTCGAATGGTTCTTCATCTAACAAAGCATCGTTTTGTTGTTGTTCTTCTTGAATTGGTGTTGTTTGGTTTTGCTCATCAACTCTTGGTAACACAATCTCAATTACTGGAGTTGCTGGAGTAGATGTTGATGACGTTGAGGGAGTTGGTGCTTCAGCTTCGATTGTTGTTGATGCATCTTGCGGTGGTGGTGGTTGATGTTTTTGAGCGGGTGCAGCGGAACATTGTTGTGATGCATTTGTTGAAGCTTCACCGTAGTATTCATCATACATAAACTCAAAGAAAGTGTCCAGTTCTTGATTTGTTGGTTTGTCAGTAGTAGTTGACTGAGCATCTTGGGGTACGAGTCCTGAACTGATATGTCCAGAAGTCTGACTGTTTGGTGCGGGTCCTAATCTGGTATGATTAGAAGCCATCGGGTTAAGCGCGGGTTCTAGAGCGAGTCTCTCAGAAGCCATCTGTGAAATCTCGTCAAACTTCACATTCATCATCTCCATTACTCTTTTAGTTCTTCTATTATACACCCTGAATTCCCTCGAGTTGTCTGAATAACCAATGAAGATACCAATATCACCCTTAGCTTTCAGTTTCCCCAGATCTTATCTGTCGTTCGTAGGATAGCACAAAGCGCCAAATACATGAAGGTAAGAGATATCTGGTTTTCTGTTGTTCATTAATTCATATGGGGTTTTATTGAATCTTGGATGGATTAGGGATCGGGTCTGAGTAAAACATGCAGTGGCAATCGCATCAGCCCATAAGAATAACGGTGCACTGGAATAAATCAGCATAGTGCGAGCAGCTTCCACAAGAGTTCTATTTCTTCTTTCAACTACCCCATTCTGCTATGGAGTTCTAACAGCTGATGTCTGGTGAGTGATTCCAGTTTCTTCAAAATATATTCTTAAATCCTGATTAGTGAATTCCGTGCCATTGTCAGTTCTTACAATCCTAACTGGAGCTTGAAGTAGGACTTGAATTCGCTTCAGAAAGGTGATGATGATGCCTGGTGCTTCGTATTTTGATCTTAGAAACCTTACCCATGTATATCTTGAATAGTCATCGACGATAACAAAAAAATAAAAAAAAAAATAAATAAAATAAAATAAAATAAAATAAAAAATTCTACGCCAAATTTAATTTGAGTATTTTGGCGGGAAAATTTGAGTAAAATTTAATTTCGAGGAGTGACTATGTTAGGAAATTAAGCTTAAGCAGTTAAGGCTGTTGGAGGTAACAGTTAGGACTGTTGAAGGAAGAAGTTAAGACTGCTGAAGAGTGTTGAAGACATGAGCAGTTAAGACTGCTGAGTGAAGAAGTTAGTACGGTTTATGATTTGTGTAAGTAGATAAATATGGAAAATATATTGTGTATATCGTCTAGAATTAGATTGATAGTTATCTTGTAAAGGAATCCTTGGTCTATAAAAGGATTGCCTAGGTTAAGGTTTAATAAAATACAATACGATACAGAGATAGAAGTACGAATTAGATTAAAGAGATTCAAGGTTGTAAACCCTAGTCATAGGAGATCACTCGTATTATTTTCTAATAATATTGAATCGTTGAAGGTTATTATTCTGTGTTCTTTGTTTTATTCAAATCATACAAAACACATAAGGTCTTCTAAGTGCTAGCTAGTAAATTCCGTGTGCTAGACTAAGCATAATTCTTAGTATCACATCTAACACAAGGAGTGTGTGTAGATCCAGTCAAGTGGTATCAGAGACAGGTTTGCTGATACATAGATTTAGAAGATCCGAGAAGAACAAAGATGGACATGGAAACAACACCATCCACAACCAACATTGCTGCTAAGCTTCCTATGCTTAAACCTAATGAGTTCGACATGTGGAGACTTCGTATTGAGCAGTTTTTCCAAGTGCAAGATTATGCACTGTGGGAGATCATTGAAGATGGAAACTCTTTTACACCTGTAACAACAACAACTGTTGTTGATGGTAAATCTGAGAGTACAGTGCAGACAAAGCCAACCACTAATGAAGAAAGTTCTGAACAAGATGAAGGTTTTGATATTGGTTCAGGTTCTGGTCATGTTCATAAAGAAACAGCTGAGACACATCAAGCAGTTCCAAATGAAGATGCAATTCAAACTGCTGAGACAGAGCAAGAAACAATTCAAACTGCTGAGAAAGAATATCAAGCAGTTCCAACTGAAGAAACTTATCCTGAACAAGTTTATGAAAGGAGAAGAGCTGATAAAGGGAAGAAACCTATGACATCTGAAAAAGTGGCTGCTGCTCAAGAACTTGAAAGGCTTAAAAGGTTGAAACCAAAAACTCAAGAACAGATAGATCATGATGCAGAGGTTACAAGGCAATTGGTAGAAGAAGATTTGGCTGGTGAGGAAGCTAAACAAGCTCAGATTGCTCGTGATGAAGAATTTGCAAGGAAAATGGCTGCTGATGATATAAGGAATATATCTGAATTCATGGAAAGAAAAAGATCAAATGAAGTAAATCAAGAAGAGTTCAATGAACAGTTACAATATTTTCTGGATTCTGATGTGATTGTAAGAGCACAAGCTTCAATGGTTCTTAAAGTTAAAGAGTTGAATGAAGAAGAGAAGACAGAGGAGCTTAAGGAATTCATACTCAAGAAGAATGGAGTTGCAACGTGGGAAGATCTGATTCATAGAATAAGAGAAAGACAGAAGTCAGGGTACAAGACAAGATTGCCAACAAAGAAGGAACTTGTTGAGGATATGAAGCATTATTTGAAGAACTCAGAAAATTACTCAATGAATGATTTCAAGGGAAAGTCTTATGCTATAATTGAAAAAGAATTCTGTGAAACTTATGCTATTTTGAATTCTCCAAGAAGAAGTGTCAAAACAGGTAAGAAGAGGGAAGCAGAAACTATGGAATCAGAAGTTGCTAAGAAACAAAAGTCTGATGAAGAAGGATTAACTAATGAGAAGATCAGAAGCATGATGGTGATTATTCCAAAGTCTTCTTACATTAAACCTTTGCAGGTAAAACATCCAATTATTGACTGGGAAGTGTTTATTGATGGTAGAATGAAGGGATGGAAGATTATTAGACTTGGAGATATTTCTGAAAGATATAAGTTGTTTGAAGATTTACTCAAAGGCTTTGACAGAGAAGATCTAAATCAACTTTGGAGCTTAGTGAAAGAGAAATTCAGAGATATTGATCCTGTTGAAGATAAAGACAAAGAACTATGGGTTCAATTGAAGAGAATTTATGAACCAGATGGTGGAGAATCGATATGGAGATTTCAAGCACAAGTCAAGGACATCTCTTGGAAGTTATTTGGAATGTGTGGAGTACACAGGGTGTCTACCAAGGATGGATTAGAGATCTATATGCTGGTTGAAAAGGATTATCCACTCAGACCAGGTGTTTTGACAATGATGGCATGTGTTAGACTGGAAGCTAATGAAGAGTCTGAGATGGCTGATATGCTAGTGGCAAAGATATTCAACCTTGCACAAGAAGTGAAAGCTAGATCTAAGAGATTTGCTTGATGGGTGTTTGAAAAAATTTTCAGCATTAAGAAGATGAAGCTTAATTTGAAGAAACTTAGTGATTTGGATAGAAATCATAAGTTTAGGGGAGGATTGTTAGGTAATTAAGCTTAAGCAGTTAAGACTGTCGGAGGTAACAGTTAGGACTGTTGAAGGAAGAAGTTAAGACTGCTGAAGTGTGTTGAAGACATGAGCAGTTAAGACTGCTGAGTGAAGAAGTTAGTACGGTTTATGATTTGTGTAAGTAGATAAATATGGAAAATATATTGTGTATATCGTCTAGAATTAGATTGATAGTTATTTTGTAAAGGAATCCTTGGTCTATAAAAGGATTGCCTAGGTTAAGGTTTAATAAAATACGATACGATACAGAGATAGAAGTACGAATTAGATTAAAGAGATTCAAGGTTGTAGACCCTAGTGATAGGAGATCACTCGTATTATTTTCTAATAATATTGAATCTTTGAAGGTTATTATTCTGTGTTCTTTGTTTTATTCAAATCATACAAAACACATAAGGTCTTCTAAGTGCTAGCTAGTAAATTCCGCATGCTAGACTAATCATAATTCTTAGTATCACATCTAACACAAGGAGTGTGTGTAGATCCGGTCAGACTAAACGGTCCATTTTTACGCCAAATTCAAATTATGGTATTATGATGAAATTTTTGGCCCAAAATTCAAATTTTTAGGTCAAAATTCGAATTTTTCAGTGAATTTTGGCGTAAAAATTTCTAAAACTCAAATTGTCCTAGCATGTTTAGAATTTAAAATAAAGGCATATTTCAAACTCGCACCACACCAAAATCACAAAAAATA
Organism: Artemisia tridentata subsp. tridentata; assembly: GCA_021014915.2. NCBI lineage: Eukaryota > Viridiplantae > Streptophyta > Magnoliopsida > Asterales > Asteraceae > Artemisia > Artemisia tridentata. Next base: position 411,519,241 of record CP139505.1, read on the forward strand.
TTATCGGTCTACACCTTCAAAACTACCACGTATAGCTTAAAAGATCCTGATCAAGATTCACAATCAAATGAAAATGGCTAAATTTGGATGTTATCAACTGTGACTACAAGGAGGATTCATTATTACTTATTTGATGTTGAAGTGGAATATCACGGGTACGTGTACTTAGTATCTTGAAGATATCGGGTTTGGTTGGATGCATGATTCTTCGAGATCCTTGTTCGAGCTGAGGTTGCTCACAGAGCATACATTGATTAAGACTTTAGTTGTCTAGTTATACCTGATGTAAGGAGTTACGTTATTGTGCTCACATAGTATATCTATCACTTTAAAGGAGTTACATTGTAGTGCTCAAGTGTCACAAAAAGATGTGGATAATTCAAGATGAGTTCATATACAGATAAGGAAGGTTGGATAGGTATATGAAACGATCTATGCTTTAAGGAGTTATGTTGTAGTGCTCAGTATAGGTTCTTAATCTGACAATAGTGCAAGTTTAAATCAAAAGTCTGGGTTATTTTACTTCAGTCTCAAGTTCGTCATAGTAGGTTTTCTCTAATAGTAGTCACTACAAAAAGCCGTTGTTTTTGATACAGGGGTTGATAAAGAGATGAGATTGTAGATAAAGAGAGTCATATTTTTTCGACATATTCTCACGTAATTATGCTTCGACGGGCTGTTATGGATTTAATATTGCATCAAGTAAAAGGTAATCAATAGCATGTGCACAAGTTTATGATGTTTCTGATGACTCGCAACCATCAGGAGGGACAAGTGCACGAAGGAAAAAAGCAATGTCTCGTCTTTTGGTTTGTGGGTACATTGAGGCTTATTACCAACTTGGATGCAAATACTTTGTGAGATATGTTGTTATAATGCTCCCGAACGACAACCATTGTGCTTCCTTTAGTATCTACAGTCTCCGCTGTGTGTTTGGAGACTAAAGAGAGTTGTCGATTCAGGAGGGAGAAAAGAAAAGAAAAGGGCTCACTAGTTAGGAGGGAGTAATAACCTAACTAGACCATTACAGTTGAAGTTCAGAGCTACAAGGATGTGTGCCGTCAGCACAAAGATCGATGCTGCGATCTTTGGAATAGAGAACTTCAAGTCTGCCTCAAAATCTAGACTACAGAGACTCTGCGCTTCAACAAAAGTTTATTATTATTGTAATTTACTTTATGTATAGGTCTCATTGCAACCATTCACTTGTGATGACATCTTGGAGGGAGATTGTTAGACTCGCTTATTATAAAAGATATCGTCACTTAAGTGAAATGGACTAGATTTGTAATAAGTAGCACACGCAGGGACTACTTATGTTTTAGTGGCAAAGTTGTAACCTAATGAGCCTATATATACCCCTCATGACTCTCCATGAGGGGTATGGGAAAGTTTTATATTCTTTTATTCTTTGAATCTAATAGACATAAAGTTTTCCTCACCTTTCTCTCACTACTCTCTCTCTCTCTCTCTAGAATAATGGCTTATTTTGATCAACCTCGACCTCCAGATCTTGTATCTTGATCATTACATGCTATTTAAAGTGAAGAAATGTGTATTTTGGGTGACTATTGATCATCCAATGGCCACATGAATGTTATGTTTGTGTGGCCTTTTGTAATATTTAGTCACACAAAGCATGTTTGTTTTGGGTATTTAGTCACATACAATTAAGCAAAAAGTGGCCAAAAGTGTTAATAAGTGTGACCATATGCTGTTTAAAGTGAAGAAATGTGTATTTTGTGTGACTATTGATCATTCAATGGTCACATGAATTTTTAGTTTGTGTGGCCTTTTGAAATATTTAGTCACATAAAACATGTTTGTTTTGGGTATTTAGTCACATACAATTAAGCATAAAGTGGCCAAAAGTGTTAATAAGTGTGACCATATGCTGTTTAAAGTGAAGAAATGTGTATTTGTGTGACTATTGATCATCCAATGGTGACATAAATTTTTAGTTTGTGTGGCCTTTTGTAATATTTAGTCACACAAAACATGTTTGTTTTGGGTATTTAGTCACATACAAAAAAGCAGAAAGTGGCCAAAAGTGTTAATAAGTGTGACCATATGCTGATTAAAGTGAAAAAATGTGTATTTTGTGTAACTATTGATCATCCAATGGCCACTTGAATCTTATGTTTGTGTGGCCTTTTGTAATATTTAGTCACACAAAGCATGTTTGTTTTGGGTATTTAGTCACATACAATTAAGCATAAAGTGGCCAAAAGTATTAATAAGTGTGACCATATGTTGTTTAAAGTGAAGAAATGTGTATTTTGCGTGACTATTGTTAATCCAATGGTCACATGAATTTTTAGTTTGTGTGGCATTTTGTAATATTTAGTCGCACATCGAATTAAACAAAGAGCGACCAATAATGTTGATAAGCGTGACCACATTATGTGACTGCATCTTTTAGTCACAAGGTTACTACCGCTATTACTAAGTTAGTACTGTTGGAGCAGAGTTGCTACTGCTAGTACTAAGTTAGTCTAGCTGAAGCAGAGTTACTACTGCTAGTACTATGCTAGTGCTGCCGGAATGAGTATGTGTATATATATATAAAACAGAATTAAAAACAACAAGAAATTTCAAATTGAATTAAACTCGAATGTATATAACTGAACAGAATATACAATTGTAATGTCGTACTTAATTAATCAAATTCTCAAGTACCATAATCTAAAGACTTTTGAATCTTCAGCGGCTTAGCAGCTTGTTGCTTTAAGTCGTTAACAGATACATATTTTTTCTTCGATGGTACTGGTAGTCCACATTTAGTCACAGGGTTTGTTGGTGTAACCTGTAGTAAACAAAAGACGCTTCTATCAAACATTGAATTAAATATGAAGAATTATATATGTAGGTTGAAAAAACACATGTATGTACCTCCTCTACAAAAATAACTTGATCCTTTGGCCATGTGATGAACTCAAATAAGTACATTTTATTACTATCATTTATCCTATTAATTTGACTTGTTTTACTATATTATGTATGAGGATTGATACTTAATCGTTTACTTTTGTAATTCTCAGGTAAAAACAAGCATTTGGTGAAACTTAGCAATTTAGGACTGATTATGGAGCAAAACATGCATAAAGTTAAGAGTCTACTGAAATGAAGAAGATCAAGACTAATCTGCTCCAGATGCGCCGCATCTCACTCATGACATGCGCCGCATCTCTATCAAGATATCACCAGATACGATCCAAGATACAAGAGGACATGCGCCGCATCTAATCATGGAGTTACGCCGCATCTTCTGGCGGTGTACGAATATTCCTGAATATTATAATCTTGGACCCCACGCGAAGTTAAGTACATGCGCCGCATCTACTTAGTAGATGCGCCGCATCTTCCCTCAGACAGAAACTATAAATACCCCAAGACCAGACGAATTTCATACGCATTATATAAAAACCTAAGACCGAACAGGAGAAATCAAGGACGAATTCAGTCAAGGAGGCAGCACAAGACACACCCAAATCAAGGATACAAGAGCTGTAAGAAGGTGCTGCATGTGTTTAATTCATTAAGTAGTTTTGTTTTATTGTGTTAGCAAACTTTAATTCATCAGGATTGGTGGCTTGTGTAATGTGACAACGAAAGATTGCACTCCTTTTAATACTTGCTTTCCCATCAATTAAAGTTTATATGTTGATGTCTTTGGTTACTACTTATTAGTGCATTGATAACCTCTGTGTTTATTAGTGGCTTGCGGGCATTTGACTGCGGGACATAATGTGGCTCCCACGGTTATTACTAAATTGATCACTTAGGAATAACTTTTAGACATAAGTAATCATTAAGGGTTTACTCGCCGATAAGAATAGGACCAACGAGAAAGGGTTAACTACATACACTTCATATAAAGCTATCAATAAAACAAGTGACAATCTACTTAATCATAAGGACAGCCCTCTTACTGTCTCAAGTATTTATCTGTGTACGTGTGTGCTACTTGCTGATTCGTGCCTATTGGTTTATTTTATTATTTAATTGCAAACAAACCGTGCCAGTCTCTCAGGCTGAAACCCCCTTGCGTTAGGATATTAAAATACTGATTAGAATAACGAGATAATATGTTCCACTCTTAGTGATCGACACTCTACTTACCATTATCTTCATACTGACCGGGTACACTGCTCGTTAAGTGTGTGTGTTATTGATAAGTCGGCTAAATATAAATTTAAAACTTGAGTAGGCATTAAAACTGCCAAAACTTTACTCCAACGCACGCCCACCACCATGCAACGAAACTACCTTTGAATTTCTTAACTGTTTTGAACCCATTATTTGCTATGTCCGGTATGCATGCTGCATCAACTAATGATGAATCAATTGACACTCTATAGCAATCATTTGGGAGTGGTCGGTTATGCAGCATTTGCTTTCCATGAGACTGGTATACGGTACCCAAAGAAATGATATTTGCTTTCTTTATGTGCCACAGTTTGCACTTAAATGTCTACAAAAAAAGAATTTTTGCATGTATATATCAGAAATTATTTAAACAAAAGAATAACAAGAAACATGTTGAAATACATACTGTTGGCAGTGCTTGTGTTGGAGACACATTTTGTTGCGATTGGGAATCCAGAGACCCATTTTGTCGCGACTTAGGATTTGTCTTGGGTCCGACATTTTTAACAGGTTCCTATATGTATATATAAAACACGTTACATTATTTAAACAAAAGAATAACAAGAAACATGTTGAAATACATACTGTTGGTAGTGCTTGTGTTGGAGACACATTTTGTTGCGATTGGGAATCCGGAGACCCGTTTTGTCGTGACTTAGGCTTTGTCTTGGGTCCGACAGTTTTAACAGGTTCCTATATGTATATATAAAACACGTTACATTATTTAAACAAAAGAATAACAAGAAACATGTTGAAATACATACTGTTGGCAGTGCTTGTGATGGAGACGACACATTTTTTTGCGATTGGGAATTTGGAGACCCGTTTCGTCATGACTTAGGATTTTGCTTAGGCCTGACAGTTTTAGCAGGTTCCTATACGTATATATAAAACACGGTACATTAGTCGATCATGTATGTAAAATTCAAAAATCAAAGGGGGATGTTTTATTACTTACCATTGTTTCTGTTACCTTTTCCGAATTTACAAGGCCATTGGACTTCTCCTGAATTCTCGCATCTTTAGTACTTACAACATCACTTGTCTGAGTGCCGTCCACCTCATTAGCGCTGCTCTCTATATTGTCAATGGCCATTGGAGTCACCGGCAATATAAATTAAGAAATACATTGACTCATCAGTTTATGTTCAATGCCTGGTATCATTAGCATCAGTGGTGTTAGCATTAGAAAATGAAATTGTTAACAACATAAAAAATGGCTTACATCTGAGGCTAATGGCAATGGATCAGATGGCAAAGTTATATTGATCCCTTGTTTATTCAACTGTGTCATCAGTAGAGTAAGCACTTTATTTGTTTGTTCCACCTCACCGGATAATTTCTTGACCATCGCATCTTTTTCGGTCATCTCGGTGGATAATTTCTTGACCAATTTATCTTTTTCTTCACGCTCGCGTCTCTCATTATCCAGTTGAGTTTGAAGTAACTCAAGTCTTTCATCGGTTTCTTGTTTTCTTCGAGGAAGGCCAAAATACTTCTTGTATGTTACTCCACCTCCCATTCCTCTTGCATAACCGCCCTTTTCCTTACCAAAGACAACTGTCATGGCATCAGTTCCATTATCAACACTCAAGGTTCCTTCCTTGATCTGGTCATCAGCTTGTTTCTGCACAAAAAATATAGGAAATGTTGGGATTAAAAGTCTTCTTGATGCTGTTAGAGTAACTGCTGATCATATTTGTGTCAATGCTGCTCAGCTGGAGTTAGTGCTGCTCATGAACTTCAATGAAAAATATACTACTGCTGGTACACAGTTACTGCTATTAGTATGCATTTAATACTTATGGTATACAAGTTACTACTGCTAGTACACAGTTAATGCTGCTGCTATATAAGCATAATAATAGAATTTGCAGTCAAACTTACAAGTTTATCTCCCATTGATCTAATATCATCATCTGGGTATTCGCCGTCTTTGTTTACCCTTCCTTTCAACCACATTACATCACGCTGGGGTTCTTCATCCGCTTTAATCTCTTTATTTTGGTTCTAATAAACATCAAATGCATACACCTGTAAAGTTAAACCAAGATAAATGAAAATATGAGGATGCTTACACATGTATAGTTAAACCAAGATAATTAAAAATATGAGGGTATTAAATGCAAATGTGCAAATTGGGCAATGTAAACAGATTCATTGCTCATACTGATCGTCTCTCAATTTGTAAAACAAACATTATGTAATCTTACCATTTTCTTCTTGACATAAACATATCCACCTCATCCCATTTTATACTGATAAATATTTTGGGAACGTGCCATTTTAGCTTTATCAGATTTCTCATAAAAACACAAAATCATAAGGCGTTTAGATGTGGTAATGCTGAAAAACTAAAAATTATGAAATGACATATAGACTTAAATAAAGATGACTAATTAAAACCTTGTATGCATCGGTGGTCGTGTAGTTTACAAACTCGACCCAGTCTGCTGAATCCATAATTGCACTATACTTGCCCAGGACTTCAGTCAGTTTGGAAGGTGTATTTAGGTTTGGAAAAATGAATTTTTCTCTGAGCTTCATTCTGTAATTCCTTAGCAGTTGACCAAGACGAGTCATTTTCAATTTTTTGAATGTCACGTCAACATCAAAAAATTTCTTCAAAGATTAACACAATGTTGTTAATTAGTTGCACATAATGTAACTGCATATATAAACTTATGTAGTACTGGGTTACAAAATAGTATATACGTACCGTGATTTCAGCCCATAGTTTATCTCTTGATTCTTTATTCACCTTCTTCCAGGAAAGAATCTTCACACCTATGTGCTCACGAACCAGATCTCCTAAAAAACTCACAAACACTGCTCTGTGTTCCCCTGATACCCTACTGAATGCATCGAAGGTTACCTTGAGCTTTATTCCACCAGGTTGGCCATACTTCGCGCGAAACTTTTTTAGCCTGGTTATGCCCCTCGTATCTAGTATCGTTTCTGGTTGGTTGGTTCCAGGCGCATCTATATCTTCATCATCAGAATACTTTTTGGATTCATATCCTAAATGTTATCATCAAGTACAATATCATCAGGAGGAAGCAAAGTATGATTATCAACAATGGGTTCAATTTCCATGACTTTTGAGCAACAAAAGGTAAAAGAAAATGATTATGGCTTAGCTTGGAGAGTAATGGTGATGGAAGATTTGATTTTTGTGTTTTCTTTGCAGTCTTTTTTTTAAGGAGAGAAAGAGGGTATACCAAAAATATGAATCTTTATTCTTGGTAACTGCTTGTAATTAGGTGATTTAAAAAATTTCGATCAAAAATTTGGCTCCAATTTGTAATTTGAAATTAACAATTGAATTATTTGAAAATTTTGCCTTTGAACCTGTTAATTAAAGCATAAACTTGAATAAATCAAAATTTTGGCTCTAAATGTTATATATCATTATCTTAATAATCGCAAATGTACCATACTGTGCAACCATCACATCAAGAACAGAAACTGCTACCCATTTAACAAACCAAAATACTTACATAATTACCAGTTATTGTACCCTTACTAATTACATTTACAAAACACAAATTGCTACAATTTTTTTTTAAACATTGAAGACTTTTTATTAAGTAATATATTGAAAACCAAAACCAGCAAGTGCTGGGGAATACAGAAAGGAGAATATTTAAAACATAATACAGTACATACATAAGGGAAAATCAGTATCCAAATTAAATGTTAGAATTGAACCAAATACCATTTACAAAAACAAAAGCTGTTAATGTATATCATAAACCCCTAAATCATCTTAGTCTTGTCTTTCCCATGGCTGCTAGAAGGTGCTCCAAAACCTATAGGATTCTTCTTACATGGCATTCCCAAGACAATATCCTGAGTAAATTTCTTTTTGTGTTCCTTTTCAACTGGTATTTGAACTTGCACAAGGAGAGCCAGGATAGGAGCTTGAGATGGGAGTTCCTATGAAGGTTCAATGGCTTGGAAAGGTTCCACTTCCCAAGTATCAGTACTTGCATCAGAATGTTGCTCTCGATAATACCAAGCAAGGAGGCCAGGAAGGATGTTGAGAGCACCGTCATTTGATTCTGAACTGCTTGAATTAGAAGAAATTTGTATGACATCTTCAAATAACAACTGTTAGATCAGTTTTATTGATTCAAATGTTAAACTATATCACAATCAACGAAAAACCTTTTGATGGTTTACCATTGCAGAAGAATCCATTGTGTTCTCGTATTTGGTCCTCTTTTGTGGTATCAAACAATGAAGCAATGTTGCACAAACTAGGCTGCATTTCAAGTCTCATTGGTGGCCAACTAGGCTGCAGTTGAAGTCTCAATTGGACCTCTCAGTGTACTCACAAACATTGGACCTCTCAGGATACTCACAAACAGTTCAAAATCCTGTATTTGTAGTCTCAATGGACATCTCAGAGTACTATAATAGGCTGCATTTGGACCTCTCATTGGTGGCCAAGCACAAACAAGTCTGCTAGGTACTCTCATTACTGGCCAATCACAAACTAGGCACATTCCAATGCTCTCATTGATTTAGACCTCTGAGTGTAATCACAAACAGGCAACAAAAAATACTCAGACACAAAACACTTAATTAGACATAGCATAACAACCATTATGTAAATGAAAATCAGAGTATGGAAAACAAAAAAAACAGAGCATACATTAGACATAGCCTAACAACCATTATAAAATACAAAACAACCCTATTTTACAATAGAATCGATCGGTAACAACCACTAACATCACCATTTATAGATCAAAAGCCTGATACTAATTATTGTACAATCAATCATTAACTGATATGTGAAAACATTAAAAAATATACCTTTGTTGTTATATGGATTCATTGATTGCGTGCTTATGTTTGCCAGAAGAATGTGTGTGTTGATTAGGGTTTATTGATTATTGTGTGTCTTTACAAATGATCGGGTAAAGGGATTAATTGCCGGTTGACTATTGAATTTGTGGTTTGGTTTAACTATAGCTGACGTGGCAAGATTTGTAAAAGAAGAAAAAAAATGTAGGTCGTGTATATCTCAACAACACACACGTATAACAAAGCTACAATACGTACTACTACTTAACTAACAAGCTACGATAAGAGATAAAAGGGAATAAGCTAATAAGAGAAGAGAATAAGAGATGAAGAGAAGAGATTTGGAAGGAAATTCATTTCATACGATATAGGGACAAAGCTTACGCAACTTACATAAATAACCAACAACTTAAAATGAGCTCCCTACCCTTCTATTTATAGGCAAGGGATTAGGGCAACTCTTACAACATTGTTTCTAGAAGATTTAACACATAAATGGGCGGTCCATGGGCTTCTAATGGACCGCACCTTAATCACTAATATAAAGCCCTATTAAGCAACATGTATTCGAAATGGTCAAGACTTGTAATATTACAAAACGTGTTCCTAACAATCTCCCCCTAAGTCTTGATCATCAATGTTGCTCGACGTCTTCTTTGCTTCTTTGGCTTCCGACGTCTTTATAATCTTTGTTTCTTTGTTCTTGTTCTAGGATGATATGATGTTGTCTCGATCTGCCAATCTCCAACGTCTTCTTGTCTTCTCCATCATGCTCATATGTCTTTGACTTGTTTTCTGCAACATGTTCTCACTTTTCAATCTTAAACTTGAGAAAGGTTGAGGTGCTTGAACTTTTGACTTTACTATATCATATGTTGAACTTTTGTTGTTACTGAGTCTTTGAGAGAACATTTCTTCAAGATATGAACATGATGGAGTCTTGATGGTTGAACTCCAGATCCTCAGCAGCAGCAGCAGCATCAGCACGAACCAACCGGTACTTACAGGCTCAGACTTGAGATCGTCAACAGCATAGTGTGAAGACTTTCTCACGTCCCCGAAAGGGATAACACGGACACACCGAAGTGCACCCACGATTCAGTGAGTCGCTGGAGATCACCCCACGACTGTAGACCGTTTGGAGCAAACACTAAGCGTAACCCACAAGGAGTTACCGAAGTGACCTGCTGTCAGAGTTGTTTGATGTTGCTCTGGCAGGATTTCCATTCAATCATTGATAATCACAATTGTGACTTCTCTCATGAATGTTCTTGGCAGATTGCTAAGATCTGCGAAGGACACTTTCCTAATTTACAACTGATGCCCATGATGTAGAACACCAGAGTAATTCTAAGTGTACCTAAGAGATCTTTGATGAATCTCATGGCTCTAGACTCAATTAGTGCACATTTGTTTGGTCGTCGGAGGCGTGGAGCAGATTACCTCCTTTTCAATATCAACACTCTCGTAATGAGAGGTCGATAGATTATGAAGGGTTCTCCGTGTGAATGAAAAAAATGTATTTTGAGAGACACTTGAGTGGCTTAGAAGGTTTAGTGCAGTGCGTCACTAGGTCCATGACGTCTTTAGTCTTCAATACCGGTGATGCTCATCAACCAGTAGATTATGAATTAAACCCGGTGTCTGCCCTAAGGTTGAACAAATGGAGGGCTATTTCTTTTCACCCTTTTCTTTTTGCTTTTCTTTTTAATTCTTCAACCCCTTCTTTCTCCTTTCATTCATTTTCTCCTTTTTTATATCATACCTAGGACTTTCTAGTTCTAAACTATTGGTATTGTCCTTGGGTAGATCCCTCCAGCTCTGGCGGATCATAGGACGGTTTTCCCTAACCTTAGTCACCTTATAACTCCATGACTATCCTAATGATGCCATTTACCAAAACCTTTGAAAATCTCTCAAAGTGTTGATGATTGTAAAAAACATTTTATTGACACCTTGAGAGTTTTGTGTTTTTCAGAAGGACTCCCCCTTAACATGTGCTCATAATTAATTAATTTGAAATATGCACATGTCGGGAAGAGTTGGCACTTTTGAATTGATTGACTTTCAATGAACCTGATCGTTGCGAGACACGCTTACATCACCAGATAAACTGGCTTGAAATTATTACCCGTCCAGATCAGATTCAAAGATTATCGCTCGAAATCGGTACATTCTACTCAGACACGTCCTTTGCGAGACACGCTTACATCACCAGATAAACTGGCTTGAAATTATTACCCGTCCGGGACATGTCCTTTCGACTACTGACTTTTCCTACCGTCAATTCGAGGGTCAATTCTGAGTCGAGCACTAGTGAGATTCCAGCAATGAGACACCATATTTTAATCATCTTTTACTTCTCCCCCTCAAAAATAGCATACTCATGATGTTTTTGAAAAACTTTATGATTAAAATATGCTGTTTTTGAGTTTTAGGGAAGAATTTCAAGAACTTTTATATTTCAGAACAAAGATTATATTTTCAAATACTCCCCCTTGACAAGGGAATACTTGTCCTTATGAGCAGAATGTTTGAAAAACTTTAGAAAACACTCTGGTTTAATTCTGCTCATAAGTAAGAAGCTTTCGCTCCTTTTTCAGGATTGAGGCACTGAAGCGTACCTCAGGGTCCTTTCTTTGGGGTCCGGGTTGTACACTGTTATGTGTGCACAAGCCGTAATGTCACAGGCATGTGGTAAGAATAATGAATAAGAATTATGAACAATGAATTCAACTGCTCACATCAACCTCCTTTGTTAAACTTGGTGAATTCTGGGTCCGTCCTTTGATATAGTCTGATAGGAAATGGAGGACGACCGCCCACATAACTCTCTAGTCTCCGAATCTGATCCCTCCGGTACAACCTTCTTTCAATCTTCAAGATGAACTGCATCACTTGTTTGAGCTCATTATGTGTCCACCTTGTTGACTTTTTCAACTCATGATCCCGAACTCTTAGAACTAACCCATCTCTAACATTTTTCAGCGTATCGTCACAGAATTTATGTATCTCGTGGAATGACATGAAATGGTTTGTGTGTGTTGCACTTCTGTAGACGAACCCGAAGACTGGGTATTTCTTCATGGTATATTGAGCATCGCGGTTGTTTTCCAAGAACATTATGGGCTCAACGAGATTCAACTTCTGTTGATAACTTTCCACTCCTAACTGAAGATCTTCTACTCGTTCTTTGATAATCATTCTTCGGATGAAATGGCAGATGGCTGCACTAAATGCATACTGAAGATCGGTAGAGAGATGTTGCAGTTTTCCTTGTATTTTGATGAGGTATAAGTCTTCAATATCATTGAGACTCAAGTCAGGAAAATCTGCTTCTGAGAACGAGTAGATCTGGTTGTCATGTCGTCTGACGATGATCGCAGATAGGAATGTGTAATCATACTTCTTCGATCCTGAAACACTAATCACTGCCATGATCCTGAGGTCACTGTAGACTTGTTCACGAGACTTTTGGCTGAGTTTATACTTGTACCAGGTCTTCCTTTTATCATACCAGTGATGGATTCCTAATTCAGCATCACGATCATAGATCACTTGTTGTTTGATGAAGATCTTCTGGTGAATTGCAGCTTCCTCAATGGCAGGATTTTGGTAACTTGCTGCAGGAGTGAAGGTAATTGAAGTTGCATACTTCGTTTTGCTTGATGCTCCATGCATGAGTAGTTCAAGATCTTTGTTGAAAAAGAACTGGAAGGGGATTTCTGAAGTTCCATGAGGTTTTCTGATCACGGGTAGTGGCTTAGTCCAGTCTGTGATGTATGAACGGTTTTTGTTGTCACGGCCACCCACCCTGAGTATGTCTGGATTCGTCCAGTCAAACTCACTTGACATTGCACGAGCAATGTTTTCAAGGTGATACTCCAGCTCAGCCGCATTTGCAGATTTGTCTTTAAGAAGAATGAAGGCATCATTTTTGATCCTACGAAGTTCTCTCTTTGTCATTTTCTTCACATTTAGAGTATGTTTGATTTTGTGTGTAAATTCAAACGTACTGTCTTCAACTTTAGAAGCTTCGTCGTCTTGGATCTGAGCACTGGCAAGTTGATCAAACCATTCATTGCCGTTCACATCTTCATCATCATCAAGCCATGTGACAACAGCTGGTTTTTGAGAAGATTTCTTGCTGCTAGATGTCTTTGATTTGAAAGGTTTAGACTTTGGTGGAGATGGTGGTGGTGATTGTGGTTGATCTTCTTGTGTTTGAAATTCCACATTTTCTTCATGAATATGCTCAAAATGATGTTTAGTTGCTGTAGGACCAGATTCCGGATTTGGTTGAGGTGGAGAAGAAGTTGTGGTTCCTGTAGGCTCAACAATGTGAATTCCAGATCCGCTACCAGTGTTTAGTTTCTTTATAGTAGGGTCTGGATCTGGTTCATCATCATCACGTTTCCTTTTGTCCTTATCTGCTGAAGCCTTACAAGATTTCATATTTTCTCGAATAGCATTCAAGATGGACAGTTCAGTGTAATTGAGAGAAGATTTTGCAAGCAACTTGGTGTGGACAGCGTCTTGAAGATCTTCAACAGAATATTCCAAAAGATGTTGTTGCTGAATCTTCAAAATTTTGATCTTTTCTTCAAATGTAGTATCAACATAAGTTTCAATGATTTTCTGAAGATCAGGAATGTACTTCTTGATGTAATGCCTTGTATTTGCTTTCATTTTAGCATCAACATCAGATTCTAGAAACTCATCCATCTTTAGCTTAGTTTGCTGCATCTCTTCCACTTGTTGAGACAAGTTCTTGACTAAGTTTTCCATCTCAGCCATTTTTACACTGGTTTGTTTGTCCTTTTTGACTTGTGCACGCTTCACTGCTTTCTTAAGTTTTCTTGCAGCAGGAGATACAACTTCCACTTTTGTAACACGAGCAATTCTTTTCACATGCTTACCTTTCAAGGCCGATTTGATACGATCAGAAACTATTGCTTTTTCTTTAGGTGATGGTGATTTCTTCGGTGATGGAGTAAGTGAGGGAATTGGTTCTTCAGAGTTAGGTTTTGAGTCCTTAGGAGATGAAGGTGGAGGTGTAGGATTCTCGGGAGGTGACCCAGGAGGTGTTTTAGGTGATGATACAGGTGAGGGTTGAACTGGTGGTGATTTTTGCTCCTGTTGAGGGTTACTAACAACCATAGCAAGTTCGGTTGGAGGAACTGATGGAGAACGGATGTAGCTATCGGCTTCCAAGTCAGCTTGAGCATCCTCCTTACGTTTCCTTTCTAATTCCTCTTGTCTTGCCATTGCTTCCTCAAGTTCCTTAGCAGCTTCAGTTGTCTTATTGCCAAGAATTTCCTTTTCATCTTCAGGATTCCAGTCCATATTGTCCTGATGGAGTTGTTCCCCCCCCTGATCATTATCAAACATGGAGTCTGAAATTTCTTTATCAGTTAATACTATATTGCTCTCCTGATCATTCTCCTTCTCACCCTGAGCTTGTGCTTCCAAGTCGGGTTGATTAACCGAACTTGGTTGCTGAGGAATGACAGATTCAGCCTTATCGGGTTGAATAACCGTATCAGGCTGAATCTTGGATGTAGCAACTCCAGATCCTCCGGGTTGATTAACCGGATTAGTGTGGATCGAAGCTGCTTCTTGACCGGTGCCTGATCCTCCTGCTCCTTGCTTCATTTCATACTCCCTTTGTTTCTCAACAGCCAATTGTGCCCTTCTTTCTTCATCCTCCTTAGTTGACTTTAGACTCAACTTTTGTGCATTTTCAAAGTTGATCTGATGATGAAGTTCAGCTTCTTCAACAGTCATAACAACAGGAGTCTCCTCTTCTGATTCAGATGATTTAGAGTCAGAATCTTCATCAATAATCCCAGATGGTTCAGATTTTGGTTGGGGTTTACTAGGTACTGTTCTCTTGAGAGATCTTGGATGCTGTTTCTTTGGTAGTGAGGTACTTGATGCACTGCCAGTCTTAGACCTGCTTCGAGACCGAGTATTTGTAGATCCTGACCCTTCAACCAAGTTAGAAAGTCCCACTCGACGTTCATGGAATGCCTTATCATATGCAAGATATGCTGGAGTTTCTTTTATTTTATCGGTCATTAGAAACTCTGGCAGTCTTGTCCCTTGTTTGTGCGTGCTCCCTTTGGTAAAGTAGACTTTGCGAAAAGTTTTATCCAGCATGTATGGATTAACCTCTCGATCGGTAGGTCTTCGATCAATGTCCTTATGTAAGTCTAGCAGATAACTTATGAGAACTTTAGTGTAACGGACAAAAGGGATTTGTTTGAAAGCTTTCCGCATCTGAAATAGTATATCTTCCCAGATAAGAGCTGCAAAGTCAATCTTTTCCTGGTTCACGAACCCCCAGAAGATTTGAAGATGACTTAGTCTTGGGTGCTCAAAGCCACTATCTCTACCGGATATTGAACGGGTTATAATGTAGAAGATAGTTCTCCAGGGATGAGGTATGTATTTTGCATTGACTTTAGAGATCTTGGTTAATGGTGTATCGGGTTGAACATCATAACCAATGTCTACAAGGAATTGTATGATTTCAGATTCTGAAGGTGTCGTGTAGATTTGGTAGGAAGGTTCAGATGCATCTGGAAGGTCTAAGGCTTTGCGGAGATGATTAGGTGTGACTCTGATCCTTTTACGATCCAGTTGGATTGTGAAGTACTTATCATCACTGCTCAGTGTGAAAGTATCCCAGAATTGTTTTATGTACAGTTCTGGAATGGTGTCAGAGCTGTCAAGAAGGTTTCTGCACTTATGAGCTTTGAGAATTTCCACAGCAATCTGGCAGCTTGGGTCAGAACACTTTATCTTATCAAGCTCTACTCGTGCATTGTTTTTCCCAATCTCCAAAGAATACCCATGAGGAAAAACTTCTTCTTTGGTGAGTGTTGGAAGAGGTTGTTGTTGTGGTGCAGCCATTTGATGTAATCTGAAACAACAATCAAGTACAAATATGCAATATACATGATTGTTAGCATATGTTAAAACTAGGTACAACATATGGCATCCATTTGCATTTATGATTGATTGTTACATGCTTGATCAAAGAATTTATCAAGATATTACCAAATTCTATAAAATTTGATTCATTTCGATAAGTATAAAAGATATACCTAAGGAAATAGATCAAATTCTATAAAATATCACAATTGCGATAATTATGGCAATTGCGATAATTATGCAATTGCGATAATTATCCATTAACGATAATTAGGCAATAGCGATAATTATGCAATAGCGATAACTATGCAATAGCGATAATTAGACAATAGCGATAATTATGCAATAGCGATAATTATGCAATAGCGATAATTAGGCAATAGCGATAATTATGCAATAGCGATAATTAT
Organism: Artemisia tridentata subsp. tridentata; assembly: GCA_021014915.2. Lineage (NCBI taxonomy): Eukaryota > Viridiplantae > Streptophyta > Magnoliopsida > Asterales > Asteraceae > Artemisia > Artemisia tridentata. The sequence goes on from CP139505.1 coordinate 411,535,554, forward strand.
CCAATCGCGATAATTTTGGCAATCTCGATAAACTCTCATACAAGAGTTTCCGATAACTTTGAAGATGAACAGCCACATAGATTTTTATCGAAATTCATTATAACTTAGATTTTTCAACCACAGATTATCTTAATCAGTTTATATGACTAAACTAAACAATCTGTCCAAGTTATAACAACATTCATCCATAAAAACTCAAAAATCAAACTGCTAGTGTTCGTTGTTCTTCAAAAACCCTTAAACTCAATTAATCCACTTAACATGTTTCTGGGCACAATCTAAGCATGCAAACAATCAATTAAACTTATAACAACAACATCCCAACATACAAATTACACAATAACACTCATATACGGATTTCCCCAAATTTGTCGCTTAAACCCTAAAACATTATTCTAACGATTTGAAGTTTATGGGAGTAATTAAGCACACAATCTTGGTTTATTATCAATATGTAAGCATTATTGTACAATTTTTCTCAACTAAAACATTCTTATTTAAAGATCCCCAATTTTTACGCAAACCCTAGAACTCAAATTCACAATTGCGATAATTTTAACCGTTGGATCATGATAAAACTAAAAACCATCTGTTATAATGACATGTTAAGCACAAAATTACTCACAAAATTTGATGATCGTGAGTAGATTTACAGATCGAAGGACAGCCGTAGATGATGGTGGGTGAGGTTATTTAATATGGTAGGTGAAAAATGTCAGTTAGGTTACAGTGAATTAACTGCGATGTAATTTTGTTGACTTTTTATATCTATCAATTAACTTTGCAATCTTGACACATATAGTCCCCTAACCTTAAGTCTTTGTATTCCAAGTCCTAAACCACCATCATACTTACTCTAAGTCTTATATTTTATATTTAAGGCACACAACTTTTTCACACAACTTTTTCCATCTTGAGATCTTATCACCAAAACTTTGTGAATCAAAAAAATTTCTGAAAGCATGCAAGTACAAGTTTAAAATATTGTGGAAAAAATTATGTCTCCCCCTCAACACGTGTTGAAAAATAATTTGTGACATTTTAAAATAAACAACGTGTTGGATAAGGGTTTGTACTTGCATTTTTTTTTTTTTTTATATTTACAAAGAGGTTTAGATGTTTGACTCATTTAATGTTTTTTGAGAAAGTTTTCCAAATCATTTGGAGTCAAACATCTCATACCAATTCGGTGAACCAGATCCACAAATCTTGCATGGGGCAAGGCTTTTGTGAACAGATCCGCCAATTGGTGTTCAGTTCCCACAAAATACAATTCAACGGTACCCTTTTCCACGTGTTCCTTGATGAAATGGTACCGGAGATCAATATGCTTAGACTTGGAATGCTGCACGGTGTTGCATGAAATAGCGATGGCACTCTTGGAATCACAGTACATAGGAATCTTGTTGAATACGTATCCGTAGTCCATCAGTTGTGATCGCATCCAGATGACTTGAGCACAGTAGGCAGACATGGCCACATATTCTGATTCTGTTGACGATAGTGAGGTGCAGTCTTGTTTCTTTGATTAACAAGAGACGAGCTTGTCACCCAAGAATTGAACTCCCCCTGATGTACTTTTGCTTGTGTCTAAGCACCCTGCATGGTCAGCGTATGAAAATGCAACAAGTTCAAACCCAGAATCCTTTGGATACCAGATCCCCAAATTAATGGTTCCCTTTATGTATCAAAGGATTCTTTTAACGGCTGACAAATGCCGTTCAGTCGGTCTAGACTGATATCGGGAGTAAAGATATGTGGCAAATACAACATCCGGTCTGCTAGTTGTGAGATACATGATCGACCCAATCATACTCCGATACTTCGTAGGATCAATGGGTGTCCCATGTATGTCAGCATCTAGTTTCGGGGATGAGGAGGACATTGGGGTGTTATAGGTGTCACAGCTAGTCATACCATGCTTTTTCAGGATTTCCTGAGCATACTTTGACTGAATTAGAAATATACCACGGGGTGACTGATGAACTTGCAATCTTAGAAAGAATTTAAGTTCACCCATCATAGACATCTCAAAGTTTTGTTTCATTAGTTTAGAAAAAACGTTTGAATATTTTTTATTGGTTGAACCAAAAATAATATCATCCACATAAATTTGAACAATGAGAATGTCTTCCCCGTGTGTCTGTATAAATAAAGTCGGGTCAACAGTTCCTATGGTAAAATGATTAGCAAGTAGAAATGCAGACAGTTTATCGTACTACGCCCTCGGGGCTTGTTAAGGCTGTATAGGGCTTTCTTAAGCCGATATACATGGTTAGGATGATCTGGGTCCACGAAGCCTTCTAGTTGTGACACGTACACCTCTTCTCGGAGTTGTCCATTGAGAAATACCGTCTTCACATCCATCTGATAGACTGTGATGTTCTTGTGGGCTGCATATGCCAGAAACATTCGAACTGCCTCAATCCGAGCCACTGGAGCAAACGATTCCTCGAAGTCAATACCCTCTTCTTGGCTATACCCTTTTGCTACCAGTCGGGACTTGTTACGAATCACTATACCATCTGTATCTAGCTTATTCTTCCAAATCCATTTCAATCCAACAACATAAACTCCATCTGGTCTTTCCACTAATTCCCAAACTTCCAAACATTTGAATTGTTCCAGCTCTTCTTGCATGGATTCAATCCAGTTGTCATATGTAAGGGCTTCTTTGATGTTTTTAGGTTCAGATTGATAGACAGTGAGTGCATACATGTAGTGTTCACTATCTGAGTGAAGTTTTTGTCTTGTCATGACTGGATTGTCAGGATTTCCAATTATATTTACCAAGGGGTGATCTCTTGTCCATTTGTAGGTGGATGGAAAATGTTGAATGTTGTTATGGTGATATGACGGATCCATATTGCTCGAGGATGACTCACCTGTTTCTGGAATGGTTGGTGGTGGAGCAAATGGATTAAAAAATGCATTCCCGTCATACCCTGAAGGTGTGGGAACTTGGTTAGAAGTGGGGGAAGAATCTTCAACTGCAGGTGGAGGTCTTTGAACCATGGATGATGAGGGTTCAGGTTGAGGTGCATTGTTATCAACTACTGTAGTAGTAGTTGCAGATTGATCAGGTGCTTGATTTGGGACTTGTTGAGCAGCGGAACTGGTGGAAGCATCTGATGCACTACTAACACAAACTTCATCAAACATTGGTGCAAACAAATCTTCCAGATCTTTCCTGTTAAAGGGTAAGGGTGCAGCCGAAGATTCAGGGAAGTTTAGACGGTTATGTTCGGGTTCTAAGCGGTCTTGCTCAGAAGCCATCTCTGTGAGTTCATCAAAATTTGCGTGTATAGTCTCTTGAATTTCCCCGGTCCGACGATTCCAAATTCTATTTCCCTTAGAATTCTCACAGTAGCCAACGAATATCCCAATGTCTGCTTTAGCCTTTAATTTACCAAGATCATCTCTATCTTTTTTTGGGTAACACAGTGCGCCAAAAACATGAAAGTAGTTAATGTTTGGTCTTCTGCCTTGAATAAGCTCATATGGAGTTTTGTTGTGTCGTCCGTTGATCATGCCGCGGTTCTGGGTATAACATGCAGTATTAACAGCTTCAGCCTAAAGGTAATCTGGTAATTGAGCATTGATCAACATTGTTCAAGCTGCTTCCACAAGCGTACGGTTTCGTCTTTCAACTACACCATTTTGTTCGGGAGTGTGAGCAATTGAATATTGATGAACAATCCCATGCTTCTCAGTGTATTCCCGAAGGTTTTGATTCTTGAATTCAGTGTCGTTGTCTGTTAGAATAATTCTGACGGTGTTACGGACTTGAACTTGAATCTTTGTGAGAAACATGATGACCATTGAAGGAGCTTGATCTTTTTTCCGAAGAAAGTTGACCCATGTCCATCGTGAGTAGTCATCTACTATTACCAAAATGTACCTTTTCCCGTTTATAGTTTGAACCCGCATTGGACCACACAAATCCATATGTAGCAGCTGTAGGACATGATCTGTGTTGTGTTCTGTTTTGGGAGGAAAATGAGCACGGTGACTTTTCCCTTGTTCACATGCAGAACACAAATGATCTTTGGCATATCTGAATTTGGGTAATCCGTCAACCAATTTATTCCTTGCAAGGTCAGTCATGGTTTTGAAATTGAGATGAGACAATCTTTTATGCCATAACCAAGCCTTTGTGGGATTAGCCTTGGAGAGTAAACAAATAGGAGATGATGCTTTCATGCCTTCAAAGGATATGGTGTATAGACTGGTTCCCCGTTTTCCTTTCATCAAATCATTTCCTTGAAGATCACGAATGAAGCAAGTTTTCTCCCGAAATGCTACTTCTAAATCTCCGTCACAGAATTGTCCCACTGAGAATAGATTGTGACCAAGGCCTTCAACATAGTATACACGACTGATCTCGATGTTCCCATTAACATAATCTCCATAGCCCATTATTGCTGCGAAGTGATCATTCCCGAACCTGACCGTTCCGATGAACTTTGCGATAAAGTTTGTAAGAAGCTTGAGGTTGCCGGTCATGTGTCGGGAACACCCGCTATCAACAATCCAGAGGACAATTTGAATCACCTGCATCATAAATATTGGAAACAGGTGGAGAATTGATAACGGTTGGACCCGTTGGGTTAGAAACACAAGATTTAATTATCTTTGGGACCCATTTAAAGCTTGCTGTGTTTTGTAACCAACGTTGCCGTGTCCAACTAATCTCAGTCTTTTTCCTAATGAATGGACTAGGTGATTTGGTTGTCTTAGTTGTGGCTATGGGTGTTTCAATGGTTTGCTCAGAAACTACTAGTGGTGGTTTCCCTAAAATGGACATGGCAACAGTTTTGAGCCTAGAGGAAGAGCCACTAGTTCGTTTCTTTCTTCGTTTCGACAGAGTTTTAGCAATGCAGTTTTGATGATCACAAGATAATATACTAGCAGGACAAACAATACAACTAGCATCAACCATAACATCATCATTAACATTCATAGAATTAACGTCTATTACATCATTACTAGAATTTGACTTAGATAAGTTTGATTCTATTCATGATATTACATGTGTTTTATTCGAACTACTTGCTTTAACTTCTGCAGACTTAGATGATCCATTCCAAGATTTCCGGACTCTACGCTTCTGTTGTTTCTTGTAGGTCTTGGAGTTGCTAGCCTTAGAGATGGTATCTAATCCTGTGGAAATTGAAGTAGTGTCATTAGTGGTTAAGTCTGATGCTTGGGTAATTGCTTTGTCTATTGCATACATCCCTGGGGCAATCTTATGAACTTTTTCTTTGCCTTTCTCTAAAACTCGGAGTTTCTTCTTCAGATCAACAATGATGTGTTGGTATTCTTGATTTTTTGAATCTAATTTTTGGTTGAGGCGGACTGTGTCATTTCTGTTTTGAAGAATTTCATCCAGTTCCTTTTCATTTTCAAACAGTTTAAGTCTTAAGAAAGCCTTTGTTTCCTTATTATTTTCAGGAACATGACTGTTTTGAAATGATAAAGATCCTACGAGATTTTGAAATTTTAGTTCAAATTCAGCACTTTGATTTTGACACCAATCAAGCCTTTTTTGAAGATTAAAAACTTTGTTTTCCACATCATTATTGAATTGTCGAAGATCCTCATTCTCTTTTACCAAATTTTCTATTTCCATTTGCAACATCTCAACATTTACAGCATGATCATTCACAAGTAACTCATTGCATGACTCATAAAGCGAATTCATTATCACAGAAACAACGTCATAACACAGAACTTTTTCTAAGAGTCGATCAGTCTCTTTTTTCAAAGTTTTCTTTTGATGTTTTTGTCTTTGAAGTTTGTCGTCCTGTTCTTTGAAAATTCCCTTCATAGATGCAACTTCCGTGAATAATTCTTATTCCCATTGTGTTGCACATTTCTTCAGATGTTTGACATGAGGCAGAATTTTCTTTTGAAGAATATATCGCTTTTCTTTCGCGACTGGGGAAAGAAAAGTAGAGACTTCGATTTGAGAACTAAACTCAATTTCATTCTCCAAAAGAAATATGTCTTCCATAATTGTATCAAAATATCGAAATAATTTACTTTCTGGTAATTTTGGATCAACATCATCCTTAGGCAAAGAATCCTTGATTTGTGCAACAGTTTTGGAAACAGGAAGTATTGTAGGAGAAGCATGTATGTTTGTATTAACAAACGTTTGTTCTGGTTCATCCTTTGAGGGGACAAATGAGATATGACGTCTTGCATTATAATCATGATGAATTCTGGAAAAATCTTTGCCAGTTTTTGGTCGACTCTCAAGTTCTTTTTGACGTTCAAGATGTTCAAGTTCTTCATCATTACTAAGCACAACAACTCTTTGAAAGGTATCATCAAGTAATAATTATGCATTGTATAACTTGGGATTTTTGTTGAGTGCTTTAGAAAGAAAACATGGTTGGTCACTGCCAATAGCAAATCCACATCCTTTCGGGACTGGTTTTACCGATAGCCGTTGAATTTGAGTTATGGATTCACCATTTTTGTATACAATAGTTTGAAACTCTTTAAGTTTGGATTCCAAAGTGACAATTTCTTCAAGATATGAGTTGACGCGTTTACTTGAGGCTTGCTTTTCTTCAAGAAGATTATTTTGAGATGTTGAAAGCTCGGATTGAGTTTTTAACAGCTCAGAATTTAAAGTATTAATTTGTTTTTTGAATTCAAATTGATCCTTTTCTTTTTGAGAGAGGAGCTCAGCCTTAGAAACGGTTAGCTCACGAACTTGATTTTCTAAATTTTGAACTTTGACGTACTCTTTTTGGAAAGCAATCTCAAAACCTTTTTCACATTTTTCTTGTTTTTGATATCCTGAAAGTTGTAGTTTATAGCACTCATTGTCCTTCGTTAACAATGCAATTTTTTCTTTCAGATTTTTATTGATTTCATTGCATTTTTCAATTTGTGATTGGGTGGTCATTAACAAGGCCTGAAGCTCTGAATCTTGATCAGGCAAAGGATCATTTTGTTCAAGATGATCATAACTTTCATCGTCAATAGAATCATCAAATGAAACGACGGTTTTATCATCATCAAATGATACAATAGTGTTTATTTGATCATCTGATGGAGATGAGAATGATGAATCATGTTGAACAAAATTGTCATTTGTAGATGAAGATGCAGATGGTGAAGCAATTTCATGTATAAGACATTGTGGATCAGGTACCTGAGATAGACCATCGGTATCATAAACCGGGCCTGTCTCGGACATGTTCATCTCCTGCATGTTCGCCATGAGCATTACGGCAGCATTTGCTTCAAGATCTTCCATCTCATCATCAGATGCAGCATTAGCCATAAAGCTTTGCTCATTCTGAGTCAACATTCCTGCAGCTTTTTCATCTTTGAGAGCCATCAGAAGAGCTTCCTTGTGATATGCACTACCCATAGTACGAGGCTTTGGACACGCATTTGCCGTATGACCATTCCCACCACAGTTGTAGCATGTGATTAAAGTATTTGCAATGCCTTTCTGTGCATTCCCAGCCATCTGATTTCTTCTCTGAGTAGTTCCCATACTGTTGCTGTTACCCCCTGCAGAATTGAACCTGTTCCCTCCTGACTGAAACCTTTGAGACCCATAGTTTCCACTGTTTCCTGAACCATATCTGCCCGAAGACCGATTCTGAATTTCCACTCTACCATCGTTAATAACAGCTTGATTCCTGGTATTGGATGATGAACGAAGACGATTGTTGGATTTGGTGAACTTGCCAAATGCCTTAGCAATTAATCCAAATGCTTCATTAAGAGAGTTGAATGCATCCTCCTCTTCATCATAATCAGCGTTTGAGTACAACATGGAATCTGAGTTGTTATATGGAACCATTTGGTTGTCAGATTATTGTGATGGTGCTTCATATGGGATGATTTGGTTAGAAGGTTGTGGATGAAAACTTGGTTGGAAAGATGTTTGACCAAATTCCTGGTTTGGTAGTGGAAAGTTGGATTGAGCAACAAGAGCAAGCGAGTTAGGTGTTGGTGCTGATATGAACCCGCCTCGTGCTGCAATTTCCTTATCTACCTCAGATTGATGTTGTTTCAGAAAGTCATACATTAGTCCATACTTGACTTCACCAATCTTCTTAGTTTGCCTGACAAATGTTGCATATTTCTGCCATTCTGGTCCAAGGCAACCCAGAAATTTTGAATTGATAGCAATCTTAGGTAACTTGATGTCATGACGATCGAGGTCATTTACAACATTTGTGAAACGGTGGTAGTATGATTCAATTGTCTCCCCTGGTTCCATGATGAAATTATTGTACTCCATGTAAAGCTTTGACTCAAGGTCTTCTTGATTTAACTATGTCCCTTCCATTAGAAGATGCACATGTTCCCACATATCTTTGGCAGTCTTTTGAGCATCAATACTTCGGTAAATAGGATTGGGAATCCCCTGAAGTAAGTAAGACATTGCCAATTGATTTGCCTCTTGTTGCAGTGTTTGTTCATTTGTGTAGTTAGCGACAGCAATGGGAGTTGATGTTTCTTCTCTTTCTGAAGTTCCTGGAACAACAGTTACTGGAAGTGGAAAGGGTCCTTCTTCAATGGCTTGCTTAAGATATTTCCCATGGGGTTTTCGGAGTTCAATGAATTTGAGGAATCTACTAGCCCATTGCACATAGTTACCAGGTGTCAGCATAGGTGGAGTGTCCTGATTCCCAGCCTCATGTCGGGATTGCTGACTGCTGATTGCCTCACACATCTTGTTAAACCAATGTGGTTCTCTGGAGTAGGATGGATTGTTCAGCATTTGATTCTGTTGCATGATTTGTTGTGGGGATACATGTGGTGGAGAGAGAAATTGATGCTGTTGCACGAATGCTTGTTGTTGTTGATACTGTGGATGAAATTGCTGTTGTTGAGGATATTGCTGTAGCTGATAGTAGTAATTGAAGTGAGGTGGTTGAGACATGTCTGGATCTTGAAGATAATTAAGATTTGTGTGATGAGTTATGTTTAAGTTGGTTTTGGTTAACTGAAGATTTTTTGTCCAATTGCGATAATCACTGTTCACCCAATTGCGATAAGTATTGTTCACCCAATTGCGATAAACTCCAAATAGCGATAAGAAAAATAGAAATTGCTAAAAAACTTAAAATTGCGATAAAAAATGACAATTTGAATAAGTTAACTTAAATTGCGATAGAAAAGGCAATTTGCGATAATTTATCAGAATTGCGATATTTTATGGCAATTTCGATAATTTTATCTAAATTCCAATTTCAATAATTCTCAACTCTTATACAAGAGAGAGAAGCAACCAAGTCGAAGTATTTTCACTTTCTTCTACAAGGAAGTAAAATACTGAGTCCCAATGCCGATAATCTGAAGATCTGCCAATTGCGATGAAACCCTAACTTGTCGCTATTCGAATCGCGATAAACCCTAACTTGTCGCTATTCACCCAGATGCCAAAAACTCACTTTTCACCAACTTTACCAATACGCGACTTTCCCGGATTTCACTAATTCGTCTAGAAAACCAATAAAACTGAAAGATTTTGAAGTTTTAACGATTAGAAATCACAAAATATGAAGAAATTTAAGATCTATAACGTGGTAAATGGAAAATTTGATGATATTTTTGAGGTTTTAACGAGATGAAAGCTACGTTCCAACAAATGAGAGTTTTATGAACTTGAACAAAAAACCTTACGTAATCAATAAAACCAACCTAGAAAACTATTAGATCTACTCAAAACACTATCCTAACTATCCCTTTGGCGAATGATACCACTTGTAGGTCGTGTATATCTCAAACACACACACGTATAACAAAGCTACAATACGTAATACTACTTAACTAACAAGCTACGATAAGAGATAAAAGAGAATAAGCTAATAAGAGAAGAGAATAAGAGATGAAAAGAAGAGATTTGGAAGGAAATTCATTTCATACGATATAGGGACAAAGCTTATGCAACTTACATGAATAACCAACAACTTAAAATGAGCTCCCTACCCTTCTATTTATAGGCAAAGGATTAGGGCAACTCTTACAACATTGTTTCTAGAAGATTTAACACATAAATGGGCAGTCTATGGGCTTCTAATGGACCGCACCTTAATCACTAATATAAAGCCCTATTAAGCAACATGTATTCAAAATGGTCAAGACTTGTAATATTACAAAACGTGTTCCTAACAAAAAAGGCTAATGGTGCTGACATGGCGGTGAAATCCGGCTATAGCCGGTAACTAGGGATGGCAACGGTTCGTGTGGAGACTTATTTTAGAGCTACTTACATCTACTAAAATAAGTTACGTGATCGTTTATGGACTCTAGGTTGTTACACCTTTGATCTAGGATTTTGTCTATGACTAGCATGATGATAATATTGACGGAATATTCTAATAAAGAAAAAATACTATCAAAACAAGGTTTTGTGGAATTCACCGTTTGTTATTACTCTTAGCCCCAATGTTACATGATCAATTATAACACGATTACACTCTAATCAGGGATCAAAGATCCTTGAGGCTAAACAAACCTAACAACATTAGACCCCATGTCCAATGTTCATCAGACCCCATGTCTGATGTTCCCACACACACTCTTTAAGTGCTTTACATTTTAACACAACTTTGTGTTGTTGTAATTTGAGAGTACTAAGCACTTTGGTGATCACTAATCACATAGTGACACACTTTTGATGTTCACTTTGTTTCACTGTGAAGCATACATTTGTTTAAGGGTGTGATCTCCTTTTTATAGTATAAAGGAGATCATTACAAAATTGATAAGCTCTTAGTCATCCACTTGCTTTAACATGTGTCAAGTTGAGTGTTCAACTTGATGAATTGATAAGATATCTAGATATTATATTTTGTATAAACATGACTCATACAAAATAAATATCTTCTTCGTTCTTATCCTTGTAGCAGCAGTATGACTTACTGATCAGCAGCAGCATCATTTGCACTAGCAGTACCTTGATGAACTAGCAGTACCTTTGCTATGAACTAGCAGTACCTTTGCTATGAACTAGCAGTACCTTGCTCTGAACTCTGATCTAGCAGTACCATTTAGTACTAGCAGTACCTTCCAGTTTGCACTGGCAGTACCTTTCTTGCACTAACCGTACCATTAAACACACTGGCAGTACCTTTCTTGAACTGGCAGTACCATGTATTTTGCTTATCATTCAGTATTCTATATGTTTCATTCTTCTTGTTTCTGATCATCAAATCTATGGAATATTTAATTCCTTACAATCTTCCCCTATTTGATGATTACAAAACAAAAACATTCTTGTACGAATTTCCCTAGACGAAGTAGAGAAATTGAGATAACTAAATCTCACCATGAATGAAAACTATACTGACTTCCCCTTAATCTATGCTATACACCACATCTCTTCCCCTTTTTGTTATCAACAAATAGAGAATATTACAAATATGATCTTTACAACTTTGAACTAATACTACACATCTAATTTATCCTTCTAATGTTTCAAATTACCCTCCATGAAGCTTTCCGCGTCTAAAAATGAACTTGAAACATCAAAATTTTAAACCATCAGTAGCAATACTAATCAACAATAGTAAGAATCAATAACTTTCTCTTGTGATGATGCACATATACAATAAATAAATGGTTAAACATCTTGAACATTGAAGCTTCCCCTGAAACTAATATGTTAACCATTCGAATCTTCCATTCTGTAGGCTTTTATGACTGATGAAGAAAAACCAACCATTACCAACTTGTTGATGAAGCTGAATAAACCATCCTTGTGTCCTATATCTTGTACTAAAACTGACTTCGAACGTATACCCATGTATAGAGAGACCTCAATCTCTTGACAATAAACTCATCTTCTATGAGACACTGAGCACTACAACGTTACTCCTTTAAGTGTTTGTCAATTCGTAGTCAAATAAAATTGCAGCACAAACAAGTTATCTTTTCTTCCAAAGATATGATAAAACACAATCTTGAAAAATTCAACCTCAACTTCAAATAAGCAACAAATGACCTTTTTCACCAATAATAAATTGATAAACAAGCCTTTTTATCTTTTAAGAACCAACTCTCTTCTGTGTGTGATTCTTCCCCTATGTGTGTGTAAACCAAGAAAGAAAAATAAAAATTCGACCATACCTCAACTGTTTCTGCAGCAGTTTTCAACGATGCATATCTTGCAACCTAAGGCTCAGATTGAAGATCCCTTCGGTGAGAATCTACCTTGATATACCAAGAACCTTCAACAAAAATTTTAGCCCAATCCAACGGTTAACGAAGGAGTTATAGCCTTTGCAAAACTGCTCTGCAGAAAGTTGCGAAAAATTAAGCAAAAACGAATTTTTCTTCTTTCTTTAGCTAAAACCTTTTCTTTTCCTAGATCCAGAGCCTCCCGCTCTGATACCAATTGAGAGGAATTCGTCACACGGTTAAGGTGGTTAAACCTTGTATACTTTGTGTGTAAGATATATTGAGTTAATATGATTAAGCACGCGGAATTTACTTAACCACACTTAGAAGGTTATGTATGTTATGGAAATGGAAGAATTATATTTGTTACTTAACAATGAACAAAGAAAGTTTTTCACTAAACGATTCAATATTATTCAAAATAATACGAGTGATCTTGTGTTTATCACTAGGGTTACAAAACCTTGAATCTTATGTTACAACTTGTGATTTGTGTTTGTTCTATGTCTTAACAGTTATGAGTGTGTCAGTTGTGTGTATGTGTACACAATATCCAAGTCTAAGATCTCTTTAATAGTTGCAAGAGATATTTACAAATTGCTTAAAGTCTTGGCCGACTTACTTGGTTAACTTATGCTTATTGTGTGTCAGTACATAAGATACAACATGTATCTATGTATACAACTTGTTAACTAAGCACATGGAGTAAGATATTATCTACCGTATATGTTTGACCAAAATACAATAAATATCTTTTCGATCTTATCCTTGAAGTAGCTTTATGACTCACTGATCAGCAGTACCATTCTCTATTAGCAGTACCTTCTACTTGAACTAGCAGTACCTTCTTGTTCTGGCAGTACCTTGATGTACTAGCAGTACCTTGATCATGAACTAGCAGTACCTTTGACTTAAAGTATTTTCTCATACTCTAACTTCAGAATATTTAATTCCCAACAGTTCGGGTTCGGGTTTGGGGCGGGTTTTAGTGTACCCGTACCCGAACCCGTTTATAATATACCCGTACCCGCCCCATATCCCACCGGATACACGATTAATATTATCCATCGGTTTTTCGGGTTTCCCCGCGGGAATCAGTTATCTGTAATTGAATATTATACGGACAAAATTGGTTGTATTAAGATTAAGTCATGCTAAAATCCACCGACAAAAAAAAAGAAAATACTCTAATATATTCAAATTTTTTAAAAGTTAAAGAAAATGAATATCGTATCAAACGATTTAACGCAACGTATCGCAACGCAACGTACTGGGCACGACATTCACCGAAAAAATCAAATGCGCAAGAGTTTTCAAAAGTTAATCATTCTCATTTCCAAAAATAATCTCGTTTTAGCCTTTTAAAAGGGTTTGGTATCATCATTCGTGTAACGGTAGAGAACACGGACTCACAAATACTCACTTCAAAAAAGCGAATAACCGAATAGTCGAGAAGAGTATTAACGATAACTCGAGTCGAGATGAGATAACGAAAAGAAGTCAAAGAGATAACTAACAACAAACATATCCAAAAAAGAGAGTCGATTGGTAATCGTCGGTATTTTCCCATAATCCAATTTTTAAGTACAAGGTATATATACTTGTTTTATAATTTAAAACAAGTTTGGACTTACGACAAAATTAATGTTTGGAAATAACAAAATTTCGCCATGACTCTTTCATTTATCGAACGTTTCCAAGTCAAAATACTTTATTGAAAATCAATTTCCCGAGTAATTTATAATATAACGAGTATTTATACAAACCCTAAACCCTAAACCCTAAACCCTGAACGCTAAACCAATCCGTAACTCAAACAATAACCAAACGAATAGTCCAATAAATCCAAATATGTTAGTCTATGGGTAGCATGTCTCGAATAGTCCAATAGCCCTCGTGTGTTCTATTTTTATCCTAAATGTCTCACAAGGTTTTCAAAATCGGGATCCTACTTAGGATCGATTTCGTCTTTGCAAGATCGAGCTTGTATGATCGGATCGGGATCTTAAGATCCTACTATAATGTCATTTTGTTAATAGTTTTTGTAATATTATACAAATCTATAAATTAATATATATATATCATAAACACAAATTATGTAAATATTTCATAGAAATGTTGTCTTAAATTATGATTATGAAAATTTTAAGAGTATTAACATGTTGTTGTTTTTTTAAATTCTACAAAATACATTCCATACTTTTTTAGTTTGTGGTTCGAGAAAAGTAAGATCGGATCGTATTAGTTCTTAAGATCCTATGGTAAAGTTCGGAATCCTATAAGATCTTAAGCTTTCAAAGATCCTTTGTAAGATCCGGATCATTTTTGCTTTGCAGTATCGTAAAATCGTAAGATCCTAAGATCAGGATCAGGATCCTGACAACCATGGTCTCACGTACACTTCTAATTTCCTTACTTCGTAGTTAACCAAATTTAAGAGCATTACCAATGGTCACTCAGTGTTAAAGTTTAACACACTGCCACGTCAGCTTTAACCTTTTCACCTTTAACTAAAAAAAATACCCGCAATCATAACTTACCCTTAACTTACTTTAACTCAACTATTTTCAAAATCAACCCCTAAACTATGATTAATACTTCATTTAACAACTAATACGAATTTTAAACACGAATTACATTAATCAATAAAGTTAAAACACAAATTACATTAAACATTAAACTTAAAACACAATACATAGTTGATGCGCGTGTGCGTTGTCGTAGTATAGTTTTAGCACGTTTAGATGCCTACTCAAGTTTTAAATTTATATTTAGCCGACTTATCAATAACACACACACTTAACGAGCAGTGTACCCGGTCAGTATGAATATAATGGTAAGTAGAGTGTCGATCACTAAGAGTGGAACGTATTATCTCGTTATTCTAATCAGTATTTTAATATCCTAACGCAAGGGGGTTTCAGCCTGAGAGACTGGCACGATTTGTTTGCAATTAAATGATAAAATAAACCAATAGGCACGAATCAGCAAGTAGCACACACGTACACAGATAAATACTCGAGACAATAAGAGGGTTGTCCTTATGATTAAGTAGATTGTCACTTGTTTTATTGATAGCTTTATATGAAGTGTATGTAGTTAACCCTTTCTCGTTGGTCCTATTCTTATCGGCGAGTAAACCCTTAATGATTACTTATGTCTAAAAGTTATTCCTAAGTGATCAATTTAGTAATAACCGTGGGAGCCACATTATTTTCCGCAGTCAAATACCCGCAAGCCACTAATAAACACAGAGGTTATCAATGCACTAATAAGTAGTAACCAAAGACATCAACATATAAACTTTAATTGATGGGAAAGCAAGTATTAAAGGGAGTGCAATCTTTCGTTGTCACATTACACAAGCCACCAATCCTGATGAATTAAAGTTTGCTAACACAATAAAACAAAACTACTTAATGAATTAAACACATGCAGCACCTTCTTACAGCTCTTGTATCTTTGATTTGGGTGTGTCTTGTGCTGCCTCCTTGACTGAATTCGTCCTTGGTTTCTCCTGTTCGGTCTTTGGTATTATATGGTATCTCCGAAATTCGTCTGGTCTTGGGGTATTTATAGTTTCTGTCTGAGGGAAGATGCGGCGCATCTAGTAAGTAGATGCGGCGCATTGACTTAACTTCGCGTGGGGTCCAAGATTATAATATTCAGGAATATTCGTACACCGCCAGAAGATGCGGCGTAACTCCATGATTAGATGCGGCGCATGTCCTCTTGTATCTTGGATCGTATCTGGTGATATCTTGATAGAGATGCGGCGCATGTCTTGAGTGAGATGCGGCGCATCTGGAACAGATTAGTCTTGATCTTCTTCATTTCAGTAGACTCTTAACTTTATGCATGTTTTGTTCCATAATCAGTCCAAAATCGCTAAGTTTCACCAAATGCTTGTTTTTACCTGAGAATTACAAAAGTAAACGATTAAGTATCAATCCTCATACATAATAGAATAAAACAAGTCAAATTAATAGGATAAATGATAGTAATAAAATGTACTTATTTGAGTTCATCAAATATCCCCCCACTTGAACTTTACTTGTCCCCAAGTAAACCTTAGAATTTCTTTTATGAAAATGTATCCTAAAAGATGTTAGGATTTATTTTTATATTTAAGCATGTATTCGTTTATTTCATAATCACACAACCAAACACTTAACGAATTAGAAGTAAAATAAAATAAGTTGATGAAAGCAAATCTAATCGTTTAACTGTCCAGTCGCGACGAATATTCTATCATAAGCTTGGCAAGTATACACATCTCCTCCACTAAAGCTAAGGAATAACAAGTCTAAAGCGGCAAAAAGGGTTTTTAGGCTTAAGGGTTAATTATTCTCTTTCACTATCGATCTCAAATTCCAGAAAAGGCGACAAAATCACAAATACATGATCGAATCCACGAACACGATACTTGCAATTGCTCAAATCTTTAACTCGAATAGGCTAAAGATAGGTCCAAACTTTACCAATAATAATATATCAAAAAGGGCGACAAAATCATAAATACATAGCCGAATCCACGACTACGATACTTAAGATTGCTCAAATCCCTAATCTCAATAAATCAAAGGTTCGGTTGGGTAAAGAATAATAAAGGGTATGGATAACATTTGGGATATAAATTGGTGTAAAAATAAAAATAAACAAAACAAATAAATTAAAATCCTAAGTGTGGTTAATCACTATCCCAACCATCCCATGAATAAGACTCATATCATCGAATAACTCACGCTTTAACACTTGAAACACACGCTGTAGACACGAATTATACTCAACAAGATCTTAATCAAAGAATAAACCTTAATTGGCGTTCCCATAACTGCCAATTCCCATTCAATCCATAGATATAGTACAACAAATAGTGGTGATATCGACCACTTACATAACTTTACATAAGTTGGTTAAAACTAACTTCCAACTTTTCTTTCTTTCTTTTTCTTTTCTTATTTTTTCGATTTTTTTTTTTTTTTTTTTTTTTTTTTTTTTTTTTTTTTTTTTTTTTTTTTTTGATGAAAGGGATGTGCGAAAATTTCACCACATCACTATAATGATAATTCTGGATAATTTTTCTATACTTTTCATACTTCAGAAATAATGGTAATAGTGAAAGTAGTGAACACACGAAAAATAAACTCAAAGATATACAATATTTACTTTCACTCCAATTGCATTGTGCAATTTCCCGACCTAACCATAGATAATGAATTACGCACGCGAACACAGGTAATGTAAGGAAACACACTTTGCCTATAGCAATTAACCAACCACGGATTCTAATCTACAGGGTAGGCTAAGGTGTAAGGGTGTAACGAAACATTTTAAAACATAAGTGTAAGAAACGAAAGGAATGGCTCTGAGTGTTTTTCTAGGGGTATCTTACTCTAAAAATGAGAGTAACAAAGGGTTTATACGGGGGTTAACTAACCAGTGTAGTTAGCTAATAACACATAACATATAAAGGCTATTTTGGGTGTAATCCTAGAATTTTACCAATTTAGACAAGTCATTCCAATTATATAAATAATACTCATTATGGTGGTCTCGAATAGTATACAAGCCAAGTTCTAAAGTTTACAAGTCACCGGCACACTCATAGATTTGTGAATTTTGAAAAATCATAATTTTTGAAAATAACGTCATGTGTGCAGTTATGCAACTTAGATCTTAAACAAAAACATGCTAAATTTTTTTTTTTAAGTTTGATATATTAAGCACATTTTAAGCATAATTTTTGAAAAAGTTTAGGACAAGTAATTGTTAAGTGTTCTAAATCTCCAATCCCCCCACTTAAGTTAAACAATGTCCTCGTTGTTTGTATAAAAGGTTAAAAACTGGAAAATAAAAGAATTAGAACAGAAAAACTCCCCTGAGATTTGCTCGGTATGATCCTCCATTTGTATTAGAGCAAAAATCAACTTCTTGTGGATTAGAACGTTAAAGCTTCATACTTGATGTATCCACAGGAAATCCAGGACACTATAATACCACCAACACTTTAAAACACACCTAAGATAAGAAAGGTTCAAACTTGCATAATACATTAGTAGTTAGGAAAAATAAAACTTAAAAATTAAAACTGAAAATCATCAGGTCAGTCGATGCGCCGTATCTTATTGAAGAAGATATGCCGTATCGAGCCTGGAATAAATACGGATCAGAATAATAGATGCGCCGCATCCTTAACCAGGGATGCGCCGCATTAAAATAAACTGATAAAAAGTTTTAAAGTCGGAAAAAAAAATGCAGAAAAATAAAATACGATATGACCATTGCAGGAGATGCGTCGCATCTCAAAATTGAGATGCGCCGTATCTTCATGCGGGCCTGACTGACTCGACACAGAAAACAGAATAGTAAAAATTCTCCGGGTTGTCTCCCGGTAAGCACTTGTCTTTATTCCAGAGTCTTCAAGTTAGACTCACGTTCAGCTCATTATTCAGTCCTTGTCACGGTCCATCCTTCTTCCTTCATCCGAAAGATTTTCCCGTATATCTCTGCGATGTTTTCTTCCGTTCGACTTAATCTAGTATAACTCTTTGTCTTCACCGCAGTATATTCTTCATCAGGACCCAAAGAGTATTTGATGATTTTAAATTTTTCATAAATAATCATGGGTGGCTCATTGTAAGGAATCCCAAGTAGTTGACACTTTCTTTTGGTGAACTCTTCCTCGTCTTTATCAACAAACTTAAAATCAGGATCCTTAATCAAATAATCATCTAGTTCTTCAATTAATGACTTATCGTCTTGAATCGCCTCCCACTCTCTTTCCAAATCATATTGTAACCGTCGACTAAGCTTCGTGAAATCATCAAATTGTTTATGCACCCATTCCCAGAAAGTAGTACCCGATGTTCCCTTAAGTCCTTTCAAGCGTTCAATTCTGCCCTTTTCTTGCAAAGCCTCTGCTTTTTGTGGGCAGTCTTCAACATTATCGTACCACTCATAATCTTCAAAGGTTACATCGTTTCCAACCCGTTTCATCCCAATTATACTTCCCCCATTACAGGTTCCGTCACTCTTATAATCACAGGTCGGCCAAACACTACTCCCATCCTTGAAAACGAAGGGTGTACAAGTGTGATTAATGTGCGCAAATTCCCATGGTTTATCCCAAACCCATGGTACTTGGTCATTCCATTCATAGTACCAGGTGTTTTTGAAATCGTCATAAGTCTTAAATCCTGGTAGATCTCCAGTAAGCACATAATCGTCGACTTGAAGAAGGTAGTTAAATTCCTTGAACTGCTTGCACAAGGGTGTCTCATAATCGAACACATCAATGTCAATTCTGAAAAGTTCTTCAATGCCCTCATTGATTGTTGAATCATGAAGTGACGACCCATAATTGCTTTCTACTTCTTCGTCTTCTCCTCTCATCCAATATACCCATAATGCATCCTTAGTAGCACGATCCATGCTCTTATGGTTATTAAACTTACTAGCCAACCATTCTGAAAAATCAACATCATTAGGATCGTGGTTAACGTCAAAGCAAGCCTTTCCAATCATATTCTTTTTTATCTCCATGAACTCGTTAAATGGCTTCTTAAAACTCCGAGTCAACCATGAAGTCATAATCTCCTTGACTTCATTTGTAGGGGCAAATTCCGGACTACCATATTTGAGTTCTAGCCAATCATTGAGGGAGAGGTCTATCAATCTTACCAATCTGCCATGAAATAGTAACTCCGCCAAAGCATAATTCATGTCATTATCCAGATAGTTCTCATTTAATCCCCAGTACTGTTCGGAATAAGGTATGTAAGAGTTTTGGGTATTGCCTCCACCACAGCTTTCGTTGCTTGAATCCATGTATGCAAGATAGAATTTCCCATCATCTTCTTCGATAGTAGTCCAGTTCAATCCTTCGGCTTCAATGATAGGCCATAAGAGCGACAATTCTTCTCCAGTGTACCTCACAAATACATCATAAGAGAATACCTCTTTGTCAATGTTGCATAAACGCATGAATTCCTTAAAAGCAGCTTCAAGAGGAGTCTCCCAAGAGAATAAATCTGCATCGATCATGAGTACATTGAATGAATCTGAAAACAAGCATTCCTTAGCAAGATATCCGTTAACTGACATGTCTTCCATAGCAAAATCTGTCATCCAAGGTAAAATCATCAGTAGGATTTGTTCGCTAGAAGAGAAATTAATGAATATAGAAACGGATATAAGAATACAAATAGCTGATATCTGCAGACGATGCGCCGTATCCAAATAGTTGGATACGCCGTATCTAATAATCGTTAAAATTTAATCAGACTTTATCCAGAAAATAGATACGCCGCTTAGAATTTATGAATGCGCCGTATCGAATTAATTAATCAAAAATCAACTTATCTAATTAAAATTAAATGCGTCGTATTAACGAAAGTTAATGCGCCGTATTTTCGTTACGTTTAAAAATACGAGATTTTTTTATTCAAGGATACGCCGTATCGACAGAGATCGATACGTCGTATCTGTTTAATAATTCGCAAACTGTTTTTAATTAAAATAATAGATACGCCGTATCTGCGAAAGCAGATGCGTCGTATGGCGTTAACGTTTAGAAATTTTTTTATTAAAAACAGATACGCCGTATCTGCTAAAGCAGATGCGTCGTATTACTTTATCGCTTAGAAAAATTTTCTTATTAAAAACAGATACGCCGTATCTTGGGGAAAAGATGCGTCGTATCGAATTAATTAAACGCGTTGTATTTAATAAAAATAAAACGCAATACGCCGTATCTGATAAATCAGATGCGCCGTATCGTTTGATTTAGCACAGTACAACGATAGCAGAACAGAAAAAATACGAAAAATAAAAACACACAAACAAAAATAAACAAAAACAAAAAAATAAAAGCAAACAAATAACACAAAACAAATAACACACAGTACAACAAATATGCGAAATAATACAATGATGCAATTAATCTAATAATAGAAAAACCTAATTAAAATACTAATCAAATTAACAGATAATAACAATTCACTCCCCGGCAACGGCGCCAAAAACTTGATGCGCGTGTGCGTTGTCGTAGTATAGTTTTAGCACGTTTAGATGCCTACTCATGTTTTAAATTTATATTTAGCCGACTTATCAATAACACACACACTTAACGAGCAGTGTACCCGGTCAGTATGAATATAATGGTAAGTAGAGTGTCGATCACTAAGAGTGGAACGTATTATCTCGTTATTCTAATCAGTATTTTAATATCCTAACGCAAGGGGGTTTCAGCCTGAGAGACTGGCACGATTTGTTTGCAATTAAATGATAAAATAAACCAATAGGCACGAATCAGCAAGTAGCACACACGTACACAGATAAATACTCGAGACAATAAGAGGGCTGTCCTTATGATTAAGTAGATTGTCACTTGTTTTATTGATAGCTTTATATGAAGTGTATGTAGTTAACCCTTTCTCGTTGGTCCTATTCTTATCGGCGAGTAAACCCTTAATGATTACTTATGTCTAAAAGTTATTCCTAAGTGATCAATTTAGTAATAACCGTGGGAGCCACATTATTTTCCGCAGTCAAATGCCCGCAAGCCACTAATAAACACAGAGGTTATCAATGCACTAATAAGTAGTAACCAAAGACATCAACATATAAACTTTAATTGATGGGAAAGCAAGTATTAAAGGGAGTGCAATCTTTCGTTGTCACATTACACAAGCCACCAATCCTGATGAATTAAAGTTTGCTAACACAATAAAACAAAACTACTTAATGAATTAAACACATGCAGCACCTTCTTATAGCTCTTGTATCTTTGATTTGGGTGTGTCTTGTGCTGCCTCCTTGACTGAATTCGTCCTTGGTTTCTCCTGTTCGATCTTTGGTATTATATGGTATCTCTGAAATTCGTCTGGTCTTGGGGTATTTATAGTTTCTGTTTGAGGGAAGATGCGGCGCATCTAGTAAGTAGATGCGGCGCATTGACTTAACTTCGCGTGGGGTCCAAGATTATAATATTCAGGAATATTCGTACACCGCCAGAAGATGCGGCGTAACTCCATGATTAGATGCGGCGCATGTCCTCTTGTATCTTGGATCGTATCTGGTGATATCTTGATAGAGATGCGGCGCATGTCTTGAGTGAGATGCGGCGCATCTGGAACAGATTAGTCTTGATCTTCTTCATTTCAGTAGACTCTTAACTTTATGCATGTTTTGTTCCATAATCAGTCCAAAATCGCTAAGTTTCACCAAATGCTTGTTTTTACCTGAGAATTACAAAAGTAAACGATTAAGTATCAATCCTCATACATAATAGAATAAAACAAGTCAAATTAATAGGATAAATGATAGTAATAAAATGTACTTATTTGAGTTCATCAATAGTACGATTAATAGAAACTAAAACTACAAATTAAGAAAAGGAATTATCTGAAACCCAACCGTCCTCACTCGAAGACGACCTAAACTCCCCATCATAATACTTTCCTTCCATAATATCAAACCAATTTCTCTCCTGCTCCATACGAGCAGCTTCCTCTTCTAGTTCGCGTTGTTCTATTTCTCTCCTCACTTCCTCATCTTGCTCCAGAAGTCGGAGTTCATCCTCACTCAGTCCAAATGGATTTTCCGGTTGTAGTTGAATTTGAAATTAAATTATCCCGCTTGTAGTTGAATTTTAAATTTTTGAATTTGAATTTGATTATCCCACTTAAGAACCAAGGGGGTGTTTTGTAAATTTTTTTTAAACACAACGGATACATAGTACTTTAGAGGGGGTAGAAATGATTTTTTTTTTTTTTTTTTTTTTTATTTATTATAGCTCACCTTAACGTGGCGTTAAGGGGTTAACGCAGGTGCGTTAACGCCGCACCCTTAACGCACACACTTCCAATGGTTAACACCCTTAACGCACACACTTCCCTCGGGTCAATAATAATGAACCCGATCCCGAATCATTCCAAACATTCCCTCGGTTTCATTTTGTTGAGTCAAACCCTAATCAGATTTAATATCATTAATATAGAAAATATCAATTACCTTAATCAACAAGTCAATTAGTCAATCCAATACCAAACACACTTCCAAATCAACTACACTAGTCAATCCAAACCAAATCGGACCAATATTATCCATCTGTTTACTTTTGGCGGCATTTCCATGGTCCTTCTTCCCGCCTAAAGTATTGGGAACCGTTCATATACCTCTCCAGCCTATTTATACCTATCGATTGGAAAACCGTTCATAATCAACCGTTCATATACAACTCCTTTGATATTTTCATTAGATATTATATTTCAAATTTCAATGGCTGAATCCTCTTCAACTCCTGTTTCAAACAAAAACAAACGCCCAAGGGATGATTCTCCTCCACCAATCCCTGAAAAGTTAAAGAAACATTATATCCAAATAAATTTGGGATAAATGCAATTCTGGCCAGTATGGTACTGAAAAAACATTGATAGAACTTTACTACAGCCGTATAAAGTGGCTGAAAGAAAAGAACAAGGAAGATTTAAAGATCATTTTGGAGCATCAGAAGAAAGTAGATGATAGGAACCAATTAATAGAAGAAACAAGAGAGAAAATAGTTGGTGTTTACAA
Source organism: Artemisia tridentata subsp. tridentata (assembly GCA_021014915.2). Lineage (NCBI taxonomy): Eukaryota > Viridiplantae > Streptophyta > Magnoliopsida > Asterales > Asteraceae > Artemisia > Artemisia tridentata. Next base: position 411,559,299 of record CP139505.1, read on the forward strand.
AAGTATTGAATATAGTTTATTTATTTCTTAATGTATCTTTTGTTTATATATTTTGACTATGTAAATGTAAACTTATTTTGACTTAGTTTATATATTACTTAACTTTTCCAATTCATACAAGTTTATGATATTTGAATGCAGTTATTATTATTAGTTTATGATATATGTGTTTCCCCTGATGTTAAAGGGGTGTTTGGTTTCTTGGATACTTAGAAGACTATTAACACTGAAACAGTAAACTGTGTTGTAATGCAAGAACAACAATATCACCAAAACTGATTAAGTGTCTTCCTTTACACTTAATCCCTTCCAAATGTATGAGTGCAGTATGGTTTTAAAAGAAAATTGAGTTCATACTGCTGAGAAAAAGTTTTTGCACAAAGTTTGTACTGATAGGCAAAAAATTGTACTGCTAGCGAAAACTTTGTACTGCTGGGTATCCGTTAGTACTGTTTGGGAGTGCAGGGTACGTTTGTGTCACTTTTTACTTAAAGGGTATAAATCCCCAATTGCGGCACACAATCATATTCACGCACACATTACTCTCTCTCTCTTCCACTCCCTAATCGAATTTTAATCGTCATATTGCAAAACCCCCAAATCAAATCATAATGTCGAACCTAACTTTTACCGAACCTCATAATAATGTTGCCTTTTTAGAAAAATCCAATGAGTCTGTAGATTTTACTGAGATCATTGATTTCCTTAATGCAAGCTATATTAAGTTTGCATTAACAGTAAAACCTACTATATATACTTCCAACATTATCCAGTTTTGGTCGTCTGCTAAGGTCAAAACTATTAATGGGGAAGCACAAATCCATGCCCTTGTAGATGGGCAGAGGATCTTCCAAATACTACAATCTTTGAAAAACTTTCACTGATGGGCTATGAGAGAAAATCAGATGCTTTAAAGTTTTATAAAGGTAATTTTTCTCCTCAGTGGAAATTCTTAATTCATACTGTCTTAGTGTGTCTAAGTCCAAAGACCACTGCGTGGAATGAATTTAGCAGTAATTTAGCTTCTGCTATAATTTGTTTGGCTGAAAATACTCAAAGATTTAATTTTTCAAAATTAATTTTTGATAGTATGGTTAAGAACTTGGATAGTTCTTCAGGTAAATATTTTCTATATCCAAGGTTTTTGCAACTCTTTTTGGACAACCAATTTGAAAATAAGAAAAGTCACAAAAATGTTTATTTTACTCCCTGCCTTACCAAAAAGGTTTTTGCTAATATGAGGAGGGATGGAAAAGGACAGTGACACCTTTGTTTCCAACGATGGTGGCACTAGCCCAAACCCAAATGGGTGAAGGTTCAGCAATCCCAGCTGGTACCCATCACACACCCACACTTTTGGCTACATCATCTAAACAACAACAAAAGACCTATAAACGTAGGACTAACACCAAGAACACTGAGCTACCTCAGGCTAGTGGTTCTATACCAACTGTTGCAGATGAGGCTGTAACTGGGGGGGGGGGGAGGAGAGTGACATGTTGGCAAGGGCTGCCACTACTGTGTCTAGCTTAGTAGCAGCACAGGACAGTGGTAACATCATTAAGACCCGAACCAAGACAACTTCTAATGAGTCTGGTCCACATGGAACTGATTCAGGTGAAGGACCCAGTCACATGGAAACAATGGGGGGTTCAGATGTTCATCCTAGGGGTGAGACTGAACTTAACTTTTCCAATGATCCACCTCTCGGGCTAGGTAACACAAACCGAAGTGGTGAGGATAGTATGCAACTTTTGAATGAATTGAAGGATACATGTGCCAAGCTGTCTGCACAAATTGTTGATCTGTAAACAATAGCTGCTTCTCAAGATGGAGTCATCAAAGCTCAAGGTGGAGTCATCAAAGTTCAAGGTGGGGAGATAAAGGCTTTGAAGAGAAGGGTTAGGTATTTAGAAGGAGTCAAAGGATCAAGAATTCCCAAAAACAAGGTTAAATCTTCTGAAGCTTCTAAGGATGCTCCCAAACAGGGGGGAATAAAGGCAAAGTTTCAGGGGAGGCTAAAGAGGGTGAAAGTATTGGTGAAGAGAGTGATCTAATGGAATATTTAGTTGCTGATAACCAAGGGAATCAAGTGGTGATTGATAGGTATTTGGGCAAGGTTACAACTGCTGATAGTGCTACTGATCAGGGTATTAGTGCTGCTAGTGGTCCAGTTATTCCTGCTAGTGAGCCAGGTACAGCTGGTAGTACAAAGGCTAGTACTGCTACACCAGAGGTTTTTGCAACTGCTGTTAGTGTACTTGCTGAGCTGAAGACATCAAAACTAGTAACCAAAGGTGTTGTGATACAAGAGCCATCATCAAATCCAAAAGCTAAACAATCAACTCCACAGGTACAAGGCAAAGGTAAAGGGATTCTTACTGAAGAGCCTGTGGCAAAACCATTATCAAAAGAAGAGCAAGAGCAACTTGATGCTGAAGTTGCTAAGAAATACACACAATAGAATGAAGCAGAACATCATATAATTTTGGAACAAAAGAGACTACAAGAAGAAGAAAATGCTAAAAATGCAGAGTTAGTAGCTTCATGGGATGAGGAAAGGGCTCAAGTTGAAGCAGATTGTGAGCTTTCTAAGAAACTAACTAAAGAAGAGCAAGATCCGTACTCAATAGATGAAAAAGCCAAGATGCTGAAAGAACTTATTGTTGCAAAAAAATAAGTTGTATGCAGAACAAAGATATGCAGCTGATGAAGCGAAAAGTGTACCGCATTTAAGGGGTCATTTAAGCCCTAAATCGTATTTATTTGATCAAATATTGCCCTAAATCGTTCCTTTTGTCATTTTAGGTACTTTGGAGAAGAAATCTGGAAAAGGAAGCATTTTGGACGTTTTTGGAGCGTAAAAGTGAAGAAAACGACAAAGTCTCAAAATCGGCTGAAAAGTACCTTTGACGGCGTCAGGATTATCCCCAGACGGCGTCATGGCTTGGCAAAAGTGATGGATGTGAAATTTACTCATGATAAGCCAGAGAAATTTGCATGGGAATTCTGACGGCGTCACCCTTTGGAGTGATCAAGGTCGTCACGACTTAATTTAAAGAGGGACGGCGTCACGCCTAATTCTGACGGCGTCAAGCCTTGATAAGCCAGAACGGATTTTGGAGAGCTAAAGAGGGACGGCGTCAAGAAGGCCATTCGGGAACCCTAAAAGCGGCGAGGTGACGGCGTCACACTCCATAACGTGACGCCGTCAGATCTGAAAGTCTATATATAGTTTTGCAATTTTTTGTCATTAGTGTGGAACTTGTGTGGAACTTTGTGTGTGAAAAACCCTAAGACGATTTTAGCAGCTTTTTCAAGGCTTTTTGCCTTGAGATCTTCCATGTTACATTGAAGAAAAGTTATCAATTAATCATTCAATATGTCTATGTGTTGTTTGATTCTATCTTGTTCTTGTCTTTTGTTTAACATGTTAGGCTAGATTTATCTTGTGTTTGCTTAGATCTAATGAAACCTAGCTATTGATTATTGGTTATTAGTGTGTTATTAGTTGTATTGGATGATTGTTCATCTATGTTAGGCTTAAGAAAACTGGCTAACTTCCTATTCGGTAACTTGTTTGAACATCTTAAGAAACATGAACCAATGCGTACTAAAGGTTTTTATGGTTGTATTTAATGCATGAGCGAATTCTAGTGATCCCATGTTAGGAGCTTCCTAGCCGGCTCGACATAGGAGTGAAGTAGGAGCTTGTAGAGTTGGGGAAGTACGTACGCCACCCCACAATTGGTATTAAGGAATACACCTGTCATCCACGCGATTAATACACACTAATCAACCGGTAAAAGATAGTTAGGGAGTAAGGAAATCTAAGTAAACACATTCCTCTCCACATAAGTTTTACCACCTTTTCATTTTCTGTTATTTTATTTTATTTGCATTCGTAGTAACTTGGGTTAGTTGACTAGCAACTAATTCCGCCCACTCTTTCAAACCCAAGATTTTACTTGCTTTCATAAAATTATAAAAACATAAAAAGAATCTTCTCTCACCCTTAGACCTATTAGAATAGTTTTTCATACCTAACGAACACTATTCCCTGTGGAGAACGATCAATCCCCCGTACTTACCACTACACTATACTACATCGGTCAGGTACACTGCCTGGTGGGGTTGTAAGCCTCTTGAGATCCCTCGAGAGGTAAAACCTGTTGTAAGGTCGCAAAACCATGCATCAAGTTTTTGGCGCCGTTGCCGGGGAATAGTTATTGTTTAGGTTGAATTTTTATTTTATAGGTCTACTCACTAGATTCCTTTCTAGTGAGATTTTTATTTTATTTTTCTAGGATTTCTTGTAGTCTATCTTTTTCTTTGTGCCCTTTGTTTGTAAAACCATTTTCATTTGTCACTATGATGGATGAAATTCCATTTAGATCATTATCAATAGGGGAACAATTATATTTCACCAATAGATTTGTTTCCTATCATTCCTATGAATTTTTGTGTGATCTTTGTGATTTCCAAAAGGAGTTAGGGGTAAGGTTAGATGGGTTTAATGAATTCTATGCATGTGAGAGTTCTATTAGACAAGCATTATCTGGATCAATTCCTTTTAGTTAGGCCCTTTGGATGAATTTTGAGGAAAGCTTCCTAACCATGACCCTTAAGTGGAACGAATTGGTGGATTCGTATGAGCAAAGAGACCTAGTTTCTAAGAACATGGACTTAGAATCAAACCAAGATTCTGAGATGGTTAGTGTTGAACTACCTAGTTGCATGAGTGGGATAGATTTCACCAAAACACATGATGAACATATAGGTGATTTAGATACTATGGAGAATGAGGTTAGAAATGTAAGCCCACCAAGTACCCCACAAGTCCTACCATCATTTGAGGCACACACACCGCCCATGACTTACCCGGAAGAAGTTGAGGAGACTATAGGAACCCCAATAGAGGTAGAGCCCTTGGACCAAACACAACTAGAAGAAATAGGTTTGAATGCTTTTAGTGATCACAACCTTTCTTTTAGTCCTATGGAAGTTCCTAGTTTTGATGAGCCGGAGCCTCAACCAAAACCGTTACCTAATCTTCCATCCTTGGATGAAAATTTAGGAATTAAATTAGGTCCTGATCCACCAATCAAACCATGTAGTTCGGGTAATGTTAAGATTAAGGTAGTAGACTCTAGGCCATGTGGAGTGGAAGCTAATATAGGAGTGAACCATGACCTTACATACTTACATCACCCATTCATGATTGATCACAAGAAACATTATGGGTTTAAACCGGGTTTATTAGGTCAAGATGGATTCCCAACTAGGAATCTCTCGAAGTTGATAGAAGATGATCCCTTTTTAGGAGAAAACTTTAATCCACCCACTGACCAATGTAAACTAGGCAAGGTTATGATGACAGGAGCACACCCCTTTAAGTATAAAATTCATCCACCACTCTTTCCTTACGCGGCATACTTCCACCAAGATGGTGTGTATCGCTACTATCACCCGCACTTAATCCTAAGTGTAGGAAAACCTCTCCTTTATCCGTTAAATAAGGGTAGAGTCAGGCTCGTGACTCGAACAAAAACAAGCGCTTCTTGGGAGGCAACCCAAGCTTTATTTGCTTTGTGTGTTTATTTATTTGTTTGTTTGATTTTATTTGTTTCCGTATGTATGTTTAAATTTTATTATTATTGATTCATGTTCAAAAACTAATTGTGAAAATGCTTTATCTTGTTTTTAACTTCGTCTTAACTACATATAAAGGTATTTTGCAAAAGATAAGTGTAAGGGAAATCTAAATCGGTTTATTAGAACACAAATGAACATGAATCATAATAATAATAAATTAACATACATATTAGTATTTGTTTGAGTCAAATGCTTGTATCGAGTCATAATGATGTTTTGCAGGATTTCCAGGAAGTAAGGTATAGTTTTTTCCAAAATTTTTCCGGAAACTTAACATGAGAATTTTGTCAGATCATTTCTGACGGCGTCAGGATTTACAACCTGACGGCGTCAGGTTTAATTTTCTGAAAATTTTGAAAGTTTTGTTTTCATAAAAAGTTTCTATTAAATCTCTAACTTATAATCTCCAGGAATCTGCAAAATTATCATTCCACAAGCATTATATCCTTATATATAGAGTTTATCCCGCCGATGTTATGCAGGTTTTCATGTTTGTTTTCTCAGGTTTAACAGGTTATTTTGGACAAGGAAATGTTTGTTGGATCAAGCTTTTGGTGATGCATTAGTCGTAAAGCTTCTACATTCTCTTGGAAGAAGATCTAACCGTGTTACCACATTATCCACCGAGCGAATCAGGGGAGTATTTGATTTCATTCTTTTACTTTTTTCTTTTACATCTTGTTATTTGAACATTGGGGACAATGTTCATCTTAAGTGTAAGGGGGGTAAATGTACGATTAGAGAATGCTTTTACGCTTGATTTTTGTTTGTTTGATAGTAGATGTGTAATAAAACTGAGATAAATACCTGTTAGGGTAATTTTAGTGCCAAATTTAAAATTTTTTACAACATATAGGAGTGAAACTTTGATCTTAATGAGCGTCTCATGGATAGGAGTTATATGACTAGCACAAAAACCGTACCACTAAAAAATTTTCCACCCCCAAATATGTGAGGTTCGCCCCTAGAATTGGTAGGAAAAGCATTTATGCTATGATGTGTGTGCCAGTAGCACTTAGATTCTAGAACTTGCGTTAGGACCATTCCGAGGCCACAAGTGAGACTACATTCGTGTAGTTAGGTTTACTACATGATAAGAGGCATTAGGATTAACCCATTGTTTTACACCTGTGTTTTTTGTTATAATTACTTTGGCTACATTGGTCAAGTAATTCTCCCACACCCTTTGCGTTGTACTCATTTTTAGTACACGATACCCCTAGTACACCCCTCAGAGCCTATCTTTTCGTTTTGACCTTTAAGCATTTTACTTAAAGGAAGAATTTGTTTACACCCCACTTAAATGTACACCCAAATCGCCTTAGCCTACCTTGTATGCACTCATTTTTAGTGCATTATTGTGACAACATTTTTTTAAACCCAAGTTAATTATCTAGTTGATTACATGGTTGCTAAGTCAAGTCATATCCTTGTACATATTATTTTGGGAAGATTGGGACTCATGGGTAAAGTACTAGTGTAATGGAGTAATGGGGAAGAACATCATTTATTACCCCCATATGTGCTAAATATTTTAAAAGTACTCCAAGTGTTTTGATTATCTTAATTCGAGTCATTAGAATAGTTATTTGTAAAGTTATGTAAAAGTTCAAGTGTAAGGGGAATGCAATGCCCCTATGATGTATTATTTTGGATGGTAGGGCAAGAGTGTATGTCAAAAAAAAAAAAAAAAAAAAAAAAAAAAAAAAAAAATCAAGAAAAATACAAAAAAATGAGAAAAAGAAAAGTAGAAAGAACATACGGACTACCATCCCGTTTTATTTTATGTTTGTTTTATGTTTTTGTTATTTTGTTTTTAGCTTAAGATTGAGTCTAGTCTTGGCTTAGCAACATTGTATAGTACATGTAATCAACCAAGATCTTTAACTCGCCACCAGTAAAATATCCTTTATCCAACAAAACCGTGTTTTCCTTTTCCCTACACCTAACGTTATAACCCGTTTAAAAGCCCTCTTTGATAGTTTATCTTAGGTGCTTACACCTAGTGGAGGAGGTTTTTGATCCTTTCCCAAGCCTATGGTAATCTATTTGCTACGACAGGTAGTGAGAGATATTATCCGTTTTCATTTATGAGATTTATTTTGATGACACTTGAGAGATGTGAGTATCTAAACACTACTTGTGAGGTGCTAGTTTGTAATCTCCGTGCTTATTATGATTAAAGTGGAACGAATATTTGTTGTAATTACTTTTATGTTAGCATTAAATGACCCCTAACTTGTATTTTGATTAGAATAAAAGCGCATTTGCTTGAGGACAGGCAAATCTCAAGTGTAAGGGTATTTGATGAAGCGAAAAGTGTACCGCTTTTAAGGGGTCATTTAAGCCCTAAATCGTATTTATTTGATCAAATATTGCCCTAAATCGTTCCTTTTGTCATTTTAGGTACTTTGGAGAAGAAATCTGGAAAAGGAAGCATTTTGGACGTTTTTGGAGCATAAAAGTGAAGAAAACGACAAAGTCTCAAAATCGGCTGAAAAGTACCTTTGACGACGTCAGGATTATCCCCAGACGGCGTCATGGCTTGGCAAAAGTGGTGGATGTGAAATTTACTCATGATAAGCCAGAGAAATTTGCATGGGAATTCTGACGGCGTCACCCTTTGGAGTGATCAAGGTCGTCACGACTTAATTTAAAGAGGGACGGCGTCACGCCTAATTCTGACGGCGTCAAGCCTTGATAAGCCAGAACGGATTTTGGAGAGCTAAAGAGGGACGGCGTCAAGAAGGCCATCCGGGAACCCTAAAAGCGGCGAGGTGACGGCGTCACACTCCATAACGTGACGCCGTCAGATCTGAAAGTCTATATATAGTTTTGCAATTTTTTGTCATTAGTGTGGAACTTGTGTGGAACTTTGTGTGTGAAAAACCCTAAGACGATTTTAGCAGCTTTTTCAAGGCTTTTTGCCTCTAGATCTTCCATGTTACATTGAAGATAAGTTATCAATTAATCATTCAATATGTCTATGTGTTGTTTGATTCTATCTTGTTCTTGTCTTTTGTTTAACATGTTAGGCTAGATTTATCTTGTGTTTGCTTAGATCTAATGAAACCTAGCTATTGATTATTGGTTATTAGTGTGTTATTAGTTGTATTGGATGATTGTTCATCTATGTTAGGCTTAAGAAAACTGGCTAACTTCCTATTCGGTAACTTGCTTGAACGTCTTAAGAAACATGAACCAATGCGTACTAAAGGTTTTTATGGTTGTATTTAATGCATGAGCGAATTCTAGTGATCCCATGTTAGGAGCTTCCTAGCCGGCTCGACATAGGAGTGAAGTAGGAGCTTGTAGAGTTGGGGAAGTACGTACGCCACCCCACAATTGGTATTAAGGAATACACCCGTCATCCACGCGATTAATACACACTAATCAACCGGTAAAAGATAGTTAGGGAGTAAGGAAATCTAAGTAAACACATTCCTCTCCACATAAGTTTTACCACCTTTTCATTTTCTGTTATTTTTTTTTATTTGCATTCGTAGTAACTTGGGTTAGTTGACTAGCAACTAATTCCGCCCACTCTTTCAAACCCGAGATTTTACTTGCTTTCATAAAATTATAAAAACATAAAAAGAATCTTCTCTCACCCTTAGACCTATTAGAATAGTTTTTCATACCTAACGAACACTATTCCCTGTGGAGAACGATCAATCCCCCGTACTTACCACTACACTATACTACATCGGTCAGGTACACTGCCTGGTGGGGTTGTAAGCCTCTTGAGATCCCTCGAGAGGTAAAACCTGTTGTAAGGTCGCAAAACCACGCATCAGTAGCTAAGAAGAACAAGCCACCCACTCCTGCACAAAGAAGAGCTTTCATGTGCAGGTATTTGAGGAATTTGGACAATTGGAAACTAAAGGATTTGAAATTCTTGGATGATAAAAGAATTGAAGAATTATATGCAATTGCCAAGATAAAGACTGAAAGCTTCTTGAATGCTGAGGTGGTGAAGGGCAGTGAAGAAAAGAAAGAAGAGAAAACAAGTTCAAAGAGAGCAGGGGAAGAGTTGGAAAGAAAAAGCAGTAAAAAGAAGACGAGTGAGCGAAAAACAAAGAAAGAACAGAGCAGAGAACAAGAACAAACTGAGCAAGCTGTTGCTAAATAAGAAATGCAAGCTCACACTGAACTTGCAGTTGTCTCTGTAGGAAAACTTGAAGGAGAAGCCATGGATGCACAACCTTTAGGTGTTAAACAACCCATTGTTGATTATAAGTCTGGATCTCATGGGAAAATAGTTTATTATGATATTAAGAGGCATGATGGTTCTTCTAGAAGGTTTGTAAGCTTTCTTCACATGGTTTATAATTTTGATAGAGAAGATATGATAGCTCTATGGAAATTACTCAAAGAAAGATTTGGTAATAAGACACCAGAACAAGCTTATGATAGAGAAGTCTGGAATTACTTAAAGGTAATTTTTGAACCAAATCATGAGGATGAATGTTGGAGAAGACTAAAGCACAATACTGTTACAGAATGGAAACTTTTTCAAGGATTGTGGAGTACATGCTTTAACTGTAAATGAGTTGGTGATCTACATGCTTGTAGAAAAGGATTACTATTTAAAATTTCACAAAGACATTCTACATCAGATGTTGCGTGGGAAGAAAAGAATCAAGCTTCAGTTTACTTATGATGACATGGCATATGAACTGCTCAGGAAGATGGGAAAGTATCTAGGACCCAAGGACAAGAAATAGAATTAAGACTGCTAGAGTTTGAGTTAAGACTTCTAGAATGTATAGTTAGTACTGCTTATGAGATAAACATGTATAGTTGAAAAATAGATTATGGAGTGTTCGGAATAACACAGTTTGATTTATAAAGTTAACACATACAAAAAAAAGTAGTAACCATACTGCATTGTTAATAACATATTAATTATACAACATATCTGTTAAATTACATTTACACTGAAAGACAACATAGCATTTCTTGCAGGTAATTCACTTGGTTAATTGACTAGCAGGTGAATCACTTGGTTTATGAGTTGGAGGTTCTTCATTAGGTGTTTCACTTGTAGATTCTTCACTTGGTTTTTGAATAGCAGGTTCCTCACTTGGTGCTTGACTTGGGCATACTCCACTTACTGTTTGAGTTTCAGTTGGTTCAGTTTCTTCATCACTACTGCCCAAGTAAGCACCAACTCTTGTAGATGCATTAATATGTAAGCCAATTACATATCCACTACTATCTGTTGTAGTTGTGTTTTCCCTTGTAACACCACCTCTACAAGTATAAGATGGGGTTCCCCTTCTTTCAAGGCACGTTGGACAAACATACAACATGAAATCCGTATAAGGGGGACGCCTTGCAAAAAGGGTCAATCCAGCCTTGTTTTCACTTTCAACCCAACAGTCAATGCAGACCATTTGACAACCATTTTGTGCATCCATGGTGAAAAGCAATTGATATGATAAAGAGTGGATGATAACTGGGTTACAATTATATAATGCAGGAAAAAAAGGATCTAATATGGTACAATTAATGTGGTTGTTGAACAACTAGATAGGATTAAAGACAACATAAATGCTTACAATGGAGCCAAAACATTGAGATTTTGAAATTTTTGACTATAGTCACATGAATATTTCACAGTGTGACTATTTTGAATGTATTAGTCACATATAATACCCTTATAATGTGGCCATAAACATAATTTAGATACACATTTGTGGTATGGTGTGACTATTGTATATCCTATAGTCACATGATTGTGCTACAATTAAATGTGACCATACACATTAGGATTTGGCAGGCAAACACACACTAAACTTTAGACACACATATTAAACTACGTGTCCATATGTATCGAATTTTGGTTACACTTAATCATGTATGCCTATGGTTTAGTGTGACCATATATGACATTTGGTCACACTGTTCAAGTGTGTGACATATATTTGTCACTTTTAAATGCATATCGTGACTAAAGCTTCAAACTTACTTTTCAGTTGTCACACATTCCAAATTCATATGTAGCTAAATTTTCAACAAGAACTAGCAGTCACGTTTAAATAATGTGTGACAAACTTGACTATATGATTTAGCCACATACACAATTACTTCATGTGACTATATATGGATTTTGGTCACACTCGTAAATTGTGTGACATATATTTGTCACATATGTATATATATAGTGTGACTAATGTTTCAAACTTATTTGTATCCGTCACACGTCCCAAATTATAAGTGACTAAATAATCAAAATTTTTTTACCAGATACCTATAGTCACGAAAATATTCAAATGTGTGGCTGTAGTCTCAGATGTAGTTTTGAAATGGTCACACAAGTCGGATCAAGTGTGGCTGTTTTTTTATTCTGGTACATTTAGTCACATAAAAAAGTTACTATGTGGCCATTCGAAAAACTGCATGTGTGACGAAATCCCATTTTTGTACTAGTGCCATTTGTGTGAAAACGTTCCCAGAAATATTTTTTTTTTGGAATTACCAAACCGATGTATCACATTTACGTTTTTGACTCAACGGGACACGGGGTAATAATAAAACAAAACCTATCCTTTTTTTTATTATTAAACCTCATCCGCCCCACCCACATATTTAATTTTATTATCCTTTTCTTTTCTCGATATAAGGCCTAAAGTCCCTTTTCAGATTTTACAGATGATATATCACCATCATCTCTTCCTTTTTACTGGTCTATCGTCCCTTCTTCCCCATAAGATGACCACGAGCCTGCCTAAGAATGGTGACTACTGCTCAGAACGGCCTCCCCAAAAATCAAGGACAGGAAAGGGGAGTCAAACTTTTCCCCTCCTTCTTCTTCTTAAACCACCCCTCGATTCACAGGAAACCCCACAACTTAAATTTTTGCTATCAAAAATTGAAGGGATAGCTGTGGTGGTTTTCTTGCTTAAATCGGGCTGGGATTACTCATGCTCAATTCCTTTCGATCTCGCCTTGTCGGTCAAACCATACTACTGTAAGGATTATTCGAGTTCTTCTCGATTCATTGTTATTAATTTTATTTATAATCTTGAGTTTGGTTCTCATAAGAAACGATTAAAGTTAGAATAATTCGTGGATTAAAAACATTTTCGATATGATTTCGTGTGGTTAAAATTCGTAAAAAGGGTGGTTGTCTGATTTTCATACTGAGTCAACTCACTGGTTTGGCATTGACACTAATTTTGTGATACTTTTCTGTTTGGGTTGTGACCGTCATGTGTTTACGTGTCGGATTAAACCCAACCGAGTTCGGGTCTGTTAGGATTTATTATAAAGTGATGGTCATTGTCGTTGTAATATTTTAATTAAGAGTGTCGTTGTATAAGTTAGTTAATTTAATCAATTGGCTTGGACTTAAGTTTGTAAGTTAAATATAATCCATGTATAAGCCCAACTCATGTCTAAGCCCACACATGTCTAGAAAAGTATAAATAGCATCTTCCATCCCCATATGGAGGGTGGGTGCTCTCAAGTCATTCTAGGTTTGTATCAAGGTTTAATTGTGTGAATAAAAGTTATCCATTTCATAATCCACTCTTATTCTTTGATCTAATCTAGTGATATAGTTATTGGTTAGGATAGATTTTAGGTTATAATAGGGTCGACCCGGTTTTAGTTACAGTTTGATTTGTTTCGGGTACGAGTAACCACAGGTTTAGTAGTTGTTCGTGGTTGATATCGATTATGTTGTTGTTGTTGTTTGTTTTAGCTTGTTGCTTTCATTCTAGTCTTGGGTCACACGAGAATCTCCTTATTTTGGTTCCAATCTGATTAGTTTTGGTGATTGTTTAATTCTATTTACTTCATTCATTTGATTCGTGGTCTAGATAAAAGTCGAGTAGGGTGTGTTGCGTTTGTGGATTCGGTTCAAATGAGTCACCTACAAGGGTGCGTTGCTTTGGTCTCGGTATAGTAGAAACCGTCTAGGGTGCGTTTGTTATACACCACAAGGGTGGTCCTTGCCATTGTGTCTCGGTTCAACAAACAACACAAAGGGTGTTGGTTTGGTTCGGTTAACTCAAAAGCACAAGGGTGTTTATTTGACCTCCTGGTTCTCGGTCACCATGTGGAAACCCATTTTGGTCATGGTTTGTCGCGAGTTGAGTCACATTGCTTATGTGTTATAAGTTTTATTTGGATTTTTGGTCGTTGGGTTTTCTTATTAGCAAACACCTTCGGATTCGACAATCTATATACCCCGTATAAAACAGCATAGATGTATCATGCCCCATACAGAAGGCGTTATATTCTTTTAGAACAAAGTTAAGAACCAAGTTTTAAACAATTTATCCACCACCACATGTTTTTACAGGGTAACAAAATGAAAACAATGTAAGAAAATAATGGATTGCCCTTAAATTCCAATAGCAGTTCTATATATACACGGACCAATGCATTCTTATGTAGTTTGTGTTTGGATTTGTTTGGCAATTGGGCTTGAACTTATTTTGGGCCACAAATCCCAATGGTGTATTAATTCTCTAAAGTATTATTTTACTTGTGTTAAAATTTCACATTTGACTAACCTAAACGTTTTATTTTAACTTTAGAAATTATTGGTAACGTTTCGGTTACCCTTGAGATTAATACTTGAATACGGACCAAACATATATTTCACAGACAAAACATAACGGATTATGACTCAAATTATTGGACAAATTACTAGAATTAAAACGGACTATTTAGCAAATCGACCACATAAGTCATTTATAGAAAGAGTAGTTTAATTAAATACTACAGAACTTGGAAGATTTGTAAACGAACAAGTCTTAGAAAACTCTCATAAGTTCACACTTTCTTAAAAACCAACTGGAAGGAAAATTAGAATTGTTCTTTAATCTCTTGACGTTATATGTATAACTAGACGTTTAACTTGAACTTAACTATTTAATAAAAGTATATGCCTCCGCAAGGTTTTGCAAAGATTGTATTTTCAAAAACATTTTTATTATAAATTTGTCAAATGACGAATTGTATTAGTTAATTGTAAACTCTTATTGTTGAATTGTAAATTCAACTTGTCATTGTTAATGAAACACGTATGAATTTCTGAACTACTTTGGATTATTGAGCGAACACCGAAAACGTATTAATTGACTTAATTGTTGGCATTATCCTTGGTCACTATTTTCCTTGATTTCGTTTATCATTCTTTTATCGACTCTTGTTCTCATCCATGTCTTTCTCGACTATGTCAATTTCCTATTTCTATTTGGCGTGAGTATTCTTGAGTCTATACTGTCTTACCACCACACGAAACATTAACACTAAACTTTTTACAAACTTTGATACGAGTGATCCACGAAAACTAAGACGCTTGTCTTTTAAAACTCTTTTACCTTACAAGACTTATTCTGAGGTAACTATATATATTAGGTTGTGCCGAGCTGGCACCGTTGTGCCTGTACCCTTGATATCGTTGTGTTTAGCTTCTGATGCCAGTTGTGACCATTGTGATATTTTGCGTTGCTGCAAGCCAAAGTGAGTTCATGGCCCCTACCTTTACTGGTTTTTAAACTGTTTCTAGGGAGAATACATGCTCGTTTTAATTAAACTCAATGACTGTTTATGTGAACCGTTTACTCAATATTTGACTTTAACTAAAATACTAGATTGTTTACTCTTATGCGTTATATGTATGCATGACACACACATCGACCAGGGGTACTGGACGAACACATATAACAGGACCGGGTGTAACGGTCACATTACCGAGTGTAACAGACATACTACTAAGTGTAATGGTCATTACGAGTGTACCGATTAATCAAACAATATAAACTGGTGTTCCACATTTATGAATACTAAAACCTATGAACTCACCAACCTCGTGTTGACACTTTAGCATGTATTTTCCGGTGTAAAGCGATAGCACACTATTGGAGGCTTTTGGCAGGGCATGTCATGGTCATAGAAGACTCTGATGTATTTGGGACCGCATTATTTCCTCTATGGGCCTTTATTTCCCCACCGTTTTGAAATGATGTAAACAAATCACTTTTGAATATGAAATCTATTTAAAACATGAGCAAAAACCGTTCTTTGTACCTTGTGTCGTGATACCAATTTAGTAGCACCCAAACACGTATGCTTCCGCTAAATCAGATTTTGGGGGTGTTATAAATTGGTATCAGAGCCTTGGTTATAACTGCTTTTACGAAAACTTAACCCTATGACCGCCACATGCCTGCCAGCCAAGCTGATGCCTCGTTTATGATTTTTATTGCTAATATAATTGATGAGATGTGCACACTGTTATCGGATAAGTATATCCATCTATTTTCGCTATCTACTATAAGTATCTTCAACATACTTATACACATGCATCATACTCGTCATGGCATAACGCCTTTTCTCTACACAATCTCATCAATCGTCCTCGAGTGTGGACATCCACCTTAATTATTTAAGCAACTTTTAAAAGTAAGGGACATATTATTGGTGTAACTGAGCTGAGTATTCCAAAATTTATTGAACCACGGTGGAATATAGACTGATCACCTATATTCGACCAGAGACAGTGGGACATAGCCTGATCACCTATGTCCGACTCAGAGGTAAATTTTGCAATACTTGGAGTAGTTATATTAGAGTTATGCCTAGATTGATTTTCTACTTTATTTTTTAAAGACTCAAAATTCTGTGTGTGTACATAATCACTGCCTAACATGAACATTCACATCTACACACAACACACTGGCATCACAACACCTTATGAACCGTAATACACCGGCACCGCTATACTTCTCCATTATATGGAATTTCTGTTTGTCGCCGCCTGACCGTAATTTGCATCGGGTCGGTTAGATCCGATTGGCACCGTTTGAACCCGAGTTGCTTATTTGTAACTCCTTGAGATTGTAATAAGCCAGTTCAGCTTATTGGAACGTTCGGATTTGATTCTAGCTACATTTGAATTTGAATTTGGCTACGTTTGGAATTGGTTTTGAGCTATGTTTGAAATTTGGATCGCTAGATTTTGCGATTTTGGACCTCATTCTGGATTTGGATTTGTTATCCAGCTTTGGTTTGTTGTGATTTTGTTACAGTCACCTCCACCTCGAACCCTACACTCAACCGATGTTGTACTTTCCGCGTTAAGTACTAAGTACACTCCTGAGACATCCAACTGATTGCTAGTAGCAATAAACACCCTCATTCGGGGTCGTACCCTAAACTTGATAAACTTCCCATTCGGCAGAAATTCTATGCCCGACAGAAACCTTGAGACTTTAAGGAATAACATGAACCGCGTTCCTTGGGGCATTCACCTAATCCCCCTCTCGTCTCTCGGGGATATCAATTATTTTTGCTAACCTCTCATAAGATAATAAACCATGCCGCTGATACCATACAAGCTATTTTCGATTATTCTACAGACCATATTACAGTCACTCTACAAATGTTTCACTGCTGCTTTATGAAACCAAAACTTCGACCTTACAACTATTTTCTAAACAACGAATGACTCTCGTTCTATAAACTGTTTTACAAATCGCTTTAAAAACTATTTTGCAATCACCCGGTGACCTATCCACCTACCTGGAAAGCATTTATATTACTACCTCTTGGTACTGTTAAAGTAAATTGAATACTTATGTTTACGAAATCCATAGTGATATCCTTCTAAAACACTCATTTTGATGCATAAAATTTTCCTGCTCAAACCTTATCAAACCTTGTTAAGGAACGTCAGACGTCAACTTTTGTGAAATGTTATCTTATCCACACCATGGTTAAGAACCCGTTTTACAAAATTTTAAATCTTCTGAAACCGTGTCACCCAACGTATCTATTAATCCCTGTAACAACTAAGATCAATCTTTATCACACCTATATATTATACGTATGGTAGACAAGAAAGATGGATCGTGTAGATGAAGAGAATATGTATGAAAAATGTATATCTATTAGCTTAAGAAGATAAAGAACAATACAAAGAACACACACATACACTCCCACCTTTACACTTCTTGAAGCACACTAGAAAATGAGGTAGGAGTGTGCTACTTATAGTTGAAATGTGGCTCCCTAAAAGGCTTTCCTTTGGGCTAGGATGGGCTTTGTGTTGGACTTGGATTTTACTACATAACTTATAACATATTAGCTTAGTCTAGTCCAGGTCTACAAGCCCTTTTTCTATTCTAAAACATATTACGCACGACACAATTACAAAGTTGTTCAATACGAAATGACCATCACTTTTCAATGTTAACAATCTTCCCCTAAGGGATGGTCATTCAAATGATGCTTCCAGTGATTTAGGTCTTTCGACTTCATTGTCTTGAACTTTGTGTGTTGTTGTAGAATAGTCTTGATACTTCGTTCCTTCATGCTTTGTGATATTCAAAGTAATCGTCTTTTGGTCGGTCTTGCCTTGATCAACTTCTTCATATGTTTACAGCGTCGTATCCTCCAACATAATCATACATCTTGAACTTCATACTTATGTCATCCTTACTTGATACACGAACTTGTTCTTGACTTATTGATTAGCTTCTTAACTTTGTTGTAACACTTTATCTTTCACTTGATCTTTTGGTCTTGAACTTTTTCACTTCGAGATTCGTTGAGGATGATCTTCATAAGTATGAGCATGTGGAGGTGAGGATGTTTGATGTATCAGATGATGGTGTACGATCTTCCTCCAGGTGACTTTCTTCAGTAACTGCTACGTGTTAAATGAACTCACCAATCGATCATGGTGGACTTTTCTTAGAGAATCGACCACTACAATTGTTTTACTGATGAATGTCTTGATTCCATTCACCTTGGTCGGGCATATCAGCCGTCCTAATCCCGTTAGGGACAGTTATCACTACTGTGGATAAATCCAAGTAGAGACCCACGTCATAAGGACTCAATTCGTGAAAGGAATCTCCTTGGCGGGATTTCCAGCACTTACAGGCTTAGACTTCGATAGAATCAACAACATAGTGTGAAAACCCTGTCTAATCCTTACAAAAGTTGTTCCTGAATTGGATGCCCTCAAGAAGGCTTACAACAGATATACTAAAGTATACCCACAATCCAGGTGAGTCACTGAAGTATACCGAAGCATCACTTTACGACTGTAGACCATTTTGAAATAAATAACCATCATGATATAATTGGCAAGATCTGTAGATCTTATTAAGACTCTTGTACACCTTGTATCCTTTTTGGTGAACACAGGTGTATTATAATGGAAGTGTTCCTAAGAGATCTTTTAATGAATCTCATGGCTCTAGACTGGATAATGTGCGCTTTGGTTTTTGTAGTCGGAGGCATGGAGCAGAGTGCCGCCTTTTCAATATCACCACGTCTCGGAGTGAGAGGCCGATAGATTATGCAGTGTTCTCCGTTAGAAATGAAACAAATATCTTTTAGGAGATATCTGAGTAGCTAGGAGGGGTGGTGCAGCGCGTCACTGGGTCCATGACGTCTTGTCTTCAATATCAGTATCTACTTAGTGATAACCGATAGCAGATGTATTAACCCGGTTTCTGCCCTAAGTTTTCATGGAGGGCTATTTCTTTTCACCCTTTCATTAAACTTTTCTTTTTCATTCTTCAACCCCTTCTTTCCCTTTCTCATTTACTCCTTTTTTCAATCTTTCCTAAGGACTTCTATTTCTAATCTATTGGAATTGTCCTTGGGTAGATCCCTCCGGCTCTGGCGGATCATAGGACATAAACCTAACCATAATCACCTTATTACTCCATGATTATCCTAGATTTATTGATCACTTTCCATAAAACCTTTTTGTGAAAATCTCTCAAAATGTTTATGAATTAAACACATTTTGGTTAACACTTCGAGAGTTTTACATATTTTGAAATACTCCCCCTACACATGTGCTCATGCATTTTTAAGATATTTTTCACATGTTGGGTAGAGTTCGCACATTTGAATTGATCGATTTTCAGTGAACATGACCATTGCGAGACACGTTTACATCACTAGTTAGACTAGCTTGAAATTATTACCCGTCCCGTTCATATTCAAAGATAATCTCTCAAATTGGTACATTCTACTCAGACAAGTCCTTTGCGAGACACGTTTACATCACTGGATAAACCAGCTTGAAATTATTACCCGTCCCGAATAAGTCTTTTCGATTACTGACATTTAGATTTCATCAATTCGAGGGTTTAGATCTGAGTCGAGCTCTTTTTGAGATTCAATCCACGATCTTTAAACATTTTTTATCACATTTTAATCACGTCTTCTCCCCATCAAAAATAGCATGTAGTGATATTTTTTATATCAACTGATTAAAATAAAGCTTTTTGGAGAGATAGACGGATCAGATTTAGCATGAAATTGGAACATTTTTTGTTTTTCATTTTTTATACTCCCCTTTAAATAAAGAATATTTTATCGAGTTTGGAGGGAGTTGTCTTGAGCACAGAATTTTGAGAAAGATTATGAAAAATCTTTTTTGAAAAATCTTAATCATGTGCTCAAGGATTCTTTATTTTGCCATTAACAATACGAGTCCTGATATGAAATAATCAGAAGTCATCATTGTAGCACGAGTTTCGTACTGAAGTATACGGAAGGCATAGTGAAGAAATTTTTGAGAAACGACATGTTTTAGAATACATTTAAATGAACTCTCTTCAAGCATCTGTACATGTCCGTATCATTGTTGAATGACATTTCTAGATACGTACAGAATATCGATTATACGAGCGACATGTCGTGAGAAGAATATTTTTGATTTTTATGATTTTATATTGTTTTTGTATTTTTTAAATTTTCTATTTTTGTATTTTGTTTTTGTTGGTTTTTCAAATTTTGTATATTCTTTTTGTTGGTTTTTCAGATTTTGTATTTTCTTTTTTTGAAAATATTTACAGCGAAGATTTTTTAGATAAATTTCAAGAAGTTTTGAGAAGACTTTCTAACTCTTCGGGAGTTAGGCTTCGCATGCCAATTCGTCGAATATTTTTCCCAGCAGTACCAACTTGGGGCTCAACAGTACAATCGCCATTAGTATTGTTATCTTGATTCTCTTGTTCCCCAGCTTCATCTACATTGTTTTCATCTTCAATGCCTTCCTTGGCTTCATCAATAGAAGGTGTTGATATAAATAATGCCTAAAAACATTATTAATACTTCTTGATATCTCTATGTTTTGATAATCACAAAATGTAAAATCATTAAACATAAACTTATTAAATAAACAAGTATTTAGTTGTAAATATTCATTTCTACAACTTATTCACTTAAGGTATGTATAAACAAAATGCCTAATGCATATGATCAAAGGAACATTTTCTTCACCACAAGAATTTTTATAAAATAACACAAACATTTTATATCTTTTAGAAAATCATTTTTGGTAATTAGAGGAAAATGTTTAATCCATAATAAATATATAAATTCAAATTTTTAACCAAAAATGTTCCAGGAAAACCTTCCCCACAAAAAGACAAAGCTGGGCAACGGATATAATGGGCGGCCCCCTTAATCAAGCAGGCGGCCCCCTTAATAATTAAGGGGACCGGCCCCTAATTAAGGGGACCGGCCACGCTCCTCCAGTCCCCAGCTTTGCCTATAAATACTGGACTATTCCTGGACTTTTTCCTCACCTTTTGCACTAAAACTTTCTGTCCAAATTTTTCCTATTCTTTCTAATTAATCCTTTGATCATATAATTATAAGCTTTTGTTTCAAGTGATCCAAAGCTTCAACCTCTCAAGTAAAAGAGAAGAATACTTCTATCCCTCAAGACAAGAAGTATTACAACTTGGTGTATCTCTTCCATCCAAGTTGTTGGAGTATCATAATTGTAAATCATTTTTTCATTTGTATAAGATGTGTATATTTGTTAGATAGGTGTGAACATAATTGCTTAGGCTAGTTTAGTGTGTAAGTAGTGAAGTTGTGAAGAAGTTAAGGTGTGTAAGTAGTGAATGTGTGAAGAAGTAGAAGAGTATATAAGTAGTGCTAGGTCGTTAAGTAGTTGTGAAGCCGTTGTGAAGAAGCTGTGAAGCCGTAGTGAAGAAGTTGTGAAGAAGTAGTGAAGAAGTCGTGAAGAAGTTGTGATTGAAGTTGTGAGATTGGTTCTAGCTACGATTAGAACTCGACATTTAGCTTTGTGTCGTAAAATCGGTGTAAGCTAAAGTTGTGTAAGGTTTTCTCCGCCATAAGGGAGCTTGTTGACATAGTGAAGAAAACTCTCGAGTTAGGTGCTCGAGGAGTGGAGTAGGGCAAGGAAGGTGTCCTTGTAGCCGAACCACTATAAATCCTTTGTCTCGCGGTTCGATCTTTCCATCTCTATCTTTCATTTCATTTCATTACTTTACTTGCATTGTTAATTTAGATCTACTTATATTTGTTCATATTGTTCAAGAGTTGAGTTCACATAAATTCGAATCAAATGGGTTTTCAGAAACAATTGGTATCAAGAGCCACGTCAAACAAGATTTTTAAAATAAATTGTATTTTAAAACTTGAAACGATCTATGGAATCCGAAAAATATTTAGAAGGGCAATCTATGCAAAGACCACCACTATTCGAGAGTGATGGTTTTCTTTATTGGAAAAATAGATTCGAAACTTATGTGAAATCAAAAGATCTTGATCTTTGGCATGTTATTACCTATGGTGATTTTCCCCCTATTCAAAATAATCCTTTAACTAAAATAGATGAAATTGTACCTTTTGAAAAACAAAATGATGATTTGAAAAAGAAACTAGCAAAAAATAATGAGGCTAAAATGGTAATTTATAATGCATTACCACGCAAAGAATATGAACGAATTTTTATGTGTCAAACCGCAAAAGAAATTTGGGATTCTTTATTAATCACTCACCAAGGTAATAGTCAAGTCAAAGACAACAAAATAGATCTTCTTGTTCAACAATATGAAAAATTTACAATTCCTGAAGCGGAATCTATTGATAATGAATTTGCTAAATTTAACACTATTATCACAAGTTTAAAAGCACTTGATGAGACTTTTTCTATCAAAAATTTTGTAAGGAAATTTCTTAGGGCATTACATCCAAAATGGCGCGCGAAGGTCACGGCTATTGAAGAATTGAAGAACTTGATGACGTTATCACTTGATGAACTTATCGGCAACTTGAAGGTCCATGAAGAAATTATAAAGAGAGACTCCGAAACGGTCAAGAGCAAGAAAGATCAAATCAAATCTCTTGCGCTAAAACCCAAAAAGGAAGTTAGTGATGATGACGATTCAAGTGACTATAGTGAAGACGAAGAATATGCAATGGCCGTAAGAGAGTTCAAGAAATTTTTCAAGAGACGAGGAAGATTCACAAGACAACCACGAGATGAAATAAGATCGCTTCAAAGAAATAGGAATGATAACTACGGGAAAAGAAAGTGTTTTAGATGTGGAAGCCCAAACCATCTCATTGGCGAATGTCCAAAGCCACCGAGTTATGATTACTAAAGTGCCTTTGTTAGTGGAGCATGGAGTGATAGCGACAAAGACGAAGCGGACAAAGCAAACGACGAAAAATGTCTTGTAGCTCAAGCTACCGATGAAATATGTCTAGGAATAAATTTGGAGCCCGACGAATGGATTAAGGATAGTGGATGCTCGAAGCACATGACGGGGAATCGCAAGCTATTTTCCTCCTACAAGGCATACAACAGAGGTAATGTTATTTTCGGTAGTGACTTGCGTGGAAAAATCATTGGCAAAGGTACGATTTCTCAAGACTCCCTAACTATTGAAAATGTTGAGCATGTAGATAATTTAACATACAACTTGCTTAGTATAGGAAAAATATGCGATAATAAGTGTAGGGTTACCTTTACCGATAAAGATAGCGAAATAGTTAAGGACGGAATGGTCATAGGTAGAGGAATTAGGAAAGGTGGCGTATATGTCATGAAACTAGGAAATAAACCGGAAGATAAAATATGTCTAGCAACCTTAGATGAAAACTCTACATTGTAGCATAGGAGATTAGGTCACGCAAATATGCAACAAATACAATCCCTAGCCTCTAAGGAATTAGTTAGAAATTTGCCAAACCTAAGATATGATCAACATTTTTGCGATGCTTGTAAAATTGGAAAACAAGCACATGCTAGTCACAAAGCTAAGAATATAGTCTCCACTACTAGATGCCTAGAATTATTACACATGGACCTTTTTGGTCCATCCGCTGTGCGGAGTTACGGAGGTAACCGTTATACCTTAGTAATTGTAGACGACTATTAACGATACACGTGGACTAGATTTTTAAATGATAAAATCGAAGTCTTTAATAAGTTTGAAATATTTAGTAAAATGATTCAAAACAAATTAGGATGTTCTATAGTATCTATTAGGACGGACCATGGTCGGGAATTTGATAACGAAGTGCAGTTCGGAAAATATTGTGATTTAAATGGAATATTTCACAATTTCTCCGCTCCTCGCACTCCACAATCAAATGGGGTAGTAGAAAGAAAGAATCGTTCTTTACAAGAAATGAGTAGAACAATGCTAAATGAACAATCTATCCCACAAAAATTTTGGTGTCACGCCATAGATACATCAACATATATAATAAATAGAGTCTCAATTAGGCGAATTTTTGGAAAAACCCCATATGAGTTATTAAGAGGTAGAAAACCTAATCTAAATTACTTTAGGGTATTCGGGAGCAAATGTTTTGTTCTCAATACAAAGGATTACCTTACTAAGTTTGACCCTAAGTCGTACGAAGGAATTTTTCTAGGGTATTCGCAAAATAGTAAAGCTTATATAATACTTAATAAACACACTATGAAAGTAGAAGAGTCATTGAATGTAACATTTGATGAAACTCCACCACCACCTAAACCATTGCCTCTAGAAGATGATGACCTAGTTGAAGAAGAAGCTATTGAGGTTAGTAAAACTAAACCCTTAGGTGATGATAATGAAAATATAACACTAGGAGAAAACGAAATAGTAAATGTTAAGGAATCTAAATCACACCCATTAGATAATATAATAGGAAGCCTAAATCAAAGAACTCTTAGATCACAAGCTCAAGATAAAAATAACTTCTTTTGTTTCCTCTCAACAATAGAACCAAAAAATATAAATGAGGCTTTAAAAGATGAAAGTTGGGTTATTGCTATGCAAGAAGAACTAAATCAATTTAAGACAAATGACGTTTGGGAACTAGTCCCAAATCCCATGAACATGACCATCATAGGAACTAAATGGGTATATAGAAATAATTTAGATGAAAATGGAATTGTTACTAGTCCCAAATCCCATGAACATGCCCAAGGTTATAATCAACAAGAAGGAATTGATTATGACGAAAGTTATGCCCCCGTAGCTAGATTAGAATCTATAAGAATACTCCTTGCCTATGCATGCGCCCTAGACTTAAAGTTATTTCAAATGGATGTGAAAAGTGCATTCCTTAACGGTTTTATCAATGAGGAGGTATACGTGGCACAACCTCCAGGATTCATTGACTTCGCAAAACCTGATTATGTTTATAAACTCAAGAAAGCTTTATATGGACTCAAACAAGCTCCTAAGGCTTGGTATGATCGATTAAAATCTTTTCTTATTAAACATGATTATTCCATGGGAATGGTAGATAACACTCTTTTCACGAAAAAGAAAAGCCCAAATCTCATCATTGTCTAAATATATGTCGACGAAATTATATTTGGATCGACTTGTCAGGATATGTGTGATAAATTCGCCAAAATCATGCATGATGAGTTTGAGATGAGTATGATGGGTGAACTAAATTTCTTTCTAGGATTACAGATAAAACAATTAGAAGATGGAATATTTTTTAATCAATCTAAGTCCATTAACGAGATGCTTAAGAAATTTGGATTAGAAGACTCTAAGCCTATGAAAAAAACCGATGTCTACGGAAGTAAAACTCACAAGAGATGAAGAAGGTGAGTCCGTAGAAAACACTAAGTATAGAGGGATGATAGGTAGTTTACTATACCTAACGACAAGTAGACCGGATATCATGTTTAGTGTTTGCCTTTGTGCTCGCTTTCAAGAGGATCCCAAAACCTCTCACCTAAAAGCGGTTTAGCATATCTTCTGATACATTAAAGGCACTATACACTTATGATTATGGTATCCTAAGGGATCCGGCATAGAAACCATCGTCTATGTAGATTCGGATCATGCGGGAGACTACGTGGATAGAAAGAGCACTAGCGGTATTTGCACGTTCATGGGATATTGCCTAACATCTTGGTTTTCAAAAAAGCAAACCGCTCTTACTATTTCTACTATAGAAGCCGAATATGTAAGCGCTGGAAAGGCATGTCAACAAGCATTATGGATGAAACAAGCTCTCGTAGATTATGGCATTAGGTTAGAAAATGTCCCAATTATGTGTGATAACAAAGGTGCTATAGATATAAGTAAGAATCCCGTTCAACACTCTAGGACTAAACATATAGAAATATGTCACCACTTCCTTCGCGATAACGTTCAAAAAGGAAACATATCTATAGAAAAGGTTGCATCGAAAGATAACATAGCGGACATATTCACTAAACCCCTTAAGCGCAAACTCTTTAACCACTTACGTTTAGGCCTAGGAATGATGGAACAAATTGACTGAATTTTCTGCATTTTTGGTACATTTTTAGTAGTCAGATGGGCGGACCCCTGAATGTTATAAAGGCGGCCCCCTTAATTATTAAGGGGACCGGCCTCTTATTAAGGGGACCGGCCATCTGTCTGACAAAAATTCTTCTTCATCCTTTCTTCCCTCCTCTCATCTGTGTCTAGGAATCTGTTTTGCACAAAATTAAAGATTGGGAAACATTTTTCTTTTGCATGAACATATTTATATACAAAACCCAATCTATTTTATTCAAATCATTCTCACATCTAGGAAAACACATGAAAACCATTTTCCATGCATTGTTGAATAATGCTAAAAAAAAATTTCTTTCATGCATAAAATCTCACATGAATTCTCAAAATATATAACCTAATATATATCTTTGATATTCATAAATTGAGCAAAGTCAAATCAAGGAGACTTTGGATTGTTTCTTAGGAAATTTTTGCATTTAGGAGTCGAAACAATCACATCTCCACATTTGTTGTATATAGTCACACACTAGAACAAAATTGCTAATCACATCTCCACATTTGTTCCATCACCAATTCCTTGTTAGTTTCTAGTGCCTTTGTTCTATTATCCTTACCTTATATGATTACTCATTTTAATATTCTTGATTGCTAGATAGAATTTCTTGCTTGCTTATTTGTTTAATTAATATGTCTTGGATGCATAATTATTAATATATTACATACTGTTGTTCCCTTAGCACACCGAGTAATAACAATTAAGTTAAACTAAGTGAGCTTATTACTGAGATCAATGCAAAGAATATTTCTAACAGTTATAATATGTGAATATAAAAAAAACACAATATTTTTCAACGTTTAAATTCTTATTAGAAATAATTCCAAGAATCTATTACCAAAGTGTTTTGCGGAACAAACACTTACGATTGAATAGACAAGGTTTATGGTGTCTCCTATCGAAACTCAAGTTTTGCTTGAGTGGTAACAATATACCCACTGAACTATCTCAGTGAGTTGTATACACTTTGTAGGAGAGAAGTTACTTTGTAAAAGTTCTAAGCTTTCAATATACAAAGCACACATAACTTCTCTCCATCTGATCCATTTATACACAAGTAATCTAAGTATGAGTGATTAAAATATTACAAGTTGTTGAGGTAGCGTGTCTGACAATTACAAACAGTAATTGTCATTTCCAAGAACCAATAGGAATGGGCTAATAAGACTTTGGGAGTTGTTGGCTGACACTCCATGACTTTTAGCCGCAATAGGGAAGGTTGGTATCTGACAAGATAAGAGTGTTTGGTCTGACACTCTTATCTTCTCAGATCTTTCCCTTTTGTTCCTACCTATTCTTCAGGCATTGGTTCCTCAGTCTTCAATCACTTTAATGTTGTTGAAGAGACTGGGGTTCAGTGAATTCTTGTCCAACACTCACTGAACCATCATCTTCTTCTTTGGCTTAAGTCCTACTCAGGGAGTACCGCCTTCCTGAGAGTGAGACCTTTATTGAACTAGCCTTAAGCATCCTGAAGATGACTCACTGAGAGGCTGTTCTCTTAGTGACTTGAATTGTTATCGGTTTAGCAAACACTTGGCTTAATTTGTGTTCAAATCTTGTTTAAGATTATTGGGTGTTTTACGAACCCAACTATTAATATATTACATACATTCTTGCCTCAAAGAGTTGGACTTGCCTAAAACCAAAAACTCAAAACATAGCCCTCCTTACCTATTCCTGCAGAAAAACCCATTTCTGGAACTCTGAATACCATCAGATGGGTGGCCCCCTTAATTCATGAGGCGGCCCCTTTAATTATTAAGGGGACCGGTCATCTAAAGGTAGAGTTCACATAATATTTTTCTGCTTTTTAGCCCATTTCATCCTACTCTTCCCTAAATTCACAAACATATTTTGTCCTAATCACCCCAACAATTCTATCCATCCTTAATCACATCAATCCTCCACTATAAATAATCCCATTCCTCACCATCTTCACTCATCTCATCATGTCTTCTCCCATCAAACCAAAACCAAAAACCTCAAGGTTAGCAAGGATGACCGAAAAACCCGTGTGGAAAAGAAAATCTAACCCTCACAACAAGTCCATCTCAACAAATGGTGTGACTAGACAACCAACACCTCCATCCTCATTTGTTCCAAACTACTCTCCAAGATCTCAAGCTCATTCCATTGAACCATTTTACAAACCCTATCATGTTGGCCAAACATCCACATTCATTCCAAACTACACTTCTAAACCTCAAACCTACTTCAATGAAACCTTCGAAAATCCTCATCATATTGGTCAAACATCAAACTTTACCTCAAACCACACACCCCAATTTCATCCATTCCCACCAAATGATCAAATCCACATTCCCACGGAAAAGCAAAAGTTTCATGAAGAGATTAACCAAATCCATGACCTTAGTGATCTCCTTGCTATGCACCTTGCACAACGCAACAAGGGACAACCTCCATCCTCACCCTACTCAAATTGCTTACCCCACTCTCTCAACTTTGATCAAGTTACAAACCACACCCACTATTGTCCTTGTTGCATCTTCCTTCAAAAACAAATTCTCCACTTGAGTGAAGATATTTCTTCGATCGAATATCTACTCACACGTCCTCATCCTATTCCTCCCCTAACATGATATAACATCGTTAGATCCACTCCATCCACTCCATTTCCGTCACCATCAAATAACTAAGTCCTATTCACATGCTTTCCACCCCAAAATAAAATTCCTCACCCTTTTGTGTCGTAAGTAAGTCTAATCGCTCTCTTTGGCAATATTAGGACCATTAGTATCTTTTACTTATGTTGTAATCCTTATGTTTTAAGCATATTGTGTGATGTAATGATGATTCATGTGTTATACATGATCATCTTGAATGCATGAATAGATTAGTTGTTTGTTCTAAATATTTTTGCTATGCATATATATGTCTTGTGTTCTTAACTTGTTTTTGCAGCCAAGATATCCATAGCTCGTCTCCTTGGTGCCATCGAACGAGGGGGAGTATACATCAAGGGGGAGCTCTAGTTTCCGTCAAAATTCTTAATTGAATCTAGTCGGCATAACCTTTTTGATTCTACAAAAAGGGGGAGAAGTGAATATAAACTCACTAAATACTTGTCCAAAAATAAATTTTTGGGTTTAATGAGTTTAAGTTTTGTAATCATCAAAAAGGGGGAGATTGTTGATATAAATAATGCCTAAAAACATTATTAATACTTCTTGATATCTCTATGTTTTGATAATCACAAAATGTAAAATCATTAAACATAAACTTATTAAATAAACAAGTATTTAGTTGTAAATATTCATTTCTACAACTTATTCACTTAAGGTATTTATAAACAAAATGCCTAATGCATATGATCAAAGGAACATTTTCTTCACCACTAGAATTTTTTAAAATGACACAAACATTTTATATCTTTTACAAAATCATTTTTGGTAATTAAAGGAAAATGTTTAATCCATAATAAATATATGAATTCAAATTTTCAACCAAAAATGGCAAAAATGTTCCAGGAAAACCTTCCCCACAAAAAGACAAAGCTGGGCAACGGATATAATGGGCGGCCCCTTAATCAAGCAGGCGGCCCCCTTAATAATTAAGGGGACCGGCCCCTAATTAAGGGGATCGGCGATGCTCCTCCAGTCCCCAGCTTTGCCCATAAATACTGGACTATTCCTGGACTTTTTCCTCACCTTTTGCACTAAAACGTTCTGTCCAAATCTTTCCTATTCTTTCTAATTAATCCTTTGATCATATAATTATAAGCTTTTGTTTCAAGTGATCCAAAGCTTCAACCTCTCAAGTGCAAGAGAAGAATACTTCTATCCCTCAAGACAAGAAGTATTACAACTTGGTGTATCTCTTCCATCCAAGTTGTTGGAGTATCATAATTGTAAATCATTTTTTCATTTGTATAAGTTGTGTATATTTGTTAGATAGGTGTGAACATTATTTCTTAGGCTAGTTTAGTGTGTAAGTAGTGAAGTTGTGAAGAAGTTAAGGTGTGTAAGTAGTAAATTTGTGAAGAAGTAGAAGAGTATATAAGTAGTGCTAGGTCGTGAAGTAGTTGTGAAGCCGTTGTGAAGAAGCTGTAAAGCCGTAGTGAAGAAGTTGTGAAGAAGTAGTGAAGAAGTCATGAAGAAGTTGTGATTGAAGTTGTGAGATTGGTTCTAGCTACGATTAGAACTCGACATTTAGCTTTGTGTAGTAAAATTAGGGTAAGCGAAAGTTGTGTAAGGTTTTCTCCGCCATAAGGGAGCTTGTTGACATAGTGAAAAAAACTCTCGAGTTAGGTGCTCGAGGAGTGGAGTAGGGCAAGGAAGGTGTCCTTGTAGCCGAACCACTATAAATCCTTTGTCTCGCGGTTCGATCTTTCCATCTCTATCTTTCATTTCATTTCATTACTTTACTTGCATTGTTAATTTAGATCTACTTATATTTGTTCATATTGTTCAAGAGTTGAGTTCACATAAATTAGAATCTAAATTTTTAAAAGTAAACAAAGTTTTTATAATAAATTAAAAAGACGTACAACTATTCAACCCCCCCCCCTTCTAGTTTTCCACAGAAGGCTCCCCATTCTTTGAAGATGAATCCACACTGTTCCATATTGGCATCAGCAAATGGACTTGATCTTCCTCCTTTCCCAACCCTGCTTCATTTGTTGCATCATCAGCTTTTGAAACTGAAAAATCATTAGAAAAGATTCCTGCAACAACTGGCACATAATTCATTGATTGGGTTAGAGTATCAAGGTCAAATAGCCATTTTGGACCTTCACATGCAACATTAGATTTATTTTCTAGAAACTGAACATGCAGGTTCTCTTCTACTTTCCTTGTTCTTGTATTATATACTCTAAAGGCCTTGCTATTTAGAGAGTACCCAACCAAGAATCCTTCATCAGATTTGCCATCAAATTTTCCTAGATGGTCTAAGGTATTAAGAATAGTTACATGACACCCAAAAGGTCTTATAAATCCTAATGCAGGAGTTCTACCCCTAAAAAGCTCATAAGGTGTCTTGTTGTGAGGTTTAACTACCAAAACCCTGTTCTGCACATAGCAAGCAGTATTAACTGCTTCAGTCCAAAAAGTGATGGGCAACTTAGAGTTAGCTAACATGGTTCTAGTAGCTTCTATTAGTGTTCTATTTCTCCTTTCAGCAACTCCATTCTGCTGAGGAGTTCTAGTAGCACTAAACTGTCTTCTAATACCTTTTTCCTTACAAAAATGATCCATAACTCTATTTTTGAACTATGTCCCATTGACAAACATAATGACTTTCACTTTCTTATCCACTAAGTTTTCTATCTCAGTTATAAATGTATTAAGAATGCTAGGTGTCTCATCCTTATAACCTCAAAAAGAAAACCCATATGAACCTACTATAGTCATCAGTAACTACAAGACAATATCTTTTATGCATAATGCTACTCACAGATGTAGGGCCAAACAAATCCATATGTAGCATAAACAAAGGTTGATTAATAGAGTTAAGGGACTTGGGCTTACAAGAATCCTTGTGTTGTTTTCCTTTGAGACAGGCAACACAAGTCTGGTCATTTTCAAATCTTTTATGAGGCAAGCCTCTTACCAAACCATCCTTAACAATTTTATTAATGGTTTTAAAATTTATCTTACCAAGCCTTCTATGCCATAACATAGACTTATCCAATGTGGCCTTTGCAACAAGACAAGTAAGGGCCTCTTTAGGACAATCTTCTTCATATCAACACTGTACATGTTGCCCTTTCTTGGAACTTTAAGTAAAACCAGACTTTCATCAGGAAGCTTAAAGTCTGGAGAAAGCACAAGACATTCAGTGTCAGTAAAACGAACCTTTTTTCTTTTTTACACGCATTTGTGAGACACTAAACAGGTTATACTTAAGCTCTTGTACAAAGTACACATCCTCAAAGTCTAATTTATCGGTTTTCAATGTTCCTTTACCAGTAATTCTTTCTCCTATTCCTCCCCCAAAGGTAACATATCCTCCATCCATTGGTTGAAAGTCTGAAAGATAGGACATGTTGCCTGTCATGTGCCTGGAACATCCACTGTCTGCATAACCTTGATCTTCATCATTATCCTGCCAATGTTCCTGTACATGAAATAAGGAAATTAGTTTCCTTGGGGTACCCAAACCATCACTGACTTGGGTTTGCCTCGTGCATCAATATAGTCAAATCTTTTCAAAATAATTGATGCACCATTGGGTTTGATTGGTCTCCATACCCAACATGCTGAGGCCTTAACAACATTAACCCTCTTATCCCTAGCAGTGTTTGTAGAGTTACCAGTACTAACTGCTTGGCTAGCAGTACTAACTCCTGGCTTTGCAGATGTAGCCTTTGGTTTCCAAAATTGTTTTTGAACAACTGCTTTCATGTGAAAAGGTCTTTTATTAGTTTGTTGTGCATATTTGAAAGTTGGTTTTGCACTTGTAACTATTGGTCTAGGGTAAATAGTTTTAAAAGTTCTGGCAATACTAACTACTGGTCGAGCAATACTAATTGGTTTTGGGCCAGACTTCAATAAAAGTGCTCTGGGTGTTATTTTATTAGCATTGGGGTGAGTTGGAGACCTGTTTGTGTTTACCCTATGACATGAGTTCCCAGTTACCCTATTTTTCCCAATAACCATCTTTCTACCTTGATGGTTATTACAAAAAGCCTCAAGGTGGTCAAAACTACCACAAGTGAAACAAGCCTTCTTATACATGAAAAAGTCATCACCTAGTTGTTGAGACTTGAGGTTATTCCAGTTTCTCTGGTTACCTCTTGGCTTGCCAGTGGTCCTATACATCTCTGAGTATCTAACTATTTTCCTAACTGGTTTTACATTAGATGTAGGCTTAATAGTTTCATTATTAAACACCTTAGGAACACTTGTTCCTTCTACCTTTCTTACTTCAGATTTAACCACAACCTGATCTTCCTCATCATCAGATGTCCAGTCCTCAATGGTTGAAGAATCAGAATTCCTATCAGTGGACACCTTTTCCTCAGGGAGTGACGTGTCACTTGCACTCCCAAAAGGTCCAATGACTTCTACAGGTTTATTAGGATTTGTGTTTTCTTTATGTTTACAACCATACTCTAACTTAGGTTGTTGAAACTCTGGTAAACCCGTATGCTCTAGGTCTATTCCTGGGGGTGCAGGTACTCCTCTGTGAGGAGGTGGACATGTTTTATACCCCAACGCAGACTTAGCCTTATTAACTATTTGACACTCTATGATTTTGTTTACACCTCTCGATACATATTACAAAGTGTCTACAGTTAACTGGATATTATCTTTTGCCTTAGTGATTCTATCTAACTCAGCTTTAGCAAATTTATCTCAGCATTCTTAAGTGACAAATCTCTCTTTAAAACAGCTATGTCCTTAGCAAAAACAAACTCATTGTTCTTGTAATGCACTATTTGTTCCTCTAGGACTGCTAAACCTCTCTTATGATTAGACAAATTGTAATTTGTTTTGTTTAGTTCAATCCTCTGCTCATCATAGTGTTTCTTTAAAGTTTCTAATTCTTTTAGAGCAGTGCATGTTTTAGAACAATATTTTGCAGATTGTACCTTAGAGTCAGAGAAGGCCATAAGTGCCATCTCAGTAGGTGCTTCCTCATCATCTGCCATAAAACTCCAGTCAAATCCCAATCCATCAATAGCCACCATAGCTTTTAAAGAAGTCTCAGGCTCCTCCACTGCTTTAGGCTTGCTTCCATAACCTTTGTTCCTGCCATCCTGTTGCCTAGGTCTCCTGCATTCCCTTGAAAAATGCCCCAACTTGTGACAGTTGTAGCATTCTACCTTAGATTTGTCAAAACCAGCAGTATCATTACTGCTGATGTTGATCTTCTTGCCAGTTCTTTGGTCGAATTTCTTAGCCCTCATGCTAAGAAGGGAAATCTGCCACTTGAGATCCAACTCCTCCAAATCATCATCATTTATCTCCTAGAGATCCTCATGTGTCAGCATTGATCCATCATTCTGGCTTGTCAGGAAGGCATAATAGGTTGTGTCATTCAGAATACCAGTAGTACTACTTGATGAGCTAGCAGTACTAATACTAGGGTTAGCAGTACTAACACTTGCAGTAACCTTCACTTCATCTGGACTTGAATTACTAGGAGATGACACAAAGGCCATGTTCCCAGTGCTTGAACTAGTAACTCCAGCTTTCTTCACATCCTGCTCAATAATCTTGAAGTTGTTGTAAAGATCATTGAGGCTCATACAATCAATGTCTAGTTTATTCTTCCAGACCACCACATGCATAACCCATTCTGCAGGTAAACTCCTCAAGAACTTGGATTTCAGGTCTTCCTGAGGTATGTCAACACCAAGAATAGCAAGTTGGCTAGCAATCTTTTGCAGCCTATTAAACATATGATCCAAAGACTCGTTGCTTGTTGCACTAAAGTTTTCTAAGTTCTGCTTCAACAGAGTCTTTTGTGTCTTCTTGGTGGCTTCATTCCCACCATACCTAGCAGTGATTGCCTTAAACAAGGACTTTGCATCCGTGTATTTGCTAAAGTTCAAAAGCTGATCATTTGGAATTTTGATCATCAGTAAGCTCCTAGCCTTAACATCGTTTTTCTTTTGTAGCCTCTCTTCTGCAGTCACTAGAGAGGTTTGCACAATAGACTCTTCTTTACCATCAACTGTTGTTGTAGATGTTGAAGGTTTGAAGGAGTTTCCTTCTTCAATGATCTCCCAGAGCGCATAGTCTTGCACCTGGAAGTACTGTTCTATTCTCAGCCTCCTCATATCAAGTTCGTTTTGCTTGAGCATTGGAAATTTAGTAGCCATGTTTGTCTGAGTGGTTTCCATGTCTATTATCTTCTCTTCTAAATCAATAGTATCAACCTGGCTCTGATACCACTTGAGAGGATTATAAAACACTTAGGATGTTACTCCCTTATGATGTGTTTATGATACTTTGAGGTTATGTAGTTAAGTATGCGGAATCTACTTAACCACACTTAAAAGAGTTTTGGTTTGTTTATTGGAACAGTAATACTTGTATGAACAAAGAACACAGAAAGTTTAACACCAAACGATTCAATATTATTCAATGATAATACGAGTGATCTTGCTATCACTAGGGTTACAAAGACCTTGAATCTTAACAAAACTTGTATGAATCGTGTATAAACATCTAACCTAGGATCTCCTTTTATAGACTTAAGGAGTCCTTTTACAAGATAAGTATTCTACCGTATAATTCTAACTAATTATGATATACAAGAGATCTATTCCCTACTTATCCTCTACAATATCGTCTAAAGCAGTTATCCATGCAGCAGTACCTTCTTCTCAACTGGCAGTACTAACTTCAGAGTTTGTACTGTTAGCTATACTTCAGCAGTTCTTCAGTTTATACACTAACAATTTGTACTGTTAGTGTAATTCTCCCAGCAGTACTAAGTCAGAACATTTAATTCCCAACAGACACATTTTCCTCAACTAATGATGTGTCACTTGCACTCTTAAAGGATTCCTTAACATCTTTAAACTTTTCTACACTAGGAATCTCACTAGTCTTAGGTCCATATTCAAGCTTAGCATCTTGAAATTCCTCTAGACCAGTGTGTGCCAAATCAATACCTGGGGGTGAAGGTACCCCTCTATATGGAGGTGGAATAGTATTGTATCCTAGACCAGACTTAGCTTTGTTAACAAGCTGACACTCTATAATCTTATTAACTCCTTCATATGCATATTCAAGAGTGTCTACACTTAGCTGTATGTTTTCTTTTTGTTGCTTAACCCTGTCTAGTTCATTTTTAAGAGCACTAATCTCAGCATCTTTGTATGATATGTCTATTTTAAGTATAGCAATGTCCTCAGAAAAGACTGTCTCATTTTGCTTGTAAAATACTATTTGTTCTTTTAAGACAGCTAAACCTCTTTTATGATTTTCCAAATTAAAATTGGATTGGTTAAGCTCTATTCTCAGGTCATCATATTGCTTTTTAAGTATTTCATAGTCTTTTAGAGCTAAACAAGATTTTGAGCAAGCTTTAACTGTATGTACCTCAGAGTCAGAGAAACCATCAGTGCCATCTCTGTTTGTGCTTCTTTCTCAGCCATGAAGCTCCAATCAAAACCAAGTCCATCTATAGCCACCATTTCCTTTAAATAAGGCACTTCCATATTCACAGCTTTCCTGTTGTCCTGTTGATTCCTATACCCTTTGCTTCTATTGTCCTGCTGCCTTGGCCCTATGCATTCCCTAGCAAAGTGTCCCAACTTATGGCAGTTGTAACACTCCACCTTTGATTTGTCAAACCCAGCTGTATCACTACCACTGATAGTGATCTTCTTCCTAGTTCTCTGGAAGAATTTATTGGCCCTCATGCTTAGCAGTGCTAACTGCCACTTCAAGTCCATCTCTTCCAAATCATCTTCATGCACCTGTATAAGATCTTCATGGACTAGCTGAGATCCATTGGCTTGACTGGTCAGGAAAGCATAGAAGGTATCATCACCTAAACCAGTAGTACTAGTTTATGAACTAGCAGTACTAATTTTCGGGTTAGCAGTACTAACACCTGAAGCAGTATTATCATCTTCTTGTGCAATTACTGGGAGATAACACAAGTAAAATGTTCCTAGAGCTAGAGCTTGAGCTTCCAGTCTTCCTCACCTCCTGTTCAACAATTTTGAAGTTGTTGTACAGATCATCAACACTCATTGTATCAATGTATGGGTTGTTTCTCCAGACTACTACATGAGTGTTCCATTCAGCAGGCAAACTTTTTAGGAATTCGAAATTCAGATCCTCCTGTGGGATCTCAACACCCAATACAGCCAGTTGGCTGGCTATTTTCTGCAACCTGTTGAAAATATGATCAAGAGACTCAGTGCATGTAGCACTCAAATTCTCATAATTCTGCTTCAGCAAAGTCTTCTGTGTCTTCTTGGTGGCTTCATTACCACTAAATCTTGTAGTTATGGCTTCAAATAGAGTCTTTGCATCCTTGTATTTGCTGAAAGTCAATAGTTGCTCATTAGGAATTGCCATCAGCAACATACTCCTAGCCTTGAGATCATTCTTCTTCTGAAGCTTCTCTTCTGTAGTAACAGGAATATTGTTGATTGTTTGAGTTTCGACACAATCTACAGTTAATTCAGTGATTTTAGGTGTAAAAGAGTTGCCATTCTCTATGATTTCCCATAGAGCATAATCCTGTACTTGAAAGTACTGCTCAATTCTTAGCCTCCACAGCTCATATTCATTCTGCTTGAGCATTGGCAACTTAGCTGTGGTTGAAGTTTGAGTTGTCTCCATGTCCATCTTCTTTATAGGGAATAAAGAGTTCTTCTGGTGTGTATCTTCTAAATTAAAGTATAAGAAACCTAGCTCTGATACCACTTTTGAGTATCGAATCACACTTGAGCCTTGTGCTAGAATACTTTGACTGTATACAAAAGAGTATGCGGAATCTGCTCTTTGATACTTAGAAGAATTATGAACAATATCAATTAATAGAACAGTGAACAATATAACCAAAATGCTTCAATATTATTAAGTAAATAATATGAGTGATCTTAATATCACTAGGGTTTACAACCTTGAAGCTTCTCTAAACATAGGTATATCAACATCTAACCTAGGACCTCCTTTTATAGGCACAAGGAGTCCTTTACAAGATAACTATCAATATTCTAAACATGCAGAATATTCGTATCATTCTAACTATATAAGATACATACAAAATATCTTCTATACATAACTCTTTACACATCTTTATCCATTAGTAGTACCTTCCTCTTTCAGCAGACTCAGTTGTACAAAGTTTCTTCTGGCAGTACTAACTCAGGTAGTATTGTTAGTGTAATTTGTAGCAGTCTAAGATTTGTTTTTGGCAGTACAAACTGTTAAGTGTTTTAATTCCCAACATGTATTTCTAAGAAATATATTACAAACTTAGAATAAAAGAACTACAACAAAGGAAGAGAGAACACTACAAGATTGCTTGTATGTGTGTTTTGGTGTGCTTGAAAACAAAAACTGATCCTTCTATTTATAGGCTTCAAATGAGAGATCAAGTTACCAAGGTGCATACAAGTGGATGAGATCTTGCAAATCTTTCGACTTGCATATCTTGAAAAATCTTACATATCTGAAGATTCCATATCTTTCTAAGATATCATATCTTATCTTATTATTGAGCCAATATTTAACAAATCTCCACCTTGGCGAAATATCAATTCCTTCAATCTCGCTGTCAACCATCATTAGTGGACTCTTCAAACCAATCTTCATGTTTTCACAACATTGATCAGGTCTAAACAATAATTAAACTTGATCCCAGCTACTACTTTAGTCAGCATATCTGCAGGATTCTTACTCCACCTTCTTCCAGTATCTCTCGTATGAAATGATACCGAACATCAATGTGCTTCGTCCTTGCATGATAAACCTGATTCTTCACTAAATGAATTGCACTCTGACTTTTAGAATGCATTGTGATGAATTTTTGTTTAATTCCAAGTTCACCAAGCGACCCCTAAAGCCAAATTGCCTCCTTTACATCCTCTATAATTGCCATATACTCTGCTTCTGTAGTTGACAAAGCAGTAGTTGACTGTAAGGTAGACTTCAAACTAATTAGAGCTTTTGCTAGAGTAAAAACATAGCCTGTAGTAGATCTTCGCTTGTCTAAATCTCCAGCATAGTCAGAAACGCAATATCCTGCTACCCACTGACAATTTCTAAGTTCAAAAAATAACCCTACATCGACTGTGTTATGGATATACCTTAATATCCATTTAACAGCTCGCCAATGTCCTTTACCATGGTTATGTATATACCTGCTCACCATACCAACAACATGACTAATATCTGGTCGAGTACATATCATAGCATACGTTAATCTACCAACAGCATTCGCATAAGGCACTTTCTCCATGTATGCCTTCTCTGCATCATTTTTCAGTGACATAACAGCACTGATCTTAAATTTAGAGGCGAGTGGTGTACTAACTGGTTTGTTTGCTTGTCGAACCTAAAACGCTTTAGAATCCTTCTCAAATATTGTCTCTGAGTCAAACAGAGCTTCATCAATTTTATATCTCTAACTATCTGCATGCCAAGAATCATCTTTGCTTCACCGAGATCCTTCATCTCAAATTCGCTTTTCAATCGAGTCTTTAACTTTTCAATCTCGTCTAGACTTTGAGAAACTAGCAACATATCATCTACATATAGATGAAGATATACGAAGGATCCATCTTGTAGCTTTTTCAAATAGACACAATGGTCATATTTGCTTCTTGTGTACTTCGACTCCATCACAAACTTATCAAATCGTTTGTACCACTGCCTTTGGGATAGCTTCAACCCGTACAACGATTTATGAAGCTTACACACTTCATGCTCTTTTCCAGCAACTTTGAATCCTTCTGGCTGAACCATATAGATTTCCTCTTCCAAGTCTCAATGTAGAAATGCAGTCTTCACATCCATCTGAACTAGTTCCAAATCCAACTGTGCTACCAAAAGCAATAAAATTCTAATAGAGGATTGCTTTACCACTGGAGAAAAAACTTTATTATAATCAATTCCCTCTTTCTGAGGGTAGCCTTTAGCTTCCAATCGTGCTTTCTAGCAAACATCATACTGACTAGAAAATCCTTCTTTCTTTGCATACACCTATTTGCATCCAATTGCCTTCTTCCCTTTTGGGAGGTTGGTTAACTCCCATGTCTGATTCTTCTCAAGAGACTACATTTCTTTGCTCATGGCAATCCTCCACTTCTCTTTCTCCGAATCTTGAACCGCTTTAGAGTAAGTAGTAGGAACACATCAGCTGCAATTGAAGATGCACAAGCCACCGTATCATTAAGGCGAGCAGGCCTTTTAGTATTTCTTTTTGGCTTGTTGGTAGCAATTGATTCATTTTTTTGTTGTAGAGTTTCTTCGGTTTGAACCTCCTCTTCTTCATAATCTCCTTCTACCATAGGAGAATCATCAACTGTCTCTCTATCATCTGGTACAATTATTCTTTCAAACTCAACCTTTTTGAGAGTTCCATCTAACTGCTTAACATTCACCTTCTTCAACATGGTAGATTCATTAAAGGTGACATCTCTGCTAAAGATCGTCTTCTTCGTCTCTGGACACCATAGACGATAGCCTTTGATTCCAGAGGTAATCCCCATTAATAATGCTTTCTTTGCTCTGGGATCCAACTTTGATTCATTCACATGATTTTATGCAGCAGAACCAAAAACATGCAAGGAATCATAATCTGTAGCAGGTTTTCCATACCATTTCTCAAATGGTGTTTTCCCATCAATAGCAGTAGATGGCAAACGATTAACGAGGTGACACGCATACGTCACAGCTTCAGCCCAAAATTCTTTACCCAACCCAGCATTGGATAACATACACCGAACTTTCTCCAGCAAGGTTCGGTTCATGCGTTCTGCCACCCCGTTCTGTTGTGGTGTATGTCTGACAGTGAAGTGTCTGACAATGCCTTCGTCTTCACAAAATTTTGTGAACTGATCATTTTTATACTCTCCGCCGTTATCTGTTCGGAGATGTTTGATCTTTCTGCACGTCTGAGTTTCCATCATCTTTTTCCACTTCATCCTTTTTCTTCAACGTGTACACCCAAACTCTTCGAGAAAAGTCATCAACAAAGGTCACATAGTAGTGTCTCCCTCCTAAAGATCTTGTCTTTGAGGGACCCCATACGTCAGAGTGGACATAATCCAAGATACCTTGTGTCTTGTGGATAGCTGTCCCAAATTTCACCCTTGTTGTCTTCCCGTTGATGCAATGCTCACAGAGATCCAACTTACAGGAACTCACTCCTTTCAATAATCCTTGCTTTATGAGCAAATTCAAGGATTTCTCTCCTGCATGTCCTAAGCGCATATGCCATAGCTTCACAGCTTCTGAATTTCTATCACCATCGGTAACAGCTGCTACAGTTCCAACAACCATTCTACCCTTATAGTGATACGTGTTGTTTATTTTACGAATACCCTTCATTACTACAATTACGCCAGAGATGATCTTCATAACCCCATCCTTTGCTCTTACTTCAAATCCTTTAGATTCTAAGGAACCGACGGAAATGAGATTCTTTTTCAACTTTGGCGAATAACGAACACCTTTCAAGGTCACAATTGTTCTGTCTTCATTCTGCAATTGAACAGAACCAATCCCATGAGTAGTGAGGGGAGTTTCATCTGCCGTATAAACAACTTCCTCATGTTCTTCAAAATTACTAAACCACTCTTGATGTGGTGTAATATGATGGCTACATGCGGAATCTAATAGCCAATGTTGCAAAAATCGGCCGTATCGGCCGATTAATCGCCGATATATCGCTTATCGGCCTTCGACCTTGTATAATTTTACATATCGGTCAAAAAATCGGTCTGGGCAAAAAAAAGGCCAGAAATCGGCCATATCGGTCAGCTTTAAAATAATAAAAATTTAGGCATTCTACATAATTTGGGGATCGTTTATTTCACTTATAACACACAATGAGCCTCATAATCAGAATTGGAGCCTTTTATTGAGGTTTGGAAACATAGTAGGCTTGAAATCAGTTACGATCTTTAGTTTGGTCTCCAGAAATACCCAAAACATGCAAAAAATGCCAATCCGATTAATCACCGATTAATCCCGCCTTGGCCAATTAATCACTGCAGGGTGGTCGACCGCCACGCTACCGATTCACGATTTTTGCAACATTGCTAATAGCCATACATCAGAAGCATTCTTGGTTGACGATGTTGCAAGTGAGAGATCTGATTCTTCATCATCACACTTGGTGACATTTGAGAGGATCAATCAGCCCTTTACCACTTGTGAGGATTGATTAATGATACACTTGGGATGTTTTTCCTTTTAATGTGTATATGATATTTTGAGTGAATATAATTAAGTATGCGGAATCTACTTAACCACACTTAGAAGGATATTGGTTATGGAAATGGAAGAGTAATACTTTTGTGATGAACAATGAACATAGAAAGTATAACACCAAACGATTCAATATTATTGAGAATAATACGAGTGATCTTCACTATCACTAGGGTTACAAAACCTTGAATCTCTATTACAAAGATAACTATTTCTGTTATGTTCAACTCTCTTAGTTAATATCTAATAGTTACACACTTATCTCTAAGCTAAGATTTCCCTTTTATAGTCCAAAGGAGATCTTTACAATATTGTCAAGTCTTGTCAAACTACTTGCTTGTTATGTGTGTCAGTAGCAAAGATACAACATGTTCTATGTATACAACTTGTAGACTGATCACTTATCAAAGATATTATCTACCGTATATACTTGACTTTTATACACAAAATATCTTTTTCATACTTATCCTTTCAGCAGTAGTATGAGTCACTCCAACAGCAGTATTCAACCAGCAGTACCTTTGTTTGTACTAGCAGTACTAACTTATCAGTTAGTACTGTTAGTTATAACTTGAACAGACTTCAAATATACACTAGCAGTTAGTACTGTTAGTGTATTCTTCTCAGCAGTACTAACCTTTAGAACATTTAATTCCCAACACTAATCTTCAGAACATTTAATTTCCAACAATCCTCCCCTAAACTTGTGATTTATCCCAAATCATCAAGTTTCTTCTGAATTAAATGAGGATTGAGAGTCTTTCAAACACTACATAGTCAGACTCTTTGATCTGAGCTTTTCTTTGTT
The DNA here is from genome assembly GCA_021014915.2 of Artemisia tridentata subsp. tridentata. Classification (NCBI taxonomy): domain Eukaryota; kingdom Viridiplantae; phylum Streptophyta; class Magnoliopsida; order Asterales; family Asteraceae; genus Artemisia; species Artemisia tridentata. The sequence goes on from CP139505.1 coordinate 411,602,238, forward strand.
CTGCAAGATTAACTATCTTTCTGTCTAACTCATCTGCCATCTGTGAATCACTTTCAGCCATTTTCTTTGTCTTTAACACTAGCAGTACCTTGCTCATGCTCCAAGAATTTCCTAAAAGATGGAGCAATTTTCTTGGATGGAGGAATTATAAGAGGCAATGGTGATGTGAATCTTGGATGCTTGGAGCCTGATATTGTATTCCCTGTAATCGCTCTAAGAAGACAAATCATCTCTCAGCAAGCCATGCAAGTGATGAACAAACGCAGTGAACTGAAATTTAAACTGAAAGAGCTTAGAAAGAACTTTCTCCATTTGAATATCATCAATCGAAGAAGAGAGATGAATTGCTTCATCCCTTCTGAATATATATAATACTCCAGAATCTTGTCCAAATTTCCAACATGATCTCGAGACAGAGCTTTATCATTTTAAGCCAAAGTTGTCCGAACATGAAGAAGAGAGATGAAAGAGCTTATTTCTAGCATCCATCAACTGAAACTGGAGCTTGTTCTTATTATTGTCTGAATAATAAGACATGTTGGCAATGATGATGCTTTTACTGGACTCATACACTTCTTGAACCAAAGAAACTTCTGGGTCTTGATCAATTTGGGCAATCTTCCTCCCCAATCTTTCTCTTCTGATTGATCAATTTAAACTTCCTCCCCTGTTTCTGAGCATACACATTTATAGTCTTTCATCCTCTGATAATCTTCCTCCGCAATATTTTCATCAATTTGGGCAATCTTCCTCCCCAATCATTGGTTAATCTTCCTCCCCTGTTTGGAAGATCTCTCACCATCATCTGAACTTGACTCCTTTGATGAACCAGAAGAAGTTCATCTTTTAATTTGGATACCTTATCAGGCAATTTTATACATAAAGCCATCAATTCCTTAAATTTCACTCTACTGCCCTCATCACTTCCAGGTGTGTTAACTCCTGTGAGAGGTGAATCATGGGGCAATAACTCACAATCCATCATTAGATGGGTTTCTGAGCCATTATGAATCTAAAAGATTTTAAGAAATTTTTGACTTAGCAGTATGAACTTGATTTTAATATGAAAAATCATACTACTAACAACCATTTTGAAAGGATTAAGTGTAGTAACAGACACTTAATCAAGATTTCGGTTTAAATTAACCTCTGGTTGTGTGAGAACCAATGTATTCAGTTATAAATAACTGCCTGTGCACAGATAAACCCATTCAAAGGGCTTTCTTGACAGGGTTTCCAGCTCGTGGCAGTTGTTGCCTCTAACACAAGTGTTAGATTCACATTCGCTCGCTGTTCTTTCTATCAGATATCCTTAGACTTGCTCATTATACTAATTAAAGTATAAAATGATAGAAAGTGAGTTGAGTCAGTTACTATATGATCAACTAAGCCATTAATTCAATATGAAATATCATAATAAGTTTCAAGAGAGAAGTTTTAAAGAATTTATTAACTTAGGTATACACCTTTGTTAATTAACTCCCAAACTCTAACTATCATTAACCTATTATGTTAGCAACTTGAATTACCAACTTTTGCTTGTTCACATTTTGCACTTGTAACTTCCTTTGTGCTTAATTTTCATACCTGAAAATGTTAGTCCAAAACTAAGAAAACAAAATGCAAAGCATTTGTCTTATAGCAGTAGAATTATATGACTAACAGTATGAACAAAACAATCCAAATTTGTACTAGCAGTACAAACTTTTCAATAAAAGTAATAATTGATAATGCGAGTAGTAGAAATCCAATTTATATACAAAAACACACAGTTTTAAATCATTAAGGATTAAGCATCCCAATACTTGCTACCAAGTATTGAAACCTTCCTACATCAAAAGCTTTTCTGAGAAGATCTGCAAAGTTGTGATCAGAATCAATTTTAACAACTTGAATCTACTTTTTCTCATTGTAGTCTCTAATAAAATAATGTCTAATTTCAATGTGTTTTGTTTTAGAGTGTTGTACCGGATTTTTAATTATGCAAATTATACTACTATTATCAATATATATGACAGTGTTCATGAAATTGTACCCATAGTCAAGAAGTTGATTTTGAAGCCAAAGCACTTGACCACATGATAACGCTCAAAATGAACATGTTTTTAGTCGCGTTATTGTTAGATTTGTGCATCATATTTGGTTATATTTGTGTATATTTGTTACTAAATCATGAAAAAGTGTATATGCAAGTAAATATAGCCAAGTACAGGAAAAGATGATAAAAAGATGAAGAAATGAAGAGATTATGCACATTTGAAGAATCACGAGAAAGAAACCACACAAGAATTCGAAGATTTGATAAAGTCAAAGATTTCTATGCTTACATATCAGGGAAAGATCAAGTTCTATGGAGGGAATTAGTGGCACAACAAAAGATCAAGCACGTAACGAGAAAAGGAAGAAGAAAAATAATATTTGCATGGCAGAATGGCCCATCCGATCGGATGGTGCCCGCATCCGATTCGGATGGGGAAACTTGGATTTACCGAGAGCTCCAACCGATCAGATGGACCTCAATACCGATCGGTTAGAGGAAGCTGAAGTTACAAAAATGCATTTAATGACGAATTTAAGCCCCATAATCATGGTGGCTTATCATTTCTCGGCTAGTAACTGATTTGAAACATTTTTGCTTGAGGGATAAGGGTTTCTTCACTTATTTAAAGGACCCTTAGCTAATTTACAAGGTGGTGGTGTGACAAACCAAAAACCTAGTAAGGCTTACACCAAGTCTTGCTAAACTTATTATCATTGCCCGAAAGCTTGTAGTTGCTATGAAAATGTCCAGGGAATCTTGAGTTCAAGTCTCAAGAGTTGTGTCCAAGAGTGGAGTTGTTTACGTGTGATCATAGGCGATTGGAGGAGAGTGGTTGCTATAGTTCCATAATTCTAGTTCTTGTAATTTCACAAATAGGTATTTCTTGTTTGAGTTATTATGAACTACTTTTACTTTAAGATGAATGAAAGTATGGTTGATTACTTGTGTTTGAATATGATTATTATGGAGTGATTTTGGTTATACTTATGTGTATGATGTGTTAAGTGTTGGTGTATTCTTATTTCATAGTGATGCATGAAATCATATCTTGTTTTATGAGTTTGTTGAAATAAAATCTAATCTTGCTTAATTAGTTGGTAAAAATAGTTTTAAAGATTAACAAAGGCCGAAAGGATTTTCTTTATGTTTTTATGCCAAAAAGTTAGTGCACGAATTAGTATGGATTATGGTGTGTGACAAGCATCATATTAACTCATTAAAATGGATTTGGAAACGATTTCATCACGAGAAAAGGCCGAAAGGATTCGTAGGAATTCTTAAAATAAGAAATGCTTTTCAAACAACAAAGAGTCTAATAGAATTATCGCACTATTTAACTAAGGCCGAAAGGAATTAACTAGGAGATTGAATTCTTAGAGATGATTTCTCATGATAAAAACCATTGATTGTGAATCACTCAATTTTAAGTTGTGCATCATTACAAGTCACACCCAACTTGTTAGATTACTCTATACAATTATCATGGAACTACACACAAGTATATTTGTTTTTGTTTGATTGATTTTTGTTTACCTTAGCATTTACACCAAAAAGGATTGACAATCTTTTTTGACAAAACTTATTTTGCAAACCCAAACCACAATTCCCTTGGGACGATCTCAACTTACCCACCTTTACTACTACGGACGAGTATACTTGCTCGTATGTGTTGATTAAAGAATCGGATAAATTGATTTTATAAAAATTTAAAACTTGCACTACACACGACAGATCACCACAGCAATTAGCAGCAGCTACATACTCATCTTCAGTTGTTGAAATTGCTACAATTGTTTGCTTCTTACACTGCCATGAAATGAGTCTACATCCAAGGAATTGACATCCTCCAGTTGTTGACTTTCTATCTAAGGTTGCACCTGCATAATCACTATCTGAATATGCTTTCAAGTCAAAAGGTGATTCCCTAGAATACCATAGACCCAACCTAGGTTGACCCTTGAGATATCTAAAGATTCTCTTGACTGCTGTTACGTGAGAAACCTTAGGAGTTACTTGAAATTTTGCACAAGCACAAATTGAGAACATGATATCAGGTCTTGATGATGTGAGATACATCAATGAGCCTATCATAGATCTGTATGTGTGTACATCCACATTGTCTCCATCTACATCTTTAAGAAGAGGCTTCTCAGAGTCCATTGGTGTGCTTGCCACTTTGGAATCAGCAAACTAAAATTTCCTTAGAATCTCTGCAACATATTTATCTTGGCTGATAAATATGCCTTAACTTGATTGCTTAACTTGCAGACCCAAAAAGAAAGTAAATTCCCCCATGGAACTCATCTGAAACTTATCATGCATAAGTTTCTCAAACTCTAAACACATCTCCTTCCTTGTAGATCCAAAGATGATATTATCCACATACACCTGAACTAGCAAAATATCCTTCTTGTGCTTCTTGATGAATAATGTCTGATCAATCTTGCCTCTTTGAAATCCATTTTCAATTAAATAGGAAGCCAGTGTTTCATACCATGCCCTTAGAGCCTGATGAAGGCCATAAAGAGCCTTGACAACCTTGTACACCTTGTCTGGATGGTCTGGATCAATAAAACCTGGAGGTTGTGAGACATAAACCTCCTCTTCAATAGTACCATATAAGAATGCACTCTTGACATCCATTTGATAAACTGTGAAGTTCATGAATGAAGCATAAGCTAAGAATAGCCTAATTGCTTCAATTCTTGCTACTGGAGCAAAAACCTCTTCATAGTCTATACCCTCCTCTTGTTTGTACCCTTGGGATACAGGTCTAGCCTTGTTTCTTATTACAATGCCCTTTTCATCCCTTTGTTCCTAAAAACCCATTATTGCCAATTACCCTTACACCCTTGGGTAAATCCACTAGCACCCAAACCTTTTGAATTTTAAATATGAGAAGCTCCTCTTGCATAGCTTCTACCCAGCTTGAATCATCTAAGGCTTTGAGAACATTTTTGGGTTCTGCTTGTGAGAGGAAACATACAAATAAGCAAGAGTGTGCATCTTCATGCTGCTTTGATGCATAAAGAGCATCAAGTAACCCTTGTTGGTCTAAAGACATAAGTTGCTTCCTTGTCTTCACTCCTGATTGTACATCACCAATCACATTGTCCAGGGAGTGGACTTTGTGAATCCTTGTGTGTGGTGTAGTAGGAACTTGATAGTGAGGTGGGAGATTGTTGAAATCCACTTCATCTTCTGGGAATTCTGCTTCATTTGAGTTTGATGAGCCAGCAGTAGTATCAATTAGCTTAGCAGTAGAAACATTTGGCCTAGCAGTAGAAACATTTGGCCTAGCAGTATCAAGTTAGGTCTCAGCAGTACTATCATCATTAGTACTGTTAACTTGATTCTCTTGTTCCTCAGTTCCATCTTCCTTGTTTTCATCTTCAATCCCTTCTTTAGCTTCATCAGAAGAAGGTTCATCATTCATTGAAGTTGAATCCACACTTTTCCATATTGGCATTATCACATAATCTTGATCTTTCGCTTTTCCTAACCCTGCCTTATTTGATGCATTATCAGCATCCGAACCTGAAAAATTATTAGTTTCTGCAACAACAGGCACATAATTCATTGATTTGGTTAGAGTGTCAAGATCAAATAGCCATTTGGGACCTTCACCTGCTACATTGGATTTGTTCTCTAAAAATTTCACATGCAGGTTTTCCTCAACTCTCTTAGTTCTTGAATTGTATACTCTAAATGCTTTGCTATTGAGAGAATATCCAACCAAGAATCCTTCATCTGCTTTACCATCAAATTTTCCTAGATGGTCTAAGGTATTTAGAATTGTCACATGACATCCAAAAGGTCTAATAAATCTTATTGCAGGAGTTCTACCTCTAAAAAGCTCATATGATGTCTTATTGTAAGACTTAACAACCAAAACCCTGTTTTGGACATAGCAAGTAGTATTAACTGCTTCAGCCCAAAAAGTGATAGGCAACTTAGAGTCAGCTAACATGGTTCTAGCAGCTTCTATTAGTGTCCTATTTCTCCTCTCAGCTACTCCATTCTGCTTAGGAGTTTTACCAACACTAAATTCTCTTCTAATACCCTTTTTTTTGCAGAAATCATCTATAACTCTATTCTTAAACTCTGTCCCATTATCACATCTAATAACTTTTACTTTCTTGGTTACTAAGTTTTCTATTTCTGTAATGAATGTCTTAAGAATGCTAGAAGTCTCATCCTTAGAACCTAAAAAGAAAACCCATGTAAACCTGCTATAGTCATCAGTAACAACAAGACAATATCTCTTATGCTTAATACTACTTACAGAAGTAGGTCCAAATAAGTACATATGAAGCATAAACAATGATTGATCAATAGAGTTAAAAATCTTGGGCTTACAAGTGGCTTTATGTTGTTTGCCTTTGAGACAAGCAACGCATGTTTGGTCATTTTCAAATCTTTTCTGAGGTAAGCCTCTTACCAAACCATCTTTGACAATTTTATTTATGGTTTTGAAATTAATGTGACCAAGCCTCCTATGCCATTTCATAGATTCATCCAATGTGGCATTTGCAACAAGACAAGTAAGGGCCTCTTTAGGAACAATTTTCTTCATATCAACACAGTACATGTTGCCCTTTCTTGGAATTTTAAGAAGTACTTGACTTTCATCAGGCATCTTAAAATCAGAAGAAAGCATAAGACATTCAGTTTCAATAAAAAAAAAACTTTGTTCTTTTTGTCACACATTTGTGAGACACTAAATAGGTTATACTTAAGCTCTTGCACATAGTACACATCTTCAAAATCCAATTTACCAGTTTTAAGTGTACCTTTACCAGTAATTCTTCCTCCAATTCCTCCACCAAAGGTAACATATCCTCCATCCAATGATTGAAAGTCTGAAAGATAAGACATGTTGCCTATCATGTGCCTTGAACACCCACTATCTGAATATCCTTGATCTTCATCATCTGCTTGTGAATGTCCCTGCACACAAATAAGGAAATTAGTTTCCTTGGGGAACCCAAGCCATTACTGACTTGAGTTTGCCTCGTGCATCATTGTAATTAAATCTTTTGAGAACAGTTGATGCACCATTGGATTTAAGAGGTCTCCAAATCCAACATGATGAGGCCTCAACAGCATTAGCCCTCTTTTCCCTAGCAGCAGTATGAACTGCTTGTCTAGCAGTATGAACTGCTAGCTTTGCAGTTGTACCCTTTAGTTTCCAAATTTGTTTTTGGACCACTGCTTTTGATTGAAAAGGCTTTTGAGCAGTTTTAGATGCATATTTGTAAGTTTTTTTTTGCATTTTGAACTGTTGGTTTTGGGTAAACAGTCTTAAATGGTCTAGCAGTACTAACTGCTTGTCTAGCAGTAAAAACTTGTTTTGGGCCAGACTTTAATGAAACTGCTCTGGGTGTTTTTCTAGTAAAATTAGAGTGATTTTTAGTTGTATGCCTTTTTAAATTCACACTATGGTTTGAATACCCAGATACCCTTAGGTTGCAGAAGGCTGCAAGATGGTCAAAATCTCCACAAACAAAACAAGCTTTGTTATAGACTTATAGAAGGAAAAGTCATCACCTAGTTGGTAAGACTTGAGGTCATTCCAATTCCTTTGGTTACCTCTGGGCTTGTTTGTGGTTCTATATTGCTCACAATATCTTACTGGTTGCCTAACATGTTTAACATTCGTTTTAGGCCTAACAGTATCATTTTTTACCAACTTAGGAACACTTGTTCCTGGTATCTTAGCAACATCAGGTTTAGACATAACCTGTTCTTCCTTATCATTATTAGATGTCCAGTCCTCAATGATTGGACCATCTGATTTCCTACCAGAGGACACCTTGTCCTCAGGAAGTGAAGTATTACTTACAATTTCACTTACTTTTATAGGTTCATCAACAACTATACATTTGCTTTTGGTTGAACACCATATTCTAATATAGGTTGTTGAAATTCAGACAAGCCTGTGTGTTCTAGGTCTATCCCTGGGGGTGCAGGAATTCCTCTGTAAGGAGGTGGGACATTCTTATATCCTAACCCAGACTTGGCTTTGTTGATCACTTGACATTCAATTATTTTGTTCACACCTTTAGAGGCATAGTCTAATGTTTCTACACTTAATTGAATGTTTTCATTTTTCTTTTTAAGCCTATCATACTCAGTTCTTAAAAAGCTAATTTCAGCATCTTTAAAAAATAAGTCCCTTTTAAGAAGAGCTTTGTCATCAAAAAAAGCAAATTCATTGTCTTTATAGTGAATGATCTGCTTCTCTAGGGTAGCTAAACCTATCTTATAATCTGTTAAGTTTTGATGAGTTTTGTTTAGTTCTAACCTTTGATCATCATAATGTTTTCTTAAAGTTTATAGTTCTGTAAGAGCAGTGCAAGTATTAGAAAAAACTTTATCATTTTGTACCTCAGTAGCAGAGAAGGCCATGAGTGCTGGTATGTGCTTAAACACATACCTTTTCTTGACCAAAATCATACCAAAACGACCAAAAAACTAACCAAAATGCCAAAGATATTTGTGTTTTTGTGTTTGTTTATATGCAGGTACGGATATTCAAAAATGTGGACAAAAATCAAAGAAAACCCGAAAAAAACCCGAGCACGAGAAACGGAAGAGAATTTAAAGCTAAAGAGAGGAAGCATTTTCAAGACTAAAGCTCAATATTCCAGAAACAGCCCTTGGATTATTTCAGATTGTCAAATTCAGTCCTTGAATAAACTTTCCACATATGGCAGCTTTGGTCCCTTAGTGCTAAAACTCATTTACATTAAATCCTTAAAATAAATAAACAAACCCACTCCTAAAATAACCCAACCCATCACCAGCCCACAACCAACACAGCCCAATCCCTAAAAAAAAACCCATCTGGATCCCATCTGAACCCATATCCCACTAATAACCCGGTCAGTCCATATCCTAATAACCCGGTCAATCATTAAACAATAAAAATAAAATTTTCCCTCCAATTATTGTTCCTCCTTCGTCCCCCATTTACCCAGCTCCACCATTTTACCCGTACACCTTCTAGAACCACTGACACACCTGGCAGGAGAATGTTGTCATAAAATTGTACACGTTGGCAATCCCACGCCCTCCCATTGGTTGAAGAAGCGTGGCACATGATCCAAGGGCCGTAAATGAAGGGAATGATGACGTAATGATATAAGGGCTAATCAGAGAGGATCTAGGAGCTTCCCAGAAACCCTAATCAAGACCCAAGCTCAGCTATAAACACCCCACTCCTCTCCTCACATTAGTCATGTAATTTTTAGGTCGTTATTATGCCAATTTAGTTTTCTAGTCTAATTAGCTTATAAAATCAGTTGTAATCTTACTTTGATATTGTAATGTGAAGTTTTATTAATGAAAGTTTAAGTTTCCTTTTATAATTCATGTTTACTAATTTTACTTAAGCTCTCAATTTAGTTTACTAGTTGTTTATCAAGCTTCATTTACCGTTTCATAAGCTTCATTTAAGCCTACTTTTCAACTTTTACAAGTTTATTTAGCTTACACTTCTATTTTAAACAAAAATCCAAAAAAAAAAATCTGAAAAATCATTAAAAAATAAAAAATATATGTTCAAATCTTACTTCAAGCTTCAACAAGCTTATTTCCTGTTTACTTAAGCTCATTATAGCTTCTATAGCTAGTTGTGAGTTTATTAGAGATCAAATCAATTCAAATAATCAAAGTTATATACCTATGCATATGAGTGGAAAGCTTTTGGAAGTTGCCTGCAATGGAGGGGCAAGATGGACTGTTACCTAGCTTATTTATAAGCTAGGAGCTTGTAGCTGCCATAATTGGAGCCTCTGTTAAGCTGAGGTCTCAAGTGAGCTTGTTCTTTTCAAATTTTAGCTTAATATTGCATAATATAGCTTAATAGTTTAGATCTGTTTTCTGAGCTTCTTTATTGTTTTTTTAGCTTATTCTAGTCATATTATAGCTTATTTGATCATAGTTTAGCTCTTTTGATATTAGTTAATGCTTATTTCCTAGTTTAGCTTATTCCAGTCATAGTAGCTTGTAGCTTATTTAGTGCTTATTTCAAATTTGTAAGTTGCTAATTAGGTGATAAATAAGCTAGACAATCAGTGGATAATCAGTTTCTTGGCTTATATTGGTGAGTAGTAGTTAAAAATTTCAAAATCAGTTTCTAAAAAGTGTGTTTGGCATAAGTCCATTCTGGGTGATTTCTCATGCTACTGTTCACTGACCTATTGGTGAGTTTTGAGTGAGCTTATTTAGAGTTGGATAAGTAGTTTTCAGTAAGTTTTAAGCTTATTTGAGGGCTTTTTAGGTTTTGAGTAGAATAGTGCAATTATAGGACCCAAACTGCCATATTTTGCTTCTGATAAGCCATAGCTTGTTTGATCATATTTTTTGGCAACTTTAGGTGCAAATCAGTGTTTAAAGTCAATCTTCCAAATTTGGTACTCATTCATTAGGATTTGAGGAAGTTTGGTCAAATTTTGCAAAAATCTGACCTCAGATCATAAAATGAGTGTCTGCACTCATTATTGCCTAATCGGCCCATTTTTTTTTTTAATTGCTTCATTATAAGTCCTTTTTAGCTGTAAATTGGAACAGATAGACTTTGGTAGCTAGTCGAGTTCTTGCCTATTTTTCTGAATTTTTAGGTTAGCTTATTGGTAGCTTATTCAGGCCTGCAAAAGTGCATCAGTTCCCTTATACTTAGGCCTGCAACAGTTGGTGGTTTTGCTTATTGGGATTAATCTTGTGCATATCTGCTATTGATTATTGTTGTTCTGACTTATTTGAGTTATTCAGAGTAGTAACTGCTTAATATAGCTTATTCTCAGTCACTTTTAGCTTATCTTAGCTTATTACCACTGTTCATAATTGCTTTTTGCTTGTTTTCTCCTTAAAAGCCCTCTGATCTGATAATAAGCCCTTTTCTGAGCTTATTTTAAGATAAAAAAAATAGTGTCTTTTATTAAAAGTGATTATTGTTAAGACCTTAAGGAGTTTCAAAAAGAAAAAAATTAAAAAGGGAAGTATGGGAAATCTGAGGCGAGTGGGACTCGAACCTCAGTCCTCAACCATACCTCAACCTTAACCACACAACACACTACCATCAGCACTCTTGGGATTTCTCTGTTATCCCTTGCAACTTTAATTCTTTTAAGACCTTTTTTCCCCTTTAGCTTATTATTCACATTAAGCTTATTTCCAGCTTACCTGGATAAGCTGGTTCTTTGTTTTTATTTTTCTTGGACTCAGTAGATAATTTAGGACTTTCTAAAAAAATTTCAGATTTTTCTCTTTTCATTTAATATTTTTAATCATTTATTTTCTTTTAAATAGTTTTTAATTCATAAAAAATTAAATAAAAATCAAAAAAATATAATTCTTTTTTCTAAAATTTTCTTTTACTGAATAGGACTTAGGAAAATTAATTTTGCATCTCTAGGGCTTTTATTTCATAGACTTTACATTTTAGGCTCGGGTTTTCCCGGTTTAGATTCGTGATTAGTTTTTCCTTGCGTTTTTGGCCTTAAGCACTTTAGATTTATATTTGCCTTAGTGAATTACTTGTTTTTAGATAATATTTCATATTTTTAGTGTAAAAACCAAAATACCCCACTCTTTCGCAATTCACTTCACGATTCACGATCCCGAAATCACAATTCCATTCAATCTTCATCGGGACAACGAATCGGGGTTTTGCATATTTCCTTTGCAATTCCTTGGACTATAATTGACAAAATCAATTTTTTGGCGCCGCTGCCGGGGAAGGTTGAAGTGAATTCGTGATTCCATATTACGATTTGTGTTTTGAAGATCCTTCTCCCGGGAAGTTATCATTTTTCTTCGTAAATATTTTCAAAAAATATAAAAATCATAAAAATTAAAAAACCACTAACACTTTTCCTAAAGTGTTAACAACACCAAAAAAATAGAAAAACAACAAAACAATCGTGAAATTATTTGATTTCGGATTATCTTTTGATTACAACCTATACAAGTGGTTTAAGGAAGGTTTGACATTAAATTGACGAACCGAAAGAGGCGGGTTTTTAATCAGATTTCAAGCGGACCTTTGCTTCTCCGCCACTCTGCGAGTAGTCTTAAGAGAAACGATATCGGTTGAGGGATCGGTACCAAAAATATTGTGATTAATTTTTCCTAATATAAAAATCCAAAAATATTTTCATTTTCAAATTTGGTTTTTTTTTTTTTAATTTTTGTTTCTTTTTGGTGTATGAACACCCGTTCTTCTTCTCACAATCTTCTTTCACCTCTCTCAAATCCCGAGAGAATTATCCGTCATAATCACCGTGTTGATTTTCCAAACGTTGGAGAAATGAACAACAACGATCAACCCCCACCGATGGGAGGTCTTAATGAAAATCCAATGCCAGCTCCCGATCTCCGAACGATGGAGGAGTTGTGCCAACCCACAATGCACGGACGTGGTGGCCCGATTGCCCCCGTCAATATTCAAGCCGCAGATTTCGGACTTAAACATCACATGATTCAACAAGTCCAAAATTCTTGCCAATTTCACGGTTTGCCGGGTGACGATGCAAACAAGCATCTTGACAAATTCATTACCGTCACCCAGAGCATGAAACAAAATGGGGTCTCCGATGACGCCCTTCGTCTCTATCTCTTCCCTTATTCTTTGACGCATCATGCCACCGCTTGGTTTGATCGTCTTCCCAAGAACTCAATTCACAATTTTGATGAGATGGTCTCAAAGTTCTTGGCAAAATATTTACCACCGTCGATGGTGACGAAATTTAGAAATGAGATAAGTAACTTTCGCCAGCTTCCCGACGAATCTTTATTCGAAGCATGGGAACGCTATAATGGTTTAACATTGAGACACCGTGATACGATCAATGCTGCAGCCGGAGGAACTTTCATGAAAAGACGTCCCGAAGAGTGCTATGATCTCATTGAAAACATGACTACCCACCACAATTATTGGGATTCCTCTGCCGAGAGGAATGAGTCAACTAGATCTAGCACTACTTCCTCTTCTTCCCCCGAAATAGCTGCACTCACCAAAAAGTATGATGATTTGTCCACTGCTTTCTTGAGAATGTATCAAAATCAAAATCAGAGTCAAAATCAAAATACTCATCAAGTAAATGTTGTCAATCAAAGTTGTGAAACATGTGGTGGTCCACATCCAAATTTTGAGTGCCCAGCCTCTGGTGGCTACACTCAAGAGAATGTGTATGCTGCTACGGGATCCTATAATCAGGGAGGTAACGGTTACCAACCACAAGGAGACCGTAATCTTCTCATCTACCGTTCTAACAATTTTCTCGGACCACCCGGTTTCAACCAAAATCAAAATCTGAATGTGCAAAACCGCAATGTTCCATACAATCAAAATCAAAATCGGACGAACCAGGGTTTTCAAGGAAATTATCAAGCCCCGAATCAAGGGAATTTTCAAAATCAAAATTAGAGAAATTTTAACCAAAACCAACGGAATCAAGGCTATCATCAAAACAACCGAGGGTCAAATCTTAAAAATAATCAAAATCAAGGATTTGTGCAAAATCAATCGGCCTCGGATGAGTTGTTAAAACAACTAATTCTTCAAAATCAAAATCAACAAAAATCCCAGGAAGAAACAAATCGGTTGTTGATTAATCAAATCTCGGAAATTAAGAAGTCTTTAAATGATCGACCCTCGGGCTCTGGAACTCTTCCTAGCAATACGATCGCTAACCCGAGGGGCGATGTGAAAGCGATCACTACAAGGAGTGGTGTATCATATGATGGACCCACGGCTCCGACTACCGCTTCTTCTCTTCCTCCCAAGGTAGTTGACCGTGAGACCGAGGCGACAAAGGACACGGAACTTCCTACTGATAACGGAAGGACCGAAGACGTCCAACCTCTGGTTGTCCAACCGTCTAAACCAAAGATTGTTTTTGAGCCCGAAGAAGCTCTCGTAAAAGCCAAACTTCCTTATCCTTCGAGATTAAATGATCAAAAGCTCCGCGAAAAAGCTTCAAATCAAATTGAGAAATTCTTCCAAATCTTCCAAGATTTGCATTTCGACATAAACTTCGCGGATGCTTTGCTTCTGATGCCTAAGTTTGCTTCTACGATCAAAGGTTTATTGAGTAACAAGGAAAAACTATTTGAACTAGCAAAAACTCCTCTGAATGAGAATTGCTCAGCGGTTCTCCTAAAAAAGCTCCCTGAAAAGCTTGGAGATCCCGAAAAATTCCTCATTCCATGTGATTTCCCGGGGATGGTTGAATGCTACGCCTTGGCCGATCTTGGTGCAAGCATCAACCTAATGCCGCTTTCCGTCTGGAACAAGCTTTCTCTACCGGAACTCACTCCTTCTTATGGTTGTAGATTTTCATGCTGATCCCCGGTGTGGAAAACTAGAAGGGGGGTTGAATAGTTTTACCGTTTTAAAATTAATTCACTTTGTTACTCTATGTTATTTCAAAGGAAACAAGCACAAACAAATATTCACACAATATATAAATGAAGAGTAAAGAGAGGAAAGATCAAACCACACAACACGGATGTTTATAGTTGTTCGGCTACAAGGACTCTCTTCCTTGCCCTACTCCACTCCTCGAGCCTCTAACTCGAGAGTTATCCTTCACTAAGAAACAAACTCTCTTCTAGGTGGAGAAAACCTTTACACATCGCTTACTTCCTTTTCCGGTACTAAGCTAAACACCGGGTTCTATTTCAAGGTAGAACCAACCTAACGTCGCCTATATAATTACCGACACTAAGCTAGATGTCGAGTTCTTTACAAGGGTACAACCACTCCCGTTTGGTTCTTTCACAAGGGTAAAACCACTCCCTACACTCTTTGTGTTTTAAGGACTAAAACACTAACCACACTCACTGAGATAAATGATACAAGTAATGATGTGTGAACTACAACTATATCACACAGTAACTATGCTAAAGGTTTTACACTTCTGTGTTGAACCTTGATGCTTAATCTCCTTTACTACAAAAGGAAAGATCAATGAAATGAATGAATGATAAATGTTAGATGATATGTAAATGAATGAGTATGAATGTTAGGCTCTATGAGTGATGGTGTGTCCAAATGATCAGCTTGCTATTTATAGACAAGCTGGTGAACAGCCGGCGGATCCCATAAAAGGGATCCGTCCTTTATATCGATTGGTTCCGCCAACTTGACAGCAACATGACAGCTAATAGTTTTGGAAATCTTTCCAAATCTAGTTGTATCCTCCACACCTTTGTCATGTCATATCAAAATCTTCCAAAGTCAACTATCTTGCTTGAAGATCTAGCCAAGATATTATGTATGATGCATGCCATGATGTCATTGTATCATTTTAAAAATAAAGTTTCCTTTTAAGGAAATAAACTAGTAGATGTGTAAAATGTAATTCTAAGTAAACTTGTGAAATGTAAAATGTGTTTTAAAGAGACTTTAGCTAGCATTTATAATTTGCTAAAGGATATACTTTGTAATTGTCATTAACAAAACTAAGTAAGGATCGTAAAATATAAATAACGTTTTTAGGACGATATTTGTATTAACAATCTCCCCCTTTTTGTTGATGACAAAACATAAAGTATATTTTTGAGCAAAGGAATAAATATAGCATGAGTTCTTTAAAATATAGATTAATTTTGTTTTATTTGAGTTTAAAAACTCTTTTTATGCAAAAGTGTATGTACTGTGATGATTCACAGTTATGCAAACTTAATCCTTTCTCCCCTTTTTGTCGAAACAAAAAGAAGAGTTGCGTAGCGGAATGTGATTTTGAGAACTTTAAGAGCTCCCCCTTGTTTGATACTCCCCCTAAATGGAGTAACAAGGTAATGATGCATGATCCTACAAAAAAAATGGTTAGAAAAATGAAATGCTCCCCCTCGATGTATACTCCCCATTACAAGAGTCCCAACGTATACATTAGAAGGGTATGAGATGCTGCAAAAGAAATGTTAGTTGTGAATAGCCTCAATGGAGAAGCATAATGCATATGACATGTTCATTCAAATAAGAATGATAATCTAGTTGACTTTAAAAAGTCAAAATGTAGTGTCTGATCAAAATTTTGTACCTAAAGTACAAGTGATCAAACTAGAATATAGATTCCAAATAGCTATATAATGATGTTAGTTACCTAACTAATGATAATATGCTTTATGTTGATCACTCATAAGCATAAAAATATCACATTCATTCATTGAAAATTATGTGACAAAAGTCACAAAGATAATATGATGTTACATGAAAATGAAAAATACATCCTAAAAAATAAAAAGTCCCACAACAACATCTAAAAGGTCCTATATAATGAGAATAAAATTCTCCTATTGAGGAGGATGAGAGATGGCATTTAGAAGCTCAAGAATGTGGTTCAAAATGGACCTCATTTCATTTTGGAGCTCGTGCACCAAAATGTTTGTCCTTTGAGCTATGTAAGCGGTTCTTTCACACATGTTGCAATCATGGCGAGAAAAACCAGGCGAAAGAGTAGACTCATTTGGTTGTGGTGGTGGTGGTTGTGATTGGTTGTTGGGTGGTGGTGATTGTGCTTGTTCATTGGTTGGTGGTGGTGTTTGCAGGGAGTTCATGAGGATGTTTTGGAGGTCCATGGCTTCATTGAGGAGGTGATCTATCATACCCGAGAGAGTGTAGAGACGGTTGAGCTCTTCACTAATCTCCTCTTGGGTTTTAGGTAAATTGATCCACATTGCCTCATCTATGGCAATGAGAGTTGATGTGGGTGAGAGAGGTGGTATTTGAGATTTAGATGATGGTGCATCATGGTATAAAGGACCATGGATATCCGGGAAAATCGGATGAAAAAGCATAGGCTCTTGACCTTCAAAGTTCATGGGTGGAGGATTGTTTGATCTTGGTGGGAGATCCTCCAAGTCATCATGGTATGGATGAGGTGATGTAGGTGGAGTCCTAAATAGCTCCATGGGTTGGAGTTTGGGTGAGTTTGGTTGTGATTGAGATTTGACAGTCTGTGATGGAGCGGGTGGTGGTGTGGTTGCTATTGGAGTTATGGATGGAGGTGGAGTTTGTATGACAACATTGGATGGTGTAGGTGTGGATAAAGTAAGGAAATTTTCACTTGCTATAGGAGATGAGATATTAAGAGGAGATGATTCCTCTGATGATGAGTTAGCAAGATTTATGAAGCAACAGGGCTTAACACTTATGCGGGCAGTGCGTTTTGGTGTTCTAGAGGTGGAGGAGTTGGTTGATTTGGTCATGGTGAGCTAAGAGAACTAAGATGTACAGGTTATATGTTGTGAAGAAGGTGAATGAGTGAGTTTTGTTCTAAGATATGATCCTAATATATAGGCAGATGGTTTATAGAAACTAGTGTTTGGATTTGATGTAAATCCAATAGAGAATGTTGGTTCCTAATGATTTGGAACAAAAATTTGTGCAAATCACATCACATAAGTCAATCTATAGAACTTATGTTGAGTAATATGAAGAAGATATGCAGTAAATGCAAAGAGATAGTGGAAAAGCTTATGATGTGATGTTCCCACGAATTTGAAGGATCCCTAAAAAGGGTTCCTTGTTTGTATCAGAAAGGTAACTTACTCCTAAAATTTGAAATTTCAAATTTTGGTGGGAAATTGTTGTTCTTAAATTTCTAAGAGTTTCTAAATCATTCTAAGATATATAATGCTCAGTGAACCTATTCTAAAGAATACTAGAAACTAAAATCTAAGAATCGGGATGAGTCGAAAAGTTTTAAGAAGTTTATTGTTATACCTGCGGATCCAATCGACAAGGCGTGCGGATCCAAATTTTTGGATCCGCCGGATCCGTAGGTTAAAGAATGGCGGAGCCAACGCTAACACATGGCGGATCCAAAATGAGGGATCCGCCAGATCCGTGGATCAAAACTACTAAAATGAAACAGAGAGATGTGCATATTTGTCATTTTTTGACAAAAACCCTAAAATTCTCCTGGAGCATATCTATCATCTAATATGTAATGCAAAACAATCAAATATGATAATACTAACAAATGTTTAATCATAGATTAATCCGTTCATCGGAAATTACCTTATGAGGAGTTAAGCCAAACATAGGCTTAAACTCGGAAAATTGATAACATCAAGTGTTATCGACCTGCAATTTTAAGTTAGTTCAGATACACATCAAATATCATCATAACAAGTTAAGAAACAACCATTATTAATACTACATTGTCTAATAATGTTTCGAGCCAAACACTCCTTTAACTCAACTTCTTCTTCAATTTCTTCATGCCCTTATGAAGCTTCATCACCCAACGTCCTAAATTCTTCACCATTCCTTTGATGTTGCGATATTCGGCTGATTCATTTGGGATTGGTGGAAGTTGGGTCAAGTACTTCGGAGGGGGAATCCTAGAGTTTGGCATTCCATCATCGTCACTCATAGATGATGATGATGATGATGTTTGACCACGAGGACGTTTGCCCTTGTCAACCGCTACCCTAAAGTCGCTCAAAGGGACGAAAGTGTGTTCTATCTCATCATAGTCAGGAACAAATCCTAAGGAATTTCTAGGAATGGGTGCAAAAGCTCTAAAGAGACGGGTCAAAAGCATTCCATAAGGCAATGCCATGTTTCCTTGAATTAGAATATCGGCCATTCTCTTGGCGATATAGTAAGCAAGGTTAAAGGGTTGATGGGTTGACACATTGTACATCATGTGGCAAAGACAAGCATTGATGTGATCGCGGTTTCCTACCGTGCACATGACATTGGCCCTTAAGACTTCTTCCATTTTCCTAAATTCGGGCTTTAGTTCATTTAGCTCCATAGCAAATGGATCTCTAGGAACATGTTTCCCTCGATACAACCTTGTTGGGTTGTTCCTAGGTATGAAGAGATGCTGACGAATGATTTCTTTTGAAGTTAAGGGAGTGGCATATGGTGCCGTTCGTTCAAGATTTGACTCAAGAATGGTCAATGACCATTTATCAGAATAGACACTTGTTCCATGACTTGGAACTCCTATGACTTCTCCAAATTGATTTAATGGGATATTGTATTGATGTCCATTGACGCTAAAGCGAATGTTTATGTAACCTTGATCGTTTGACTCTAGTTTGACACTAGCATAGAATTCTAAAATGAATCGAGGAATTAATGGTTCATCGATATCTAGGAGGGAATCAAAGTGAATAGCCGCTAGTTGTTCCCTAAGATAGGTTCCTTCATAGAATGAGGGGTCTACAAACCTACCCTCATGTACGTAGTGTTTTTCTAGAGCTTTGAAAATTTCAACTTGTTGTTCAGTGAGTCCTTTGGTTTTATGGTGTTTAGGTAGGTAATTTATGGTGTGTTTGTGATCATAGTTGGTCGCGGGAGGCATGATTTTCCTAAACACAAAAAATTATATAGTTTTAGTCAAAATTATCGAAAATACGTGTATAGGTCTAGTGTGTGCCTACATGGGGACTATGTGGAGGTACGGTTATCTCGACTCATTTAGATGCATGAAAATTTTGTTTTATGCAAGTTTTATGATAAAACAAGAGATAACCCAAATGCTCCTACTTCAATGTAGCTACATTTGAATGTACCCGAAAATACATATATGTTATGTATTCCCTTTAGCATTCAAGAGACATTATGCAAGTGATGTTTAAAAACTAACGTTTTTATATTTGTATAAACAATGTTTAAAAACCATTTTTCCTAGTCGTGAGAAGATTTTAGAAAAAAATTCTCATGGGGTTTTTGATGAAATAATGATAATGTACTACAAGATGCAATTCCTAACTAAGAAAAACATGATTTGAAGTGCAATTCAGTAACTATGTTTCATGATTTTTCAAGAATTATGCATATTCCCCAAGTTTTGATTTTGTGCATGAAATAGAAATCCTAGACGCAGATCAGGAGTATAAACATGATAAAGATACTTACAGTGATGTTTGAAGCACAAATTTGTGGAAGAAAATAGCCTAAATTATGATTGTGGTGAAGTATGAAACGAATTCAGTAGGTGATAAGTTTTAGGAGAGTGATGAATAGTACTTGGTGTTGTTTATTATATAATAAAACAACCTGTGCATGTGACGGATCCGGCGGATCCAAAACAAAGGTTCCGCCTTTGTTATCGTTTGGATCCGCGGGATCAGAACACAATTTTGGTTTAGAGTTTGGTCAAACTAAGGTTTACTCTACTGTTTTATCTAATCACTATGTTCCATTAATCCTAATCCAAGTCTAAGGTAGTTGAAAGGTTCTCTTTTGAGAGGTTTTGTGAGGATGTCGGCAATGTTGTCCTCTGAGGAAACTTTCTCAATTGAGATGTTTCCCTTCTGAACATTGTCGCGTAGGAAATGATGACGTATTTCAATGTGTTTGGTTCTAGCGTGTTGGACCGTATTTTTGCTGAGGTCGATTGCTCCTTTGTTGTCACAAAGAATGGGGATGTCGTTGAGTTCAATTCCATAGTCTACGAGAGCTTGTTTCATCCACAGTGCTTGTTGACACGCCTTTCCTGCAGACACATACTCTGCCTCTGTTGTTGAGATTGCAAGGGCTGTTTATTTCTTAGCGAACCATGAGGTGAGACAATGTCCTACAAAAGTACAAATACCGCTAGTACTTTTTCTATCAACATAGTTACCGGCATGGTCTGAGTCGGCATACACTATGGTTTCTATACCTGTTCCTTTGGGATACCATAATCTTAAATGTGTAGTGCCTTTAATGTACCTAAATATCCTTTTAACGGCTTCAAGATGGGATATTTTGGGATCTTCTTGAAAACGTGCACATAGAAAAAACACTAAACATAATGTCTGGCCTACTAGCTGTAAGATAGAGTAAACTACCAATCATTCTCTTATATTTAGTGCTATCTACGGATTCATTTTCTTCATCCTTTGTGAGTTTGGTTTCTGAGGACATGGGAGTTTTCATTGGTTTTGAGTCTTCAAGACCAAACTTCTTAAGCATATCTTTGATATACTTTGATTGGTTGAAGAATATCCCATCTTCTAATTGTTTTATTTGGAGACCTAAGAAAAAGTTTAGTTCCCCCATCATACTCATTTCAAACTCATCATGCATGATTTTTGAAAAATCGTTGCATAACTCTTGACAAGTTGAGCCGAATATAATGTCATCCACATATATCTGGACGATGATAATATGTGATCCCTTTTTCTTGGTGAAGAGAGTATTGTCTACTAGGCCCATGGTATACTTATGGTCAACTAGGAAGGTCTTAAGTCGATCATACCAAGCTTTTGGTGCTTGCTTAAGTCCGTATAATGCTTTCTTAAGTTTGTAGACATGATTTGGTTTTTCAAAATCGGCAAAGCCGGGAGGTTGTGCGACATATACTTCTTCATTTATAAATCCGTTTAAAAACGCACTTTTGACATCCATTTGAAATAATTTAAAATCATGTGCACATGCATATGCAAGTAGTATCCTAATAGACTCTAGTCTAGCTACGGGTGCAAATGTCTCATCGTAATCTATACCTTCTTGTTGATTGTAGCCTTGAGCTACTAGCCTAGCTTTGTTTCTAGATACTATGCCATTTTCATCCATTTTATTTCTAAATACCCATTTTGTACCAATTATGGTTTGATTTTTAGGTTGTGGAACTAATGTCCAAACATCATTTCTAATAAATTGGTTTAATTCCTCTTGCATAGCAATAACCCATGATTCATCCTTTATAGCTTCATTTATATTTTTAGGCTCAATTGTTGAAACAAAACAAAAGAAATTACTTTCATTTTGAGCTTGAGATCTTAATGTTCTTTCATTAAGTTTTCCGATGACGTTTTCTAATGGATGACTTTTAGATTCTTTAATGTTGATAATTTCTTTATTTTCTGGTTCATCTTCTAAATTTTCAACCATTTGGTCTTCAACTAAGTCATCATCTACCAAAGGTGACGTCTTAGAGGGAGGTGGACTTTCATCGAATGTTATGTTCAATGATTCCTCGACTATTGAGGTTTCTTTGTTCAACACTATGTATGCTTTACTATTTTGTGAATACCCGAGAAACACACCTTCATACGACTTTGGGTCGAATTTGGTGAGATAGTCCTTTGTGTTTAAAATGAAGCACTTGCTTCCAAACACTCTAAAATACCCTAAAGTAGGCTTTTTGCCTCTATATCACTCATATGGAGTTTTTCCCAAAAATGGTCTAATTAGAACCCGATTTAGAATATATGTAGATGTATCTACAGCGTGACACCAAAACTTTTGAGGTATGTTTTGTTCATTTAACATAGTTCTACTCATTTCTTGAATTGTCCTATTTTTCTGTTCTACTACACTATTAGATTTTGGAGTTCGGGGAGCCGAGAAATTATGTGTTATTCCATTATTATCACAAAAAGTTCCAAATTGGATTTAGTTGTCAAATTCTCGACCATGGTCGGTTCTAATAGATACTATGTTACTTCCTATTTGATTTTGAATTTTCTTGCTTAGAATTTCAAATTTATCAAAGGCCTCATTTTTGGTTTTCAGAAATTTAGTCCACGTATATCTAGAGTAATCATCTACTATAACTAATGTGTAAAAATTTCCTCCATAACTTTGTATAGCCGACGAGCCAAACAAATCCATATGCAATAATTCTAGACACCTAGATGTAGATACCATGTTTTTAGCCTTATGGCTATTATGCACTTGTTTCCCAATTTTGCAAGCATCACAAAGTGTTGGTCATATTTCAACTTGGGTAGGTTCCTAAGGAGTTCCTTTGAAGATAAGGATTGAATAAGCCTCATATTGGCATGACCTAAACGTCGATGCCATAGAGTAGAGTTTTCGTCCAGAGAGGTAAGACAAAGCTTGTCTTTAGGTGTTTTATCTAATTTCATAACATATACGTTATTCTTTAAAACACCTCTTCCTACGGTTATGCCATCTTTAAGTATTTTACTTCCATTTTCACTGAAAAGGACGTTATACTTTTTGCGAAATAATTGACTTATACTAAGCAAGTTAAATCCTAAATTATCTACATGAGCAACATCATCTATAAAGAGAGAGTCATGAGAGATCGTACGTTTTCCAATGATTTTACTTTTAAGTTTGCTACCGAATGTGACATTACCTCCGTCGTACACTTGGTAGGTTGAGAAAATGCTTTTGTTTCCCGTCATATGTCTTGAACACCCACTATCTTTGATCCACTCATCAGGTTCTAGATCAACCTTTAAGCATACCTAAGTTCAAGAAAGACTCAAGCGTTTGGTCCCCAATATCTCATGGGTCCGTTTGGGTTAAACATAACATTATCATCGTTTATGTAAGTAAATGGAGGATAGTTGTTCCATGGCATGTAATTGGGACCTTGAAAGTTTCTAGGCATATTTTGGTTCCAATTATTTTGATAATGATGTTGTGAATTAACATTACTCTTAGGAAAGGGGTGTTTGAGAAACCTAGTTTGAGGTCTCTGTTGAGTTGTTTTAACTCTATACTCATTCCTAGCTTGACCTCTTCCTACATAAACAATTGGTTTTAGCTTGTTGTTAGTTATACTAGTGCTAGGTTTTCTAGTGACCTTAACGAATTCAGTACGGTTCATTCTAATATCCTTCTGTTCAACTTATGTACCTGCGGATCCCGTGGGTACAACTGGCGGATCCAAAACTTTGGATCTGTCGGATCCGTGGGCTTCTGACATGGTTGAAACAGTTTCTTTTTCATTCACAGTTTGTTTCTTAAAGTCACCTAAGGTTCCTTGTTTCATAAAACCTAGTCCGGTTTTATCATGAGGAAGTTTTTTCATCTTCATTATCTCATCTGCACAACTTATGTTTTTATCAAACTTTTTAAACTTAAAGTTTTGGTTAATGAGATCTTCCTGTGTGGTTTTTAGTGCATCTAATTCTAATTTTAGTTTTTGACAAGAGACACATGTATCTTTACTATTTTTACATTTTTCCATTCGTATCTCTTTTTCTGTAAGCCAATACACTTCATTTTCTAAAAGTGTTGTTTTAGTTTTCAAGAATTTGTTTTTGTTGATGATTTTTAATGTTATATCACATAGTTTGTTATATTCTACTTCTAAGGTTTCAACATCTATAGAGGAGTAAGAGTCAGAATGTACCTCTTCTGTGTCATGAGCCATAAGGGCAACTTTGTTGTTCTTATTCTCATCATCATCTCCTTCACTATCACTCCAAGCTCCACTAACAAATGCTTTTTGAGACTTGTTCTTTGGAGGCTTTGGACAATCACCTATAAAGTGACCAGAATCTCCACACCTATAGCACTTCCTCTCTAACTTGCCTTTTCTATCATCACGGTCTTTACGGAGGGATTTCTTTTCTTCACGAGGTGGTCTTACGAACTTTCCTCGTCTCCTGAAGAATTTCTTGAAATCTCTTACGGCCTTGGCATATTCTTCGTCTTCACTACTAGAACAAGATTCTTCATCATCACTTGACTCAGCTCTAGCTTTCAAAGCAATGGACTTCATTTTCTCCTTCTTGCCTTTAACTATTTCTGAATCTTTTTCCATCACCATTTCGTGAACTTTGAGATTTCCTATGAGCTCATCTAGTGCCATGCTTGAAAGATCCTTTGATTCTTCAATAGCCGTCACTTTTGCTCTCCACTTTGGGTGGAGTGCTCTTAGAAATTTCCTGACAAAATTCTTACTAGAAAAAGATTTGTCAAGTGCTTTAAGTGATGTAATAATAGTATTAAACCTAGCAAACGCACTATCAATGGTCTCATCTTCAGAGATAACAAATTGTTCATATTGCTGAACAAGAAGATCAATTTTGTTATCTTTGACTTGTGAGTTTCCTTGATGAGTGACAATTAGAGATTGCCAAATATCTTTAGCCGTTTTACACATAAAAACTCTTTCATATTCTTTCTTAGGTAAAGCATTGTAAAGCATCATTTTGGCTTCATTATTTTTGGCAATCAACTTCTTTTGCTCATCACTGTGACGAGTAAGAGAAGTTTCTACATCCCGACCACCCGAAATATCATTACTTATGGCCTTGTAATCACCCTCAACAATTATAAACCATAGATCTATATCCTTTTACTTCATATAAGTCTCAAAGCGATTTTTCCAATAAATAAAACAATTAGGTTCGAATAGAGGTGGTCTTTGCATAGATTGTCCTTCTTTAAAGTTTTCAAAATCCATGGATCGTTTTAAGTTTTAAAATACAATATATTTTAAAAATCTTAAGTAACGTAGCTCTTGATGCCAATTGTGGAAAACTAGAAGGGGGTTGAATAGTTTTACCGTTTTAAAATTAATTCACTTTGTTACTCTATGTTATTTCAAAGGAAACAAGCACAAACAAATATTCACACAATATATAAATGAAGAGTAAAGAGAGGAAAGATCAAACCACACAACATGGATGTTTATAATGGTTCGGCTACAAGGACTCTCTTCCTTGCCTTACTCCACTCCTCGAGCCTCTAACTCGAGAGTTATCCTTCACTAAGAAACAAACTCTCTTCTAGGTGGAGAAAACCTTTACACGTCGCTTACTTCCTTTTCCGGTACTAAGCTAAACACCGGGTTCTATTTCAAGGTAGAACCAACCTAACGTCGCCTATACAATTACCGACACTAAGCTAGATGTCGAGTTCTTTACAAGGGTACAACCACTCCCGTTTGGTTCTTTCACAAGGGTACAACCACTCCCTACACTCTTTGTGTTTTGAGGACTAAAACACTAACCACACTCACTGAGATAAATGATACAAATAATGATGTGTGAACTACAACTATATCACACAGTAACTATGCTAAAGGTTTACACGTCTGTGTTGAACCTTGATGCTTAATCTCCTTTGCTACAAAAGGAAAGATCAATGAAATGAATGAGTATGAATGTTAGGCTCTATGAGTGATGGTGTGTCCAAATGATCAGCTTGCTATTTATAGGCAAGCTGGTGAACAGCCGGCGGATCCGGCGGATCCCATAAAAGGGATCCGTCCTTTATGTCGATTGGATCCGCCAACTTGACAGCAACATGACAGCTAATAGTTTTGGAAATCTTTCCAAATCCAGCTGTATCCTCCACACCTTTGTCATGTCATATCAAAATCTTCCAAAGTCAACTATCTTGCTTGAAGATCTAGCCAATATATTATGTATGATGCATGCCATGATGTCATTGTATCATTTTAAAAATAAAGTTTCCTTTTAAGGAAATAAACTAGTAGATGTGTAAAATGTAATTCTAAGTAAACTTGTGAAATGTAAAATGTGTTTTAAAGAGACTTTAGCTAGCATTTATAATTTTCTAAAGGATATACTTTGTAATTATCATTAACAAAACTAAGTAAGGATCGTAAAATATAAATAACGTTTTTAGGACGATATTTGTATTAACACCCGGGTTTCTCTAATTCTCAGAAGATCGTTCTTGAGGACCGGGCGTGCTTTGATTAACGTATATGATGAAGAAGATAACATTGAGGGTGGATAATGAGGCCGTGACTTTCAACCTAGATCGAACTTTCAAATACTCCTCCAATCACGATTCCGTCTCGGTTAATCGAATTGATGTGATTGATGTTGCCTCGGAGGAGTATTCTCAAGAAGTTCTTGGATTTTCCGATAAATCCTCGAGTGGCAATCTCACTCCTTCTTCTCAACCCATTCTTTCCGACTCTTCCCCTTCCCTTACTCCATTTGAGGGAAGTGATTTCATCTTGGAAGAGACCGAGGCTTGTCTTAAGAATGAATCAGTTTCACCGGAAATTGATGATTCAGACTTTGACCCGGAGGGAGACATTCTTCTCCTTGAGAAGTTACTTAACAATGATCCGTCATCTTCTCTCCCTCCGGAAGAAATTCAAAAAAAAAGAAATCAAAGAAGTAAAGCCGTCTACAGAGAATCCTTCGGAGCTCGAGCTCAAGGATTTACCTCCTCATCTCGAATATGCTTTTTTAGAAGAAACTGACAAATATCCCGTCATCATTTCTAAAGACCTTAAAGATGAGGAGAAGACCCAACTCTTAGACGTGCTTAAGAAGCATAAGAATGCCATCGCTTGGCAGATCTCCGACATAAAGGGCATAGACCCTCGGTTCTGTACTCACAAGATCTTACTGGAAGATAATTTTAAGCCTGCCGTCCAGAAACAGAGACGGGTTAACCCAAAAATCCATGATGTCATCAAAAAGGAATGATCCGTGGTTTTGCGACCTTACAACAGGTTTTACCTCTCGAGGGATCTCAAGAGGCTTACAACCCCACCAGGCAGTGTACCTGACCGATGTAGTATAGTGTAGTGGTAAGTACGGGGGATTGATCATTCTCCACAGGGAATAGTGTCGTTAGGATTAAAAAAAACTATTCTAATAGGTCTAAGGGTGAGGGAAGATTCTTTTTGTATTTTTATATTTTTTTATAAAAGCAAGTAAAATCTCGGGTTTGAAGGAGTGGGCGGAATTAGTTGCTAGTCAACTAACCCAAATAACTACAAATGCAAATAAAATAAAATAATTGAAAATGAAAAGGTTGTGAAACTTATGTGGAGAGAAATGTGTTTACTTAGATTTCCTTACTCCCTAACTATCTTTTACCGGTTGATTAGTGTGTATTAATTGCGTGGATGACGGGTGTATTCCTTAATACCAATCGTTGGGTGGCGTACGTACTTCCCCAACTCTATAAGCTCCTACTTCACTCCTATGTAGAGCCGGCTAAGAAGCTCCTAACATGGGATCACTAGAATTCGCTCATGCATTAAATACAACCATATAAACCTAGTACGCATTGGTTCATGTTTCTTAAGACGTTCAAGCAAGTTACCGTACAGGAAGTTATCCAGTTTTCTTAAGCCTAACATCGATAAACAATCATTCAATACAATTAATAACACACTAATAACCGATAATCAATAGCTAGGTTTCATTAGATCTAAGCAAACACAAGATAAATCTAGCCTAGCATGTTAATCAAAAGACAAGAACAAGATATAATCAAACAACACATAGACATATTGATTGATTAAATGATAACTTATCTTCAATTAAACATGGGAGATCCAAGGGTATGAAAACCCTTAAAAATGGCAGAAATTCGTCTTAGGGTTTCTCCTCACAAAGTTGCACACCAATGACAAAAAATTGCAAAACTATATAGAGTTTAAGGGCTGACGGCGTCACGTTGTAGATCTTGACGCCATCACCTCGCCGTGTCTAGGGTTCCCGGATGGCCTTCTTGACGCCGTCCCTCTTTAGTGCTCCAAAATCCGCTCTGGCTTATCAAGGCTTGACGCCGTCAGAAATGGGCTTGACGCCGTCTCGCTTTAACTTAAACCGTGATGGCCTTGATCTCCTTAAAGGGTGACGCCGTCAGACTTCCCATTGTAAAACGCCCTGGCTTATCATGTGTATTTTTCATATCCACCTCTTTTGCCAAGCCATGACGCCGTCAAGAGCAATACTTGACGCCGTCAAAGGTACTTTTCCAGCCGATTTTGAGACTTTGTCGTTTTCTTCACTTTTATGCTCCAAAAACGTCCAAAATGCTTCCTTTTCCAGATTTCTTCTCCAAAGTACCTAAAATGACAAAAGGAACGATTTAGGGAAATATTTGATCAAATAAATACGATTTAGGGCTTAAACGACCCCCTAAAAGCGGTACACTTTTCGCTTCATCAAATACCCTTACACTTGAGATTTGCTTGTCCTCAAGCAAATGCGCTTTTATTCTAATCAAAATACAAGTTAGGGGTCATTTAACGCTAATATAAAAGTAATTACAACAAATAGTCATTCCACTTTAATCATAATAAGCACGGAGATTACACACTAGCACCTCACAAGTAGTGTTTAGATACTCACATCTCTCAGGTGTCATCAAAATAAATCTCATAAATGAAAACGGATAATATCTCTCACTACCTGTCATAGCAAATAGATTACCATAGGCTTGGGAAAGGATCAAAAACCTTCTCCACTAGGCGTAAGCACCTAAGATAAACTATCAAAGAGGGATTTTACATGGGTTATAATGTGAGGTGTAGGGATATGATAAACACGGTTTTGTTGGATAAGGGATATTTTACTGGTGGCAAGTTAAAGATCTTGATTAATTACATGTACAATATGGCGTTGCTAAGCCAAGACTAGACTCGACTTAAGCTAAAAACAAAATAACAAAAAGATAAAATAAACATAAAATGAAACGGGATGGTAGTCCGTATGTTTTTTTTTTTACTTTTCTTTTTCTCATTTTTTTGTATTTTTCTTGAATTTTTTTTTTATTTTTTTTATTTTTTTTATTTTTTGCATACACTTTTGCCCTACCATCCAAAATAATACATCATAGGGGCGTTGCATTCCCCTTACACTTGAACTTTTACATAACTTTACAAATAACTATTCTAATGACTCGAATTAAGATAATCGAAACACTTGGAGTACTTTTAAAATATTTAGCACATATGGGGGTAATAATGTTGTTCTTCCCCATTACTCCATTACACTAGTACTTTACCCATGAGTCCCAATCGTCCCAAAACAATATGTACAAGGATATGACTCGACTTAGCAACCATGTAATCAATTAGATAATTAACTTGGGGTTTAAACAAATGTTGTCACAATAATGCACTAAAAATGAGTGCATACAAGGTAGGCTAAGGCGATTTGGGTGTACATTTAAGTGGGGTGTAAACAAATTCTTCCTTTAAGTAAAATGCTTAAAGGTCGAAACGAAAAGATAGGCTCTGAGGGGTGTACTAGGGGTATCGTGTACTAAAAATGAGTACAACGCAAAGGGTGTGGGAGAATTACTTGACCAATGTAGCCAATGTAATTATAACAAAAACACAGGTGTAAAACAATGGGTTAATCCTAATGCCTCTTATCATGTAGTAAATCTAACTACACGAATGTAGTCTCACTTGTGGCCTCGGAATGGTCCTAACGCAAGTTCTAGAATCTAAGTGCTACCGGTACGCACATCATAGCATAAATGCTTTTCCTACCAATTCTAGGGGCGAACCTCACATATTTGGGGGTGGAAAATTTTTTAGTGGTACGGTTTTTGTGCTAGTCATATAACTCCTATCCATGAGACGCTCATTAAGATCAAAGTTTCACTCCTAAATGTTGTAAAAAATTTTAAATTTGGCACTAAAATTGCCCTAACAGGTATTTCTCTCAGTTTTATTACACATCTACCATTAAACAAACACAAATCAAGCGTAATTGTATTCTTTAAAGTATCGTATTTTTACCCCCCCCCTTACACTTAAGATGAACATTGTCCCCAATGTTCAAATAACAAGATGTAAAAGTAGACAAGGCAAAAGAATGAAATCAAATACTCCCCTGATTCGCTCGGTGGATAATGTGGCAACACGGTTAGATCTTCTTCCAAGAGAATGTAGAAGCTCCAAGACTGATGCATCGCCAAAAGCTTGATTCCACATACATTTCCTTGACCAAAATAACCTGTTAAACCTGAGAAAACAAACACGAAAACCTGCATAACATCGGCGGGATAAATTCTATATATAAGGATATAATGCTTGTGGATTAATAATTTTGCAGATTCCTGGAGTTTATAAGTTAGAGGTTTAATAAAAACTTTTTATGAAAACAAAACTTTCAAAAATTTCAGAAAATTAAAACCTGACGCCGTCAGGTTGTAAAGCCTGACGCCGTCAGAAATGATCTGACAGAATTCTCATGTTATGTTTCCGGAAAATTTCTGGAAAAACCTTTACCTTACTTCCTGGAATTCCTGCAAAACATCATTATGACTCGATACAAGCATTTGACTCAAACAAATACTAATATGTATGTTAATTTAATATTATTACGATTCATGTTTATTTGTGTTCTAATAAACTGATTTGGATTTCCCTTACACTTATCTTTTGCAAAATACCTTTATATGTAGTTAAGACGAAGTTAAAAACAAGATAAAGCATTTTCACAATTTAGTTTTGAACATGAATCAATAATAATAAAAATTAAACATACATACGGAAGCAAATAAAATCAAACAAACAAATAAATAAACACACAAAAAGCAATTAAAGCTTGGGTTGCCTCCCAAGAAGCGCTTTTCTTTATTAACGAGTCTTGTAGCTAGACTCAAAGTCACGTACATTACGTGATTCCATCATTCATAATGACGTATCCCTGATAGATATAATCCTTGTTATCAGGGTGGTGGTGTCTCATTCGCTCGACATTCGCAGTCACTTCACCTCCTCCCTTGCTGGTCAAGCTTACTACCCCATCTTGGTGTAGACTTTTAATTGTGAATGGTCCGTACCACCAGGGGCTTGGTTCATCGGTAGGTGCTTTTGTTTCTGAATGCCTTAGGAGCACTGAGTCTCCTTTTGTAAATTCAACGGGGTTATTGGTCTGCTCATTAGCCTCAATATAATCGTTACTTCCACCCTTACATTCTCTAATTTCATTTTCATTGTAACTCTTAATCCTTGCCTCCCATGCACGGATTTTCTCTCGAACATTACCACGGATTATATTGGGGTTCGCCTCCATCTTCTTTTGTAGAGCAACATCTCGTATATGTCGTGGGATCGTTGGGAAGTTTATTGTTTTCTTCCCCTTCTTCATTTGAATGGTACTATTTTCGTAATCGATTTGTGCCCTAGTGGTAATGAGAAAGGGTGCCCCAAGGATTATTGGCATATTCATATCATTTCTTTCAATAATCATGAAGTCGACCGGATACAGGAATCCGGCAACGTTGACCAACACATCTTCTGCAATTCCTAACGGGTACTCATAAGAATGTTTTGCAAAGGAGAGTTTAGTACGGGTGATGGATGGCAGTTCGTCGGTTAACTGGACATAAACGGATAACGGCATCAAATTTACATCGAAACCTTGGTCAGCTACCGCATCCAGATACTTGAGTTTTCCAATGCTGCATGGTATTTCGAAGACCCCGTAGAATTCCTGCTTTTCCACTAACTTCTGTCCAATGAGGCTCTCATACGATTGCCCTCCGGGTAATGTGTCAGTTTCATCATCCGGTTCCATCCTTTTGGACTCCTTGTTGGGTAGATGAGTACGTCGATAGTTTCTCACCCAATCGTTTATGGTCTCCTTGTTTATTTTGTGCTTCAAGTAATGCCTCACTTGTTGTGACTTTGGCGGTTCTACCAATTGGCGCTCCTCAGAGGGCGCCTCCTTCCCCTTGTCGGAATCGCATTTGTAGGTATTGGTGTTTCCGTCATTAAGTGGGACGAGGTCAATTTTGTTAACTTCCATAGTTATCAACTTCCCTCTTTCATCATTTTCGCCTCTTGGACGACGGAGATGGCATTAACACATTTAGTGTTGGGAACTTCAACGTCTTTTCGCACTAACACATTTTCAGGAGCTTTTGTTTTTGTGTATTCTTTCAAAAGGCCCATCATCTCAGCCATCTTCTCTTCCATCTCCTCCTTTTGTTTGTAGATAGCTTCCTTAAATTTTGCCAATCGTTCGGAGTGTTTTGACATGTATTCTCTCATTCGAGCTTCGAATGTTGGACTAAGTTCCTGAGGTGGTGAGTTGGGTTGAGCGTGCTTATGGAAGGATTTAGTATTTTCCCTCAGGGGTGATTCGGACAATGGTATTTGCTTAATGCTTGAGACCGAGTTAACTGTTGCATTTTGTGGACTTAAGGGTCTCTTTTGCTTTTCCATAAGATATGCAACCCTTTTCTCAAGTTCACTAACGCTTTCCTCAGTGATTTGATTGGCTTTATCGGGCGATGAATATGTCTTGACCGCCGAGCGTACGTCGTGGGAAACTTGCCACAATTCATCATCGTCGGATGCAAGCTCATCAATGATTTCCCATGATTCCTCGGCGCTTTTGTCACCCAATCTTCCTCCGGCGGCTCGATCGATGGCACGCTTGGTGTGGTAATCAACATGGTCATAGAAGATTTGAATTTGAAGCCAGAGATTTATGCCATGATGAGGGACTTTTTGGAGTAAGTCCTTGAATCGAATCCATGCCCCATATAGGGTTTTGCCTCGACGTTGTTCGAACATCAAGATATCCTTCCTTAACTTGGTAGTTCTTCCTGGTGGGAAAAACTGAGCAAGGAAACGAGTGGTGAGATCATCCCAAGAGGTGATGGATCCTGCTGGTAGACGCTCTAGCCATTGACTAGCTTGGTCCCGCAGAGAGAATTGAAAGAGACGCAGTCGGGTCGTCTCTCGAGTGGCAACATCAAGGTCTATGGAATCAACGATTTTGAGAAAGTCCTTGAGATGTTGATTAGGATCTTCAGAACGAAGTCCATGGAATGCGCATCCGCTTTGCACCAACCGGATGGTGTCGGATCGCAAAGGTGTGACATTGGCTCCTTGAGTGAGCTCAATGGTGTTTCGATAGCCATGGTGGCTAGGACGGGAGTAGTCTCCTAAGGTACGGGCTCTAGGAGGTGGGTGTTGTTGTGGTGGTGGGTTGTTGGGATCAAGGATATTACCACCTTCCATGATGTCGGATGGTAATGGTTACGAACAAAGAAACGAAGAAAAAAGATAGACTAAAGAAATCCTAGAAAAATAAAATAAAAATCTCACTAGAAAGGAATCTAGTGAGTAGACCTAATAAAATAAAAATTCAACCTAAACAATAACTATTCCCCGGCAGCGGCGCCAAAAACTTGATGCGTGGTTTTGCGACCTTACAACAGGTTTTACCTCTCGAGGGATCTCATGAGGCTTACAACCCCACCAGGCAGTGTACCTGACCGATGTAGTATAGTGTAGTGGTAAGTACGGGGGATTGATCGTTCTCCACAGGGAATAGTGTCGTTAGGATTAAAAAAAAAACTATTCTAATAGGTCTAAGGGTGAGGGAAGATTCTTTTTGTATTTTTATATTTTTTTATAAAAGCAAGTAAAATCTCGGGTTTGAAGGAGTGGGCGGAATTAGTTGCTAGTCAACTAACCCAAATAACTACAAATGCAAATAAAATAAAATAATTGAAAATGAAAAGGTTGTGAAACTTATGTGGAGAGAAATGTGTTTACTTAGATTTCCTTACTCCCTAACTATCTTTTACCGGTTGATTAGTGTGTATTAATTGCGTGGATGAAGGGTGTATTCCTTAATACCAATCGTTGGGTGGCGTACGTACTTCCCCAACTCTATAAGCTCCTACTTCACTCCTATGTCGAGCCGGCTAAGAAGCTCCTAACATGGGATCACTAGAATTCGCTCATGCATTAAATACAACCATATAAACCTAGTACGCATTGGTTCATGTTTCTTAAGACGTTCAAGCAAGTTACCGTATAGGAAGTTAGCCAGTTTTCTTAAGCCTAACATCGATAAACAATCATTCAATACAATTAATAACACACTAATAATCGATAATCAATAGCTAGGTTTCATTAGATCTAAGCAAACACAAGATAAATCTAGCCTAGCATGTTAATCAAAAGACAAGAACAAGATATAATCAAACAACACATAGACATATTGATTGATTAAATGATAACTTATCTTCAATTAAACATGGGAGATCCAAGGGTATGAAAACCCTTAAAAATGGCAGAAATTCGTCTTAGGGTTTCTCCTCACAAAGTTGCACACCAATGACAAAAAATTGCAAAACTATATATAGAGTTTAAGGGCTGACGGCGTCACGTTGTAGATCTTGACGCCGTCACCTCGCCGTGTCTAGGGTTCCCGGATGGCCTTCTTGACACCGTCCCTCTTGAGTGCTCCAAAATCCGCTCTGGCTTATCAAGGCTTGACGCCGTCAGAAATGGGCTTGACGCCGTCTCGCTTTAACTTAAACCGTGATGGCCTTGATCTCCTTAAAGGGTGACGCCGTCAGACTTCCCATTGTAAAACTCCCTGGCTTATCATTTGTATTTTTCATATCCACCTCTTTTGCCAAGCCATGACGCCGTCAAGAGCAATACTTGACGCCGTCAAAGGTACTTTTCCAGCCGATTTTGAGACTTTGTCGTTTTCTTCACTTTTATGCTCCAAAAACGTCCAAAATGCTTCCTTTTCCATATTTCTTCTCCAAAGTACCTAAAATGACAAAAGGAACGATTTAGGGCAATATTTGATCAAATAAATACGATTTAGGGCTTAAATGACCCCCTAAAAGCGGTACACTTTTCGCTTCATCAAGGAAGTTATCAAACTCCTTGACGCTGGGATGATTTATCCAGTTTCTGATAGCTCATGGGTTAGCTCGGTCCACTGTGTGCCCAAAAAGGGTGGAATGACCGTTGTGACAAACGAAGAAAATGAGTTAATCCCCACACGTCTCGTCACCGGATGGAGAGTGTGTATCGATTACCGAAAACTCAATGATGCTACCCGTAAAGACCATTTCCCTCTACCGTTTATGGGCCAAATGCTTGAGCGTTTGGCGGGAAATGAGTTCTATTGTTTTCTCGATGGCTTTTCCGGGTATTTTCAAATACCAATTGATCCCCAAGATCAGGAAAAGACCACCTTCACTTGCCCTTATGGTACGTTTGCCTACCGACGTATGCCTTTTGGCTTATGCAATGCTCCGGGCACGTTCCAAAGGTGCATGATGGCCATATTTCACGATATGATCGAGAAGACAATGGAAGTCTTTATGGATGATTTCTCGGTCTATGGAAATTCTTTCTCATCTTGCCTCTCCCATTTAGACAAAATGCTTCAAAGGTGCGAAAACACCAATCTTGTTCTAAATTGGGAGAAGTGTCACTTCAGGGTTAAAGAGGGCATTGTCCTCAGCCATAAGATTTCCAAATCCGGGATTGAGGTCGATCGAGCTAAAGTCGATGTTATCGCTAAGCTACCTCATCCCACTACCGTAAAAGGAATACGAAGTTTCCTTGGTCATGCCGGTTTCTACAGACGATTTATTCAAGACTTCTCTAAAATCGCCCGGCCTCTGACCCATCTTCTTGAAAAAGATGCTCCGTTCTTCTTCTCTCCCGAATGCATCGAAGCATTCGAGGTTCTAAAAAAGAAACTGACTGAAGCACCAATATTGGTTGCCCCCGATTGGGACTTGCCCTTTGAGCTCATGTGTGATGCTAGCGATTATGCTATTGGTGCAGTCCTGGGGCAACGCAAATCAAAGTACTTCCAGCCAATACACTATGCCAGCAAGACAATGACTGACGCTCAATCTCACTATACTACTACCGAGAAAGAGTTGTTGGCCGTTGTCTACGCTTTTGAGAAATTTAGACCATATCTTGTCTTATCCAAAAGCATAGTGTATACAGACCATTCTGCTTTAAAGTATCTCCTTGCTAAGCAAGATGCTAAGCCGAGACTACTTCGGTGGATTCTTCTGCTCCAAGAATTTGATATTATCATTCGTGATAAAAAAGGAGCAGAGAATCTAGCCGCTGATCACTTATCCAGACTTGAAAATCCCCATCAAAATGATCTCGAGAAAAAGGAAATTACCGAAACATTTCCTCTCGAGACACTTGGGATGATATCTTTAAAGGATAATCCGAGTACCCCATGGTTTGCCGACTATGCAAATTACCATACGGGGAATTTTGTGGTGAAAGGGATGTCGTCCCAGCAGAAAAAGAAATTTTTCAAAGATGTTAAACATTATTTCTGGGACGACCCCTATTTGTTCAAAATATGTGCAGATCAAGTGATAAGACGGTGTGTGCATGGCCAAGAAGCCGTTGACATCCTCACGGCTTGCCATAATGGACCCACGGGGGGACATCATGGTGCCAGCTACACCGCTAAAAAAGTCTTTGATTCTGGGTTTTATTGGCCGACAATCTACCGCGATGCCCACGACTTGGTAAAGTCATGTGACTCTTGCCAACGTCAAGGAAAAATCTCGCAAAAAGACGAAATGCCTCAAAATGCAATTCAAGTCTGCGAGATCTTTGACATGTGGGGCATCGATTTCATGGGGTCATTCCCATCTTCACGAGGGAGCAAATATATCCTCGTGGTCGTCGACTACTTGTCCAAATGGGTTGAAGCAAAAGCGCTCCCCACCAATGACGCCCGAGTTGTTGTTAAGTTCTTGAAAAATCTCTTCTCCCAATTCGAAACTCCTCGTGCTATAATCAGTGATCGCGGTACTCACTTTTGCAATGACCAATTTGCTAAAGTTATGCTCAAATATGGTGTTACTCATCGTCTTTCTACCGCGTATCACCCGCAAACGAGTGGTCAAGTCGAGGTTTCGAATCGTGGATTGAAATGTATCTTAGAAAGAACCGTTGGTGAGAATCGAGCCTCGTGGGCCGACAAATTGGATGATGCATTATGGGCCTTCCGTACCGCTTACAAGACACCCATCGGGTGTACTCCTTACAAGTTGGTCTACGAAAAGGATTGCCATCTACCCATCGAGCTCGAGCATAAGGCGTATTGGGCCTTAAAACATGCCAATTTTGACCTCAAGACCGCGGGTGATCACCGAAAAGTTCAATTGAATGAATTAAATGAGCTTCGGGATCAAGCCTACGAGAACTCTTTAATCTACAAGGAGAAAACAAAGAGGATTCATGACTCTAAAATCAAGAACCGCATTTTCAATGTTGGTGATCGAGTCCTCCTCTTCAATTCTCGATTAAAGATCTTCTCGGGCAAACACAAAACCCGTTGGTCTGGGCCGTTCACCATCACCCAAGTTTTTCCATATGGAACCGTCGAGTTATCCCAACCCGACGGTCCAAACTTTAAGGTGAACGGTCATAGGTTGAAGCACTATTTTGGAGGGGACATACCATCCATGGTTATCCCAGATCTCCAAACTTTCTCCATGGACAAATAAATTCGGGGTCGAGTCAAGCTACGTGACTCGGTTATCAAAAACAAAGCACTTCGTGGGAGGCACCCCATGCTTATCCATCTATCTTCTTTCTATTTTCTTAATAAAAGTGAGGAGGGCCACCTCTTCCATATCTTGTGTTTCGTGGTTTTTTGTGATGCGTCCAGGATTTGCCCGAATAATGAAGACTCTCGTGCTCGTGGTTTGCTTCTCTCCACTCGAGTTTCATCATTCGTTGCTCATCCGATATCCTAAATCTTATCGTCTAACATTTATCTTTGGCATAATTAATAAACGGCCTTAGATTTATATAGGAGAACCCTTAGCTTTAAGACATTGGGGATAATGTCTCGTTTTAGTCTGGGGGGGGGGTCATCTTTCGATTTGATTTTTGCCTTGCATTTTTTGCCGTTTACTCTCGCAACCCCGTTTTTCCTCCAAAAAATGAAAAAAGTCCAAAAAAAAGAGAAAATTTAAAAATTTTTGCAAAAATATAATAAGTATTTTGACATTTTGTTGACTTTCCGCTGGTAAGAGTAGGAATAAAATTCTGACTTGATCGGGCGTGTTGAGCCCTAGCTTGTCCCCTTAACCTTTCTTGGCTAAGCATTCGCGGATCTTATTATTTAAGATTTTAAATTTGCAAAGAACGAGAAATGATAGAGTTTATTTAGAAGTTAGATGCTAAGCGTGGAGTATTTGGTTCTCTTTAGAGCTCATCGAAGTTACTTGTGGCCTTTTGCTCCCACAAAATTGTTTCACCATATATAACTGTAAGATTAATTAAAGATGTTAGGTTTTGCCGATGATTTGTTCTTGGTCTTCTTAAAAGAATCCTTGCTTTAAAAATTGGGTACACATCAAGGTTACTTAATAAATACGTTTAATAATAATAAGTTAAGTGCTCTAAGCTACGGATTCGAGATCGGGCCTTGGATCCTTATTTCCGGAAGGCGTTTAGGTCTTGGCTACCCTCTTGTACCGGCCCTTGGACCTCTAGTTCAGGAATGTGTGAGGTCTTGGTCTAACCACCTTGGATCCTCATTTCAGGAATGTCTAGAGTCTTGGAACACTCCGTTGTAACGGCCCTTAGATCCTTTATTCCGGAAGGTGTGAGGTCTTGGAACTAAACCGTGAAGCTCCGTCGTTTAGGGTACGCAAGTGAAAAGTTAGTGATAAAAAAAATAAATAAAAAAAAAAATGATGAAAAATGAAAAAAAAATGGTGATGAATGAAAAAGAGAAAAATGCAAAAGTCAAAAATATAAATAAAAATCTTGATGTGGACCTCATTTTCAAAGAAACGGTTCTCGAGAGAAGATTGAAAACTACTTAGCGTCTTAATTTAGTATCTTTATCGGACTAAAAACCTATCGAAACGAGAAAATATGAAGCAATTCATTTCTCACCAAAAATAAAATAAATAGAGGCAAATTAGGAAAATGGGAGCAAGAGGTAATTACACAAGTAACTTCCATGGGTACTATTGGCATCTAACTTTTAAATAACAATGATTTCGTTTTTGAGCTTAGTTTGGGGACTCGTGAAAAATCAAGGATGACGAATTTTATCCGTATGGTCACTTCTTTATGAGTCGTGTTTCCTACTCGTTGACCCTAAAAGTTATTGATGAATAATGATTGTCAACAAAGCCGTTATATGAAAAATGAGAAAAATATAAAAATAGAATAAAAGGAAAAAAGGGGAGTTTTTAGAGCTTAAGATTTCTTAATCTCTTTTGAAAATTTTGCTACTTTTCAAAGTTAGTAAAAGGAAGTTAGAAATCCTTAGTTTCAAAAACATGTTTTTGTAACATTGCGTGAGGACACCACAATATCTTAGTCTGGGGGATTTTGGTATGTGCTTAAACACATACCTTTTCTTGACCAAAATCAGACCAAAATGACCAAAAACTAACCAAAATGCCAAAGATATTTGTGTTTTTGTGTTTGTTTATATGCAGGTACGGATATTCAGAAATGTGGACAAAAATCAAAGAAAACCCGGAAAAACCCGAGCACGAAAAACGGAAGAGAATTTAAAGCTAAAGAGAGGAAGCATTTTCAAGACTAAAGCTCAATATTCCAGAAACAGCCCTTGGATTATTTCAGATTGTCAAATTCAGTCCTTGAATAAACTTTCCACATATGGCAGCTTTGGTCCCTTAGTGCTAAAACTCATTTACATTAAATCCTTAAAATAAATAAACAAACCCACTCCTAATATAACCCAACCCATCACCAGCCCACAACCAACACAGCCCAATCCCTAAAAAAACCCATCCGGATCCCATCTTAACCCATATCCTAATAACCCGGTCAATCATTAAACAATAAAAATAAAATTTTCCCTCCAATTACTGTTCCTCCTTCGTCCCCCATTTACCCAGCTCCACCATTTTACCCGTACACCTTCTAGAACCACTGACACACCTGGCAGGAGAATGTTGTCATAAAATTGTACACGTTGGCAATCCCACGCCCTCCCATTGGTTGAAGAAGCGTGGCACATGATCCAAGGGCCATAAATGAAGGGAATGATGACATAATGATCCAAGGGCTAATCAGAGAGGATCTAGGAGCTTCCCAGAAACCCTAATCAAGACCCAAGCTCAGCTATAAATACCCCACTCCTCTCCTCACATTTGTCATGTAATTTTTAGGTCGTTATTATGCCAATTTAGTTTTCTAGTCTAATTAGCTTATAAAATCAGTTGTAATCTTACTTTGATATTGTAATGTGAAGTTTTACTAATTTTACTTAAGCTCTCAATTTAGTTTACTAGTTGTTTATCAAGCTTCATTTACTGTTTCATATGCTTCATTTAATCCTACTTTTCAGCTTTTACAAGTTTATTTAGCTTACACTTCTATTTTAAACAAAAATAAAAAAACAGAAAAATCATTAAAAAAATAAAAAAATATGTTCAAATCTTACTTCAAGCTTCAACAAGCTTATTTCCTGTTTACTTAAGCTCATTATAGCTTCTATAGCTAGTTGTGAGTTTATTAGAGATCAAATTAATTCAAATAATCAAAGTTATATACCTATGCATATGAGTGGAAAGCTTTTGGAAGTTGCCTGCAATGGAGGGGCAAGATGGACTGTTACCTAGCTTATTTATAAGCTAGGAGCTTGTAGCTGCCATAATTGGAGCCTATGTTAAGCTGAGGTCTCAAGTGAGCTTGTTCTTTTCAAATTTTAGCTCAATATTGCATAATATAGCTTAATAGTTTAGATCTATTTTCTGAGCTTGTTTATTGTTTGTTTTAGCTTATTCTAGTCATATTATAGCTTATTTGATCATAGTTTAGCTCTTTTGGTATTAGTTAATGCTTATTTCCTAGTTTAGCCTCAAAAAGTCTTGAAATAACCATAACAATCATAGTAGCTTGTAGCTTATTTAGTGCTTATTTCCAAATTGTAAGTTGCTAATTAGGTGATAAATAAGCTAGACAATCAGTGGATAATCAGTTTCTTGTCTTATATTGGTGAGTAGTAGTTTAAAATTTCAAAATCAATTTCTAAAAAGTGTGTTTGGCATAAGTCCATTCTGGGTGATTTCTCATGCTACTGTTCACTGACCTATTGGTGAGTTTTGAGTGAGCTTATTTAGAGTTGGATAAGTAGTTTTCAGTAAGTTTTAAGCTTATTTGAGGCCTTTTTAGGTTTTGAGTAGAATAGTGCAATTATAGGACCCAAACTGCCATATTTTGCTTCTGATAAGCCATAGCTTGTTTGATCATATTTTTTGGCAACTTTAGGTGCAAATCAGTGTTTAAAGTCAATCTTCCAAATTTGGTACTCATTCATTAGGATTTGAGGAAGTTTGG
The DNA here is from genome assembly GCA_021014915.2 of Artemisia tridentata subsp. tridentata. Classification (NCBI taxonomy): domain Eukaryota; kingdom Viridiplantae; phylum Streptophyta; class Magnoliopsida; order Asterales; family Asteraceae; genus Artemisia; species Artemisia tridentata. Next base: position 411,643,851 of record CP139505.1, read on the forward strand.
TCAAATTTTGCAAAAATCTGACCTCAGATCATAAAATGAGTGTCTGCACTCTTTATTGCCTAATCATCCCATTTTTTTTAATTGCTTCATTATAACTCCTTTTTAGCTGTAAATTGGAACAGATAGACTTTGGTAGCTTGTCGAGTTATTGCCTATTTTTCTGAATTTTTAGGTTAGCTTATTAGTAGCTTATTCAGGCCTGCAAAAGTGCATCAGTTCCCCTATACTTAGGCCTGCAACAGTTGGTGGTTTTGCTTATTGGGATTAATCTTGTGCTTATCTGCTATTGATTATTGTTGTTCTGACTTATTTGAGTTATTCAGAGTAGTAACTACTTAATATAGCTTATTCTCAGTCACTTTTAGCTTATCTTAGCTTATTACCACTGTTCATAATTGCTTTTTGCTTGTTTTCTCCTTAAAAGCCCTCTGATCTGATAATAAGCCCTTTTCTGAGCTTATTTTAAGATAAAAAAAATAGTGTCTTTTATTAAAAGTGATTATTGTTAAGACCTTAAGCAGTTTCAAAAATAAAAAAATTAAAAAGGGAAGTATGGGAAGTCTGAGGTGAGTGGGACTCGAACCTCAGTCCTCAACCATACCTCAACCTTAACCACACAACACACTACCATCAGCACCGTTGGGATTTCTCTATTATCCCTTGCAACTTTAATTCTTTTAAGACCTCTTTTCCCCTTTAGCTTATTATTTACATTAAGCTTATTTCCAGCTTACCTGGATAAGCTGGTTCATTGTTTTTATTTTTCTTAGACTATCATTTAGGACTTTCTAAAAAAATTTCAGATTTTTCTCTTTTCATTTAATATTTTTAATCATTTATTTTCTTTTAAATAGTTTTTAATTCATAAAAAATTAAATAAAAATCAAAAAAATATAATTCTTTTTTCTAAAATTTTCTTTTACTGAATAGGACTTAGGAAAATTAATTTTGCATCTCTAGGGCTTTTATTTCATAGACTTTACATTTTAGGCTCGGGTTTTCCCGGTTTAGATTCGTGATTAGTTTTTCCTTGCGTTTTTGGCCTTAAGCACTTTAGATTTATATTTGCCTTAGTAAATTACTTGTTTTTAGATAATATTTCATATTTTTAGTGTAAAAACCAAAATACCCCACTCTTTCGCCATTCACTTCACGATTCACGATCCCGAAATCACAATTCCATTCAATCTTCATCGGGACAACGAACCGGGGTTTTGCATATTTTCTTTGCAATGCCTTGGACTATAATTGACAAATCAAGTGCCATTTGTGTAGATGCTTCTTCTTCGTCTGCCATGAAACTCCAATCAAATCCTAAGCCATCAATAGCTACCATAGCTTTTGAGTTTGGCTCAGAAACCTCCCCTGCTTTGGACTTGCTTCCAAAACCTTTGCTCTAGCTATCTTGCTGCCTAGGTCTTCTACATTCCTTTGAGAAGTGCCCCATCATGTGGCAGTTGTAGCATTCTATCTTTGACTTGTCGAAACCAGCAGTATCATTGCTGCTGATAGTGATTTTCTTCCTTGTTCTTTGATAGAATTTCTTAGCCCTCATGCTAAGAAGAGAAATTTGCCATTTTAGGTCCATCTCCTCCAAATCAACATCATTGATTTCCTGGAGGTCTTCATGAGTAAGCATAGACCCATCATTCTGGCTTGTGAGAAAAGCACAACATGTTTTCTCATCCATAATACCAATAGTACTGCTTGATGAACTAGCAGTACCAACTCCCATATCAACCTTCACACCTTCAACTGGATTTAAGGTACTAGGAGATGACACAAAGGCCATATTCCCAATATTTGAACTAAATCCTCCAGTCTTCTTCACATCTTGTTCCACAATCTTGAAGTTTCTATACAAGTCCATTAGGTTCATGGTGTCAATGTCTGGCTTGTTCTTCCAGACAACAACATGCATAGCCCACTCTTTAGGTAAGCTTCTCAGAAATTTGGAGTTTAGATCTTCTTGAGGTATATCCACCCCAAGAATAGCAAGTTGGCTCACAATTCTCTGAAGCCTGTTAAACATATGGTTTAGTGATTCATTGTTGGTTGAAGAGAAGTTTTCAAAGTTCTGCTTGAGAAGAGTCTTCTGGGTCTTCTTGGTGGCTTCATTCCCACCATACCTTGCAACAATGGCCTCAATTAATGACTTAGCATCTTTAAACTTGCTGAAATTTAAAAGTTGATCATTTGGAATTGTCATCATCAGCATACTTCTGGCCTTGAGGTCATTCTTCTTCTTTACTCTATCTTCTGCAGTTGTTGGGTTGGTCTCCACAGTTGTCACTACCTTATCATCAACTGTTGATGTAGTGGTTGTAGGCTTGAAAGAGTTTCCTTCTTCAATAATTTCCCAAAGTGTATAGTCTTGCACTTGAAAATACTGATCTATCCTTAACCTCCACATATCAAACTCATTCTGTTTGAGCATTGGCAACTTTGCAGCAACATTCGTTTGAATAGACTCCATGTCCATTTCTTCTTCTAAATCAAAGATATCAACATGAGCTCTGATACCAATTGAGAGGATCAATCAGCCCTTTACCACTTGTGAGGATTGATTAATGATACACTTGGGATGTTAGTCCTTTTAACGTGTATATGATATTTTTAGTGAATATGATTAAGTATGCGGAATCTATTTAACCACACTTAGAAGGATATTGGTTATGGAAATGGAACAGTAATGCTTTTGTGATGAACAATGAACACAGAAAGTATAACACCACACGATTCAATATTATTGAGAATAATACGAGTGATCTTCACTATCACTAGGGTTACAAAACCTTGAATCTCTATTACAAAGATAACTATTTTTGTTATGTTCAACTCTCTTAGTTAATATCTAATAGTTACACAATTATCTCTAAGCTAAGATTTCCCTTTTATAGTCCAAAGGAGATCTTTACAATATTGTCAAGTCTTGTCAAACTACTTGCTTGTTATGTGTGTCAGTAGCAAAGATACAACATGTTCTGTGTATACAACTTGTAGACTGATCACTTATCAAAGATATTATCTACCGTATATACTTGACTTTTATACACAAAATATCTTTTTCATACTTATCCTTTCAGCAGTAGTATACGCGACACTTATCCATTCATCAGTAGTATGAGTCACTCCAACAGCAGTACCTTTGTTTGTACTAGGAGTACTAACTTATCAGTTAGTAATGTTAGTTATAACTTGAACAGACTTCAAATATACACTAGCAGTTAGTATTGTTAGTGTATTCTTCTCAGCAATACTAACCTTTAGAACATTTAATTCCCAACACTAATCTTCAGAACATTTAATTTCCAACAACATTTGCCCCGGCTACAGCTTTCCCTTTGTAATGATTGTCCTTGGTTTTCAACTTAGGACAATCTCTCTTCCAATGACCTTTTTCATGACAAAAGGCACATTCATCTTTGCTTAGGCTCTGCCTCGACTTGGATCTCAATCTCCTATCGGTGCCCTTCTTCTGCGAACGACCTCTGACTAGCAAAACCTTTGCGTCTCCACTTGAACAAATCAGCTTGTCCTTCCTTCTCAGTTCTTTACTATACAAAGCAGCACAAACTTCACTAAGAGACACATCATCCTTCCCATTAAGTAGAGTTGTTTCAAGCAACTTGTACTCCTCTGGAAGCGATCCAAACAATATCAAAGCTAGATCCTGGTCTTTGAACACCTCATCCATAATCATCAAATCGGTGACCAGTTGGTTAAAACTGGTAATGTGATCATTCATCGTGGTACCTAGTACATATGTGAAGCGAAAAAGTCGCTTCTTCATAAAGAGCTTATTCTGACAGTTTTTTCCCTTTAAAAATTTCTCTTCTAACGCGACCCACGGTTTGTATTCAGATGTTTCTTTTGAGAAATCATACCGTTGCTCTCTCGAAAGACATGAAAGAACCGTACCACAAGCTAACCGATTGATGGTTAACCAATTCTTCTCTTCTACATCCTCTGGTTTACTTTCTTCAATGGCAATGTCTAGACCTTGCTGAAAAAGAATGTCTATAACCTCACTTTGCCACATACCGAAATGGCATGTACCATCAAAAACCTCCATCGCCAATCTTGCATTCATCAAGACTGGTCTAGCCCAACTTGGAGATTGTTAATACAAATATCGTACTAAAAACGTTATTTATATTTTACGATCTTTGCTTAATGTTTTGTTCATGACAAACACAAAGTATATTCCTTAAGCAAATTATAAATACTAGTTAAAGACTTTTTCAAACACACCTTTTATATAACATGATCACTAACATTATATGAGTATTTCCTTTAATGGAAACTTTAGTTTAAAAGTTACTAAGTAATATCATGGTATACATCACAAATACAATCTTGGTAAGATTGTGTGATATCTTGGTTAGATATGCAAGCAACATAGTTGACATTTGAAGATCTTGGATGATATGGTAAGATACAACTAAGATATGGTAAGAGACAACTAATCCATAGCTGTCACCATCCCACGGATCCAAGTCCATACAAGGACGGATCCCTTCTGAGGGATCCGCCGGATCCGTGGGAGCCTTTCCTTGCTTGCCTATAAATAGCAGGCTTGGTATTTGATCTTTATAGAACTTAGTAAAGAAAACACATACATTCACTTTAGTTACTAACCACAGTAGTTATATATATATATATAGATGTTTCTTTTGTAGCAAAGAAGAGCAAGTATACAAGCTTCAAATAAGCAGACTGTTGTGAAGTTGTAGTATAGGTTCTGTGAAAACACTTTAAGTGTTTCTTATCATTTGTATCAGTTAGATCAGTAAGTGTGGTTAGTACTTTAGTCCTTAAAGTACAAAGAGTGTAGGGAGTGGTTGTACCCGTGTAAAGAACTCGACATCTAGCTTAGTGTCGGTAAAGTAAGTAGGCGACGTCAGGTTGGTTCTACCTTGTGAAAAGAACCCGGTGTTTAGCTTAGTACCGGAAAAGGAAGTAAGCGACGTGTAAAGGTTTTCTCCACCTTGAAGGGAGTTTGTTTCTTAGTGAAAGATATCTCTCGAGTAAGCAACTCGAGGAAGTGGAGTAGGGCAAGGATAAGGATCTCTTGCAAACCGAACCACTATAAACACTTGTGTTATGTGGTTTGATCTTTCATCTCTTTATCTCTAGTTTATATTGTGTGATAACTTAATTTGTGAATGTTTACCTATAACTAACAAATTAAACAAAAGAAACGGCAAAAACTATTCAACCCCCCTTCTAGTTTTCCACAATTGGTATCAAAGCTACGTTACTCAAGACTTTTAAAATAAACTGTATTTTAAACTTGAAACGATCAAATCGATTTTGAAAACTTTAAAGAAGGGAAAATCCTTGCAAAGATCACCAGTCAGCAAAAACAGTTTTTATAGTTTGGAAAAACCATTTTTCTTGTAATGTCAAAAGACTTAGATCTTGATAGTACTTTAGCTAGACACAATATTTCACCTAAAGCTCTTGATAAATCCATTTCTAGTAAGTATTTTGACAGGAAAGATCTTGACCCAAAGTGGATAGTTATAGCAACTAATATTGAAGATTCTAAGGATCATTCAAGGATGACATTAGACGAACTCATAAGATATCTCAAAGCTCATCTAGCAATAATGGAAAAAGACTCGGAGTTACCTAAAGACAAAGAGGAGTTGATAGCTTCTAGCACTAGTTTCAACAGTGAAGATATGTCTAAAGACAACAAAGTGGATAGTACGGAAAAGGTATCCTCTGACTCTTCATATATATTTAAAAACTACGACACATTAAATATAGAATACAATAGATTAAGTAAATTCATTATAAACGTCATAAGTGAAAATAAGATCTTTAAAACCAAAGAGGAATACTTAATGAATAAAATACATAAGCTGAAAGAAAAAGTTAAAAACTTAGAAGAAAAAGTGAAAACTGAATGTTGTGCATCATGTCAAGAAATAGAACTTAAATCAGTGTCACATAAACTCACACTAAGCAAATACATAAAACAAAATCTCAAGTTTCAAAGATTCAATAAACACATAAACTGTGCAGATGATACTATGAGAATTCTTAAGTCATCTCATGGTAGCTTCAAGCCTGATTTTATGAAAAATAATCATTTAAGTGATTTTGAAACGATAAATGAAAATCATAACACATCAACTGAGTTGGTAAGCCACGGATCCCACGGATCCAAAACTTTGGATCCGCGTAGTATAAACAAAGGATCCGTGAGTGCAATAGAAAAATTGAAAAATCAATATTCAAATAAAACTAATTCAAAAACGATCAAAGACAGGGATGTAGTTAAGACAACAGTAAAATCATACATAGGAAATGAGCTTAGTAAACAAATACCATTTGACTATTTCGGAGATATTAGTGAACCATGGTAATATGTTATTTAACCCAAAAAGGACCCATGAAATATTGGGGATCAAACACTCAAGTTTTCTTTAGGTATGCTTAAAAGAGTTTGGTCTTTATGATCTTACTCAATCCCAAGATACATTGATAAATACAAAGGTATCTTCTCTAATCACTAAAGTGCTCATCTGGATAAATAGCACTTTTGGTATTAATCATCAAAAAGGTATGAACTCTCATAACTCTACTCATAGATGATTTATGATTTCATAACTATTTCTTTGAAGTATAATTAATTATTAATACCTATGTAATAATTAAAATTACATGTGTATAAGATAGGATAATTACTAGGAAAAGGTTTTAAAACCTTTGCTATAACTGGATATAACACCCCAAGACAAATGTTGTCTCATATCCTTGTGTTATATCTCAACACTTAGGAAATACCCATAAATAGATAAGTTCTTAAAACTTGCAAGAACTCTGACCAAGATAAGAATTAATCAACACATTTGTGATTATTACATCCATGAATGTTCCTAAGTGAGTTCTTACTTAATAACCTTAAAAAGAACTTGGAAGAAAATTAATTTTAGGATAATCTCACCATATTATAAAGGTTTATATCTTCATAACTCATAACAATAATACATAGGTTTAAACAATATTGTGTGTAATAATCCAATCTATTTGAAAACATTGAGATTCAAATAATTCAGTTTTTTTCTCTAGAATCTAAGTATGATTGATAACTCTAGAGCATAAATCAAAAGTATCTAATTTAAATTTGAACATATAGGAAAAACATATTTTCATATACTCTAGCTTTAGCTAAAACTTAGTAGAAACTCATCTCCTTATCAAGATATGCTATGACCAAAAATCATGCATGATAAGTAAAACTTCAAGTACCAAACAACTAGGAAATTGTTTTCACTCAATCGTGAAAATTTGGGATAAAAATCATTTTGCATTAAGGATCAAAATAGTTAATTCTTTGGATAACCTTAAAAATAGCAATACATTAGTAGAACACCAAACCTTGTGTATAACTATTATTCTTAGATCATTTAATCAATAGATCTCTAAACATGCTGTGTGCCAATGTAAGACATTGTACCACAAATCACTAAGAAACGAACATTCCTTAAACAAGTTAAGGAGAAGAGTGGAGAAAATACCTGTAGTTTATGTCTTTAGTTTCTATTACCAATTCTCTCCTGTTTAGTCAACCTTGCAATCATTCATCTTAACAATTACTTTGCTCGACTGTTTTGAACAGTGAAATACAATATGCTGTATTAAGAAAATCTCTCAAAGGATTAAATCTTCTTACAAACATCTCAAGTAAGAAATCTCTGTTCCTTATAAAAACATACTAATATTTAGAAATAATCAAAACATTCGTCCAAATCTTAATTTAACCAAAAACAAAAATACCACAACCTTATTCTGATCCTGCGGATCCAATTGACAACAAGGGCGGAACCCTTTTTAAGGATCCGCCGAATCCGTGAATTGCCAAATCCGTCTGTGATTTACCAAACACTCCTTACTGCACTACACACCTAATTAAAACACTCAATATCAACTCATAGTCGACTCTCACCATCCCTAAATCAAAAACTAAGCCCTTCATCTCATATTCGTGCTTAATCACTCACTGTAAGTTCACCAATTCATTTCAATTAGGGTTTATTATTATTCATACACTACAGATGTTTGCTTTATCAAAAGTTGAATAGGAATTCCATGTTGTTAAACTCTTTAACAAACTCAATAAAACAAACCTCTGTTCATATCTTCTAAAACAATTTTTTTTTTTGGTAGAAACTGATTGCGTGGTTTTGTAACCTTACAACAGGTTTTACCTCTCGAGGGATCTCAAGAGGCTTACAACCCCACCAGGCAGTGTACCTGACCGATGTAGTATAGTGTATTGGTAAGTACGGGGGATTGATCGTTCTCCACAGGGAATAGTGTTCGTTAGGTATGAAAGGCTACTCTAATTAGGTCTAAGGGTTGAGGAAGATTCTTTTTTATGTTTTTATAGTTTTTATGAAAGCAAGTAAAATCTCGGGTTTGAAGGAGTGGGCGGAATTAGTTGCTAGTCAACTAACCCAAAATTACTACGGATGCAAATAAAATAAAATAACAAAAATGAAATGTGGTGAGAAACTTATGTGTAGAGAAATGTGTTTACTTAGATTTCCTTACTCCCTAACTATCTTTTACCGGTTAATTAGTGTGTATTAGTCGCGTGGATGACGGGTGTATTCCTTAATACCATTCGTGGGGTGGCGTACTTACTTCCCCAACTCTACAAGCTCCTACTTCACTCCTATGTCGAGCCGGCTAGGAAGCTCCTAACATGGGATCACTAGAATTCGCTTGTGCATTAAATACAACCATAAAAACCTTTAGTACGCGTTTGGTTCATGTTTCTTAAGACGTTCAAGCAAGTTACCGAATAGGAAGTTAGCCAGTTTTCTTAAGCCTAACATAGATAAACAATCATCCAATACAACTAACAACACACTAACAACCAATAATCAATAGCTAAGTTTCATTAGATCTAAGCAAACACAAGATAAATTTAGCCTAACATGTTAAACAAAAGACAAGAATAAGATAGAATCAAACAACACATAGACATATTGAATGATTAATTGATAACTTATCTTTCAATGAAACATGGAAGATCTCAAGGCAAAAAGCCCTGAAAAAGTAGCTGAATTCGTCCTAGGGTTTTCTCCCAAAACTCCACACACTAAGCTCTCTCTAATGACAAAAGATTAGAAAACTATATATAGATTTTTGGATCTGACGGCGTCACCTTATGGAGTGTGACGCCGTCACCTCGCCGCTTCTAGGGTTCCCGGATGACCTTCTTGACGCCGTCCCTCTTTAGCTCTTCAAAAATCCATTCTGGCTTATCAAGGCTTGACGTCGTCGAACCATGAACGTGACGCCGTCCCCTTATGATTTAAGCCGTGACGCCCTTGATCAAGTTAAAGCGTGACGCCGTCAGAATTCACATGCTATTTTCACTGGCTTATCATGAGTAAATTTCACGTCCAACTTTTCTTGCCAAAGCATGACGCCGTCCAGAGTAAATTGTGACGCCGTCAAGAGTAACTTTTAGCCGATTTTTGAGACTTTGTCGTTTTCTTCACTTTTATGCTCCAAAAACGTCCAAAATGCCTCCTTTTCCAGATTTCTCCTCAAAAGTACCTAAAATGACAAAAGGAACGATTTAGGGCAATATTTGATCAAATAAATACGATTTAAGGCTTAAATGACCCCTTAAAAGCGGTACACTTTTCGCTTCATCAAATACCCTTACACTTGAGATTTGCTTGTCCTCAAGCAAATGCGCTTTTATTCTAATCAAAATACAAGTTAGGGGTCATTTAATGCTAACATAAAAGTAATTACAACAAATAATCGTTCCACTTCAATCATAATAAGCACGGAGATTACATACTAGCACCTCACAAGTAGTGTTTAGATACTCACATCTCTCAAGTGTCATCAAAATAAATCTCATAAATGAAAACGGATAATATCTCTCACTACCTGTCATAGCAAATAGATTACCATAGGCTTGGGAAAGGATCGAAAACCTCCTCCACTAGGCGTAAGCACCAAAGATAAACTATCAAAGAGGGCTTTTAAATGGGTTATAACTTTAGGTGTAGGGAAAAGGAAAACACGGTTTTGTTGGATACGGGATATTTTACTGGTGGCGAGTTAAAAATCTTGATCAATTACATGTACTATACAATGTTGCTAAGCCAAGACTAGACTCGATCTTAAGCTAATGATAAAATAACAAAAACATAAAATAAACATAAAATAAAACGGGATGGTAGTCCGTATGTTTTTTCTATTTTTCTTTTTCTCATTTTTTTGTGTTTTTCTTGATTTTTTTTTTTTTTTTTTTTTTTTTTTTTTTTTTTTTTTTTTTTTTTTTTTTTGCATACACTTTTACCCTACCATCCAAAATAATACATCATAGGGGCATTGCATCCCCCTTACACTTGAATTTTTACATAACTTTACAAATACTAATCTAATGACTCGAATTAAGATAATTGAAAAACTTGGAGTACTTTTAAAATATTTAGCACATATGGGGGTAATAAATGATGTTCTTCCCCATTACTCCATTACACTAGTACTTTACCCATGAGTCCCAATCGTCCCAAAACAATATGTACAAGGATATGACTCGACTTAGCAACCATGTAATCAACTAGATAATTAACTAAGGGTTTAAACAAATGTTGTCACAATAATGCACTAAAAATGAGTGCATACAAGGTAGGCTAAGGCGATTTGGGTGTACATTTAAGTGGGGTGTAACAAATTCTTCCTTTAAGTAAAATGCTTAAAGGTCGAAACGAAAAGATAGGCTCTGAGGGGTGTACTAGGGGTATCGTGTACTAAAAATGAGTACAACGCAAAGGGTGTGGGAGAATTACTTGACCAATGTAGCCAAAGTAATTATAACAAAAACACAGGTGTAAAACAATGGGTTAATCCTAATGCCTCTTATCATGTAGTAAATCTAACTACACGAATGTAGTCTCACTTGTGGCCTTGGAATGGTCCTAACGCAAGTTCTAGAATCTAAGTGCTACCGGTACACACATCATAGCATAAATGCTTTTCCTACCAATTCTAGGGGCGAACCTCACATATTTGGGGTGGAAAATTTTTTAGTGGTACGGTTTTTGTGCTAGTCATATAACTCCTATCCGTGAGACGCTCATTAAGATCAAAGTTTCACTCCTATATGTTGTAAAAAATTTTAAATTTGGCAATAAAATTACCTTAACAAGTATTTCTCTCAGTTTTATTACACATCTATTATTAAACAAACAAAAATCAAGCGTAATTGTATTCTCTAAAATCGTACTTTTACCCTCCCCTTACACTTAAGATGAACATTGTCCCCAATGTTCAAATAATAAGATGTAAAAGCAAAAAGTAAAAGAATGAAATCAAATACTCCCCTGATTCGCTCGGTGGATAATGAAATTACACGGTTAAATCTTCCTCCAAAGAGAATGTTGAAGCTCCATGACTAATGCATCGCCACAAGCTTGATCCAAAAACATTTCCTTGTCCAAAATAACCTGTTAAACCTGAGAAAACAAACACGAAAACCTGCATAACATCGGCGGGATAAAATCTATATATAAGGATATAATGCTTGTGGAATGATAATTTTGCAGATTCCTGGAGATTATAAGTTGGAGATTTTAATAAAACTTTTTATGAAAACAAAACTTTCAAAAATTTCTGGAAATTAAATCTGACGCCGTCAGGTTATAACCCCTGACGCCGTCAGAAATGACCTGACAAAAATTTTCATTTTTAGTTTCCGGAAAATTTCTGGAAAAACCTTTACCTTACTTCCTGGAAATCCTGCAAAACATCATTATGACTCGATACAAGCATTTGACTCAAACAAACACTAATATGTATGCTAATTTATTATTATTACGATTCATGTTAATTTGTGTTCTAATAAACCGATTTAGATTTCCCTTACACTTATCTTTTGCAAAATACCTTTATATGTAGTTAAGACGAAGTTAAAAACAACATAAAGCATTTTCACAAATTAGTTTTTAACATGAACCAATAATAATAAAAATTAAACACACATACGGAAACAAATAAAAACAAACAAACAAATAAATAAACACACAAAGCAAATAAAACAAATAAAGCTTGGGTTGCCTCCCAAGAAGCGCTTTTCTTTACTAACGAGTCTTGTAGCTAGACTCAAAGTCACGTACATTACGTGACTCCATCATCGGTCACGGTTCCTAGGCCATTCTCTTTTGATCCTCTATTAGAATCACTTTCATAGTAAAGGTATTTCGGGTCCACGTGATCAAAAGGATTGTTTCGGTATTTAGAACTAAGTTCCTTATCGTGCTTAAAGAATCCGCTTGACAGGTCAAAAGTGTCCTTACATCCCCTTCTCACATCATCATCACATAACACGAGTTGGGAACTTAACCCATCGAGCCCTTTATAATCAATCTCCTTGAATTCTCTCATCTTGTAAGGCGTTTGGTATGAGATTTCCCTAATCCCATCGGTGAAAGTCATGATCCCATTGAGCTCGTCCACAACCAAGCTTGTGGCCTGGCAAAAAGGTGCCCCAAAAACAACTTGTGATAACCTGGGATCGATGTACTCTTCGATATTATCGACGATTGCGAAGCTCATAGTGAATGTCATATTTCCTACAAACACCTGTATATCATCATCTATGCCGATGTCGTCCTTCCCTTTATGAATCATCCCCCATCTGCAAATGTTGTTATAATGAAACAAGGACATCACATTTTTGGGTAAACATGTGTCAATGTAAACATTATAAAATTGCTGGTGACCAATCATGCAAGGTATTTTGAGATTATTTGGATCATGTTGCTTAATTCGGCCAGGCCTTCTACCGTGTAACCCCCATGTGTTGCCACTTGCTGATGGTTGATACTCATACACTTCTTCACAGCCATCCCGAAAAATCACTTTCCTGACACCATCGGTAAATAATGCACTCCTATCATCCTCATCGAGTATCACTCCCGTTGCTTTTATGAATGGTTTGCCTAGAACAAGGCCAGTTAAGGATGGGCTGATGATAGAATTCATGCTATTAATTACAGTTAACTCGATATGAAAGAGGAACTTTTCTATCACAATTGGTACCCTCCTTATTACCCCGATGATATTAGACCCTTCATATTTGACTTGTTCAGTGAAGGCTTCATTATATAGAGAAAGGGATATTGCGCTTATAGAAGAGTTGGGGTTTATGTAGGCATCTTTTATAAACTTTTTCCTAGTGGTGCAAGAAATCTTAAAGACCCTAGGAGCGCCATCCTCTATTCTCTCTCCGAATCCCATAGGCGACCTTGCCGTGCCCCTCTCAAGTTCCTCTACCAGGGGGCGGTCTAGCAGTCCTGCGAGCCCATGAGGCCTTTCGGATTTCTCTTCCGAGCCCTCCTCATCACTCACCTCTATTGTACTCGAGTTCTTTGGTGAGTCTAGATAGTCGTCGGGCGCCTCGGGTTTCTTTTCGGGAACTTCACCCTCCATTTCATTGTCCACATTCTTGGCTGTCTGTTGGTCCAAATTTGGTTTAGGAACAGGTATTGTTGTAATGGTGTTCACGAAGTGGAGAGGTTTCGAAGGGGTATGAGTATCTCCTGTTTTTTTTTTTCGTTTTGTGATATGTATTTGAAGAGTTTACTAGGGTGCTTGATTTTTACAGGAGGGGGTGTTTGGTGGGTTACTGTAACAGATTTGATCTCATTAACTCGTGCCAACTCACAAGTTGACTCGCCAGCAAGGCGATCATTGATAACCTTTAACAGGTTATCAACCTTGTTGTTCATATAACCTTGCTGTTGTCTGAATTGATTCTCAAGTTTGGAAAGCTGTGTTTCTTGAGAGAGAATGAATTTTTGCAGTGATTCCTCGCGATTTTGTTGTTTATGCGTGTGTCGCTGAGGATAATGTTCAGACCAGGTGAGCGGGGTAGAGAGTCATTGAATGATATGCTACGAGTTTGGTTCCAACTAAAATTTGGCTTATTCTTCCATGCCTCATACCCATCTTCGGAATTTTTGGGCCCATAATTAGTGGCGAGCCACTTATCTCCCGCCTTATCGATTCGCGAGGATGCGAATTCTTTGAAAGCCTGTTTGGGAAGTTCCATGCAGTCATGAGTGTCGTGGGGACCACTACATAATTTACACGAAGAAGTGATTTTGTTCACTTGGCTTGAAGGTTTAGGAGCCTCGTAAGATTTCATGAGAAACTTGACTTGGTCTTCAAGTTCTATGATCCTACGGTCGGAAGTGCTTGAATTGTTCGAGGGCAAAGATATTGCCTTGACCGTTTTATTCAAATCACGGGGGTCACTCCAACTTTCGTTGTCATAAAGAGCAAGATCCTCTAGGAGAGCCCATGATTGTTCCGCACTTAGATCACGTAGCTTACCACCGGCCGATTGGTCAATGGTTTGCCTCGTGGAGAGATTGATATGATCATAGAAGATTTGGACTTGGAGCCAAAGTTCTATGCCATGGTGAGGGACTTTTTGGAGTAAGTCCTTGAATCGAGTCCATGCCTCGTAGAGAGTTTCGCCTTGACGTTGTTGGAACATCAAGATATCATTCCTTAGCTTGGTAGTTCTTCCCGGTGGGAAAAACTGAGCAAGGAAACGAGTGGTGAGATCATCCCAAGAGGTAATGGATCCTGCGGGTTGACGTTTTAGCCACTGACAAGCTTGGTCCCGCAAAGAGAATTGGAAGAGACGCAATCGGGTCGTCTCTCGAGTGGCAACATCAAGGTCTATAGAATCAACGATTTTAAGAAAGTCCTTGAGATGTTGATTAGGATCTTCAGAACGAAGTCCATGGAATGCGCATCCACTTTGCACCAACCGGATGGTGTCGGATCGCAAGGGTGTAATATTGGCTCCTTGAGTGAGCTCAATGGTGTTTCGATAGCCATGGTGGCGAGGACGGGAATACTCTCCTAAAGTACGGGCTCTAGGAGGTGGTTGTGGTTGTTGTGGTGGTGGGTTGTGTGGGTTAAGGATATTACCATCTTCCATGATGTCGGATGGTATGGTTACGAACAAAGACACGAAGAAAATAGATAGACTAAAGAAAATCTAGAAAAATAAAATAAAAATCTCACTAGAAGGGAATCTAGTGAGTAGACCTAATAGAAATAAAAATTCAACCTAAACAATAACTATTCCCCGGCAGCGGCGCCAAAAACTTGATTGCGTGGTTTTGTAACCTTACAACAGGTTTTACCTCTCGAGGGATCTCAAGAGGCTTACAACCCCACCAGGCAGTGTACCTGACCGATGTAGTATAGTGTAGTGGTAAGTACGGGGGATTGATCGTTCTCCACAGGGAATAGTGTTCGTTAGGTATGAAAGGCTACTCTAATTAGGTCTAAGGGTTGAGGAAGATTCTTTTTTATGTTTTTATAGTTTTTATGAAAGCAAGTAAAATCTCGGGTTTGAAGGAGTGGGCGGAATTAGTTGCTAGTCAACTAACCCAAAATTACTACGGATGCAAATAAAATAAAATAACAAAAATGAAATGTGGTGAGAAACTTATGTGTAGAGAAATGTGTTTACTTAGATTTCCTTACTCCCTAACTATCTTTTACCGGTTAATTAGTGTGTATTAGTCGCGTGGATGACGGGTGTATTCCTTAATACCATTCGTGGGGTGGCGTACTTACTTCCCCAACTCTACAAGCTCCTACTTCACTCCTATGTCGAGCCGGCTAGGAAGCTCCTAACATGGGATCACTAGAATTCGCTTGTGCATTAAATACAACCATAAAAACCTTTAGTACGCGTTTGGTTCATGTTTCTTAAGACGTTCAAGCAAGTTACCGAATAGGAAGTTAGCCAGTTTTCTTAAGCCTAACATAGATAAACAATCATCCAATACAACTAACAACACACTAACAACCAATAATCAATAGCTAAGTTTCATTAGATCAAAGCAAACACAAGATAAATTTAGCCTAACATGTTAAACAAAAGACAAGAATAAGATAGAATCAAACAACACATAGACATATTGAATGATTAATTGATAACTTATCTTTCAATGAAACATGGAAGATCTCAAGGCAAAAAGCCCTGAAAAAGTAGCTGAATTCGTCCTAGGGTTTTCTCCCAAAACTCCACACACTAAGCTCTCTTTAATGACAAAAGATTAGAAAACTATATATAGATTTTTGGATCTGACGGCGTCACCTTATGGAGTGTGACGCCGTCACCTCGCCGCTTCTAGGGTTCCCGGATGACCTTCTTGACGCCGTCCCTCTTTAGCTCTTCAAAAATCCATTCTGGCTTATCAAGGCTTGACGCCGTCGAACCATGAACGTGACGCCGTCCCCTTATGATTTAAGCCGTGACGCCCTTGATCAAGTTAAAGCGTGACGCCGTCAGAATTCACATGCTATTTTCACTGGCTTATCATGAGTAAATTTCACGTCCAACTTTTCTTGCCAAAGCATGACGCCGTCCAGAGTAAATTGTGACGCCGTCAAGAGTAACTTTTAGCCGATTTTTGAGACTTTGTCGTTTTCTTCACTTTTATGCTCCAAAAACGTCCAAAATGCCTCCTTTTCCAGATTTCTCCTCAAAAGTACCTAAAATGACAAAAGGAACGATTTAGGGCAATATTTGATCAAATAAATACGATTTAAGGCTTAAATGACCCCTTAAAAGCGGTACACTTTTCGCTTCATCAGAAACCCTTAACTAGGTAAAATAAATTTCAAACATTACTACTCTTAATTAAGACATTACAGTCAAGTCTTTTGTCAAAAATTAATAGGAGTTACATTTTGTTTAAACTCTTTAAACAAGAACCCCATAAGAAGTCTTTTCAAAATTAGAAACATTGCTAATACAAAATCTAAGAAAACGTCAAACAGAAATGTTTGGGGTATAAAGTGTTTTGTCACAAAACATATTTTTCAAACATCATAGAACAAAATTTCTTAGACTTCACTTGCATAATGACTCTTGAATGCTAAAGGGAATACATAATTAATATGTATTTTCGGGTACATTCAACAGTAGCTACATTGAAATAGGAATGTTTGGGTTATCTTTCGTTTGTAAACAAAACTTGCTTAAACTAATTTTTCTTGCATCAAAAGGAGTCAAGATAACCTCACCTTCACATTGTCCCCATATAGGCACACACTTTTACATTTTTCCACAGTTCATGTATTAGCGTAACTAAAACTATTAAATTGCTTATGACTAGGAAAATCATGCCTCCTGCCACTAACTACGATCACAAGAAAACAAGGAGGTACCTACCCAAACATCATCAAACAAAAGGACTCACAGAAGCTCAAGTCCAACTTTTCAAATCTTTAGAAAGTCGGTATGTTCATGAGGGTAGAACCATAGACTCTTCATTTTTAGAAGAAACAAACATTCGTGAACAAATGGCCACCATTCAATTTGATTCACTTCTCGACATAGATGAACCTATCATTCCTCGATTCATTCTCGAATTTTATGCCTCAGTAAAACTTATTTCTGATGACAATGGATCATTTAGCATCAACTTCAATATAAACCAAAATTCCTACAATTTTCCTTTAGACCACTTTGGGGAAGTGTTACACATCCCAAGTGAAGGAACATGCTTCTATTCTGACAAATGGTCCTTAACCATTCTAAATTCACATCTAGGAAGGGAACATCCTTACGACACTCCTCTAACTCCTAAAGAAATTATCCGAGATCATCTTTTTAACACTAGAACCAATCCAATTAAGAAACTTCGGGGAAAAGATGTCAATCGAGATCCATTTGCTATGGAACTCAATGAACTCAAACCTGAGTTCAAAAGACTCGAAGAAATTCTAAGAGCTAATGTCATTAGTACTATTGGAAACAAAGATCACGTGAATGCTGGATTATGTTATATGCTCTATTGTATCTCAACTCATCAAAAATTCAATCTTGCTTACTATATCGCCAAAAGAATGGTTGATATACGTGTCCTAGGGAAAACCACATTACCATATGGAATGCTACTCACTCGTTTGTTCAAAGCTTCCATTCCTATCCCTCCAAATTCAGTTGGCTTTGTCCCAGATTACCCCGAAATCAAACACACCTTTGTCCCTCTTAGTGACCATAGAGTGAAAGTAGGAAAAGGGAAACGAGCTTGTCTCTCATCTTCATCTTCATCATCATCATCAGCTAGTGACGAAGATGGATTACCTAACTCAAAACTTCCTCTATTAGATTACTTAAGTCAACTTCCATCTCTCAACAATGAATCTGAAGAAAGCCGACAAACAAAGGGAGTTCTAAAATGTGCAGGACGATGGATGATGAAACTCCGAAAGGGTCAAAAGAAGATACTCAAAATATTGAATGAAAAGCGAGAATAAATGAACGTCTGGAACAGTTGTTCTTTAGATCCTATATGATCATTTTTCTATGTTCGTTAAGACTTGTCTTTAGTATTTTATGCTTATATGTTCTAGCTCAACTTTAAATAATGCACATGGTTATCAATTTTCCAAAACTTATGCCACTGTTTGGCTCAAACATCTTTTATGATGAAGTTTAATGATTAGGTCTATTTTTATACTTGGTTGAGTTTTATTTTGTGTATATGAACTAACTGATTATTGCAGATTGATAACACTCGGAGTTATCTATTTGTCAAGTCTAAACCTATGATTGGAATAACACCTAAAAACGGTAAGTTTCTAAGTATGGATTAAACTATGTGGAATCATGTGTTAATATTATCATATTTAGTTGTTTTGATATACATATTAGATGTTAAGTAAGGTCTAGATGAATTTTCGGGTTTTCGTCGAAAAACGCGAAATATGACATATGTTCTGTCTACTTTCTTAGTTTTAGGCCTACGGATCCCGCGGATCCCAAAATAGGGTTCCGCCAAGGCTTATCGTTGGATCCGCCAACCGCCATCCTGCGGATTTGGCGGATTGCATAATAAGGATCCGCATTTGCAAACACTTGGATCCGCAGATTCCCAGTAAAATTATAAAACTTTTTCGACTTATCCCAATTCCTTAATCTTAGTGTTTAGTATCATTTAGGATTTATTAACTGATCATAATTCATCTTAGAATCATCTAGGAATTCTTAGAAACTTAGGAACAAAAACTTCCCACCAAAATTTAAATTTTTAAACTTTAGGTATGAGTTACCAAACCAATACAAAGAAGGAACCCTTTTTAGGAATCTGTCAAATCCGTGGAAATATCAAATCATCAGATTTTCCACTATCTTCTTGTATTTACTGCAAACTCACAACAAATCACTCAACCCAAGCTCAATGGATTGACTTCCTTGATATGACCTATCTCTGTTTCAAACCATTAGAAATCATTATGAAATTCAGAGATTACTTTCCTGCATAATTTGACTTATCCCATGAAACACACTTACTCCTATCAAAGTTAACCCTTTTGAGCCATTTCTCTGCACACTCTTATGTCAACTCCATTTCTATGGTTTGACTTTAACAATAGGACAAACAACTTTATCTTGTTTCAAGTCATAGATATTCACACTCATTTAATCCAGACACTAATTCTCATACAACTAGGAAGTATAAATTGGAACCTTAGAGATGATCATAGCACACTAAACTTCCACAGAACTCACATATCTCCTCCAGAAAGTTTACATGTCTAGACCATACAGACGAACTGCTAGAATTAGTGTCAGACCTTATTGGTATGCAAACCCGCTTCGAAATATAACCTCTCCTGTTAGATCCAGAAACACCACAACAACCCCTATTGTGACTTCCATAGTCAACATACACTCTTCTTCAGATTCATCCACTACAAACTCATTCAATACAACAACATCACCTCCTACCATTACTCCTGTAGCAACCACACCACCACTCGCTCCCGCTCCACCACAAACTGAGAAGTCTGCATTATCAACATCTTCACCAAAACTTAAACCTATGGAACTCGTTAGGACATCATCAACATCTCCACAACCACATTCTGAAGAATTAGAAGATCTTCAACTTACATCAACCACTTCTCCACAAATAAGTCTTGAAAACTTAGGACCCATGATAGTTCATTCTCTCCATCCAAAGATTCATGAACCTCAATACCATATCACCTCAATTATCAATACAACAATTGCAACATCAATTGTCACTTCACCAAGTGTTTCCACAATAATTGACTCCTCTCCACAATCATCACCACCTAAAGAAAGAATCTCATCCCCATCTTCAAGCTTAATAATTGACCCATCACATGACATAATTACCACTCTTCAACACTTGGATGAATCTATGTGGATTGATAAAACAAACACTCAAGATGACAACAATATGGTTTCAAACATCTACGACATTAGTAGCTTAGAAACTAAATGGCTTGCCTCCATCATGTCATCATCAAAACAAGCAAAATAGAAGTTTGTAATATCATCGCAATAATTACTTTTAAGATTTTATCGTCTCTAGGAACCTTCATGTGTAATCGTATGTTTGAGACTTTCGTCACAAACAAATTTTCAATATATAATTTTGCTCTAAAATATGATATCTTGTTTTGACACAAAAAGTAACTTGGGCATACAAGATAAACATCCTTTAAGATTAACCAATACTATAATCATAACACCTTATTAGTTCAACATTTTAGTTCTGCACCAAAACCTTG
Organism: Artemisia tridentata subsp. tridentata; assembly: GCA_021014915.2. NCBI lineage: Eukaryota > Viridiplantae > Streptophyta > Magnoliopsida > Asterales > Asteraceae > Artemisia > Artemisia tridentata. The sequence continues at coordinate 411,664,488 of CP139505.1, forward strand.
ATTCGAATTACTAAAACCAACTCAATAATTGTAAGTAAACCTTAGCTTGAACCTTCATTAGATCAAATCAACAAAAATTGACCAAATCAATTTTTTATCACACGGAACCAAAAGACTATAAAGACGGAACCAAAATTTTGGATCCGCCAAATCCGTAGGTACCAAGTTCAGTTTTTTACCATTTAGAAACCAAACAACCTTCTCATAGCCAACGAGTCTAGAATTTTCATCTCACAAATTCATCTTAAGTACCTTGAACACAATCATAGGATCTCATGATCTTCATTCTTAATTCATATCAAGCACGTCACTGTAAGTACAAACAGAACCTTCATTCCAACTTACTCTCTCAGCATATGATGTCATTTTCATCTACATATAGGTATCTAGTATTTCTAATTATTACATTTGAAATTTACAATTCCTAAGTAATCACTATCTTCACTCCATTCATGGTACGATTCATCATCTTTAGTAAATGATAATATCATAACCGTAACCATCTTCAATACCTTTATAGCATTTGCTATACATTAGAGTTTCTGAATTCATTGCATTCTTTAAAACCACCACCTTTCATCACCCCTTTCACTAATCATCAACCTCATGGATTAGTGAAAAACCTACTTGCATCAACCTTCAGTTATCAATTAAGCTATCACCAACACTAGCATTAACCTCAACTCATATCCTCATCATAGGCATTTGTTTTAGAACTCTTTATTTATTTCTAGGATATATCTGTATTATTATATCTGTAACATTATTTCGTAATTGTGACTTTTATCACAAAATTTATAATATCTATGAATGTGATGATTTATGCTAAATGAGTGATCAACATATTGCATATTATCATGTGAACTAACATTCCTATATTGCATACATTATATCTTGCATATGATTGCTTTAGGTACAAATTAACATCAGACACTTAGTTTGACTTTTTAAAGTCAAACATATTGAAAGGCTTGTTTGGAAGTACACTAAACAAGCATTCTACTTCTTCATTGAAGTCATTTCATAACTAACACTTCATTTGCAGCATATCATACCCTTCAATAGTATACGTTAGTACTCGAGAAGTGAGGAGTATACATCGAGGGGGAGCATCTCTTAAGCATCTCATATACTAACCGTTTGTTTTTGTAGATTCATGCATCATTACTCCATTTAGGGGGAGTATAAAACAAGGGGGAGCTATTCAAGTTCTCAAAATCGCATTCCGCCACGCACCGCTTCTTTTTGTTTCGACAAAAAGGGGGAGAAAGGAAAAATGATTAAGTTTGCATAATTAGTTCATACTAAGCTATTTTATAATAGTAATCGAAATTTGAATAACTAAAAACTTAATCTATATTTTTAAAAAGGGATTTAAACTATATTTACTTATTTGCTTAAAAATATAATTTGTGTTTTGTCATCAACAAAAAGGGGGAGATTGTTAATACAAATATCGTACTAAAAACGTTATTTATATTTTACGATCTTTGCTTAATGTTTTGTTCATGACAAACACAAAGTATATTCCTTAAGCAAATTATAAATACTAGTTAAAGACTTTTTCAAACACACCTTTTATATAACATGATCACTAACATTATATGAGTATTTCCTTTAATGGAAACTTTAGTTTAAAAGTTACTAAGTAATATCATGGTATACATCACAAATACAATCTTGGTAAGATTGTGTGATATCTTGGTTAGATATGCAAGCAACATAGTTGACATTTGAAGATCTTGGATGATATGGTAAGATACAACTAAGATATGGTAAGAGACAACTAATCCATAGCTGTCACCATCCCACGGATCCAAGTCCATACAAGGACGGATCCCTTCTGAGGGATCCGCCGGATCCGTGGGAGCCTTTCCTTGCTTGCCTATAAATAGCAGGCTTGGTATTTGATCTTTATAGAACTTAGTAAAGAAAACACATACATTCACTTTAGTTACTAACCACAGTAGTTATATATATATATATAGATGTTTCTTTTGTAGCAAAGAAGAGCAAGTATACAAGCTTCAAATAAGCAGACTGTTGTGAAGTTGTAGTATAGGTTCTGTGAAAACACTTTAAGTGTTTCTTATCATTTGTATCAGTTAGATCAGTAAGTGTGGTTAGTACTTTAGTCCTTAAAGTACAAAGAGTGTAGGGAGTGGTTGTACCCGTGTAAAGAACTCGACATCTAGCTTAGTGTCGGTAAAGTAAGTAGGCGACGTCAGGTTGGTTCTACCTTGTGAAAAGAACCCGGTGTTTAGCTTAGTACCGGAAAAGGAAGTAAGCGACGTGTAAAGGTTTTCTCCACCTTGAAGGGAGTTTGTTTCTTAGTGAAAGATATCTCTCGAGTAAGCAACTCGAGGAAGTGGAGTAGTGTAACCACTGTGAAAAATCCCTTATTTAAATAAACAATCTCTCAGAATAGTTATCCTTTTCTACGTGTGAATTTTTTTTTCCTGATTGTAAACTATTATCTTATGTGACGAAGATCACATCCCGAATAACCGTGCTTGCAACCCAATAATAGTTTTATGAAACCCTAAACTACCATAACAACATTTATGAAGAACAAAACCCTAGAATTACTAAAGTACAAATTATATGATTAATGTACAAGTGTCTAAAGCATAGAAACCCTAATTCCATAATAATTCCCGGTAAAACCCTAATTTCAGATAATTATGATTTTATGTACCAAACTTACAAAACCTAATTTATTTATATAAGATTTTTATAAAATATAAATGTATAAGTCATTTAAAGCTAGAGTACAAGTCCTTTATGCTTGAAACCATTTATTTATAAAATCTTTAATAAAACCTTATCTATATTTATTTTCAAAGCATAAATTACAAACCATTCATGCCTAACTTATATAAATTATTTTTCCTAAACTCATTAAATATTTTTACAAGTCTTTAAACCTAAAGTACAAGTACCCAATGCATATAAACTAAAAATTTCATTTATTTACTTTTAACTTAACAAAACTTAACATGTAATTTTCATAACTTAATAAATTATAAAAATTACATTTTTCTCATATTCTAAATTATAATACAACTCTATTAAACATATAGTACAACTCTTATAAGGCCAAATTGATTTCTCTTATATTATCCAAAATTTCGACCTAATATGTATAAAATATCCATCTTAAATTAAATCCTAAATAATATATACATAACTTAAACCCTAAACTAATTTAGTTACTATCTTTAAGTCCAAGATATAACCCAACATAGCCCTAAGTACCACCATGTCAAGCCCTAATCGAAACCCCCTCCTCAAATCTAATTCGTACACAACCATTATACAACTAAACAAACATATTTTCCATTTCCTGATAAAACCTTTCTCAAGTATTTCCTCACACTATCCCTCCTCCTCCATCACCCATGACATCACCAATAAAACACTTGTATAGTGTTAAGAAAAACACATCACCTCCTTCTTCTACTCCACGCCTTCCCTAGTTCCTTCCACCATTTCCCTTCTAGAAAATACATACTTGTAAGATCCTAAATAATCCACATCACTATTTCTCCCAAAACCCTACACGTCCAAACCTTTCCTCCATCCACTTGTCTTCCAACCAAATTCAGCCACATCACCCTATTTCCATCAGCCACGTCTTGCATATTTAGAAAACCCTAAACCGACCCTTCTATAAATAACAAACCTGTTTTCTTTTTCCTCATCATACCATTCGACAACCATAAAACACAGCCCCGTACCAATACCTTTCTGACCCCCAGCCTCACATACAATCCAAACACAAAACCCTAGCAAATCAAGGAGATAGGAGGAACACTGGAAAACCAAGGTTGAATCCATTCCAAACCATAAAACCCTAGTCGCCCATAAAACCTAAGTAAGTATACTAACTCTATTTTTATTCAGTCTATTTATGTTATTTATTCTTAAAAACATTTAAAAACATTGATACATACACATTAATAACATTTAAGATCATAAAAATATGTTTTCTTTGTTTCTTCGTGTTCAAACAGAAACATTCAACGCACCCTAGATACTTGAGGTTTTGATATAACAAATCATGAATCAGTAAAACATGTTAAAACTTATCTAATATACTGATAACATCCATAAAAATCTTGGTTAGAAAGGTTTAAAAATCAAAAACCCAGTCGAGTATTGTTTTTCTGTGTTTTCAGTCGAGTCACAAATCACCCCACAGCCCATGTTTTGATCTATAACTCGATCCCCAAATGACCTTTATAAATTCTGATTTTCGACACAACTAGAGTTAACCCAACAAACTAAGTTTAGGAAAAAGAATCATGAAAAATGATTAAGATTTGAAAAAGTTATCAAGTCTTAAACCTTCCCCTTTATCGCTAGTGATAGAAGCCAAAAATATCAGTTATTACTTTTTATTTTATGTCGACCCAACCTACTGACTTTGAACCTAGATATCTACTCTCACATGACCTTTATAAATTCTGGTTTTCGACATGTATAAAGACCCCCTAGCAAACTAATTATAGGAGAAAGAATCAGTTAAAAATATTGATCGAGTCAAAAGATATTGATTCTCAAAGTTTGCACAATATCGCTACTATAGAAACTTAAATCATCAGTTATTATTTCCAATAACAGTCGACCCAACAGCCCAGCTTTGAACCATGTTTTCGACTCCCATAGGATCTCTAAAAATTCTGCCCTTTTGGCATGTCCAAGTTTAACCAGCAAAAATTTATTTAGAAACAAGAATCATCAAAAATGATTAAGCGAGCTAGAAGTTATCGAGTCTTGAATTCTGCCCAAAACCTTTAATGTGGAACTTATATTACCAGTTATTGTTTTCACAAAATGTCGACCCAACTACCCAACTTCCCATCAGTTTTTCAACCCTTAAACCTTCTTTATAAAATCTCAAACTCGGGATTATTAAAAACGACCTAGCTAAATATTTTTAGGAAGAAAAAGTTTGAAAAACCATCGAGTGGTTTAAAAGATATTCGAGTCTAAAGATGTGACTATCGCTAGTTTAAAATTCAAATTCCAGTTTTATATTAAAACATGTTCGACCACCCGACTTTTGAAATATATTTCGAGTATCAAACGACTTCTATAAATTATGATCTTTGACATGTATAAAGTCGACCCAGCTGCCTTTTTATAGAAACTAAGAACATGAAAAACCATCTCGTATTCGCTTAGATAAACAAGTCCAAAACTCTAGCTAAATCATAATTTTCAAATTTTCATTTAATAAGAGTTTAATAGGATTGATTTCGTAAATATTCATTAACAAAGGTCATTTTTACAAATAACATATACCAAGGATAGAAAATGTCATTTTTGAAACCTAAGGGTAGAAACTGTCATTTTCCAAAAGTCCAGGGTATAAACCGTCATTTGACCAAACCTTAGGGATTAAAGAGTAACTTTTCGTAACTAATAATTTTATCATTTTCACTTTTATTTTCCGACCTAATAATCATAATACGTTTATTTTAATTACGAACCAACGAACATAGGATATAATAAACAAATAGACAAACATAAGAACAAAAGAAGTAAATAACGAAACGAAACGAATAAAGGAATTATAATCAATCGAAATGATTACTAAATATTGACATAACAACCCAGGTTGCAAGCCGGAGACGTTTATCAACTGTATTTCCTTTTGTTTTCCATCCAGATTGATCAGGTGAGTTTATAGTCCCACTTTTTACTTACGTGTTTTCCAAATATGTGGGGAGATACATGCTATTAAATCGAACACAAGTATTTTCCTGATTGTTATTGCACTAGGCTAACTGTTCGTTATTATTGAGATTGAATTATTTATTTAAAAGACCCTCATATCATGCACCATTAGTCACCTGCTGGGTGAGCGCGAATATATGAATAGATCTATTGGCCTGACGACCCATTTGTTCTAACCGGATGGATATCTTCGTGGTAGTCGGTTAGGCAGATGCATTATATTTGATATCTTTAACTCGGGGGCGAGACCACTCTCATTTCAATCATGTTTGTGGAACCTGGAAACTGTTAACGCATTGCGTGTCATGAGGTTTAGTGCAATATTTTTGAATTACGATATAACTGATTTCTCATATTTTGGCTTGTGTTCAAACTGATTATAATTTTAAACACTATAGATTCACTCAACCTTTGTGTTGACTTTTTAAGCATGTTATCTCAGGTATTTAGAAGTATGGATATTGGCATGGAGCGGCGGTGGACTTTCTTCTTAAAATAAAAGAGTGTCCACTTTGTTATCATTCAATAGATAATGTAAATTTTATCATGTATTTCTGAACCTCCCTCTGGGACCTATCTTATGTACTCTGATATTTAATAAATGAATGATAACAATTTATTAAAAACGTCTCTTTTCGAGTCGTTTTCTATTTCCATAACTGTGAACCATGAAGTAACACCCAAGGCTTATATTCCGCTGCGTATCTCGAAAATGGGGGTGTTACAGATTGGTATCAGAGCTTGTGGTTATAGAGAACCAAATGTTTTCAAACATTGGACTATAACCGGTTTTCACAAAAACTTAACCAGAGTCCTCCGTGCCACGCCATTACTGAAACGTTATTTGTATGTAAGTTGTTGTTAATCGTTTAAACTACATAAATAGAATAATTATAACTATAAAGTGGTTACAGAATCCTGATTCCCCTATCCAATCTATCCCACTCATGTCTAGGCTAGGACATCAAGATGAAACCTTACTTAGAGCCTTATCCAATTAGGATCCTTTATACTAAAACTTCGTACTCTTGACATTTCACCTTTAGTTTCTTTCCCTAATGTTATTAATTTCTTATAATTATTATTTGCAAATTATTAACAGTACCATGTCTCCCGAAACCCCTAAAGTTAATCAAACCACCCCAAACCTCACTCTAGATAACAGTTCCTTCCCACAAACTCCAACCATAGACAACCGACCAACTGGTAACATATTAAAGTGACGGAAACTAGGACCACTATTGAAAACAAGGAACCCAAGTATCCATATTAGAGACACAAAATTCTTAACCTACCACGTGCTGTGTTAATAAGAGACGTTGCATTAATTGTTTTGGTAAAACAATTAATCAAGTTATTAATATCATGTTATAACCCAACATACCAAGACCCACTAGGCTATAACCAAAAGAAATTCCCTCTAGGATAAAATTTCGGAAGAGAACTTGATGAATGAAGAGAAAATCGCTGAACCTTAGCTTTTATTAGTTTGTTCCTTACCCAGAATAAATATACATCCTCATTAGCATGATTGTCAAACTGAAAAGTTAACTCAGAAGAGTTTCTGGTACCCACTAAATCAGATTTATACCTATCAGCTTCTGTACAATATCTTGGCCACGAGATATGTAGCATGAATATGACGCTTATACTAGTCTGTTATATATATAACAAATTAGTACAAGTTATTTATGACTATATGTGGTCTTGATTTTGCTGTATTTTGCTGTATATGGTATCGGTTGATGTGGACCAGTGATGATCATCTCACCTACACGTATGATAATTGGACATGTTGTGATCTTATGATTATCATGAGTTTTACCTTGATGATCTAACATGGACAAAATATAAACGCATGTCTTATTGTGGTAATAATAAACCTAGAAAGAATAACCAAACCTACCATTACCCGTACCCTAGGATAACCAAAAGCGAAAACTCAATGATAGAAAAATCATCACCTTAACTTAAGGATTTCCCGACCTAGAAATTAGGCAAGATATTACCGCTAAAAAAAAAAAAAAAAAAAAAAAAAAAAAAAAAAAAATCTTGATGATAGAAAACTCTAAAACCAATAGGAAAACCAAGGCTGGTGCAGAAGAAAACTAGAATTCATTAAGAAATCCCAACCATATCCTAGAATGACTTAGAATTTAAACAGAAGATAAATCCCTGTAGGAGATAAATAAATTGAGGTTTAGAAACACTCTAAGTTGTAATCCCTTTTCAAATCTTACTTGGGTTACGATGGATGTAATCTAAGTAAAACAATTACTTTTCTGCTATATAAACCCTCATTTTGTAATAAAACTCCATAATAAATTCATCTTCTATTTCATTTATTCTGCCCATAGGTATTTCGTAGCCCTCCACTATTATACCATTAGAAATTAGGTTTATTCCTAACTAATCAATAGACGGATCTATCCTGTAGAAACCCTAGAAAAACTTTAAGATTTATTTCGAGGATTACCTTGGTATCACCATAGAGATTCTTGACTTACCACCGTAGTATGAATAAAATTTTTCTTAATCTTTTGAAACATATTTATGAAGTCATTTTATAAAAACAAAACGTTGAACACCATCTAAAACAATTTGAAAAATATAAAATACCACCACAACTGGACCAAATATCACATCATTCGGTCCTCAGTTTTGCATAGTCTGGCCAACTATGTCTAAACTAGGAAGAATCATGTCATAATTGGCACAGTTATCTTTTCAAATTTTCTAATAACAATTTTCATTCCAAATTAAAATATTGAAAAATCTTTCATAACATATCACTTTTGATTTGATATAATAAAAGCCTACCACTACTACTCATTACCACTAGGATAAGAAATTAACAAGAATTGAGGATAGAAAAACCTTAAGAATTATGATAAACCCAAAACAATACAAATTTCATTAGGAATCTTGGAAGATAAAACATAGTTAACAACGGAAATACTAAAATTACAAGGATTACATAATTTCATTAAGGATTACCTAGGAAACATACAAAGACCTAATAAAAGACATAGATATTACAATTTAAACTAGGAATCATGAAAATTCATACAAAGCGAAATGACTAGCATTGGAAGTACTAAGGTTACAATGATTACAAGATAGGGAATAGATTCGCTAATAGGTTGACCCATCATAAAAACGAGGATCGCCACCAACATCACAATAGCTAGAGCCACAACAGGATGAAGAATCTTGACTATCCTGCGTAGTAAGTACCACGAGACTAAATATTAGGCATAAATAAGATTTATTGAGGATTACATAGAAAAACAACCCTTACCCCCATATCTTGTCAACCCCGATAGCAAAAACCACAATGGGCATAAGGACCGCAAGGACACAAACTAGGAACGTATGATCTTCATTCGGTACATAAGCCAAATAGGAAATCGCAAGGACCACGTAGACAATTGCTAGGAATGTAACGAGGTGCGGCATTTTGAGGTTTTTAGGAGAAAATTTGATGGTGAAAGAATGAGGATTAGAAATGAGGTATTTATAGGGAGGATGTGACCGTTATTTTGGAACGTTGGAATCACTATTCGAATCTGACCGTTGCATAGTGGTTAATTAGGTGGCAAAACATTCAAATTTAATTCATCCAGTAGGAAAAAGACTGACCAAACTACGTTCCCTTAGGTATCAAATGGAAATCCCTAGACGACTCTACTAGGCCAAAACTATAATTGAGGATTTAGCAATGAAGTAATATTTTGGAGACATAGGACGTAAGAATAAAATAATATCATATTATTTTATTTTTAACTTGAGGCATTTTAAGCATATCAACCTCCTATCGCAACCTATTCTCAAATTTCCTATTCAGATTAGAAATCTAGGCCTGATAATTCCTATACTTCCCTTTTCCCAATTTCCTCAACCAACACAGACTGAATCTCGGGACGAGATTCCCTTGACGGTGGGTGACTGTAACCACTGTGAAAAATCCCTTATTTAAATAAACAATCTCTCAGAATAGTTATCCTTTTCTACGTGTGAATTTTTTTTTCCTGATTGTAAACTATTATCTTATGTGACGAAGATCACATCCCGAATAACCGTGCTTGCAACCCAATAATAGTTTTATGAAACCCTAAACTACCATAACAACATTTATGAAGAACAAAACCCTAGAATTACTAAAGTACAAATTATATGATTAATGTACAAGTGTCTAAAGCATAGAAACCCTAATTCCATAATAATTCCCGGTAAAACCCTAATTTCAGATAATTATGATTTTATGTACCAAACTTACAAAACCTAATTTATTTATATAAGATTTTTATAAAATATAAATGTATAAGTCATTTAAAGCTAGAGTACAAGTCCTTTATGCTTGAAACCATTTATTTATAAAATCTTTAATAAAACCTTATCTATATTTATTTTCAAAGCATAAATTACAAACCATTCATGCCTAACTTATATAAATTATTTTTCCTAAACTCATTAAATATTTTTACAAGTCTTTAAACCTAAAGTACAAGTACCCAATGCATATAAACTAAAAATTTCATTTATTTACTTTTAACTTAACAAAACTTAACATGTAATTTTCATAACTTAATAAATTATAAAAATTACATTTTTCTCATATTCTAAATTATAATACAACTCTATTAAACATATAGTACAACTCTTATAAGGCCAAATCGATTTCTCTTATATTATCCAAAATTTCGACCTAATATGTATAAAATATCCATCTTAAATTAAATCCTAAATAATATATACATAACTTAAACCCTAAACTAATTTAGTTACTATCTTTAAGTCCAAGATATAACCCAACATAGCCCTAAGTACCACCATGTCAAGCCCTAATCGAAACCCCCTCCTCAAATCTAATTCGTACACAACCATTATACAACTAAACAAACATATTTTCCATTTCCTGATAAAACCTTTCTCAAGTATTTCCTCACACTATCCCTCCTCCTCCATCACCCATGACATCACCAATAAAACACTTGTATAGTGTTAAGAAAAACACATCACCTCCTTCTTCTACTCCACGCCTTCCCTAGTTCCTTCCACCGTTTCCCTTCTAGAAAATACATACTTGTAAGATCCTAAATAATCCACATCACTATTTCTCCCAAAACCCTACACGTCCAAACCTTTCCTCCATCCACTTGTCTTCCAACCAAATTCAGCCACATCACCCTATTTCCATCAGCCACATCTTGCATATTTAGAAAACCCTAAACCGACCCTTCTATAAATAACAAACCTGTTTTCTTTTTCCTCATCATACCATTCGACAACCATAAAACACAGCCCCGTACCAATACCTTTCTGACCCCCAGCCTCACATACAATCCAAACACAAAACCCTAGCAAATCAAGGAGATAGGAGGAACACTGGAAAACCAAGGTTGAATCCATTCCAAACCATAAAACCCTAGTCGCCCATAAAACCTAAGTAAGTATACTAACTCTATTTTTATTCAGTCTATTTATGTTATTTATTCTTAAAAACATTTAAAAACATTGATACATACACATTAATAACATTTAAGATCATAAAAATATGTTTTCTTTGTTTCTTCGTGTTCAAACAGAAACATTCAACGCACCCTAGATACTTGAGGTTTTGATATAACAAATCATGAATCAGTAAAACATGTTAAAACTTATCTAATATACTGATAACATCCATAAAAATCTTGGTTAGAAAGGTTTAAAAATCAAAAACCCAGTCGAGTATTGTTTTTCTGTGTTTTCAGTCGAGTCACAAATCACCCCACAGCCCATGTTTTGATCTATAACTCGATCCCCAAATGACCTTTATAAATTCTGATTTTCGACACAACTAGAGTTCACCCAACAAACTAAGTTTAGGAAAAAGAATCATGAAAAATGATTAAGATTTGAAAAAGTTATCAAGTCTTAAACCTTCCCCTTTATCGCTAGTGATAGAAGCCAAAAATATCAGTTATTACTTTTTATTTTATGTCGACCCAACCTACTGACTTTGAACCTAGATATCTACTCTCACATGACCTTTAAAAATTCTGGTTTTCGACATGTATAAAGACCCCCTAGCAAACTAATTATAGGAGAAAGAATCAGTTAAAAATATTGATCGAGTCAAAAGATATTGATTCTCAAAGTTTGCACAATATCGCTACTATAGAAACTTAAATCATCAGTTATTATTTCCAATAACAGTCGACCCAACAGCCCAGCTTTGAACCATGTTTTCGACACCCATAGGATCTCTAAAAATTCTGCCCTTTTGGCATGTCCAAGTTTAACCAGCAAAAATTTATTTAGAAACAAGAATCATCAAAAATGATTAAGCGAGCTAGAAGTTATCGAGTCTTGAATTCTGCCCAAAACCTTTAATGTGGAACTTATATTACCAGTTATTGTTTTCACAAAATGTCGACCCAACCACCCAACTTCCCATCAGTTTTTCAACCCTTAAACCTTCTTTATAAAATCTCAAACTCGGGATTATTAAAAACGACCTAGCTAAATATTTTTAGGAAGAAAAAGTTTGAAAAACCATCGAGTGGTTTAAAAGATATTCGAGTCTAAAGATGTGACTATCGCTAGTTTAAAATTCAAATTCCAGTTTTATATTAAAACATGTTCGACCACCCGACTTTTGAAATATATTTCGAGTATCAAACGACTTCTATAAATTATGATCTTTGACATGTATAAAGTCGACCCAGCTGCCTTTTTATAGAAACTAAGAACATGAAAAACCATCTCGTATTCGCTTAGATAAACAAGTCCAAAACTCTAGCTAAATCATAATTTTCAAATTTTCATTTAATAAGAGTTTAATAGGATTGATTTCGTAAATATTCATTAACAAAGGTCATTTTTACAAATAACATATACCAAGGATAGAAAATGTCATTTTTGAAACCTAAGGGTAGAAACTGTCATTTTCCAAAAGTCCAGGGTATAAACCGTCATTTGACCAAACCTTAGGGATTAAAGAGTAACTTTTCGTAACTAATAATTTTATCATTTTCACTTTTATTTTCCGACCTAATAATCATAATACGTTTATTTTAATTACGAACCAACGAACATAGGATATAATAAACAAATAGACAAACATAAGAACAAAAGAAGTAAATAACGAAACGAAACGAATAAAGGAATTATAATCAATCGAAATGATTACTAAATATTGACATAACAACCCAGGTTGCAAGCCGGAGACGTTTATCAACTGTATTTCCTTTTGTTTTCCATCCAGATTGATCAGGTGAGTTTATAGTCCCACTTTTTACTTACGTGTTTTCCAAATATGTGGGGAGATACATGCTATTAAATCGAACACAAGTATTTTCCTGATTGTTATTGCACTAGGCTAACTGTTCGTTATTATTGAGATTGAATTATTTATTTAAAAGACCCTCATATCATGCACCATTAGTCACCTGCTGGGTGAGCGCGAATATATGAATAGATCTATTGGCCTGACGACCCATTTGTTCTAACCGGATGGATATCTTCGTGGTAGTCGGTTAGGAAGATGCATTATATTTGATATCTTTAACTCGGGGGCGAGACCACTCTCATTTCAATCATGTTTGTGGAACCTGGAAACTGTTAACGCATTGCGTGTCATGAGGTTTAGTGCAATATTTTTGAATTACGATATAACTGATTTCTCATATTTTGGCTTGTGTTCAAACTGATTATAATTTTAAACACTATAGATTCACTCAACCTTTGTGTTGACTTTTTAAGCATGTTATCTCAGGTATTTAGAAGTATGGATATTGGCATGGAGCGGCGGTGGACTTTCTTCTTAAAATAAAAGAGTGTCCACTTTGTTATCATTCAATAGATAATGTAAATTTTATCATGTATTTCTGAACCTCCCTATGGGACCTATCTTATGTACTCTGATATTTAATAAATGAATGATAACAATTTATTAAAAACGTCTCTTTTCGAGTCGTTTTCTATTTCCATAACTATGAACCATGAAGTAACACCCAAGGCTTATATTCCGCTGCGTATCTCGAAAATGGGGGTGTTACAAGTAGGGCAAGGATAAGGATCTCTTGCAAACTGAACCACTATAAACACTTGTGTTATGTGGTTTGATCTTTCATCTCTTTATCTCTAGTTTATATTGTGTGATAACTTAATTTGTGAATGTTTACCTATAACTAACAAATTAAACAAAAGAAACGGCAAAAACTATTCAACCCCCCTTCTAGTTTTCCACAGAGATGTTGGATCCACCGATGTGGAAGGTTTGTCAACTATGCCATCCACCATTTCGTGTACAAATTAATTTTCAATAGCTTCAACCAAAAAAACTAACAGAATTCTTTTCTGATGTGGAGGATCAAATTTAATTGCAACCACATAGCATACTAAGAATAACTTCGGCTCTTGATACCACTTGTTGTGGAATAACCGCGATAATATCCCACCGACTAGGTAAAGAGTGTAAATGTTTAAGCACCACAACTATACCTCAAACTAACTTATTGAAAATTAAGCAATACCAAAATTAACAAGAGAATGTAACACCAAACTTTCTTATATATTTCTAAGAAATATATTACAAGCTTAGATTTAAAAAAAAAAAAAAAAAAAAAAAAAAAAAAAAAAAAAAAAAAAACCTACAACAAAGGAAGAGAGAACACTACAAGATTGCTTGTATGTGTGTTTTGGTGTGCCTGAAAACAAAAACTAAGCCTTCTATTTATAAGCTTCAAATGAGAGATCAAGTTACCAAGTTTGCATACAAGTGGATGAGATCTTGCAAATCTTCTGACTTGCATATCTTGAAAAATCTTGCATATCTTAAGATTCCATATCTTTCTAAGATATCATATCTTATATTATTATTGAGCCAATATTTAACATTTGTCGTCAAATTGGGCATAACATCCGCAGATGAACGCTGAAGAAAAAAAAGGCAAGGAACTAGGTGTTGAACAAGGCCGGCTCAAGGGAGGTGCAATCCGTGAAATGGCACATGCCCCCTTTTTATCAGGGCCACATTCAATTATGTCTATATGATTTTTAAAAATACTATATATCATATTCCCATTGTTTTTGGTTTGCTAGCTAACATCAATACCATGAGGCTAATTTATTTTAATAAAAAATGTATCCACATACCATAGTTAATAACCAATATCCGATTTAGAGAAAAAAGAAGCACACTTGATTATTACGAGTATATGATAATCATTCCATTGAAATTGAGTGAATTTCATTCAACTCTATTGTGAACGTCAATATATTTACCATATTACAAGAAATTGACTTTGTGGTCCGCCAGTAATTATGTTCATAATTTTTGCGTTTAACAGGCCCTCTTATGTTCAAGATTAATAAGATGAGGAATAAAGATTGGACGATTAGTTACTGAAACAAAAGATATAAAATAACGAGTAGTTACATTTTCTATTTTTAATAACTTTTATGTTTGATGAACAAATCTTGTGTTTAGGGTTTTGATAGGTTTATCATTTTGATTAATGTATGACAAATCTATCTATATTATAAAGTTGAATTTTTGGGGAGTAATAACTTGACTTTTGATGTAAATTAATTCAATAAGTTTTAAGGCATTGTTTTAAATAGCCCTAAATATAGTCATTATTATGCGGGAAAACTTTGGTAAAAAAAAAAATCTATATTAGACCATGTGTAGTGGTGTGTAAGAGAGAGTGGGGCGTTTTGCGCCATGTGGCAGTGTGGGCCATGCTGAGGCTTGGTTGAAAAAGTGGTGTAGTGGTAGTAGGGGCGTTTAGCGCCATGTGTCACCATTTTTATTTTGTTTTTTTTTGTTTTTTTAATCACTAAACACTGATTAAAAAAAGTAGTTGGCCTAAAAAAAAATAAAGAATTATAGTATTTGCACGGGTACAGAATGAGATCAACACCAGCAAAGGGTAAATTTTTCACTTGAATAAATGAAGAAACCAAAAGCAACCACTGGGTAACCAAAATACCACTAAATTCTTCCATGGCTTCTTCTTCCCAAAATAAATGAAGAAACCAAAAGCAACCAGCAAAGGGTAAATTCCTCCATGGCTTCTTTTTCCCAAAATACCACTAAATCAAATAGATTTATATCCTCATTTTGAGCAAAATCAAATACCACAACCAATTAGAAGCAAGGGCGCTGACGTGGAAGGCAAAACGCCTCCCAACTTTTTTCACAAACCGCGCCCCATCGTAGTGGGGTTGGGGGCGTTTTTGGGCGTGATCGGGCAAAAAAAGGGGCTTAAAACGCCCCAGTACGCATGGTCTTATAAAGTTGAGTTTTAGGGGAGTAATAACTTGACATTTGATGTGACTTAATGCTATAAGTTTTGAGACATTGTTTTAAATAGCCATAAATATAGTCATTATTATGCGGCAAGCTTTTGCTAAAAAAGAGAATAAAATAAAAGTAAGGTCTTAACAACTTTTATCTCAAGTCTTAACATGCTTTCTAGAGATATTAATGTAGCCGAGCTATTTAATCCTATTAACTGCCACTTTTATTTCAAAAGCAACAGATTTAAGAATGAACCAGTTTTGTATGGGACGTGTTATAAGAACCCTCTCTACCCATAGGTCCCGCCTATTTTTGATAGAATGTACAATCCGACAAAGCAGACAGTACAAGCGGCGGCAGCAGTAAAGTCAACACACCCTCTCTACCAGGGAGGGTCATTATAACCCAACCTGTTTTGTATAGTTTGGCTTGGTTTTGGTCTAAATCGAAAAAAAAATAAAATAATTCTGATTACGGCTTTTCACAAAGAGAAATGATTAGGATACCTAAAAACATGGGTAATTGTATGACTAAAACTCTGTGACAACAGTTTATTGGTTTGTGAATATTGTGTTAGAGTTATGGAAAAATATTAAATCGTGTATGACTAGAATCGAATACGGGACCTTGGGATTGCACATTTTACGTATGAATGATTAATGTAAATAATTAACATATATAAACGTTATGTATTTAATTATTTGAACACGAAATAACGACTAACGGACGTTAAGTAATAAACGGAATTGACTAACGACCGTTAATGAATAAAGTGTTGATCCCAGTTGAGCTTCACGATCTTATTAATTACTTTAGATAAATCTAAAGCAATCAGTATAGAAACTGATCTTGAATTGTATATCAAATATTATGCGGAACTTAATATTTGATCTTAAGAAGAATTAAACACAAAACGAATTCTCAAACAACACTTCAATATATTAATACGATTGCTCGATAGCAATAGGGTTACAAGAAACCTTGAAGTGTAAAGCAATAATGATACGTATATCTAACCTAACCCTAGATCCTCCTTTTATAGCGTAAGGAGTCCTAGTCGGTTTACAAGACTTTCTATACAAGAAAAATATCTTTACGTATCTTTTCTATACTTATCCTTAACATACTATACATATCTAATAAGCAGCAGAGTAACTAGTCTAGCAGCAGAGTCTTCGTGGGCTAGCAGCAGAGTTACACTTTGCTTATTCTTCCAAACCAGCAGAGTTACAAACAGCAGAGTCATTGTACTAATCAGCAGAGTTACTTAACTGATCAGCAGAGTTATACTTAGTGTATTTCTCGAATCAGCAGCATCTTTAGACCCAACAATCCTCCCCTAAACTTGATATTTTTCTTCAAAAATCATCAAGTTTCCTTTAAACCCAGCTAATCACCAGGAGGATGCTTCCAAACTCTTTACTGTTTTGAGGTCTTTGATTCCAGCACTTTTCTATACCTCTCCACTAACTCAAAAGCTTGATGATCTGATAAGAATGGTCTTTGCAAACTCAGCATTCCAGGTTGTAGCATATTAGTCAGAAGAGCAGTATTCTTGAACACAGGATAATCTTTCTCTGTTAACATGTACAAACACAAACCATTACTTCCAGTCAATGCATGTACTCCACATGATTGATATAGATACCATCTGATAACTTTGCTTGAACTTATCACATTCTTCCAATCAAGACTTCTTTCATCAGGTTCAAACATATTCTTCAAATAGTAATAGTTGAGTCTTTCATGCACCACCTCTGGTCTAGTATCACCATAATTCATCTTGTAAAGATTCCAGAGTTGTAGAATATCATCCCTATCCATGTAGTGCAACATTTGAGAAAAACTGATATATCCCACATTTGAACCATTTGATCTCTTAATCCCCCAGCATGCTTGACTACCATCTAGAACATCATGTGAGTATGAAATGATTGGGTATTTTGTTGACAAAGGAACTACATTAAGTAACTCAGGTTCTTCTTGAGGTTTATGAACTGTGAGATCCATAATTCTTTTCATATCATCTGCAGTCACTTCTTCAAAATTATGCTCATCACTATCCTCTTTCTCTGAATCACTCATCACTACTGACTCAGTCTTTCTCTTCTTTCTAGCCACCTGCTTTATTCTTCTACCATATCTCTTTACACCAACAGAGGATTCAGTCATTACTTCAGCTTCAACAATAACTTTTTTCTTCTTTTCAACATCAGATACAATGGGCTTTGTAACACTTGACTCAGGATTCATGTAAGCATTTGGTGCTACTTTAACTCTTGTAAGCTTAGCAACCTCATCATCATTCAATGGATCAATTTTGCATTCCATCTCCTTCCTTGCTGCTTCATACTTCTTTTCAACATCTTCATATGACAAAAGTTTTAAATCTTTTAATTTCCAATTCTTCATATGTCTCAGATAATATTCTTGATGAGTTCTAAGTTCCCTTCTTGTAGGAGGTTTAAGCGCTTTCTTTTTCTTCCTCTGATTGACCAACTTCTTCTTCTGTTTTGCTTTAAACTCTTCCAAGAAGTCAAACTCATTTATAGCAGCAAAATCATCTTGTAACTCTTCTTTCACTTTAACCCATTTGATAGCAGCCTCATTACTTGCTTGTTCATCTTCCCAGTTTTCAAGTAATGCTTTGGTTTTTGCCTCATTCTCAACCAGCTGCCTTTTTCTTTCAAGTTCTTTTTGCTCATCTTCTTCTACTAATTTTCTTGCAGCATCAGAATCATACCTAGATTGATCCTCTTTTGGCCAGAATTCAAAAGGAATATGTCATGGGTAAGGGTCATCTAATTTGCCTTTACCTTTACCAGTGTATGTTGGTTGTGAAGGTTTAGACACTGGTTCAGGTTCTCTTATAGTAACTCCTTTGGCTTTTGGTCTTGTAGGCTGTGGTGTAGGATTAGGTGAAATTTCTTTTGGTGCAGGTGTTTTGTTTCCAAGGTTAAGCAATACTTGGGCTAAGGGCATTGTGTCTTCATCAAATTCACCAGCAGAGTGATTTAGCCCATCAGCAGAATTCTTTCTTCCATCACCAGAAAGTTCTGCATTAACAGCAGAGTCAACCTCCCCTGAAGTTTTGAGTACCTCCCCTGAACCTGCTGCATCCTTCTGATCATTCCTCCCCTGTTTGGAAGCATCCTCTTCCAAACATGGTTTGGAACCTTTCTTCAACCTCCCCTCAAGATGAGTAACCCTGATCTTAAGTCTTCTTATCTCAGCACCTTGAGAAGCTTTGACTGTGGATAACTCCTTTCTAAGACTAATAACCTCCTGTGACAATTTTGTACAAGTATTCGTCAATTCCTGTAATTGTTTCATGATATCCTCACAACTTCGGTCTGTGTAACCTGACCCGAGAGGTTGATCACTGGAATTGGCATTTTGTACAGGGGTTTTAACCGTCAAATCATCTTTTCCAAGTTCAATGCTAGCCTCAACACTTCGACCTGTGTGACCTGGTCCGAGAGGTGTATCATAGGCATTGTCATTTTGTACATCAGTGTCCATCAATTCATGTGTTTCATCTCTGTCCTCATCACTTCGAGATGTGTTACCTTCTCCGAGAGGTGAATCTTTGGACACAAACTCAGTCTCAACCCTAGGTTGAACAGCTGAGCCCCCCTTATAGCACCAGAAAAACCTTTCCCAGGCTTCTTCAGAAAAGCAAACATCTTGATAGCCATCCTGCTACTAGGCTCAATATGGGTATGTTCCAAAGGTTCTTTAAGTTGACTATTGATAATGAGCTGCACAAACCTTGGATACAAATAAAACTTCTTCTTAACAAACTTCTTCATACCCTCAAAAATCATTGAAGAAAAATCAAATGGTTGCCCAGTAGCCAAACAAACTAAGGACATGGCTTGAGAAGCACTAAACTCATTCCATCCTCCTACTTTGGGAAACAAGCAGTGTTGAAGAGTATGTAACAAAAACTTCCAATGTGGACAGAGCAGACCTTTATAAAAAGTACCAGTATTTTCAGGCCTCTCATACCCAATTCCCTCAAGCTCAGATAAAATAACCTCAGTAGTAAAATTAGGTGGTGTTGGAATACCTGATAGACGAAGGGTTCTCTTAATGGTTGTCTCACTAACCACAATTGTTTCTCCATCTACACTACCTATTAACCTTTCGTCCCCGTCGAGTTTATCTAACTTAACAGTTGACCAATACTGGTGCATATGTGATTTAATAATAGGTGGATCAACTGTTAAAGCATACCTTAGTCTAGATGCACTAAGAAAATCCATAACTTCATGAAATCCGGCGGCTGCTGAAACCTTACTAAGAAATGCAATCTGATTATGCTCTTTCGGAAACTTTCGTCTAGCCATTATGATTTGGGGGTTTTGGATGAAATGATATGAATTAATGTTCTTGGGAGAGAATCGAATATAATTTTGAGCAATTAAAAGTTAATGAGATCGAAATGGTGTGTGATACCGTTTTGATCTAATTAGGTTTTAAGACGCGCCAAAATTTTCAATAATACCCCTTTACTTTCAAACTCAACAGCAGAGTTATGAAAGGTTTGACCAAAAGTCAACTTTCCCAAAAACTTCAAATTTAATCCCCCAAGCAGCTTAAGTACACCACCAACTCCTCATTAAATTCTATAAATCCCTCATTCGCTTAACAAATCCCCAATTTCACAAACCCTAAATCAAAATCAACTAACCATGAGTGCATCCAAAGCTCCAATCATCGACATATCATCAGATTCATCTTCAGACGATTCTCAAGGATGGGCAAATTACTTCCCACCAAGTTCATCCGCAGCACAACACAAAGGTAAAGCAGTTGTGGAAGAAGAATACTCTGACCCACTTCCATCGACACCATCTTCCTTTATAGATTCAAGCGATGATGAAGAAACAAAAGCATGGCCAAAATCCATGACATACTACCAAGATTCTTGGGAAATCGATTTGCCTAACCATCCTTTGAGTGTCGAGCTTCAGCGACAAATGGAGAATGCTGCTGCCGCCTTTGCGAAGAGTGTCAATCTGCCTTGTCCAAAGCCAAGTACAGCAGAGCAGGAACCCCCTGTTCCCAAGAAGAAGCAGCAGAAGAAACAAGCTCCATCTACAAGTCAACAGCAGAGTCCACCACCAAGACCAGTGGTACTTGCACTTCCTTGCAAGCAAGTGTCTGATCTTATGGGAACCAGAGGACCTCGCAGCAAGGTTATGCCTGACTAGGGATAAGTTTGTTTATGTTGTGAAAACTTGGGCCTTTTTGTCTTATGAACTTGTTTTGAATAGCATGGATGTATGGAAATTGTATGTTGTACTTTTTCCTTTATAATCAATGAACTTTCTCTTTCCATGCTTTTACTTGATTGTGTATTCATGAATATCTGCAAAAGGTTAGTAGCAAACCACAAACACAAGCAAGAATATTCCAAAATAGCAGCAGAGTAGGCATAGCAACAAACAACAAAACAGCAAGCAATGTAAGAAACAGCAAACTTTGACTAAACACCAGACAATGACTAAACAACAGCACAAATCCTTACAAAATTTTACAAAAACATACAGAGATAAGATGTTTAAAGATTTAAAGATTGATCATGCCAATACTAGCAACTAAAAACTGAAACCTACTTATATCAAAACATTTTGTAAGTAGATCTGCAACATTATTGTCAGTATGTATTTTAACCACTTGAATTAACTTTTTCTCATAACAATCTCTAATAAAATGATGTCTTATCTCTATGTGTTTTGTTTTAGAATGAAAAACAGGATTTTTAATAATACACATTGTGCTGTTGTTGTCAATGTAAATTTTGGTGTTCATGAAATTGTACCCATAATCCAGCAGTTGGTTCTGAATCCAGAGCACTTGTCCACAGCAGCTAGAAGCAGCAACATATTCTGCTTCAGTAGTTGAGTTAGCCACAACAGTCTGTTTCTTGCATTGCCATGAGATTAGCCTATGACCAAGGTATTGACAGCCTCCAGTGGTTGACTTTCTATCCATAGTAGCTCCAGCATAGTCACTATCTGAGTATGCTATCAAGTCAAAGGGTGAATTATTCGGATACCAAAGTCCCAATTTAGGTTGACCCTTTAGGTACCTAAAAATTCTTTTGACTACTTCCAAGTGTGAAACTTTTGGGGACACTTGAAATCTAGCACAAGCACACACAGAAAACATGATATCTGGCCTTGAAGCAGTCAGATACATCAATGAACCAATCATTGATCTTTAAAGATGTACATCAACCTCTACCCCATCTTCATCCTTGAGCAAAGGTTTGTTTTTATCCATTGGAGTCTTAGCTGCCTTCACATCCTTGAAACCAAATTTCTTCAACAAATCAGCCACATACTTGTCTTGGCTAATAAAAATCCCATCTGATTTCTGCTTAACTTGAAGTCCCAAGAAGAAAGTGAGTTCACCCATAGAACTCATCTCAAACCTGTTGTGCATTAGCTTTTCAAATCCTTCACATAACACCTTATTTGTAGACCCAAAAATGATATCATCTACATAAACCTGAACAAGTAGGATATCCTTTTTGTCTTTCTTAATGAACAATGTTTTATCAATGGTTCCTCTGCAAAAACCATTATTCAACAAATATGTGGATAAGGTGTCATACCAAGCTCTAGGAGCTTGATGTAGTCCATACAGTGCTTTCTTCACTTTGTAGACCCTATCAGGATACTTAGGATCTTCAAACCCAGGTGGTTGCATCACATATACTTCTTCAGGAATCTTTCCATACAAGAAAGCACTTTTCACATCCATTTGATACACAGGAAAATTCTTAAATGAGGCATATGCCAAAAATAGTCTGATAGCCTCAATTCTTGCAACTGGGGCAAATACCTCATCATAATCTATTCCTTCTTCCTGAGTGAATCCCTGAGCCACTAATCTAGCCTTGTTTCTGATAACAATTCCTCTCTCATCTCTTTTGCATCTGAACACCCATTTAGTACCAATTGCTCTTTTTCCATTAGGCAAATCCACCAATGTCCAGACTTCTTGAAGCTTGAACTGCAGCAACTCCTCTTGCATAGCTTCAACCCAACTTTCATCTTTCATAGCCTTGTGAATAGTTTTGGGTTCTTCTTGAGATAGGAAACAGGCAAACATGCAATTTTGTAAATCCTTGTGGCTATTCCTCTTCTTAAGTGTTTGAGCAAACAATCCCTGATCAAGCAAATCACTCAGACCTTTTGATTTACTTCTGGTCTGCACAGCAGAGTGAACATCACCAATGATCTGCTCCTTTGGATGATTCCTGTGGATTCTGGTGGTTGGAGTGGGAATAACAGGTATATCAGTCTCCAAATTGGATAAATCAGCTTCAGCACCAAAAACATCAACAATTTCATCATCAGTATCCACATACACTTCTTCTAATTCAGGCACCTCGTCAGAAGAATCATCATAAGAATCACCATCTTTATCAGCAGTAGAGTCCTTATGCATAGCAGCAGAGTTACCAAACCGAACAACAGAGTGTTTTGGCCTAACAGCAGAGTGTTTTGACCTATCAGCAGAGTGCTTTGGCCTGGCCGCAGAGTTGAGAGAACTGCTGCTATGTGTATTCCCTTGTTGCCCAACAACTTTTGACTCTTTATTTCTAACCTTATCATCAATCTTATCATCATGAGAAGGTTCATCTTCACCTTCTACAGTAACCTTTGGTACTTCCTTATGAACAGCATCATCATCTGAACTCTTTCTTTCTTTATCTGTTGGAGAGAAGTACTGATCAAACTTCCACTTTTCAATCAAGACAAACTCCTCTGCAGATCCATCCTTCTTTGCTTGTGTACCTGCATTAGGGTTAGTTTGTGTACCTGCAGACATGTTAGTAGTACCTGCAATGACTGGTTGATAATTCATACTTTTAGTTAAAGAATCAATATCAAACATCCATTCAGGACCTTTTCCATCAACATTAGGTGTGGTTTCTCTAATTCTAACATGCAAATTTTCCACCACATGCCCAGTCCTTTGATTGAAAACCCTAAAAGCCTTACTTTCAGTAGAGTATCCAACAAAGTAACCTATGTCTGCTTTCTCACTAAACTTGCCTAAGTGGTCAATGGTGTTTAAGATAGTGACAGGACACCCAAATGGTCTAAAGAAATCAATCAGTGGTTTCCTTCCATGCAATAACTCATAAGGGGTCTTGTTATGAGGCTTAACTATCTTACTTCTATTTTGCACATAGCAAGCAGTGTTGACTGCTTCAGCCCAAAAGATAGTAGGTAACTTAGACTCTGACAACATGGTCCTTGCAGCTTCAATTAATGTTCTATTTCTCCTCTCAGCAACACCATTTTGCTGAGGAGTTCTAGCCACACTAAATTGTCTAGTTATACCCTTTTCCTCACAGAACTGATTCATTACTTGATTCTTAAATTCAGTTCCATTGTCACATCTGATGATCTTAACCTTGTGATTAAATAGGTTTTCTATCCTTGTAATAAAAGCCTTAAGAATGCCAGGTGTCTCATCCTTAGTAGCTAAGAAGAATACCCAAGTAAATCTACTAAAATCATCAGTGACCACTAAGCCATACATCTTTTTATTCAAACTTTTTACATAAGTGGGTCCAAATAGGTCCATGTGTAACATAAACAAGGGTTCAGTAATAGAATTCACCAATTTGGACTTACAAGATGCTCTATGTTGCTTTCCCATTTGGCAAGCAACACATACTTCATGATCCTCAAACACCTTTGAAGGTAATCCTCTGACCAAGTTCCCTTTCACCAACTTGTTGATAGCCTTGTAGTTCAAATGTCCAAGCCTTCTGTGCCATAGTTTGGATTCATCAATAGTGGCTTTGGCAAACAGACAAGTTAAATCTCTTTTAGGAATAATGTTCTTTATGTCCACACTGTATATGTTGTCATTTCTAGGGACTTTAAGAAGTACTAATTTATCATCAGGTATCTTATAGTCGGGAGATAAGACAAGACATTTAGTGTCTGTAAAAAGAACAAAGTTCTTTCTGTCACACATTTGTGAGACACTAAAAAGATTGAACTTTAGTCCATTCACCAAATACACCATACACCTTTTCAAAATCCAATTTTCCAGTTCTGATGATGCCTTTACCAACAATTTTACCTCCTTTAGGATCATTCCCAAAGGCAACATATCCACCATCCAAAGCTTCAAAGTTTTCCAAATTGCTTTGGTCTCCAGTCATGTGTGAAGAGCATCCACTATCAAAAATACATTTGTCCTTTAGCTCCTTTTGTAGATTTCCCTGCACAAAAAGTAAGAGAATTAGTTTCTCTTTGGGACCCAAGCCATTACTGACTTGGATCTGCCTTGTGCATCAAAGTAGTCAAATTTCTTCAACTGCATTGGTGCACTGTTGTGTCTGAGAACATGATCTATAACTTTAACTTTTGGTTTCCAGACCCAGCAAGCTGAGGCCTTAACAGCATAAAAATGATTGCCCACAACAATATCAGTAACAACTTTAGGCAAAACAGCAGAGTCTTCCTTAACAGCAGAGTTAACTATGTCCTTCTTTATGGGCCCTTGTGGTGCAATAGGAGAGATAACTCTAGAATTACCATCTCTCATCAAGACTTCCTTGGGAACCATGTTTCTTTTGGGATGTGGGTGAGTCTTTCTAGCAAAGTTTCTATGGTTCACCCTTGAGTACTGGTTCCAAACTGGTTTCTGATGGTAGTAGCACTCATCTTGCAGATGTTCAAAACTACCACAACTATAACATGCCTTTTTAAGTAATTGAAAATCAGTACCTAATCTTTGTGAAACTAGGTTGTTCCAATTTCTCTGGTTTCCTCTAGGCAAGTTATTGGTTCTCTTAGGATATACTCTAGGTGTGTTTTCATACTCAGCCATCTTCCTAGAGATACCTTTACCAAACCTAGGCTTAACAAACTCAACCTTTTTAGCCTTAGGTACTTTTGATTCAACAACAGTAGGAATTTCTTCCTTTTTGTTCTTAGGGGTTGAATCAGATTCCACTCCATCATCATCACTGTCAGACTCCCAATCTTCAATCAGGGGTGCTTGTTCATACTTCTTTACCTCAACCTTAGGTGACTCTATTTTAGTTTCACTAGTTTCACCTACAGGTTTAACCCCAGACTCAGATATGAAAGTCAATGTCCTAGTAGGAGGGGCATTGTCACTAAGTTTCTTAGAGTGAGCAACAGCATTATATCCTATACCATTAAAGTGTCTTCCTATTGGTTTACTGAGAATGTCAGTGGCAAATTGTTGTTTTTCCACCCTAACAATATGTTTTTCAGTCTCACTTATAGCTGAATCTTTAGCCTTTTCAGCCTCTTCTACTTTTCCCATAAGAACCTGAATCTCACAATCTTTCTTAATAAGTTCATTTTCTAGAATAGTGATCTTATCAAGATATTCAATTTCAGTCTTTTTATAAAATTCAAGCTTCTCTTCTAAATTCTTTAAACCATATTGATAACTAAGATTGTCTAGCTTAAGTTTTTCAATGTCCATTCTAAGATCTCCATTGCTAGACTTAAGTATTTCAATTGTATCAGAACATGATTTAAAAGAACAAGATGATTTATTGGATACCTCAGAGTCTGATCCAGAGGAGGAATAGGCCATGAGAGCAAAATGTTGTACTTGAGGTTCCTCTTCAGCTATCAATGCACAATTTGGACCATCTTCAGCATGATCACTCCATTCATATTCTCCTAACCCATCACATGACACCATAGCAGTAGTAGGATTTGGCTCTTCATCAGTAGGCTTCTTGACATTTTCATTGTTCCTTTTTGGTGCTCTGCACTCTCTTGCAAAGTGTCCCTTCTTTCTACAATTAAAACATTCAGCCTTTGATTTGTCAAATCCTACATTCTTGTTCCTTCTGAACTTCATCTCTTTTCCAGTTCGTTTAAGAAACCTTCTTGCCCTCATAGTAAGCATTGCAAACTGCCATTGCATATCAATCTCTTCAACATCATCAGGATCAAGTTCATCCAGATCTTGAGGCATGACTGAAGTACTTGTAGTAAGTTCAGCCAAATAAGCACAAATAGCAGCATCATTGATGGTGTTGGTGTTGGTGGAGTCAGCAGCAGAGACATGTGAACCAGCAGCAGGAACAAAAGTACCAGCAGCAGAGTGCTGTTCTTGATGACTACCAGAATTCTTGCTGTTTGAGGAAACAAAAGCAAGATTGTTTGTGGTAGAGGATGAGCTTGACAATCCTTTAACTTCAGATTCATACACCTTCAAGTTGTTATACAGATCATCCAATGTCATATTCTCAAAATCTTCCTTGTGCCTCCAAACCACTGTATGAGTGTTCCATTCAGAAGATAGACTTCTCAGAAACTTTAGATTGATATCTTCTTGAGATACCTCAATCTTTAAAAGTGCCATCTGACTGGTCAACTTATGAAGTCGATCATAAGTTCCCTCAATATTCTGTGAACTCAAAGCAGTAAACATTTCAAACTGATGCTTCAGTAGATTCTTTCTTGATTTCTTGGTAGCTTCATTCCCACCAAATCGAAGTTCAATAGCTTCCCACAAATCCTTAGCAGACTCAATATGATTAAAGCTCAGTTGATAATCATTAGGTATTCCCATCATGAGAATACTGTGAGCCTTGACCTCCAATCTCCTCTGTGCTTTCTCCTCACTTGTCTTGAGAGTCAAGACTGATCCAGTAGCAGTCTTGGTTTGCACACTGTCGCCATGTAGAACAACTTCCCAAAGTGAATAATCAACCATTCTCATGTATTGTTGAATTCTCATCTTCCAGATCTCATATTCTCCAGTCTTGAGCATGGGGACTCTTGATGCAGTAACCATATGTGTAGAATCAGAATCCATTGCTTACTTTGATGATTAGCAGATCTTGTATTCAGTAATTCTTCTTGGTACCAGTTTCTAGATCACAAGCTCTGATACCACTTGTTGATCCCAGTTGAGCTTCACGATCTTATTAATTACTCTAGATAAATCTAAAGCAATCAGTATGGAAACTGATCTTGAATTGTATATCAAATATTATGCGGAACTTAATATTTGATCTTAAGAAGAATTAAACACAAAACGAATTCTCAAACAACACTTCAATATATTAATACGATTGCTCGATAGCAATAGGGTTACAAGAAACCTTGAAGTGTAAAACAATAATGATACGTATATCTAACCTAACCCTAGATCCTCCTTTTATAGCGTAAGGAGTCCTAGTCGGTTTACAAGACTTTCTATACAAGAAAAATATCTTTACGTATCTTTTCTATACTTATCCTTAACATACTATACATATCTAATAAGCAGCAGAGTAACTAGTCTAGCAGCAGAGTCTTCGTGGGCTAGCAGCAGAGTTACACTTTGCTTATTCTTCCAAACCAGCAGAGTTACAAACAGCAGAGTCATTGTACTAATCAGCAGAGTTATACTTAGTGTATTTCTCGAATCAGCAGCATCTTTAGACCCAACATAAAGGAAGGACTGTATATGGAATTACAGGATAAGAAGGTTCTAGAATCCCTATGGGATTACTATAGCCGTTCGGCCTAAGGCTTTCCAAAGCCCAATCCACCTCAAACTTGTCTTCTAAGTTACCACTCTATAAATACAAGGCCTAGGGTTAGGGTTTGATGATCTTATACACTCTTGCTATAACCCTAAATTGGTTTTCTTTCTTCTTTGTCTAAATTCGGTCAATCCAACCTTATAGGAGGGGGAATCGATTTTCTTAAGTGTTAAACAAATGGTTTGGTTTAATTCTTGTGTTCTATTGCTAGCACCATACATTAATTGGTTATAGTACGTATGTACAAAACCTTGGTATTAACTCACTTTAGTTAATTCCATCCTGGATTGATAAACAAAATGGTAAGGGGTTTCTCGTTAATCCATTATTTATTCAAGAAGAAGAATTGAAGTTAGATCCTTGTTCTTGCTAGGATCAAATGTACGTTATATTTATTATTCGGTTAATCTATTTACATGTTAATTATGATTCTTTGCTTCCGCTATGTGCTTTGATGTTGTAGATTTATTTATATGAATGTCATGGTATTTAAATTCTAACAGTGGCATCACGAGCCGTTTAACATGTAATTGTATTACCGAAACGCATAAAAAATCAAATTTTCTTGATTTGGATTAAACATGTTTAGTCGATTATTTAGGGTTTTTTAGAACAATAAAAATTGATCCTAATTTTTTTTTCGGGGGGGGGGGGGTCGATCCCTCTTTTAATTAAAAAGCTAGTTTTGTAACCCTAAAATTAGGAACATGTGTGTTTATGTGTGTAAAGGGTTACGTTCCTTGACTTGTCAATTAATCCATGATACTTCATGCAAGGTTATCATGGATTAGGGTTTGTAATTAATTGTTAAGTTACTTGCTACATGTAATAAAAAGATAGATCTAAAGTTAGGGAAGACCTAATTAATTAAATTAATGAATGTTTTATGTGCAACATGGTATATACTTGCTAAGGCTTACGCTACCAACTTGTTGGTGTATGTGGTCCATTAGGTACAATGAACTCGAAAACCAATGGGAGTCTTAGTAATTATATGCATAATAATTCACATATATATTATTAATAGGATTTATCAAAAGATTTGCATGTGGCTATATGATTTAATGGTTAAGATTATATGCGTTATTATGTGTTTATTTATTTTTATTAAATTACTTGTCTTTTTTGTTTAAATTATTGTTGAATTGTAAGCAAAAAGAGGGTAATTTTTTGAATAAAAAATAAATTGACCTAATAACTATGAAACCTTGATGTGGTAAATTATATATTGCCAAGTCTTATGTGCCGACAGTGGTTCGCTTCGCACGGTAATTTGCTCCTAGGCGAGACTAGCAATTTTATAGTTTATAACATAATTTTTAAGACTTAGTATTGTAAACTTTTGATTGATTGATGAGTTTTGTACCAATAGTGTGAACGGCTCACCCAGTTTAGACAAACTATAAGAGGGGTATAAGGAGGCTTGACAATAAATTATCATCCGAAAGGGACGCGTTTTTAATTAGCCTTCGGGCGGACGTTTGTCTCTCCGCTCCTTTGTGCGTCTAATTGGAGCTACCAAGTAATGCTATTCTTTTGTACAAAATCATCTTAAGGGTGAATTGACCTCAATTTCACGCGCCACTTTTGTGGTAATTATCTGAATAACTTGGGTCTTTATGACTCATGCAGTAGTAGGATATAGTGGGTGATAATTAGAGGTAATTCTTTGATTGGTGAACCCAATATCCCAATTAAAACTTTGTTGATTTAACACTTAGCCAAATTGGTAATTAAAATTGTTTTGAAAACTTATGATACGAAGATGTATGCATGCTTCTTCGTACATATTTTGATTGTCACATCAAAATAAATACCCTAAAATTTAAGTCCATGCTATCTAATTATAAGAGACACTTGGAGTTAATATTTAGCGTAAGTGAGACCTTGACCTAAATATTAATGACAAGGTAAATTTCCATGGCGTGAGACCGTGACATGGAGTATTTACAGTTTATAAATTAGACGACTTAATTAAGTTGTAAGTGAGACCTTGAAACTTAAAGCATGAGATGGGAAGAAACATGCTTACATTGCAAAATTGTTTTTGGCAAATGTAATTCCCATAATGATCTAGGAGTCGGAAATTGTTTGCCGATTATTGTACGACAGATTACCATATTTTGTACTTTCACTGCTAGCAGATCAACTGATGTAGTGAAACTATGGAAATTTGGATCCTAGTTTTCAAGAAGATTAAATGGATATATGAATATTTCCTGGGTAATTTTCTTTTCTTGAAAAATTGTATTATCGAAAATACTAAAATTGAATTTTGTAAATTCTTTTAACGTATTAATGCAACGTTAAAACCGTAAACGTGGGACATTCTTTTAGTGGTAAATTGATCTACACCCGTAGGGTTTTTGGCTAGAGTCAACTTTACTAAAAGAATAAACCTAGTCTACTTTCTTTGAGAAGAGTGAGACTTAATCCTATTCCTTTTCATGAATGAGAAAGGTATGATAGAAAAATTAGAATTGTCTAAGTTCTAAGAAATAACTCATAGCAAACTTTAATAGTTAAGAAAATTGCACATTTTATGAGTTATTAAATTAGAAGCTAGACTAGTTACTGCAAATTGGTAAAAGGAAAACTAGCATGATTTATCTTGTTGTTGTGCTTTGACCACTTAAAGATGCTACATACCATTGTGGGGATGGTAGACATATTAAGGGAGAAATTGCATGCCCAATTTTTTCAAGTTAATTGCATTGATGGATAGTCCATCATTAACAAAGTAGAATGCATTCTTTTAGTACCTAAGTAATTATTACGTATGGGATTTCTCAAAGGTGTAGGAAAGTAAATAGCACACTATTTTCTTTTACTGGTTATGAAACACTTATAATGTTGTCAAATCCAGTGGGAGCATTGTGTTGCAATTACTGAATAATGAATTAATGTAATGATTTGTAATTCAGTGGGAGCTACAAGCTTTGTTATCTTGGTAGTAACTGTGACAACTGGTAAAATTTTCCTAATATTTATATTATTGACAATTCATTTCTGTGACTAGGACACCTGACTTGACCATTATGTGTTAAAACGGATAACAGACCTACACATATTGACACCCGGAAATTCTCACCAAGGAACAGTGAAATTATCACTATTAATAATTTACACATGATTATTGTATTGAAAACGGGAGGTTACCCTAGTATCACACGGATTGACACCACACGCAAACCAGGAACAAAACAGAGATTAAGAGAATATTAGTGAATAATTAAGGGCTCGGAAATAAATTCAAGTATTACATAACGACTCTAGGAATATAAATTCTCAAATTAGAAATGGTTCCAGGACGGATCCGAATTTGATACAGTTTAATGGGACGCGGGTATTAAATTAACACACCTTAACTAAAACCCACTCAACACTTAAATTAAATAACCCACTCCACTCACACACAAAATAATAAAACCTGCTACCCTTCCCCTTTATTTTTGTCGCCTCCCTTATCTTCCCTATGTAAACCGAACCATCACCATCTCAAAACCCAGGCGCCATAAATCCCTTTGACTTAAAACTCTTGTCTCCTTCATAGATCACGAGATAGCATAGGATACAAAACCATATATATAGAGAAAACACACCAAAAAGGTTGGATCATCCACCCCAAATCCGAAAGACGATATGGAATTACTCTCCAATATCCTCCTTAAATCCACGCCTCCAAGTGGGATTCGAATCACACCATCATCAAAGTACACCGAAAATCTGAGAAGTTCTCAAGATAAGGGTCAAGTTGTGATTCGATTGGAGGTTGAGGTGGGTTAATATTGGAGCAGTTGGGTCTCGGATTGGAGGGTTCATCCTAGTGTTCATCCGCCAAGAATTTTGTCAGGTTAATACTGATCTTAGTTATGTTGTTATATTTTTTTAGAATCGTTATAAGTAAGAACATTTAGATCGATTAGATGAGTAAGAATTGTGTTGATGTTAGTATGTTTCGGCCAAATTAATACCTAGGCACACCCTTATTTGATCTTGAGGAAAGATTTTAAGTTTTGATTTGTAGTATATGTCTAATAGGAATTCAAGGAGATAGAAACTTTTGAGAAAATGTTATTGGTTATTGTTGTTGTCGTTAGAGTAGTGTAGGAACCACCATTGGAAGAACTAGATTACTCATGGCTGTGTTGTGTTCGAACCCAAGAAGAATGGGTTCATGAACCTGGAAATAGGGTAAATCAAATAGGTAGTTACACTCCGTTGTTGTGAAGTATTCGAGAACACAAGAAATCACTGGTTCATGGGTTCGAACCTATTGTAGATTTGTGACTGAAATAGCATAGTTAAGTAGTCATCCATTGTTGCTAAGTCATGAAGAAATGGTTAACAACCCCTAGGCATACCATGTGGTTATGTCTCCGTTCAAAGTATGAAGCGAGTACTCTAACACAAGAACCCAAACCGAAACCCAATGGCATCAAAACACCCTCAACAGAACCCATGTAGGATTGGAAATACCCGGACAAGGTAACCCTTAGGACGGATAAGAGAATAGAGACGTTGAGACATGAGAACAACTAAGTTTTGAGGTCTCTAGTTTCCCTATGTCGACCCCAAAATGAGTCAAGAGCTTAACATATCACCGTCACATAGACACCAAAAGCATGGAATCGAGTAGTGCTCGAATGTTGGTCATGAGGTGAGACCAAAGCCATGATTTGTGGCTCATTACAGTCGCAAAATAAAGGTCCCAGAAAGACTTCGCCAAGATGGTAACTTGGCGTAAGACTGTATTCACCATAGTGCAATTACCAGGCCAAGAGGCCCAGCAACAAAACCCAATTAGGAGCCTATTAATATCCCATTAGACAGCCATGGACCCAGTTGGTAACATGGGCCTGCATACAGGCCTTTAGCCTACCAGGAATTGTTTTAAAGATAGCCTACTAGTAGCTTGATTTCCCCCCCCCCCCTCTTCGAACCCTATGGGCCGCAGCCCATTAGTGCCCATTAAGCGTTAAAAATACATTTCAAGTAACAGATAGGAAAAATAATGACGAGAGCAACTAAAATAAACAAAAGCCGTTACAAACTAAATTATACTAACTAACGTCTAAATTAGTATTAACCGAATAACCTTTAAGGTTATAATAGCCGGACCATAAAAGAGAGAAATGGAAATTCATTAACTTATATAAAACTTGGATAGTCAAAACTAGATACATAGCGAAAAATTAATCAACTTAAGGTCACGTTGAAACAAGTATAGCCGAGAATCAAAAATGTGATTCTAGTTACATTAACATGTGTATAAAAGTTGAATAGCCGAAATGATAAACATGACGAAAATAATTAAACGACTAGACTAATATATATATATATATATACATTGCCAAACAATTAATTTTACGTACACTTACGAAAATAGGTGAATATACATATATATGTAAACTAGATTAAATTGGGTAGTGAAGGTAATTATGTCAAAATAAATCTCACGATAGTTGTGAAGCATAACACATGACGAGATATATAAAAATACGTAAGCACTTATATTTGTCATATTGATAACCAAATAAATCAAAAGCGAACGTCGCTAAAATATATATATCATTTAACTTGAATAGATTAGTCGAAACATAAGATTTTAAACAAATGTTGTGCAAATGAATCATAATAAGAAAACTCGTTAAATTACTCAAGTTAGCGGTTAGAAACCATTAGGTGATGAACTTCACAAATAGTAAGTCATATTTTTAAAAATCAACTTAGGTGAATCTAACAAACAATATATGTGAATAAATATACCTATCACAACTAGGTTTAATTTATACCTTAGGCCGTAGATGAATCCCGACCCCTAGTTACCATGACCTTGGGACAATTATAAGAGTACACATCACCATCCCTTGGAAGAGACTTTAGAAACCACACTCACCGCCACATGAGTAGCAACACATAGGTATACTCAAACATTGAAATTAAAATCTGAAGAGACTTGAAATTTAATGTTTGAAACTAAAACATGGTTATGTAATTTAGGTTGCATGTTGGTGCCGTGCACTCTTTAACATCACAGCATTCACTGTTCAGGCCAACAAAGGTGAGTTTATAGCCCCAGTTTTACTTTTACTTGTTTTACAAATATGGGGTGAGAAACATGCAAAACTTTTATGGACCATAATGTTAATACTTTTACTCAAACCTATTGCGCAGTTAGCCTAAGCCCTAGAACCCACTGTTATGCCCATTTTTCATGAGCCGTTAATTTTCTTTGGGAAGCGCGATTGCTTTAGATAGATCTATTGGGGTGACTCCCCCGTTCGGTTTGACCGGATAGGCAAACGAGCGTATAGCAAGTCGGACTTCGAGTGTATTGGGTTAAACACTCGCTAAGGGCCCCTTGACTATTATTTATGTGTTAGAGATTAGCACACTGGACTGTCGAGCTTCGGTTGCATCAACTTAGTGCTAGCGCGATAGATACTTTTGTATGACATTATAGTGATCATGCTGGTCCAAACTAAAAATTTGATGACTTTATGTAAACCTATGAACTCACCAGCTTTTTGCTGACTTTTTAGCATGTTTTTCTCAGGTGAATAATTTAACTTGCTATGGCAAGATATGGCAAGGCAAAGGGTCATGGAGCTTTTTTATCAGATTGGAAATTTATTATTGGAGACTTGTTTTTATGTGGGACCACTATGTTTAATGGGCCTAAATTCTATCTAAACTATGACGTATCTTTTGTAAAACTAAATTTATGATTTTAATTAAAAACGGAGTATGTATTCCGTTCTTTGTTACCTTGTGTTGTGATTTTCAATTGTTGCACCCGCAACCCGTAGCACCCTCAAAGTTCTGTATGCTTCTGCGACCGTTGTAAATTTTGGGGGTGTTACAGATTGGCATCAGAGCCTAGGTTATAGAGAACTAGGTACATATAAACCCTAAACTATAACCATTTTTATAAAAACGAGTCCCTATGACCGCCATTTGCCTTGCTTGATGATTATCTGACTTGACTATTTGTTATGATTATGACTTATTACTACAAGTATTATATGTATATATTTATACACACTTAACCCACACTAGTTATTATTACCGATATACTTACACATTTATACCATGATGTCACAGACTATGTCTTCCCATCCTATCCCGCCAATTTCACCAAATCCAGAAGACCCATACATGCAAGTGCTGCAAGCCTACAATGCACCGGATCCTGACCTACTCGAGCCCCCACTCACAGCAGCACTGCCTGATCCCAGTCAGCCTACTGGTCACGATACACAGCCTGCTTCACATACTCTTCCAGTCAGACGTACAACTCGTATGAGAGTTCCTGGTTATCGGATGAGGTACTCAGATTTTCAGTCAGCATCCCTGAAGAAACCTCGAGTTATCTATACAGGAACTTCTACCACTTTAGTGTCGGTTTCACCAGCATCATCTCCAGAGCATTCACCACCTCACCAACGGCTCAGAAGGGCTGATGACCCCTATTCAGAAGAAGAAGAGGAAGAAGAGGATCCTGAAGAAGAACCAGTGGCAGACCCTATTACACCAGCTGAGCCACGACACGGGAAAGGGATATTGGAAGAAGTGCCTAGTACATTTTAGTTGGGACAGAGCTCCAGGGCAGCTCAGATTATGGGAGAGGACAGGGATATGCCTCTCGAGTTAGGTTTGAGAGCTGCTAGCTTGCGATCCAGGGATGAGGCTCCGGTCACTTGTGAGATTAATGGCATAGTGTGGAAGGATATTGAGTGTATTCATAGCACTCCACTCCAGGCAGGTAGTCCCACTTATGAGCCATCTTTACCTACTTTTGTTCCGCCAGCTCCATTATTACCGATTTCCCCTCCACCAGGTGTATCACCATTGGCAGAAGAGGAGGAAGATGATGTTACCGGGTTTGTAGATCAGTTGGGTGCTCAGGGAAATTTGTTGGACGTTCATTCCGATGAGTTGGAGAGATTAGGGAGACAGGATGAACAGGTCGGCAGAGAGCTTGCTGAAGTCCGACGGAGGTTAGGAGATATTGGGAGAGACCAAGCCAGAGCTTGGGATGCCGAATGGATGAATTGGCATCGTATGCATGAGCTGGATTCAGTCATGGCTAGAGTCACGAGAGATGAGCACGAGGATCGAAGCGAGTTATTAGCGTTAAGGAGACGCGAGGCACAGCTCGAGACTAGGGTAGGAAATTTGGAGACCATCATAGCTCAGATGGCACGAGAGCTGACACAGCTACGTATCAGACAGGATGAGTTTGAGAGTTAGGAGTTGAGATGTATCTACACTAAACAGGGTAGTTGCCAGTTAGTGGTAGTAGTTTGTAGTCTTAGTAGTAGTCAAGGAACTTATGTTATTTCTTAGATGTTCGAGTTCGAAATTTTGTACACCCAACCTTATTTTAATATATATGACGAGCTTGATCGACTATTTTGTTATGTTACCGTCTTTAGGAAATTTACCTTACCCATATGCATTACATTTGTGCCAATTCTTCAAATCTTGATTATCTCCATCCTTCTTATACAACAACATGCCTCCAAAGAAAGTAACTAGAGCCACCCATGCACAAACAACAAACCAAGGCCCCGCTGGAGCTGCAGCAGCCCCACATGTGAATCGAGCCATGCTCGATCAGCTCATGGAAGAACGAGTGGCAGCAGCACTGGCTGCAGCAAACAACTCTACAACGGATGTTGGCAATTCGAGACCTGCGACTAACAATGCTCGAGGTTGTACATACCAAGACTTCCGGAAAATAATGACTGGAGGTTTTGGAGGTACTCAAGGAGCCGTCGTATTGGTTCGATGGATAGAGAGATTGGAGACGGTGTTTAGGATTAGTGGATGTTTGGAGGAGGATCAAGTTAAGTTTGCATCATTCACGTTTCTGGATGCAGCTCTAACTTGGTGGAATAACTACTTGAAATCATCTGGCTATGACGCTGCATATGCAATGTCATGGGAAAGCTTTAAAGAGATGGTTCTCAAGAAATACTTCCCTAGGAATGAAGTGAAGAAGCTAGAAGTAGAATTTTGGAATCTTAAAGTGCAAGGCACTAACATGGCAGTATATAACCAACGCTTTCAGGAACTAGCTCTATTGTGTCCTGATATGGTTCAAACCGAGGCTCGTTTGTTGGAGAGGTACATCGGAGGATTACCTCAGTCTATTAAAGGCAATGTCACTACGTATAAGGCTGCGGATCTCCACGAGACAATGGAGGTAGCCAACAAGCTGATGGATCAGGTGATTGAAGATTCGATCGAAGTGGGTGTGAACAAAAAAAGGAAATGGGATGACCATCCCCGAAACAATAACCACCCGAACAAGAGGCATGAGATTGCCAAGGTGTATGCTGCCGGACCTACAGAGAGGAAGGTCTACGTTGGAAGCTTGCCGTTTTGCAATCGATGCAAGTTGCATCACAAGGGTCAGTGCACTGTCAAATGCAACAAGTGTCAGAGAGTAGGACACATGACCCGTGATTGCAGAGCAAGACCTCTAGCGGCAGCACAGGTTGCACCGGCAAGGGCCGGAATCATTTGTTTTGGCTGTGGTGAAAAGGGACATTATAAGAGTGAATGCCAAAAGATAAAGGACCAGGGAAACGGTGGCAACAGAGGCCAACTAAGAATTTTGGGTAATACAAGGAACCCAGGAGCAGGCATGAACCAGTTAGCTGTTGTGCCCCAAGGGAATAAGGGGAAAGATGCAGTAGCCCGTGGCAGGGTTTACGCGGTGGGCAAGGTGGAAGCCCAAGAGGACCCGAATGTGGTAACGGGTACGTTTCTCTTAAATAACCGCTATGCATCTATACTATTTGATACGGGAGCAGATAGGAGTTTTGTTTCCACTGCTTTTAGCCCATTGCTTGGTATTTCCCCGACTACTTTAGGCAACGTATATAATATAGAACTGGCTAATGGAAAAGTAGAAAAAGTAGATACCATTGTAAGAGGTTGCACCTTAAACCTATCCAACCGCCCATTCAATATTGACCTAATACCTGTAGAACTAGGAAGCTTTGATGTCATCATCGGGATGGACTGGTTGTCAAAGTACCATGCTAGTATTCTTTGTGACGAAAAGATCGTCCGAATACCTTACGGGAACGAAGCCTTAGTCATAGAGGGTGATAGGAAAGGTCGACGAAGCACCTCGAGATTAAACGTTATCTCCTACGCGAAGGTCCAGAGGCATCTTGAGAAAGGATGTCTTCTCTTTTTAGCTCAGGTTTCTGGAAAGGAAGAAAAGAAGCCAGAGGAAAAACGTTTGGAAGATGTGCCGATCGTTAGAGATTTCTTAGAAGTCTTCCCTGAAGACTTACCCAGACTTCCACCAAAATGAAAGGTCGAATTTTGAATTGACCTAG
Source organism: Artemisia tridentata subsp. tridentata (assembly GCA_021014915.2). Classification (NCBI taxonomy): domain Eukaryota; kingdom Viridiplantae; phylum Streptophyta; class Magnoliopsida; order Asterales; family Asteraceae; genus Artemisia; species Artemisia tridentata. The sequence continues at coordinate 411,703,459 of CP139505.1, forward strand.
TACCAGGTGCCGCACCTGTGGCACGAGCGCCTTATCGACTAGCCCCAACAGAACTACAAGAGTTGTCTGAACAATTTTTGGAACTTTCTGACAAGCACTAGTACAAATCTGGGATTTAGTCACACATGTGGGATTTCGAACGGCCACACAGTAACTTATTTGTGTGACTAAATGTACTAGAATAAAATAAACAGCCACACTTGATCCGACTTGTGTGACCATTTCGTCTTTCCAACTGAGGGTACAGTCACACATTTGAATATTTTCGTGACTAGAGGTATCTTGTAATTTTATTTTTTTTTGATTATTTAGTCACATATAATTTGGAACGTGTGACGGATACAAATAAGTTTGAAACATTAGTCACACTATATATATACATATGTGACAAATATATGTCACACAATTGAACAGTCTGACCAAAATCCATATATGGTCATATGAAGTAATTGTGTATGTGGCTAAATCATATACTCAAGTTTGTCACACATTATTTAAAAGTGACTAAATCATATAGCTAGTCAAATTTGTCACACATAATTTAAAATTGACTATATCATATACATGTGCCGCACTTAGTTTTACCGAAAATAAAATTTCCCTCTTCTCAACTTTTCACAACCCTGCCTAAATTTTTCCCCAAAATCAAATTGCCCTCCTTCCCAAATTCCCAAATATTTCATTAACCATCCATACATTTTGTTCTTTCTTCTTCTTCTTCCCAAATTCCCAAATTCCCAAAATCAACTTTTCACACATAGGTCTGGTCTTTCTTCTTCTTCTACCACACTCGGGTTTTGTTTGGTTCGAGGGTCTCTACTGCCTCCATCACCTCCTCCATCTCGGCATCTTCCTTTTTCTCATCCTTGTGGTATGACGAGTTCACAAATCATTGCTATCCTGTTGCGACTATGCATAGACGTGTGTTCAGTTTGATAAGAACCAGCAGAAAGATAATGCAATGAATATCCTTAAGCGCTTTGCAAATACTAAATCTGTTCAGTTGCCCCTCTCGACAATATAGGTGTTGCTTCTTCATTGTATTTACTGCTTTCATTATGTTCTAATGTTATAGGATATATTGTTTTAGCTTGAAACTCTTATATTGTTCAAATACATATATTGTTTTAATTAGTGTTCTTATATTGTTTTCTTTGTTTGAATACGTTCTTATGTTCCTTTTTATCTTCTTATTTTTTGTGGTCATCAGAAACTTATGCTTTTGACTCCGTTTGAATACAGTCTAATTATTTAAAAACCGATTATACTTATAGATGTTGTACACTTACTTTGTGCTTGTTACGTTTTGATGTTTAGTTGGATACATACTTAAGGTCCTTTAGATATCAATTTTGAGTTTGTTTTGATGAGTACACTTACTTTGTGTTCATTTCAAATTACATTTGTAATCAGAAATCTGCTGGTGGAGTCTTGTTGTCCAAATCAGCTGTCAAGTTCGAATGCTATCTTATGGGACATGTGAGTAGTTTTTATTCTATGGACACTTATGGATTGATTTGGTTATTTTTGTGCCGTGATGCCATTTTTATCTGTGATTTGAATACTCTCTCTCTGTTTTCAGATTATTTCTGTTGGTACTGAGGTAGGGGACTTGGAGGCCTGGAAGAAGGTATGTTCATATCAATTTTTCTAGTGAGCATATATTCAAAATTTGTGTTTGGTGTTTAGCTTTTCGGAGGTAGCAAAATAAAAGTAGACTTTGTGGGCTTGTTGTTCGTCATCTGAGTATATGGTTTGCTGCTTTTAAAGGTATCAAAAAGTGTTAAATCTCACTTGTTCGCAGCTGTCTGTTTCTGCAATCGTGCTGCTGCTCACCAATCTTTAAGTGAAATCATCGATGCTATTGGAGATTGCAGCTTAGCCATAGCTCTCGAGAGAAGTTACCTAAAGGTATAATGTTGTTTTGGTGATATGATTTTAATAATTGGCTATTTACTGATTAGTATGTTTGTTTCTCAAGTTTTAGTTAATTTGCCTCAAATAACATGTAATCAGGCCTTATTGAGCTTATTATTGTTGTCATATTGTCAGGCACTCTCGAGAAGGGCTACCTTATGGGAGATGATTAGAGACTACAAACATGCAACTGATGATCTTCAGAGACTCGTCTCCATTCTTGAAACATGGGTTCAAATCTTTTGATCGACAATAATGGAATCTTGAAAATTCCCATTATATCTATTGTTTGGTGGTGATGGAAGCTACATGTCTCCTTTCTCTTCAAAGTGATAATACCATTACCACTCTCATGAATCAGGTTCAGTTTAAATTAATAAGGCATTTGTACAATCTGACTCTAGATATGGCAAAATGTTGGGGAATGGGCCAAAGCGAAGCATCTTTCTATTTACAAAAAATGATTTTTTTTAATAAATAAACATTGCATCAAATATGTGTGAAAATAAATAAAATATTATAATCTTCCACCTATATGATAAAAGTTTACGTAGGTTTATGCAAATTCACTTTAGCTAAATTTGGTTTTATTTCTAACTTTCGTATCTTTACTTTTTTAGTTTGCTAGAGATAAAACATAACTTAGATTGACTTGTTCATAAGTGGGTTAAATTTACCACATCTACTCGTTTTCGTTTTAGCTAATGTTTTTTTTTCCTTCACATTTTCAGGCTGTGCCACCTACGACTTGGTATCGTTTTGTCGTGGCTTTGAATGCTCAATTGCGGTTAGTTAGTCGAGGTCGACTTAGGGCAATGTTCCGGAATGTGGTCACGTGGCTTGAAACTTTTGCCAATCCTACTTTAAAGATTTATGGTGTATGTGTGGATCTTGCTTATTTTGAAGCTACAAGTGGTGACTATTATCAGTATGGACTTGTTGTATCGGATGTTGATGAACCTGAGTTTATTTCCTTGGAAAATACAACTACTCAAGAGGGCCAACAGGAAAGGTAACTGAGGTACGATAACAATCACTAACGATATTGTAAAACACTTGAAATACTTATTGGGCGACTTTGAACAGTTTGACCCGTTTCTTGTAGGTTGAGCAACTACATAGGATTTTTAAGCTTTGTGGTTCACCGTCTAATGATTATTGGACAAAATCGAAATTACCCCACTCAACAGTGTTCAAACCGGCCCAATCTTATAAACGATGCATCGTAGAAGCCTTTAAGGATTTTCCTCCAGCTGCTATTGGGCTTATGGAGAGTTTGCTTGCAATAGATCCTGGGCAAAGAGGAACTGCTGCTCTTGCCCTCAAGAGTGAGGTAACTCCCTCCTTTTTATATTCCTAAATGTTTATCTTGTTTTAGTTTTATCAAAAGAAAATTTGAACATTTATTACTGAAAATGCAAGAAACACATGAAATCAAATGAGATAACAAAGAGTAGTAACGTAGACTGATGTATGCAGGACTGTGTATGACAACTTTATGTGGTCATTTGGTTTATGTAACATTTATTTTGTTCCAGTTCTTTACGACTGAACCACATGCTTGTGATCCTGCAACTTTGCCACAATATACTCCCAGCAAAGAAATTGACGCGAAAATGAGAGACGATGAAGCTAAAAGGTATGTGCATATATTCGTGCAGAACCATTTCTTTAGTCATTAAAGTTGTTCTTAGCTATTCTTATAACCAGTATAAGTAGTTTCTTTTTTGGTGACTTGTATGTAGACTGGTCAGGTCCTTGCGAGAGCTGAAAGTGGAAGTGACGGGCAACAATGGAAAGTGATTACCGAGTCTGAATCAATTCAAATGGATGCTGACAAAAAATTATGGACTGAAGCAGGAAGATCAGATAGATCTTGCATTCATATAGTTAGTACTACTTAGTGTGTTAGTTACAACTGTTACTGTGTTAGTTACAACTGTTAGTACTGCTAGTGTATTAGTTACAACTGTTAGTTATTAAGTTAGTACTGTTAGTTCATATAGTTAGTACTGCTTATATGATATGTATTAGTGGTTCAGTTATATACATTCCAATTTTATTGTATTTGAATTTGTTTCGATATATATTTGAATTTGTTTTGATATATATTGATTTCTTAAATGTGACTAAAAGATGTATATAGTCACACTTATTAACACTTTTGGTCACTGTTTGCTTATTTGTTGTGTGACTAAATATTACAAAAGGCCACAAAAAAAAAATCATATGGCAATTGGATGATCAATAGTCACACAAAATACAAATTTCTTCACTTTAAACAGCATATGGTCACACTTATTAACACTTTTGGCCACTTTATACTTAATTTTATGTGACTAAATACCCAAAACAAACATGTTTTGTGTGACTAAATATTACAAAAGGCCACACAAACATAAAATTCAAGTGGCCATTGGATGAACAATAGTCACACAAAATACACATTTCTTCACTTTAAACAGCATATGGTCAAACTTATTCACACTTTTGGCTACTTTATGCTTAATTGTATGTGACTAAATACCCAAAACAAACATGCTTTGTGTGACTAAATATTACAAAAGGCCACACAAACTAAAAATTCATGTGACCATTGGATGATCAATAGTCACACAAAATACACATTTCTTCACTTTAAACAGCATATGGTCTCACTTATTCACACTTTTGGCCACTGTTTTTTAAATTGTATGTGACTAACTCGGAAAAAAACACACATGTTGTGTGACTAAATCATCATAAACGTCACATTTATTATATATTCATGTGGCCATAAGATGGGAAATAGTCACAATACTGATAAATCTAACAAAACTTGTGCCTAATTGGTCACACATATTCGGGTTTTGGTCACTCTTTTTCAATGAAAACGGTCACAAACTAAACAATGTGACCATATAGCACCTATGGTGGCGCGACTTTTTGTCACACACACCCAAAAAAACGTGTGTGACTATATGCATATAGTCACACATTTTTGGTGTGACCGTAGACCAAATCTGTACTAGTGAAGGGATTTATCAGACCAAGTTCCTCGCCTTGAGGAGCTTCAGTTCTGTTCGTCAAGAAGAAATACGGATCTTTCCGGATGTGCATTGACTATAGGGAACTCAATAAACTGACCATTAAGAATTGACAATCTGTTAGATCAACATCAAGAATCGTGCGTCTACTCGAAGATCGACTTAAGATCCGGTTATCATCAGCTGAGAGTGCGGGAAGAAGATATCCCAAAAACGGCTTTTAGAACTCGATATGGCCACTATGAGTTCCAGGTTATGCCTTTTGGCTTAACCAACGCACCAGCGGTATTCATGGACCTCATGAACCGGGTGTGTAAGCCGTACTTAGACAAGTTTTTGATCGTCTTCATTGATGACATATTGATATATTCTAAGAGCGAAAAGGAGCATGAAAAGCATCTTAGGTTAATCTTAGAATTATTAAGGGAAGAGGAACTATACGCCAAATATTCCAAGTGCAAGTTATTGGATACCAACAGTCCAATTCTTAGGTCACATAATTGATAAACAAGGTATCCATGTAGATCCCGTGAAGATTGAGTCGATAAAGGATTGGGCGACTCCTACAACTCCTACAGAAATACGCCAATTCTTAGGACTCGCAGGATACTATAGAAGATTCATTGAGGGATTCTCGAAAATAGCAAAGCCTTTGACGAAGTTGACCCAGAAAAATGAGAAATTTGACTGGGGAGAGAAAGCGGAGGAAGCTTTTCAACTTCTCAAGGAAAAGTTGTGTAGCGCACCTATCTTAGCCCTACCTGAAGGCAGTGAGGACTTTGTAGTCTACTGTGACGCCTCTCATAAAGGGTTAGGAGCTGTACTGATGCAGCGAGAAAAGCTGATAGCTTACGCCTCACGACAATTAAAGACTCACGAGAAAAACTACACCACCCATGACCTAGAGTTAGGATCAGTAGTATTTGCCCTCAGAATCTGGAGACACTACCTTTACGGTACTAAGTGCGTAGTATATACCGACCACAAAAGCTTGCAACATATTTTGGATCAGAAGGAACTCAATATGAGGCAACGTCGATGGTTAGAATTGCTCAGTGACTATGACTGTGAAATTCGATACCATCCTGGAAAAGCAAACGTGGTAGCGGATACACTTAGCCGGAAGGAGAGACCGAAACCCCTAAGAGTAAGATCATTAGGTATGACCATTGTCTCACCACTTCCCTCGAAAATTCGAGAAGCTCTAATTGAGGCTCTGAAGGAAGAGAATAAGCCTAATGAGAGAATCGACGGAATGGCCAAAAGCGAAAATGGATTCGTAAGGAAAATGGATGGAACTTTTTGTTTCAAGGACAGGAGTTGGATTCCACTCTACAGAGGTATACGAGACCTCATTATGCACGAATCCCATAAGACAAAGTATTCCATCCATCCGGGAGCCGACAAGATGTATCTCGACCTGAAAAAGCTGTATTGGTGGCCCAATATGAAAGCTGACATTGCGACCTATGTCAGTAAATGTCTAACGTGTTCCAAGGTAAAGGCTGAACACCAGAGACCATCAGGTTTGCTAGTACAACCTGAAATCCCAGAATGGAAATGGGAACGTATAACCATGGACTTCATCACCAAATTGCCCAGAACGTCAAGTGGTTATGACACCATTTGGATGATAGTCGACCGTCTTACCAAATCCGCTCACTTTTTACCAATTAAGGAAAACACCAGTATGGACAAGCTTGCACAGCTGTATGTGAAAGAAATAGTTTTCTCGACACGGAGTTCCACTTTCGATCATATCTGACCGAGATAGTCATTTTACGTCAAATTTTTGGAGATCTCTGCAAGACGCTTTAGGAACCGACTTAGATATGAGCACAACATATCACCCACAAACAGATGGTCAGAGTGAGAGAACCATCCAAACCCTAGAAGATATGCCAAGAGCGTGTGTGATAGACTTCGGTAATAGTTGGGATAGACACCTACCGTTAGCTAAATTTTCTTACAATAATAGTTATCACACCAGCATTAAAGCTGCACCATACGAGGCACTATACGACAGAAAATGCATATCCCCGATCTGCGAGGCTGAAGTTGGGGAGAGCCAACTCACCGGTCCAGAATTAGTGCAAGAGACTACAGAAAAGATCGTGCAGATCAAGAGCCGAATGCAAGCAGCCCGAGATCGTCAGAAAAGCTATGCTAACAAAAGACGAAAACCACTTGAGTTTCAAGTTAGAGATCATGTCAGGCTAAAAGTATCGCCATGGAAAGGCGTGATCCATTTCGGGAAGCGTGGAAAGTTAAACCCTCGATATATAGGTCCCTTCAAAATTCTCACGAGGATAGGACCAATAGCTTACCGACTCGAATTACCTCGAGAACTCAGTTTCGTACACAACGTGTTCCATGTGAGAAATTTAAAGAAGTGTCTTTCCGAAGAAAACCACGCCATTCCTTTAGAAGAAATCCAAGTTGATGAAAGATTGAATTTCATCGAAGAACCCGTCGAAATAATGGACCGAGAGATCAAACGATTAAAGCAGAGCCGTATCCCTATCGTTAAAGTTTGTTGGAACTCTCGTAGAGGTCCCGAGTACACATGGAAACGGGAGGATGAGATCAAACAAAAATACCCACACCTCTTTACACACCCAACGAGTAACCCTAAGTGAAAACCGAGGACAGTTTTCGTTCCAAAGACGAGGACGATGTGACAACTGGTAAAATTTCCCTAATATTTATATTATTGACAATTCATTTCTGTGACTAGGACACCTGACTTGACCATTATGTGTTAAAACGGATAACAGACCTGCACATATTGACACCCGGAAATCTCACCAAGGAACAGTGAAATTATCACTATTAATAATTTACACATGATTATTGTATTGAAAACGGGAGGTTATCCTAGTATCACACGGATTGACACCACCCCAAATCCGAAAGACGATATGGAATTACTCTCCAATATCCTCCTTAAATCCACGCCTCCAAGTGGGATTCGAATCACACCATCATCAAAGTACACCGAAAATCTGAGAAGTTCTCAAGATAAGGGTCAAGTTGTGATTCGATTGGAGGTTGAGGTGGGTTAATATTGGAGCAGTTGGGTCTCGGATTGGAGGGTTCATCCTAGTGTTCATCCGCCAAGAATCTTGTCAGGTTAATATTGATCTTAGTTATGTTGTTATATTTTTTTAGAATCGTTATAAGTAAGAACATTTAGATCGATTAGATGAGTAAGAATTGTGTTGATGTTAGTATGTTTCGGCCAAATTAATACCCAGGCACACCCTTATTTGATCTTAAGGAAAGATTTTAAGTTTTGATTTGTAGTATATGTCGAATAGGAATTCCAGGAGATAGAAACTTTTGAGAAAATGTTATTGGTTATTGTTGTTGTCGTTAGAGTAGTATAGGAACCACCATTAGAAGAACAAGATTTCTCATGGTTGTGTTGTGTTCGAACCCAAGAAGAATCGGTTCATGAACCTGGAAATAGGGTAAATCAAATAGGTAGTTACACTCCGTAGTTGTGAAGTATTCAAGAACACAAGAAATCACTGGTTCATGGGTTCGAATCTGTGGTAGATTTGTGATTGAAATAGCATAGTTAAGTAGTCATCCATTGTTGCTAAGTCATGAAGAAATGGTTAACAACCCCTAGGCATACCATGTGTTTATGTCTCGGTTCAAAGTATGAAGCGAGTACTCTAACACAAGAACCCAAACCAAAACCCAGTGGCATAAAAAACACCCTCAACAGAACCCATGTAGGATTGGAAATACCTGGACAAGGTAACCCTTAGGACGAACAAGAGAATAGAGACGTTCAGACATGAGAACAACAAAGTTTTGAGGTCTCTAGTTTCCCTATGTCGACCCAAAAATGGGTTTAGAGCTTAGCATATCACCATCACATAGACACCAAAAGCTTGGAATCGAGTAGCACTCGAATGTTGGTCACGAGGTGAGACCAAAGCCATGATTTGTGGCTCATTACAGTCACAAAATAAAGGTCCCAGAAAGACTTCGCCAAGATGGTAACTTGGCGCAAGACTGTATTCACCATAGTGCAATTACCAGGCCATGAAGCCCAGCAACAAAACCCAATTAGGAGCCTATTAATAGCCCATTAGACAGCCATGGACCCAGTTGGTAACATGGGCCTGCGAACAGGCCTTTAGCCTACCAGGAATTGTTTTAAAGACAGCCCACTAGTAGCTTGATTTTCCCCCCTCTTTGAACCCTATGGGCCGCAGCCCATTAATGCCCATTAAGCGTTAAAAATACATTTCAAGTAACAGATAGGAAAAATAATGACGAGAGCAACTAAAATAAACAAAAGCAGTTACAAACTAAATTATACTAACTAACGACTAAATTAGTATTAACCGAATAACCTTTAAAGTTATAATAGCCGGAACATAAAAGAGAGAAATGGAATTTCATTAACTTATATAAAACTTGGATAGTCAAAACTAGACACATAGCGAAAAATTAATCAACTTAAGGTCACGTTGAAACAAGTATAGCCGAGAATCAAAAATGTGATTCTAGTTACATTAACATGTGAATAAAAGTTGAATAGCCGAAATGATAAACATGACGCAACCAATTAAACGACTAGACTAATATATATATATATATATATATATATATATATATATATATATATATATATATATATATATATATATATATATATATATATATATATATATATATATCTACATATTATATATAACAGGATGCGTATGACGTCATCAAATGCAGGATTGATGAATAAGCGCTGGATTGATGAGTAATCATGCTCTTATTCCACCTAAGCAGTCCACCTAAGCAAGATTTGACCAAATTTTCGAAGGTTTGACCTTTAAATCCGAAATTTTAAAAAATGACCATAGTGAGATTCGAACATGCATCTTTAGGTTAACATGGAAACGTCTCAACCAATGGAACCAAGCCATTGATTGTGATGAAGCACCTAAAACAAAAAAGATATACTAGACAAAAGAGCAATTTAAATTATCAAGCATATCTTTTCCTTAAATAGGAGAATCCCTACAAGTTAGCCAACCCTAATCAAAACATACAGGAAAAAAATATGCACTTCATTCATAATATATTTTTTCTTCTAATGTTCGGTTTACAATTTTTTTTTCTTCATCACAGTTTGCAACCATGAATGCTTGACATCTCATGTAATGTTTCTTTGATCTATTAATTAAAATTATGCATTATTCTAATTAAATATAACAACTCTTTTTCTTCATCACAGGTTTGCAATATTTTTAGTTAATATCCACCTTTTATTCATTGATCACACAAAACCATCATCTAATTCCTTTTTTTTTTCTCTAATGCTCATCTACTGACTTTTTTAGGTGTTCATGTATTAGAGCCAATTAATTATAATTTGCCAGGTTTGTGAGTTGTTATTTTATAGAAAATAAATTGATTCATTTGTTTGATTGTGAACAGGTTATTGGGTACTCTTCTTATTTGGATTATTGTTATTTATTTGTTTCATTAATACTGCTGGCTCAAGAAAGTTAATACTGTTAGCTTTATCGGATATATTGTTAGTACTGCCAGCTTTGTCAAACTAATTTTGTTTTGGTATTTCGTTGTGGAGGTCTTTATGCTTTTATGTTTATGTGACTTTCATTGTGCTATATTAATTGTTGCAGACCAGTTTTGTTTTTAACCACATGATTTTTATTTACCTAATAGGACCCATTATAGTTCAAGTATAATCCGAATAGACTTATTACATGACTATGTTGTCATATATGAAACTCTCCTAACTTGCGACTACATTTGCAGTATAATGAACGTATATTAATTTGGAGATCGGGTTGAAAGTAAGCATCCTAGATCATATGTTGCCCAATGCCTTAATTTATATGCAAATTTTTTCGATTATGTTCATAAATCTTCGTATGATATTTGACAGATGGTCAACCGTTGTTGCTAAATTACCAGGAAGAAGTGGCAACAAGACTCGGGAGGTATGGCTTTACTAAAAAGGAGTGTCCATATCTGCATTAGCACCAGATGAGGTGTATGCTGCTATCGTAACATGTAGTATGACCAAAGTTCTTAGGATAAATAGATATAGTTTCTTTTTTTTATAAGCAGCTTTAGTAAGGAGTTGTTTGCTGCAGGCTATAATAACCCGTCTGAAATTTAAGTGCCCAAAGCTCTATAACAAGGATACTGATTATTAGATGCAACCAGATTATATTAGTACATTTGACCCATTTACTTATGAATTGGTCAATTGGTGTTGTTTATGGGTCAAACGGGCAGAAAGTCGCTCAATGTCTGCATACAACCTCTTGCCTTTTTTTTTATTCTGAGACTTCACAATCAATTGCCATCATATTGTTCTAATCATGAATTACACTTAAATTCTAGAAGTTTTATGTTTGTCAAACAACGGTTGACGGGTTAGGCCGTACTAAATGGCATGTTTGAGGTCAAACACATATTAACCCATTACCAAACAGCCTGACCCGCTAATCTTGCCGTCTCTAACAAGAGCCAACTTACATGGTTAAAATCTTTTATAGTGTTCCTACCTTTATCTTCGTTGTTCCTTCCTATATAAACTCTCCACCAACTTACTGCTAAGATCATATTCCAACTATAGCTTCGGCATAAAATTTACCCAAGTGCCTGCATTAAAGTCTGTAAGAAGGAAGTTTAAACAGTATATACTCGCTCTATAAAGTGACACCATAAAAAATTAGACAATAAAAAATTAGACAATAAGCTTTTCTAGGTGAACGGTGAATGGTGCCATTGGATCCAATGAAAGATCTTACTAAGTGGGTATACGAGCACAAACATGAGTAGGCTTAAGAGAAGAAAACTGAATAAGAATTAATTGCGCATAGTTGTTCCAGCTCTTGACCTCAACTATTTCTGAAGGTGAAGATAAAAATGAAATCACGGGTTAGTGTTAATATGTGATTCTTACCTGGTCTTATAATAATGCATGTCTTAAATATAGCATATCAGTTGGTGATATTGGATATATGTGTATTTCCTCTAATATACAAGTATTTGTACATGTAGTTGGACATGCCCTTGATGCCACAAGGTTAGTACTTATAATGTAGATCAGGTATGGGTTCTTTCATCTAAAATTCATAATGAAAGGCCGAACAAGAAGCTCAGGTTTACTTTTATCGTAGAAAATATTAAGCTATAATTCACATATTTCTTTAGTTTTTTGAATTTCAAAGGCCGTCTTCTGAGGTTACATTGTAATTTTTGCAGATACATAATGAAAATTTGGCGCACGGGTTTATTGATCTTCTTATAATTTGAAGGTCATTTTCCTGCTCCTAATACACTTTTTGCTCTCTACTTTTAATACGTGCCAATAATCATTAATAGTGTTTTTTAAAGAAATAGATTCTATTGGTCATGTACGATTCTCACACTTACCGCGTTGCCAACATCCACATCGCATGTTAACGGTGCATAGATCATTGTTACTTGCTTTATTATTGTTATGAAATATAGAACCAAAATCTGTAAGTATCTTTCAACTTTTTTAAGCACCTGAACTTGCATATTTCGGTGCCCAAGTATTCACTTTTGCTTCTGTTAGAAGATCATCTCTAAGTTTGGATACAAAAATAGGCTAAAAACATATAATGAACTGAGTTCGGGTCTGAATCATAATATTATTATTATTAGTTCCAGATTTTATTAAAACCAGCTTTTGATTTTTAATTCTCTAAAAAGAGCATTTTTATAGTCCATTTGTTAAAACACAATCCTATATCTGGGGGGTACATGGAGGAAGCGAAAGGGGAAAGAAGGGAGGTTGACAAAGGTTGCTGGTAAGAGGTGGTTGAAATATATGTTTAGAAAGAGGACTGATGGTGGTGAGAGACCGAGTCCGATGGAGAGGGGCTGATGGTGGTGGTGGTGGCGCTGACAGTGGTCGTATCCAATGAGTTTGTGGGGGTGCAGCTGGAAATGATTACAGTGTTAGTGGTGATCCAATGATAATGGTGGCACGGTTGAATAATAAATGGCTTTGCATGTGCTTAAAGTCATTATCCTTGAGATGTATTTTTAATTCGGTCACTACATATTTATTTGATTTTAAGAAGTTCATTAGAGTTTTAAAAAGTTGTTCATATTTAAAAAAATCACGTGGCGGCTGAGGGGGCATGTACACACCCAAATCTGGTGCGTTGTCACCTTTTCTACGGTTGTAGGCTGGCGATTACATAGATGGTAAAGAAATGCTACATTAAATGGTAAAAAAAAACAAAACGTGTTACATAAATTGGAACGAATGGAAGGCATATTGCATTTTTCTGTGGTTTACCCTTATTCTGTTCCTTTATCAGACCCTGTTAGGTGCACATTTAGCAGACAATGAAATCATCTATATTTGCTGATGTTGCGAGTTATAATTGGATTAATCACCCCAAAATGCGACAAGTTTTCACCTTTTTGTTTTTGTTTATAATATTTATTGTTTATCCCTCCATTGTACTTAACATGCTTACATTTGATAAAAAAATGAACTTATAACAGCACTAAATTGCAACATACTTGAATTTTTGCAACATCGGATGCAACTTTATTAGATACAGTTGCATACTTGCATCATAATGGAGGTATATCACTTAATAAAAAAAGTGCAATCAGTGGTTCATTAGACTTGGTTTTTAGTTTTAGCAGTATGACCATCTATTTACGATTATCTGCAGGTCAGTAACTTGAAGTAGTATTCGCGAAGCCTCTTAGCGAAAAAAAGCCTGATGCGGCTAATCCCCACCATGCGGCACCGGTTCCAAATTACATCCCTCATGCTGTCTATGGTGGCTTTGCAGCAAATCCATATGGGGATGCTCCTGCTGGCGTTAACCCTTCGCTTCAGGTTTGTCCTTTTTTTTTTTTTTTTTTTTTTTTTTTTTTTTAATTTTTATTATTATTATTATTATTTTAATTTTTGCGCTGACCACTTATAAGCTGAAAATTACCTTTACAAATAGTGTTTGGATTTGCTTATTTTGTACAAAAAGGCAACATTCTTCTAAAAATCCTCAATGTAGGCCATGAATTTCTTAAAAGGAAACTTTCAAATTTATAGTTTTTACTCAAATCACTTTTGGTTATCTTGAATGCAGGAAGCGATGCTACGTTACTGAGGTGGAGTTAAAAGACACAAACATACGCGGACAAAGGTAAATATATTGGAAAATATCAGTTCTTCATCCATTAATTTTCCACTTCCTTTTGATTTCATCAAATAACGAACGTTTGATTAAGCAGGATTTCGCAAAACCAAATAAGATCTGTAAGTTTGAAGATGAAAGAATGCCAATGTATATAAGAAGCATAAAGGGTGACATGTATATTAGATATGAGGTTCCTGCTGACGAAGCTCACAGAAGTTCAGCCTACCAACATCATTCCATACCTGCTGAAAGTTGTCTTAGTTGTCGATGTTGACGTTGCAACTCCATGACGCATAAAGTCTTGAAACATATAAGGATACAAGTAACACCTTATAAAGTAATTTGAACTGACCATTTTAGACATGTTGGATATACGTATACTCAGTTGATCATATTGATATTACACAGGTCTTGAGTAGCATTTGTTGTTGATGGCACTGATGTGGTAGCAACTGACGTGGTAGCTATGTACCACCCTGTTCTCAGTCCATGATATGACAAAAAAAAAAAAAAAAAGTTTCCCGGACGGGTGTCGGTTCAAAAACTAAGTTGCTTATCCGTTTTAAAAATACTCCGTAAGTATGTAGACTATTTATTTTGAGTTTTTAGTTGCTCTAAAATAAGTAGATAAGGAGTTTAAAGTTTTACTCAGACACACATGCCCACATATCTTAAGCTGATATGCACTTAAATAAGGAGACCGAAATCCCTATGTGTCTTCACGACACTATTTATATAGCCTACGGGGTGTGTCGGATTGCTTACGGAGATTTATTTAGAGTAAATTGCATGTAATAGAGTACTCATCAGACGTGCGCAATGTCTCATTGAGATTAAACTTTGAAGAAAATTTACATTAATTTACTTTGTATATTTTAATTGTTCTATAAATCTTAACGTTCATTTATTTTCAGTTTTAATGCATTCAATATAGAAATTGGTACGTTTGTATCTTTTTCATTTGACGAGATGGCAAGTTATGAAAATACTTTGTTAGTTGAGTACAAGTAAGCCCAACTTTCACATTAAATAATATCTTAAGAAGTATATAAATAGACCACTTATTTTAAACTAAAAAGTAAAAAAACATAAACAAATTTACAATTGTAAATTGCTTTTTCTCAAATTGTTTAATAATTAATAACGGTCAACACCACTTGCATGTTCTTGAAATAACTTTCTCTTAAAATTTTACAAACGTAAACTAATACCATAACAAAAATAAATGAAATCGACGTACTTAAAAATATTTTTCCGTTAACTGACACCATTAAAATTATAATTAGCTTTCTCTAAAAATTACCCAATTGTAAACTAATAGCCTAACAAAATAAAATAAAATCGGCGTCCTTAAAACTAATAATTAACTTTCTCTTAAAATTTCTCAACCGTAAACTAATAGCCTAAAAAAATAAAATTAAATCGGTGGGTGTGATTCTGTGTTTAAGCAACCGTTTGAAATAATCTTTTGAGTGCTTCAATGTAGTGGGTGCTCGAACCAGTTTTGACATTGGAATGCCAATCACAAGGTTTGTATTTCTCCCTTCTCTTGATTTGGCAACTTAATGATTAGGTCAAGTTAAAGTCACGGGTCAGACGGGTCATCCCACTCAAAAAACATGGGTTAGACGGGTCACTTTACGATGGGTCACTACAGTTAAAAGGCACGGGTCAGACGAGTTTTTTGTATCAGGTGTGCCAAGTTGTATACAACACATTGATGGTCAAGTTAAAGACACGGGTCAGACGGGTCATCCCACTAAAAAAACACGGGTCAGACGGGTCACATTAACATGGGTTACTGTAGTTAAAAGGCATTGGTCAGATGAGGTTTTTTAATCACTGTGCCAAGTTGTATATGCTATTTCCAACACATTGATATAATACATTCAGATGGAGTCCAACCTAGATAACATTAACAAAAGCCAATACATATTGCGCAGGCTTCGACAACTATTAAGAAAAAATACAACAAAACATAAACTAATACATTTTAAACAATGATAAAAAAAATACCGTACTTAAAAAACACATTTCCGTTAAGTAACACCATCAGAAGTGAAATTATAACAACCCAATAAATAGTGGCCCCGTACGATATTAAAAATAATTTACCACTAACTAACACCATCTAACATCTTATAATTATGATATTAAAAAATAAAATAAAACAAATGTCCTTAAAAATAATTTTAGAATAACTAAAACTTTGAAGTTTATAATTAAAAGTCATGCCCGCCCATTGGGCGGGCTTTGAAGTCTAGTATATATATATATATATATATATATATATATATATATATATATATATATATATATATATATATATATATATATATATATATATTGCCAAACAATTAATTTTATGTACAATTAGGAAAATAGGTAAATATACATATATATGTAAACTAGATTAAATTGGGTAGTGAAGGTAATTATGTCAAAATAAATCTCACGATAGTTGTAAACCATGACACATGACAAGGTATATAAAAATACGTTAGCACTTATATTTGTCATATTGATAACCAAATAAATCAAAAGTGAACGTCACTAAAATATATATATCATTTAACTTGAATAGATTAGTCGAAACATAAGATTTTAAACAAATGTTGTGCAAATGAATCATAATAAGAAATATCGTTAAATTACTCAAGTTAGTGGTTAGAAACCATTAGGTGATGAATTTCCCAAATATTAAGTAATATTTTTAAAAATCAACTTAGGCGAATCTAACAAACACTATATGTGAATAAATATACCTATCACAAATAGGTTTAATTTACACCATAGGCCGTAGATGAATCCCGACCCCTAGTTACCATGACCTTAGGACAATTATAAGAGTACACATCACCATCCCTTGGGAGAGACTTTAGAAACCACAATCACCGCCACATGAGTAACAACACATAGGTATACTCAAACATTGAAATTAAAATCTGAAGAGACTTGAAATTTAATGTTTGAAACTAAAACATGGTTATGTAATTTAGGTTGTGTGTTGGTGCCATGCACTCTTTAACATTACAACATTCACTGTTCAGGCCAACAAAGGTGAGTTTATAGCCCTAGTTTTACTTTTACTTGTTTTACAAATATGGGGTGAGAAACATGCAAAACTTTTATGGACCATAATGTTAATACTTTTACTCAAACCTATTGCGCAGTTAGCCTAAGCCCTAGAACCCACTGTTATGCCCATTTTTCATGAGCCGTTAATTTCCTTTGGGAAGCGTGATTGCTTTAGATAGATCTATTGGGGTGACTCCCCCGTTCGGTTTGACCGGATAGGCAAACGAGCGCATAGCAAGTCGGAATTCGAGTGTATTAAGTTAAACATTCGCTAAGGGCCCCTTGACTATTATTTATGTGTTAGAGATTAGCACACTGGACTGTCGAGCTTCGGTTGCATCAACTTAGTGCTAATGCGATAGATACTTTTGTATGACATTATATGTGTTATAGTGATCATGCTGGTCCAAACTAAAAATTTGATGACTTTATGTAAACCTATGAACTCGCCAGCTTTTTGCTGACTTTTTAGCATATTTTTCTCAGGTGAATAATTTAACTTGGTATGGCAAGATATGGCAAGGCAAAGGGTCATGGAGCTTTTTTATTAGATTGGATATTTATTATTGGAGACTTATTTTTATGTGGGACCACTATGTTTAATGGGCCTGAATTCTATCTAAACTATGACGTATCTTTTGTAAAACTAAATTTATGATTTTTATTAAAAACGGAGTATGTATTCCGTTCTTTGTTACCGTGTGTTGTGATTTCCAATTGTTGCAACCCGTAACCCATCGCACTCTCGAAGTTCTGTATGCTTCCGCGACCGTTGTAAATTTTGGGGCTGTTACAGTAACCCAGATTATCTCTAGAATGTCTTGAGATAATTACTTTCCAATTGTAGACACTTGTGGTTTTAAGGATAGTCATGTACGTTTCCTTACTAGACAAGGTGGTTCTATATCTACTAATTTCTAAGACACAATCATATTGATCACATAAACAAATGAGTGACGTGTTGTTTATCTGATACATGATGTTGTTCCATGCACAAGTGGGAGAAATCTTTATTGTTTGCAAGGAACAACACATAGGAATATGATTTAAAGGATTCTCTTGACTGCAAGGTAAGAGACTAATGTTCTAATGTGACTTAATCACATCTAATTAATAGAACACTTGAAGTTGTAATCTATGTCATATGAGAGCTTGGACTAGATTACAGTGGAAAGGTAAATTTCATACTTTCATTACTAGCAGATCAACTAATGTAATGAAACTATGTTAATTTGCAAGTTTCTAAATTAGATACTTATTAGAAAAAGTGTCAATATGATAATAAGACTACTTCAAACTAAATATTTATGTATTATTGAAATGACATAAATAAATGAAGTAATCTAATACTACTTCAAATTTGAATATTTATGTATTCTTGGAATGTCATAAATATATGAAGTGATAAATTAACTTGAAATTACTATTGAAACCAAATTGTGGTGTTCATGATTACTTTAGATATACATGTTTATATTTTATTGTAAAGTTATAAATATGAAGTCTTTTAATTGTTACAAGACTTATAATAAAGTAAGACGTTAACTTGTTATGTTTTTTTATTAAGACATATACAAGAAGTCATTGAGTTGATCAATGATTTATAACGTATATTGGGATTATAACAGTTTATGTCTTCTTGTTAAGAAATGGACATGAAGTGACTTAGTCAAAAAAGTACTTATGTTATATAGCATGCAATTGGCTTGGAATTCTATTATACCATTAAGCTGACTTAGTTGGTGAATAGATAAGCCAAACAAAATATATTTATCTTACATATTGTAAGATTGTCTTACAATATTAATCCTAATGAAATACATAATGTTTATGGTACGTTCAGTTAGGAAAATCAAACTCTTGTTATATTATTTGATTAAAGATAACTATATCTTCCGTTCTTCCAAAAGTTATCAAGGTTAGAAAATTGAGTATGGGTAGTATATACTCAATTAGACTCCAACCTGGAAGATGAATAAAACACCATTTATTATGGAATGTGATGAATCACATTAAGTCTTAAAATAAAAGTTCTGAATTTGTTAAACTGCTTTTGAGTAGGTTAGTAACAAACTTAATGTAAGGAACTGTCAATATGTATTTGTAATATCCCAAAAGAGAACAATTTTGTGTTGCTCTACTTGCTAAGTATTTATAGATAGTCTATAAATTGCAAAAGGCAAGTGGGAGGTTTTATCTTGAAAAGATAAAATTACAAGATACATAATCTTCTAAAAATACACTAGTAAATGTCATGATGAGGATTAAACATGTTAATGTTAAATCTCAAGATGATGGAATTATCATTCATAGATCCACAAGGATATCTCAAATATTTGTATAATATGTTGAGGATTATGAGTTATAGGATTATGATAAACCTGTTGGTCATTAAGATAAATTGCAAAACATATAGGAAGTAACATTCCATAAGCATTAAATGTTAAGTCTTAGTTAGGAATGAAACTTCACATGAAGATTTAGGAAATAAACATACAACCTTGGAATATATGTTTATTGTTATAAACATAAGCAGTAAAATAATTGATTCTAATAGAACATGATATATGATGTGTGCGTGTGTATTGCTCTAATTTATATCCACGGTATGTCGTTGTGGTTTTAGCAGTATTCAAGTTTTAAATTTATATTTAGCCGACTTATCAATAAAACACACACTTTAACGAGCAGTGTACCCGGTCAGTATGAATATAATGGTAAGTAGAGTGTCGATCACTAAGAGTGGAACGTATTATCTAGTTATTCTAATCAGTATTTTAATATCCTAAGTTAGCTATACAACCTAATCTAACGCAAGGGGGTTCAGCCTGAGAGACTGGTACGGTTTGGTTATGATTAATTATAAACTAAACTAATGAGCACGAATCAGCGATTAGCACACACGTACACAGATAGATACTCAAGACAATAAGAAGTCCTGTCCTGATAATTAAGTAGCTTGTCACTTGTTTTATTGCTAGCTTTATATGAAGTGTATATAATTAACCCTTTCTCGTTGGCTCTAATCTTATCGGCGAGTAAACCCTTGATGATTACTTATGTCTATCCTATTTATTAAAGAGACGCTGAAACAAATAGGCGAGGAAGGGGCATGGCGACCCAAGCAATGCTCAGCTAGACACAGAGGTTATCAATGCACTAATGATGAAGCGAAAAGTGTACCGCTTTTAAGGGGTTATTTAAGCCCTAAATCGTATTTATTTGATCAAATATTTCCCTAAATCGTTCCTTTTGTCATTTTAGGTACTTTTGAGGAGAAATCTGGAAAAGGAGGCATTTTGGACGTTTTTGGAGCATAAAAGTGAAGAAAACGACAAAGTCTCAATATTGTGCTGGAAACTACCTTTGACGGCGTCAGGATTTGTTCTGGACGGCGTCATGGCTTGGCAAGAAAAGGTGGATGTGAAAATTACTCATGATAAGCCAGAGAAATTTGCATGGAATTCTGATGGCGTCACGCTTTAATATGATCAAGGTCGTCACGGCTTAATTTAGAGAGGGACGGCGTCACGCATAATCCTGACGGCGTCAAGCCTTGATAAGCCAGAACGGATTTTGGAGAGCTAAAGAGGGACGGTGTCAAGAAGGTCATCCGGGAACCCTAAAAGCGGCGAGGTGACGGCGTCACACTCCATAACGTGACGCCGTCAGATCTGAAAGTCTATATATAGTTTTGCAATTTTTTGTCATTGGTGGGGAACTTAGTGTGGAACTTATTGAGGAACTTTGTGTGTGAAAACCCTAAGACGAATTTGGCAGCTTTTTCAAGGCTTTTTGCCTTGAGATCTTCCATGTTACATTGAAGATAAGTTATCAATTAATCATTCAATATGTCTATGTGTTGTTTGATTCTATCTTGTTCTTGTCTTTTGTTTAACATGCTAGGCTAGATTTATCTTGTGTTTGCTTAGATCTAATGAAACCTAGCTATTGATTATTGGTTATTAGTGTGTTGTTAGTTGTATTGGATGATTGTTCATCTATGTTAGGCTTAAGAAAAATGGCTAACTTCCTATTCGGTAACTTGCTTGAACGTCTTAAGAAACATGAACCAATGCGTACTAAAGGTTTTTATGGTTGTATTTAATGCATGAGCGAATTCTAGTGATCCCATGTTAGGAGCTTCCTAGCCGGCTCGACATAGGAGTGAAGTAGGAGCTTGTAGAGTTGGGTAAGTACGTACGCCACCCCACAATTGGTATTAAGGAATACACCCGTCATCCACGCAACTAATACACACTAATCAACCGGTAAAAGATAGTTAGGGAGTAAGGAAATCTAAGTAAACACATTTCTCTCCATATAAGTTTTACCACCTTTTCATTTTCTGTTATTTTATTTTATTTGCATTCGTAGTAACTTGGGTTAGTTGACTAGCAACTAATTCCGCCCACTCCTTCAAACCCGAGATTTTACTTGCTTTCATAAAATTATAAAAACATAAAAAAGAATCTTCTCTCGCCCTTAGACCTATTAGAGTAGTTTTTCATACCTAACGAACACTATTCCCTGTGGAGAACGATCAATCCCCCGTACTTACCACTACACTATACTACATCGGTCAGGTACACTGCCTGGTGGGGTTGTAAGCCTCTTGAGATCCCTCGAGAGGTAAAACCTGTTGTAAGGTTGCAAAACCACGCATCAAGTTTTTGGCGCCGCTGCCGGGGAATAGTTATTGTTTAGGTTGAATTTTTATTTTATAGGTCTACTCACTAGATTCCTTTCTAATGAGATTTTTATTTTATTTTTCTAAGTTTTCTTTAGTCTATCTATTTTCTTCGTGCTTTTGTTCGTATAAGATTTTCATTGACTATTCAGTTTGCCATTATGGAAAACGTGAATCCGCCCCTTACACCTGGAGAAGTAGCTTTGTTGCGTAGCCAACTTGAGAATGAGATTAGTGAGCTCAGAGAGCTCAGTAGAATGATTGACATAGAGCTTGATTATGCCTTGAACAACTTAGAGACCGCCATATACTCAGATAATTACTTAGAACGTAATAATCTTACGATTGAGAAGTTGACTGAGAAAATTGATGAAGTAAAGGTAGATCCTAGGTTGGATGATTATTTCAATGAATACCCCACTAAGGAGGAGATTGCTTACTATAACAACCTAGTTGATAACCCTCGACCACCTTTTGTTAGAATTGACCCAAAGATTAAGAGGGGTGATCCCGGGAATGTGAAGATAGCATGTATGATTGGGTACCAATACGTTGAGCATGCTTACATTGACTGTGAATCCCCAATCAACGTGATGTCCTCAGGCCTTTATAGCCAGATCATAAACACACCACTTGAGCCTAGGATGGACCCCAAGTGCCCAGGCGGAGTTTGTAACTTCGTTGGAAGGATTAAGGATATGCATATCCTTGTTGGGAATTTTACCTTTGTCACCAACTTCATGATCTTAGAAGATTTGGCAAGTGTTGTTGACTGCCGCCTATCTCGCTTGGTGTTAGGTAAGCCATTTATTGAAGCATCCAATTTAAAGTATGATCGTTTGAGAGGCATGGTTCAGTTTTCTAATCACATAGATAGGATCGCCTATAGGATGCCTTATCGGGAAAATGAATTTCGTTTTGTGCCTCGATTTGACAAGGACAACATTGGTGTGATTGAGGACATCAATGATGAGGATAAAGAGAAAGGCATGGACTATGTTTGGAATAAGAGAAGCCTTTATTATAAAGATTGCTTAAACCTTGGACCTAAATACAAAGTTGATATGGAGGTTGTTAGGATGATTAGAGGGGCAATTGAGAAGCAAAACGGAAAAACGTAGAACCCGTGACTTTGAGTCTAGCTACAAGACTCGTTAATAAAGAAAAGCGCTTCTTGGGAGGCAACCCAAGTTTTATTTGCTTTGTGTGTTTATTTGCTTGTTTGATTTTATTTGTTTCCGTATGTGTGTTTAAATTTTATTATTATTGATTCATGTTAAAAACTAATTTGTGAAAATGCTTTATCCTATTTTTAACTTCGTCTTAACTACATATAAAGGTATTTTGCAAAAGTTAAGTGTAAGGGAAATCTAAATCGGTTTATTAGAACACAAATGAACATGAATCATAATAATAATAAATTAACATACATATTAGTATTTGTTTGAGTCAAATGCTTGTATCGAGTCATAATGAAGTTTTGCAGGAATTCCAGGAAGTAAGGTATAGGTTTTTCCAAAAATTTTCCAGAAACGTAACATGAGAATTCTGTCAGATCATTTCTGACGGCGTTAGGAGTTATAACCTGATGGCGTCAGGTTTAATTTTCTGAAAATTTTTGAAAGTTTTGTTTTCATAGAAAGTTTTTATTAAATCTCTAACTTATAATCTCCAGGAATCTGTAAAATTATCATTCCACAAGCATTATATCCTTATATATAGAGTTTATCCCGCCGATGTTATGCAGGTTTTCGTGTTTGTTTTCTCAGGTTTAACAGGTTATTTTGGACAAGGAATTGTATGTGGAATCAAGCTTTTGGTGATGCATTAGTCATGGAGCTTCAACATTACTTTGGAAGAAGATCTAACCGTGTTACTTCATTATCCACCGAGCGAATCAGGGGAGTATTTGATTTCATTCTTTTACTTTATGCTTTTACATCTTGTTATTTGAACATTGGGGACAATGTTCATCTTAAGTGTAAGGGGGGGGGGTAAAAGTACGATTTTAGAGAATGCTATTACGCTTGATTTTTGTTTGTTTAATAGTAGATGTGTAAGAAAACTGAGATAAATACCTGTTAGGGTAATTTTAGTGCCAAATTTAAAATTTTTTACAACATATAGGAGTGAAACTTTGATTCTAATGAGCGTCTCACGGATAGGAGTTATATGAATAGCACAAAAACCGTACCACAAAAAATTTTCCACCCCAAATATGTGAGGTTCGCCCCTAGAATTGGTAGGAAAAGCATTTATGCTATGATGTGTGTACTAGTAGCACTTAGATTCTAGAACTTGCGTTAGGACCATTCCAAGGCCACAAGTGAGACTACATTCGTGTAGTTAGATTTACTACATGATAAGAGGCATTAGGATTAACCCATTGTTTTACACCTGTGTTTTTGTTATAATTACATTGGCTACATTGGTCAAGTAATTCTCCCACACCCTTTGCGTTGTACTCATTTTTAGTACACGATACCCCTAGTACATCCCTCAGAGCCTATCTTTTCGTTTCGACCTTTGAGCATCTTACTCAAAGTGAGAATTTGTTTACACCCCACTTAAATGTACACCCAAATCGCCTTAGCCTACCTTGTATGCACTCATTTTTAGTGCATTATTGTGACAACATTTGTTTAAACCCCATGTTAATTATCTAATTGATTACATGGTTGCTAAGTCGAGTCATATCCTTGTACATATTGTTTTGGGAAGATTGGGACTCATGGGTAAAGTACTAGTGTAATGGAGTAATGGGGAAGAACATCATTCATTACCCCCATATGTGCTAAATATTTTAAAAGTACTCCAAGTTTTTCAATTATCTTAATTCGAGTCATTAGAATAGTAATTTGTAAAGTTATGTAAAAGTTCAAGTGTAAGGGGAATGCATCGCCCCTTTGATGTATTATTTTGGATGGTAGGGCAAAAGTGTATTAAAAAAAAAAAAAAAAAAAAAAAAATCAAGAAAAATACAAAAAAATGAGAAAAAGAAAAGTAGAAAAATCATACGGACTACCATCCCGTTTTATTTTATGTTTATTTTATGTTTTTGTTATTTTGTTTTTAGCTTAAGATCGAGTCGAGTCTTGGCTTAGCAACATTGTATAGTACATGTAATTGATCAAGATCTTTAACTCGCCACCAGTAAAATATCCTTTATCCAACAAAACCGTGTTTTCCTTTTCCCTACACCTAACGTTATAACCCGTTTAAAAGCCCTCTTTGATAGTTTATCTTAGGTGCTTACGCCTAGTGGAGGAGGTTTTCGATCCTTTCCCAAGCCTATGGTAATCTATTTGCTATGACAGGTAGTGAGAGATATTATCCGTTTTCATTTATGAGATTTATTTTGATGACACTTGAGAGATGTGAGTATCTAAACACTACTTGTGAGGTGCTAGTTTGTAATCTCCGTGCTTATTATGATTAAAGTGGAACGAATATTTGTTGTAATTACTTTTATGTTAGCATTAAATGACCCCTAACTTGTATTTTGATTAGAATAAAAGCCCATTTGCTTGAGGACAAGCAAAGCTCAAGTGTAAGGGTATTTGATGAAGCGAAAAGTGTACCGCTTTTAAGGGGTCATTTAAGCCCTAAATCGTATTTATTTGATCAAATATTGCCCTAAATCGTTCCTTTTGTCATTTTAGGTACTTTTGAGGAGAAATCTGGAAAAGGAGGCATTTTGGACGTTTTTGGAGCATAAAAGTGAAGAAAACGACAAAGTCTCAAAATTGTGCTGGAAACTACCTTTGACGGCGTCAGGATTTGTTCTGGACGGCGTCATGGCTTGGCAAGAAAAGGTGGATGTGAAAATTACTCATGATAAGCCAGAGAAATTTGCATGGAATTCTGACGGCGTCACGCTTTAATATGATCAAGGTCGTCACGGCTTAATTTAGAGAGGGACGGCGTCACGCATAATCCTGACGGCGTCAAGCCTTGATAAGCCAGAACGGATTTTGGAGAGCTAAAGAGGGACGGCGTCAAGAAGGTCATCCGGGAACCCTAAAAGCGGCGAGGTGACGGCGTCACACTCCATAACGTGACGCCGTCAGATCTGAAAGTCTATATATAGTTTTGCAATTTTTTGTCATTGGTGGGGAACTTAGTGTGGAACTTATTGAGGAACTTTGTGTGTGAAAACCCTAAGAAGAATTTGGCAGCTTTTTCAAGGCTTTTTGCCTTGAGATCTTCCATGTTACATTGAAGATAAGTTATCAATTAATCATTCAATATGTCTATGTGTTGTTTGATTCTATCTTGTTCTTGTCTTTTGTTTAACATGCTAGGCTAGATTTATCTTGTGTTTGCTTAGATCTAATGAAACCTAGCTATTGATTATTGGTTATTAGTGAGTTGTTAGTTGTATTGGATGATTGTTCATCTATGTTAGGCTTAAGAAAACTGGCTAACTTCCTATTCGGTAACTTGCTTGAACGTCTTAAGAAACATGAACCAATGAGTACTAAAGGTTTTTATGGTTGTATTTAATGCATGAGCGAATTCTAGTGATCCCATGTTAGGAGCTTCCTAGCCGGCTCGACATAGGAGTGAAGTAGGAGCTTGTAGAGTTGGGGAAGTACGTACGCCACCCCACGATTGGTATTAAGGAATACACCCGTCATCTACGCAACTAATACACACTAATCAACCGGTAAAAGATAGTTAGGGAGTAAGGAAATCTAAGTAAACACATTTCTCTACATATAAGTTTTACCACATTTTCATTTTCTGTTATTTTATTTTATTTGCATCCGTAGTAACTTGGGTTAGTTGACTAGCAACTAATTCCGCCCACTCCTTCAAACCCGAGATTTTACTTGCTTTCATAAAATTATAAAAACATAAAAAAGAATCTTATCTCACCCTTAGACCTATTAGAGTAGTTTTTCATACCTAACGAACACTATTCCCTGTGGAGAACGATCAATCCCCCGTACTTACCACTACACTATACTACATCGGTCAGGTACACTGCCTGGTGGGGTTGTAAGCCTCTTGAGATCCCTCGAGAGGTAAAACCTGTTGTAAGGTTACAAAACCACGCATCAACTAATAAAAGTCACCAAAGACATCAACATATAAACTTTAATTAATGGGAAAGCAGTTTTAAGGGAGTGCCCATGGTTTTCCGTAGTCACATGGAATCGGCCCATCAATCCTGATGAATTAAAGTGTACTAATACAATAAAACAAAACTACTTAATGAATTGAATACATGCAGGACCTTCTTACAACTCTTGTATCTTTGTTTAGGGTGTGTCTTGTGCTGCTAACACGTCTGAATTCGGCTTAGGGTTTCTTCGGTCTTCGGTCTCTTTTTTTTTTGCACACGGAATTCGTCTGACTTTGGGGTATTTATAGTTTCTGTCTGAGGGTTAGATGCGGCTCATTGAATAAGTAGTTGCGGCGCATTGACTTAACTTCGCGTGGGGTCCAAGATGAATATATTCAGTAATATTCGTACACCGCCTTAAGATGCGGCGCAACTCCATTTCTAGATGCGGCGCATGTCCTTTGCCATCTTGGATCTTAACTTGTGAAATCTTGATAGTGATGCGCCGTTTGTACGAAGTAGGATGCGGCGTATCTGGAGCAGAACGATCTTGATCTTGTACATTTCAGTAGACTCTTAACGTCTTACTTGTTTTGCTCCATAATTAGTCCAAAATCGTCAAGTTTCACATAATACTTGTTTTTACCTGAGAATTACGAAAGTAAACATTAACGTATCAATTCTCATATATAATATAATAAAACAAGTCAAATAAATAGGATAAATTATGGTAATAAAATGTACTTATTTGAGTTCATCAAATATCCCCCCACTTGAACTTTACTTGTCCCCAAGTAAACCGTAGAATGAATCTTATGAAAATGTATCCTAAAAGATATTAGGATTTATTTTTATATTTAAGCATGTATTCTTTTTTTGTCATAATTGCACAACCAAACACTTAAGGAATTAGAAATAAAATAAAATATTTTGATAAAAGCAAATGTAGTCGTTTAACTGTCCAGTCGTGACGAATATTCTATCATAAGCCTGGCAAGTATACGCATCTCCCCCACTAAAGCTAAGGAATAACAAGTCTAAAGCGGTAAAAAGGGTTTGTTGGTTGAGGGTTAATCATTCTTCTTAATCTCTATCAAATCTCATATTCCAGAAAAGGCGACAAAATCACAAATACATGATCGAATCCACGAACACGATACTTGCAATTGCTCAAATCCTCAACTCGAATGGGCTAAAGATAGGACCAAGTAATCTTCACCGATAATATTATATCAAAAAGGGTGACAAAATCATAAATACATAGCCGAATCCACGACTACGATACTTAAGATTGCTCAAATCCCTAATCTCAATAAATCAAAGGTTTAGATAAGGAATGATATAGGGTATGGATAATATTTGGGATACAAATTGGTGTAAAATGAAAAATGAACAAAACAGATAAATTAAAATCCTAAGTGTGGTAAATTACTTTCCCAACCATCCCATGAATAAGACTCATATCATTGAATAACTCACGCTTTAACACTTGAAACACACGCTTTAGGTAGACACGAATTATACTCAACAAGATCTCAATCAAAGAATAAACCTTAGTTGGCGTTCCCATAACGGCCAACTCCCATTCAATCCATAAATATAATATATAACAAATAGTGGTGATATCGACCACTTAATACAAAACTTTACATAAGTTGGTTAAAACAAACTTCCAACTTTTCCTTTTTCTTTTTCTTTTCTATTTTTTTGATTTTTTTTTTTTTTTTTTTTTTTTTTTTTTACATCAACATATATGTGTGAAATTTCACAACTTTTCTATCACTTTCTTTCCGGATAATTTTTTCCATACTTTTCATACTTTCAGAAATAACTGTAATAGCGAAAGTAGTAAACACACGAAAAATAAACTCAAAGATATACAATATTTACTTTCATACCAATTGCATTGTGCAATTTCCTGACTCAACCAAAGATAATGAATTACGCACGCGAACACAGGTAATGTAAGGAAACACACTTTGCCTAAAGCAATTAATCAACCACGGATTTTAATCTACAGGGTAGGCTAAGGTGTAAGGGTGTAACGAAACATTATAATAAAGGTGTAAGAAACGAAAGGAATGGCTCTGAGTGTTTTTCTAGGGGTATCTTACTCTAAAAGTGAGAGTAACAAAAGGGTTTATACGGGGTTTAACTAACCAGTGTAGTTAGTTAAAATCAAATAACATATAAAGGCTATTTGGGTGTAATCCTAGAAATTTACCAATTTAGACAAGTCATTCCAATTATATAGATAATACTTATTATGGTGGTCTCGAATAGTATATAAGCCAAGTTCTAAAGTTTACAAGTCACCAGCACACTCATAGATTTGTGAATTTTGAAAAGTTCACAATTTTTGAAAATAAGGTTATGTGTGCAGCTATGTAATTTAGACTTTAAACAAAAACATGCTAAAAAATTTTAAATTTTGATATATTAAGCACATTTTAAGCATATTTTGAAAAAGTTTTAGGACAAGTAAGTGTTCTAATTCTCCAATCCCCCCACTTAAGTTAAACAACGTCCTCGTTGTTTGTTACAAAGATTAAAAACTGGAAAATAAAAGAATTAGAACAGAAAAACTCCCCTGAGATTTGCTCGGTATGATCCTCCATTATTTGTTTAAGAGCAAAAATCAACTTTCTTGTGGATGAAAACGTTTAAGCTTCAAAAATGATGTATCCACAAGAATGCAGGAATCTATAATACCATTCAGACTTTAACACACCTGAGTTAAGAAAGTTCAAACTTGCATAATACATTAGTAGTTAGTAAAAATAAAACTTTAAAAATTAAAACTGAAAATCATCAGGTCAGTCGATACGCCGTATCTTATGGAAGAA
Source organism: Artemisia tridentata subsp. tridentata (assembly GCA_021014915.2). Lineage (NCBI taxonomy): Eukaryota > Viridiplantae > Streptophyta > Magnoliopsida > Asterales > Asteraceae > Artemisia > Artemisia tridentata. Next base: position 411,733,275 of record CP139505.1, read on the forward strand.
GATACGCCGTATCGAGCCTGGAATAAATACGAATCAGAATAAAAGATGCGTCGCATCCTTAACCAGGGATGCGCAGCATTAAAATACTGATAGAAAGTTTTAAAGTTAAAAATAAAAATGCAGAAAATTAAATAAGATATGACCAGTGCAGGCGATGCGTCGCATCTTAGGATTGAGATGCGCCGTATCTTCTGCGGGTCTGACAGACTCGACACAGAAAAGAAAAGTAAAAATTTTCTGGGTTGTCTCCCGGTCAGCACTTGTCTTTATTCCAGAGTCTTCAAGTTAGACTCACGTTCAGCTCCTTATTTTGTTCTATTGATCCCCACATGTCCGTGCACGATGTAGTTGCGAATTACTTCATCACGAACATATTCCGGCCCCAATTCAAGTACACCTTTGTAGAATCCTTTCATCTTTTGGTACGGATATTCGATCCCTTTCTCAGCGTCATTTTCATCTACAAAAAGAAATGGTGTAAATTTGTAACAAAATTTGTTAGGGGCATGTTTAAACTTGGGTGAGCACGAGACATCATGTAAGTGCTAACGTTGCTTCCACTTTTAAAGGTGATCTTTCCATCAAATATTTTAGCATTAATTACGACCTCCTTACAAAATGGTTTCCCAACGATCACGTCACCCATCTCAACATCACGATAAGCATCCATGTTTTCCACCACGGTGAAATCTGTAACAATAGTTAAATTCCCAACAAAAATAGGCACATTCATGAATATTCCAACTACGTTTTTCCCTCTATACTCAATTTTGTTTTTCATTATAGAATTATAGTAATCTCTTGACATTACATTAATTGGTAAAATAGGGAAAAAGTTGGCACTAATCTGTTTAAATCCTATCATGCAAGGAAATTGTAAATTATAAGCACAATCCACATGGATCTTTCTACCATAATCACAGAAACTAGGTTATCCTTCAAATTCATCATAATTTTTAGGGTTGATCATATTAATTCTAGGTATATCCATAATTTCTCCTTCTTCAATTTCGGGTTCTAAATCCTCCATAAATTGATCATTGATTCCTAATGGTAAATTAAGATCATTTAATTCAATGTAGTCTCCACTATAGGTCTCAAGTGATTCATTATTTACCAAGGTTTCTCCCATAAGCCTAGCTTCAAGATCAAGGTCCATACGTTCTCCTAATCCTAGCACATAGACGCCTCTAATTATGCTTTTAGCAGGATTTTGGCACTTATAGACTAGTTTATTATTCCCTACCTTTAATGAGATTTTTCTTTTAAACACATCAATCTTAGCATGGGCGGTAGACAAGAAAGGTCTTCCAAGGATAAAAGGAATCTTAACATCCTCGGGCATATCTAATATAACAAAGTCTACAGGGAAAACAAACTTCTCAATCTTAATTAGCACATTTTCGGCAATCCCTTCAGGTTGTTTTACCGTTTTATCAGCCAGTTCAATAAGCAACTTAGTTGGTGCTAATTTTCCTAGTCCTAGGGTAGTGAATGTCTTAAGGGGCATAACACTAACGCTAGCTCCTAAGTCAGCTAATGCATTATTAAAAGATATATTATTAATTAAACAAGGTAAAGTAAAACTTCCTGGGTCCTTTTCTTTATGAGGAAAGGCATGTAAGTCGGTTGCAGAGCTCTCTTCTTTCATTGCAACCTTGATCTCCTCTTCAATCTTCGTCTTCTCTTTGAGTAACCTCCTTTAACTGATTGAAGAATTGAAGAAAAATTTAGGCCTTGCAGCATCATTACCATTCATCAATCTTCTAGGTATGTTAGGTGTGACTTCTTCACTGGTGCTTATGGCCTTGACATGATCTCTTGGGTTGGTTTCAGTTGAGCTAGGTAAACTTCCGTATCCCCTTTCTTGAAGAACTTTGCTCATTTGTCCAATTTGTTGTTCCAATGCTTTGATCGAAGCTCCTTGATTTCTTGTAATAGTATCCATTGAGGCTCGGATTTCCTTGATCATAGCAGTGTTCTCTTCATGTCTTTTAGCAGCATCGTCCATAATTTGCTTTAGAGTGTCATCCAAAGTCTGCCTCCTCTCTTGATAAGTGGGATTAAAGTTGTTCTTTTGATAGAATCCTGGAGTAGCTTCCCTAAATCTTCCTGAAGGTCGGAATGGTTGTCCAAATTGTGTGTAGTATGCTTCTTCAAACGTCTCACTTTCATTCTTATTAGGGCAATCTTTAGTGTAGTGAGGTCCTTCGCATTTTTCACATCCAACTTGGGCAGCATAAACTTTTTCGTCACGCTTCTTCATTTCTCTACTAATTTTATCCAATTGAGCTTGAATAGCAGCAAACCCGTCAAAATTAGTGCTGCTCTTAGATCTAGTAGAGGTTCCGTCGTGCCATTTTTGAGAATGATCAGCATCTTCTTGGATAGCTTTTCTAGCATTAGCTGCACTCATTTGAGGCACAGATCCCTTAGCATCCAAGATTTGTCTAGTAGGCATGTCCAATACTTGATAGAACAAACTATCTCCTGCATTTCACTTAGATAATGTTGAGGGCATTTCATCAACAAATCTTTAAATCATTCCTAAGCTTGATAAAGAGTTTCATCAGGTTCTTGCTTGAAACTGTTGATAGCCTCCATTTTTTTAGCAGTTTTAGCAGGTGGACAATATCTTTTCAGGAATTTGCTCTTCAAATCTTCCCATGTTGTGATTGAACTAGCAGGTTCATTCCTTAGCCACTTATTAGTAGCTCCTTTAAGCGAAATTGGAAAGATTCTTAGCATGAGTTGATCGTCAGAGACTCCTTCTGTAGTAAACAAATCCGCAATCTCGAGGACTTTTTTAACATGTTCATTAGCATCTTCATGTTCTGTCCACTGAAAGCATTTTCTAAAAGCTCCTTGAGAAACTGACCCTTCAACTCAAACTTTGACTTTTCATCAAACTTTGGTCTAGCAACTCCTGAACTGTAATCAGCACGGGTTTTGTTCATGTATTCCTCCATAGTAGTGTTTTCCACCATTGTTTCTGTTTCTTCTTCCTCTTTCTCTTCAGAAAAATAATCAAGCTCGAATGAACTTGAAATTTCAAAGCTTTTTGTGTTGAAAAGCCTTTTAAGCGAATGTAGGGCTCGTTCAGGATCTTCGAAAGGTGTAATCAAGTTCTTAGTTGAACTCCTGGTCATGCACTTCCTGAAACTATCACAAAAGCATCAGTAGGGTATGTTCAAGAAAGTAATATATCAGAAAATTAACAACGAAAACGGAATACGAAAAATAAAAGTTACTGATATCTGCAGACGATGCGCCGTATCCAAAAAGTTGGATACGCCGTATCTTATAATCGTTAAAATTTAATCAGACTTTTATTCAGAAAGCAGATATGCCGCTTATAATTTAGAATGCGCCGTATTTTCGTTACGTTTCAAAATACAAGATTTTTGATTCAGAAGATGCGCCGTATCGATAAAAATCGATGCGTCGTATCTGTTTAATAATTCGAAAACTGTTTTTAATTTAAATAGAAAATACGCCGTATCTGTTAAAACAGATGCGTCGTATGGCGTTATCGTTTAGAAAAATTTCTTATTAAAAACAGAATACGCCGTATCTTGGGGAAAGATGCGTCGTACTCGAATTTATTAAACGCGTTGTATTTTATAAAAATTAAACGCAATACGCCGTATCTGTGAAAACAGATGCGCCGTATCGTTTGTATCAGCACAGTACAACGATAGCAGAATGCAGAAAAATAAAATAGAAAAAACAAAAAACTAAAATAAAATCAAACAAAAAGAAACAAGAAATTAAAGAAAATAAAAACAAACAAAAACAAAAAATATGCAAATAATACAATGAATGCAATTTAACTAATATACAACGGGGTTAGCGGTTAGAATCTAAAAAAAATTAAAAACCTAATTAAAATACTAATCAAATTAACAGATAGTAACAATTCACTCCTCGGCAACGGCGCCAAAAACTTGATGTGTGCGTGTGTATTGCTCTAATTTATATCCACGGTATGTCGTTGTGGTTTTAGCAGTATTCAAGTTTTAAATTTATATTTAACCGACTTATAGATAAAACACACACTTTAACGAGCAGTGTACCCGGTTAGTATGAATATAATGGTAAGTAGAGAGTCGATCACTAAGAGTGGAACGTATTATCTAGTTATTCTAATCATTATTTTAATATCTTAAGTTAGCTATACAACCTAATCTAACGCAAGGGGGGTTCAGCCTGAGAGACTGGCACGGTTTGGTTATGATTAAATATAAACTAAACTAATGAGCACGAATCAACGATTAGCACACACGTACACAGATAGATACTTGAGACAATAAGAAGACCTGTCTTGATAATTAAGTAGTTTTTCACTTGTTTTATTGCTAGTTTTATATGAAGTGTATGTAATTAACCCTTTCTCGTTGGCTCTAATCTTATCGGCGAGTAAACCCTTAATGATTACTTATGTCTATCCTATTTATTAAAGAGACGCTGAAACAAATAGGCGAGGAAAGGGCATGGCGACCCAAGCAATGCTCAGCTAGATACAGAGGTTATCAATGCACTAATAAAAGTCACCAAAGACATCAACATATAAACTTTAATTAATGGGAAAGCAATTTTAAGGGGTGCCCATGGTTTTCCGTAGTCACATGGAATCGGCCCATCAATCCTGATGAATTAAAGTGTACTAATATAATAAAACAAAACTACTTAATGAATTGAATACATGCAGGACCTTCTTACAGCTCTTGTATCTTCGTTTAGGGTGTGTCTTGTGCTGCTAACACGTCTGAATTTGGCTTAGGGTTTCTTCGGTCTTCGGTCTCTTTTTTTTTGCACACGAAATTCGTCTGACTTTGGGGTATTTATAGTTTCTGTCTGAGGGTTAGATGCGGCGCATTGAATAAGTAGATGCGGCGTATTGACTTAACTTCGCGTGGGGTCCAAGATTAATATATTCAGTAATATTCGTACACCGCCTTAAGATGCGGCGTAACTCCATTTCTAGATGCGACGCATGTCCTTTGCCGTCTTAGATCTTAACTTGTGAAATCTTGATAGTGATGCGCCGTTTGTACGAAGTAGGATGCGGCGTATCTGGAGCAAAACGATCTTGATCTTGTACATTTCAGTAGACTCTTAACATCTTGCTTGTTTTGCTCCATAATTAGTCCAAAATCGCCAAGTTTCACATAATACTAGTTTTTACCTGAGAATTACAAAAGTAAACATTAACGTATCAATTCTCATATATAATATAATAAAACAAGTCAAATAAATAGGATAAATGATGGTAATAAAATGTACTTATTTGAGTTCATCAATATACTATTAGAAAGTCTAGATAGATACATATCTTTGAAAAGATTTAACATGAATAAAATATAAGTTTGACACAAGGATTTTTTATGTACATCATGTTATTTGTTGTATCATGCTTGATGAAAGATGATTTGACAACATTAATATCTAATTGAAAGTTATTAGATAACTAAGTGTAATGGATATGGTTGGATATAGAATTAACATCCTCATCCTGGAATTGCCCCTAAATTCTAAGTATGAACCATATGGCAAATTGTTACGAAATAATTGTAGCCGACAAATCTTGAAAGATTGGAAGGTATCAAACATTACACGATGGATATTAAAGTTTACGAAATTTTAAAGTGCATATTGTTGTTTGCATGCAATGATGCTAATAAAATTGAGATGTCACTCAATACTAGTCATGGTAGGATTTCATCCTAGTTAATGACCATGTGTACTAGTTATGCTTAATTGTGAGCATAGTTGCATTTTACATTAAATATTTAGAATACTTAAACTATAAAAGGTTTGATAGTTTAATTGTCATAAATTCGTGGTTGAGGATGTCACGCATTTTATGAAATATTATGTGTCAATATCAAGATGATCGATTGCACACATACAAGAATTTTACTAATTAAGTTCTTGAAATAAGTATTCTCAAAATTCCGATAGATCAAGATTAGTTGATTTATGCCTTGTCAACAAGTATGTTTGACATGACTTGAGGCATAATTCATTAATAATAATTATCATGCATTGATCTATTTTAGTATTTGGATAAGGGATGTGAAACAATTATTATTTACAATGAATTAAAGTACTTGGTACGTTTGTTTTCTTTAATAATATATTGTATCCTATATTTGCATGTTTAAATCCATGAATAACTTATGTTATTCTAAATTGTCCGTTGTCACTTAATGATATGGGAATATCATTAAATTAAGACAAATCTGAGTACTGGTAGAATATACTTGAAAGTATATTGATGCGTTGACATGCCAATTTCACATGATATTCAATGAATTGAATATAGGACTTATCCCAACTTCATGAGTTTGCTTTATGAATCTTGTCATCAAGTAAATCATGTGTATATAGTTATCCTCTGTAACACCCCCATTTTCGATATACGCAGCGGAATATAAGTTGGGGTATTACTTCAGGTATCGTAGTCATGAAAATAGAAAACGACTTGAAAGGAGACGTTTTAAATAAAGTTGTTATCATTCATTTATTTAAATCAGAGTTACATAATAGAGGTCCTAACGGGAAGTTCTAAAATATGATATAAAAGATACGTTATTTGTTGAATGATAACAAAATGGACACTTTTTTTTATAAGAAGAAGGTCCATTACCACACCGTGCCAAGTCATGCTTTTAGTTACCTGAGATAAAACATGCTAAAAAGTCAACACAAAGGTTGAGTGAATCCATAGCGTTTAAAGTTATAATCAGTTGAACACAAGCTAAGTAGAAAGTAAATAAGTAATATTGCAGTTTAATATATTGCTCTAAGTCTCACGAACTCAAACGTTAACGGGTGTTTGTGTGCTATTACCAACATAATTAAATGTAGTAATAATACCCCCCGGGTAGGAGCTTGCCAACTACCTACGGTGGTTCTCAAATAAAGTGCATTTAGCTATCAATCCGGTTAGCACATAGGCTATCTATCCAGCTAACACAAATGGGCTGTCAACCTCCAATAGATCTATTCACAATATTCGCGTTCACTCGCAAGTGACTAAGGGTTCATGATATGAGGGTCATTTAATGGCAACGATGTGTCTTAGGCAATATCAATCAGGATTAGCATACAGAAAAATACTTATGTTCAGGTTTGTAGCATGTATCTCCCCACAAGTTTGGAAAACGTATAAAAGTGGGACTATGAACTCACCTTAGCAGTCTGGATGGAAAACAAGTTAAATATAGTTGATAAACGTCTCCGGCACGCGACCTGGGTTGGTATGTCAAGTTTTAGTATTCGTATTCAGATATACGTGAGTTTTAGTATTCGTTTAGTAACGTTTTGGTTGACAGTTAAATGTTTAAATGAGACAACATGAAGTCTCTTCAAAAGTTGGCGGATGATAAGATTTTATCTTATTTTCATGTTTGTATGTTTATGTTTTCGTTTGATATCGAGATAAATATATCTCGTTTAATTGTTTCTCTTATAAATCAAGCCAAAATATATTTCTCGTAATAATTATAAAATGTTACGCTTTTTACCCTTATAGTTTCATATATTGACAGTTTATACCTCTGAATTTTCATAAAATGACAATTTTTACCCTTCAACTTTTATAATTTGGCAACTTTTACCCCTCAACTTTGGTGAAATGACAGTTTCTACCCTATAGTTTAAAAAATGACAATTTATACCCACAACTATGAATCGTTGACAAAAACAGTCCCTATATTAATTACTTTGATTAATTTACACTTTTGGCCCAAGAAAACTCTCATTTTCAGATTTGACATGTTTTACCCCTAAAGCTTTTTATACGTTTCGTTCCTAGTCCTAATTTCGTTTTTAGCGCGTTTTTAATTTAGAAAGAGGCGAGACTTGTTATGACTTATTAAAATAAGTTATATTAAGTTGAAAATAAGCTGATAAGGGCTTATTTGATTATATTTTAGCTTATATCTTTTCGAAAATGAATTTTAAATTTATAAAGGGTGCATTTGATTATTGGTCCAAACCGCCTAAAAGGAAAATAAATATAGGTGAGACCGTGCGATAATTTTACAACGTTCTTAATCCTTCTTATAGTTTGCTAGGTGATCTTTTAAATGGTTCAAATTCGAAGTTCTAAACCTTTGTCGTTTGCTCAAAATAATTATTCGAAGAGGGGGGTTTGGGACGATTTATAAAGGATGTTTGTTTTTTTTAACTTGCGACCAGCCCAAAACAAGACTCGATTAAAAATGAGGCGAGGCAAGAGTTTTACTACGCTTTTGTTCCTTTATGTTGGTCCACGAATTGTATGTGGATCTCTAAGTTGCCTTGAATACTTAGTAGATTGTTGGGATAAATCCAAACCAGTCTAAGTGAGAAACCCTTAACGATTGTTAATGTTAATGCGGAAACTTAACAAGAACAATGAAGAACACACACAGAGTTAACACTAACTTCGTATAATTCTATTAATCACGATTTTGAAACTCGTACAACTCTCTTATCAAACTAACAATCTTAGGGATCCTTTTATACACCAAGGAAACCCTAATACTAACCGACTCAGAAGATATTCACGAATCTTCTAAAAAGATACTTTCACGTTTTGTATCTTTTCCTAACATATCTCTAACAAACTTTCCTTATATCACGACCAGACTTAACATAATAAGTCAACCAGACTTAATACAGACTACCAGACTTAACATGTATTACCAGACCTAATTACAAAGACAGACCTAACTCTGACATATTACCAGACCTAAGTTTGTCTTCTCTTGAATCGTATGATAATTCCCAACAATCTTCCCTAACTTGATCTTCATGCTCCATGAACTTCAAGTTCTTCTGATTTAGCTTTCTGAGGATTGAATCTTGAACACTTTGAATTGTCTTTAGGTCTAGAATCTTTCTAGTAGCTTGAATCTTGATAAGCTCTTCTGATATGGTCTTTGCAGCAACATTGACTATATGTACATCAAATTCATTTAAGTTTCAGACTATTCTCATCACTTCCGGATGTGTAACCATCTGTGAGAGGTGAATCATTGAAAATATAATGGATTTGAAATCTCTTTACCAATAGCCATTACCACTGGAGTAGCCAATGTTTTGGTGTGTCAGACCATGGTACATTAATAACCATATGATTTTTAGAAAATCATCAGCTTATCAACGGATTTGTTAAGTCTTTACCAAAAGCCGTTTGCTTTTGGACTAGCCAATTCTTTGATGGAAAAGCACCTCATCATGGTGAATTGATTACCATTTATGGTTTTCCACAACCTTTACCACAAGCCATAACCTTGTGGGCTAGCCAACTCTTCACTTATCTTAGATATGGTGAGTTGAATACCATACAATTTTTGGCAAATTGTCAGCCATAAACGGATTTGAGCTATCTTTACCTGTAGCCATTTGCTCAGGATTAGTTAGTCCTTGTGTGGATAAGACAAGGTGGACTGATAACCTTTTGTTGTGTAAGTGCTATGCACCTCCACTAAGTGAGAAGTTCCAATAGTCTCACTTGACAACTTATGAAAACATACTTAATCCAGCATTGTCTATAAAAGAAATAGAAGACACACACATTTTTTTTAACACTAACAGAACTAAAAACAAAATTACAAGACTTAAAAATAACCTAAATGCTGGTAAGTACTCATACTTTACATACTTTACAGTTTGACCTCCCCTTAAGCCAAACCTCCCCTTAAGTCAAACTAGGGGTTCATCATACCAATGTTAACTACCAGATAATTGAACCTAGGACCATCAAATGCTTTAGTTAACAGGTCAACAACATTAAAATCTGTATGTATTTTCTCCACTCTAATCAACTTCTTTTCAAAGCAATCTCTAATAAAGTGATGCCTGATTTCTATACGCTTAGTTTTAGAGTGATATACTGGGTTCTTAACAATACAGATAGTACTCTCATTATCTATGTGGATGACAGTATTCATAAAATTCAAACCATAGTCCAGCATCTGATTTTGAATCCACAAGACTTGTCCATAGCAGTTAGCAGCTGCAACATACTCAGCTTCAGTGGTTGAATTGGCCACAATTGTCTGCTTCTTGCATTGCCAAGATATCAATCTCCTTCCAAGGAATTGACAACCTCCTGTTGTGGATTTCCTATCAAGGCTTGCACCAGCATAGTCACTGTCTGAATAAGCTGTCAGGTCAAAAGATGACTCCTTAGGGTACCAAAGGCCCAAATTTGATTTGCCCTTTAAGTACCTAAAGATTCTCTTCACAGCATGAAAATGTGAAGTCTTTGGTTGTACCTGAAAACGTGAACAAACACAAACTGCATACATAATGTCAGGTCTAGAAGCAGTAAGATACATTAGGGAACCTATCATGGATCTGTAAAGATGCACATCCACATCAGCAGCATCTTCATCCTTTGTCAAAGGCACCTTGTTTTCCATAGGAGTGACTGCAGTCTTCACATTTGTGAACTCAAACTTCCTCAAAATTTCTGCAACATACTTGTCTTGAGAAATAAAAAGTCCATCATCCTTTTGTTTTACTTGATGTCCCAAGAAAAATGTAAGTTCTCCCATTGAGCTCATCTCAAACCTGCCTTTCATTAAACCTTCAAATTCATCACACCAAGATTTTCTTGTTGATCCAAAAATGATATCATCCACATAAATTTGGACAAGAATGATATCCTTCTGGTCTCTCTTAATGAATAAAGTCTTGTCAATTACACCCCTGATGTACCCATGTTCTTCTAGAAACTTTGAAAGAGTTGCATACCAAGCTCTAGGAGCTTGATGAAGACCATATAAAGCTTTAATAACCTTGTACACTTGATTGGGGTTAGCAGGATCCTCAAAACCAGGAGGTTGATGTACATACACATCTTCTTCAATAGTGCCATAAAGAAAAGCACTTTTGACATCCATCTGATACACTTTGAATCCCATGTATGATTGTTAGGATCTCTGGGAAATAAGAGTTTCATTGTTGCTGCCGATAGTGTAAAGCTGGTTCCTGCCGATAGCTTTGGTTCCTGCTGAAAGCTCATTGCTGCCGATAGTGTTATCTTGTTCCTACCGATAGTGTTGTTGCTGCGGATAGTATTATTTGTTATCCGTATATTTAGAATGTTTGTTAAGATTTGTTTTTAGAAGAGATTGTTGTTTATCTCTTGACACGTTTACTTGTAGAACGGGTTAGGGTTAGGTCATCTTGTTAGTATAAAAGATAAACCCGTCTATGAGTTTAGGTACGCCTTTAACACCTTTAACGTTTTTAATATTCAAGAACACAATTCTTAGTTCATAGTTTGATCCATAGAGGATCATTGTTTGTTTAGAGTTTTCTTCTTTATAATACTTGCTGTTTAGTTTCCGCATAAACGCTTGTATTGTATACAGAGGTTCTTGTTTATACCAAGCTCAATCAAGCTCGAAGTACTCGATCCTACAAGTGGTATCAGAGCCTGGTAAGGATCTCTGATAAAGAAGGAAACATTGTTGAGTTGTCTTTCTTGAATCTTTTAACAATGTCGCTGTTGTCGGGTGATAAATTTGAAATATTTGCAATGAAGATTAGGAATTTGTTTCAAAATAAGTCTATGGAAAAGCTGACTGATAAAGGTGAATCCTTTAATACAAAAGAGAATATGGAAGAATATGCTCTGTTGGGGTTTCCATCTCAGGTACAACGATGTAACTCTGCTTGTCAAGAATTGTACTCAACACTTAATAATGAATATGATGAAATGAAATCTAAGTATAATGAATACTTTATTAAAGTTCAAGCTTATGACAAAGCAGTTAAAACATTAGAAAAGCAAAAAGTTTGGTTTCAAAAGAATCAGTTAGCTTATGAGGAAAAGATAAAAGTTTTAGAGAGGGACTTGAAAAACACCACTAATGAGCTTAAACATTCTGAGTCTCAAAAGGCTGAGATGGTGTTAGAAAAACAGGATATGCAGACTAAACTAGACAATACCTTGGCTAGGTTTAATAAATGGAAAGATTCATCTAAAAACCTAAACAAGTTAGTTGATAGTTCTATGTCTACGAAAACAAAAAGAGGTTTAGGGTATGGTAACCTGATAGGGCCAAATCAATTTTATGACCCTAATGAGTATAGTATTTTTGACCCTGAACCTGTAGACTACCAAAAACCTGTTAAATATGTGAAAGAAGGTGGAATGAATGCTGTTTCTCCACCTATAAGAGGAGTTTTTATGCCTACTCCTGTCCACTCTCTCTCTGATATTGACTCAGATGAGTCACAAATGGTTTATGGTAAAAAGTCCAAAGACTTACCTGAATCTAATGATTGTGTCCCTTGTCACACAAGTGACAAATCCTCAGAAGCAGAGTCTAAAGACTTTGTTTCATGTGACTCAAGTGAAAAGTCAACCACACCTAAATATTACAAGTCCTCAAGTTCAACTCCTAAATCAGTCTTTTCAGATAACAGCTCAATGAATTCTTTTAAAAACAACTATGTCCCTAGTTCCACTAGTGATAATGGTATCCATATTAAGAAAAGTTGTAGTAAAAACAAGGCTGTTAGGAAGAAGACATGTTTTGTGTGTGGTAGTCAATATCATCTTATTAAAGATTGTGATTATCATGAGAAAAGGTTGAATGGTGGGCATCAGAACAGATCATTGTGGAAAAATGTTAAACAAATCCCACCATATGTTCCACAAGCAGCAGGAATGAATTTTTATAGAGGTCCTGTTCCTGCTGATAGACCTGTTCTTGATGGTACCTCTGTTCCTGCTGATATTCAGAGAACCATTCCTGCTGGTACTTCTTCATATATTCAAAGGGATTTCAGACCTGTCTATAATAATCACATCTTTGGAGGGGGAATGGTTTATTCTCCATGGTATTTTTGGTAATTGTTCTGTTTGGTTTATAATGTTGTTGTAATTATGTGTGCTAATTTATCTGGGTGCATTAGCCTAAGGGGAGGCTAAGGCTTGTATGCTTGTAGTTTATCCTGTTTATGTCTATGGTTTGTATTTCTCTAATTTTGTTTTGCAGGTTTTTAAGTATCTTTTGCTAGATATCCTTATTCTGCAATTAATTGGTGCTCGGACTTAAAGCTAAACTCAGCAATTTTCACTCATTCATAAGGAAGTTTAGTACATTCAGTTGCTGGTTACAAAAGACTATGAGCTTCAAAAGCTACTTATCAACAACATTCAAATCATCATTTCAACCTTCTAACATCAATCTTCCTAAACCCTACCACCTATTCCATCTTCTCCTTACCCTTTCCTAGATTGTCAGGCATGAACCTCTTTCCCCTCTGGCGACTGATCTCTTCATAAACATGGGGAACTGCAAGTGCCAAGATCACTGGCAGTGGTTGTCTTTGTTCAGGGGTTGGCTTTGAAGAGCTTGAGACTGTTGGCCCTTGATGTGTTCTGGAGCGTGTCATTGAAGTTGGATGGATTGGTTGTGGAGTAGGGTTACTTGATGGTGGAGCTGGATGGCTTGATTGTGGTATTGGGGTGCTTGATTGTGAAGCAGGTTGGGTTGGCTTGGGAGTGGTTCCGGTAAGAATCTTCCTTTGTCTTGGATCTTTGCCTTCACGTTGTCGATTGTTTCGACTTCGAGGGTTTGGTTTTTCTCGACTAGAACCTTCTTGATGCTTAGCCTTGCCTTTTGGAACCGGTACTTTATAGAAAGCTGCAGTTGTTCTCTCCATCTCTTCAGCAAGCAGAGCTTCAGTTTCCTTCATCTGTTTTCTGTCCTCATCTGTTAAAGGAAAATTGGGAGGGAAAGTCTCCCATTCACCCTGACAATACACCAAAGACTTCAACTCTGATGAATCTTCATCATCAAAGCTAAAGTACTCAAAAGAAGAAGGGGTAGATGGAAGAGGATCAGATAAATCCTCCTCAACCTTGGCCTTACCTTTGGTTTTAGAGGATGATGCTGTTTTGGGGAAGTAGTTGTTCCATCCTGAGTCACTAGAGGAGGAAGAATCTGATGAGATTTCAATGATTGGATGTTTGGATGAACTCATAGTGTGGCTTGATTTTTGAAGATCGAGTTTGATTTGTGGTAATAAAGGGTTATGTGATGATAAAGTAATGTGATTTGAGGGTTATATAACGATATGGAGATTAGTGAAAAATTTATTGATGGTTGGTATTGAGAGTTAATTCGGGTAAGTTATTCTTAATGACTAAGTTCGGAAGGTTGACTTTGGTCAAACCACCTCATTCCTGCCGATTGGTCAAACCTCCTATTGCTGCCGAATGACCAAATGTTTCTGCTGAATGGTCAAACCTTCTCAATTTAAATGGTCAATGTTACGTGCAAAGAATTGCAGCAATTTAAAGTGATATTTTTGGAAACACAACGCATAATTGCACATCTCTCATCTCAAATTCTCTAAAACCTCTCGAACCCTAATTTTCCCATTTGAAACCCTAAATCATTTCTTCAACGCAATGACAACAACTCTTCGTTACAAGGATGATCATAACAAGGTGGCTTATTTGGAGTCTTCTTCAAGAAGTGTTGGTTATGATGAAGTTCTAGCATTTCTTCATGGGTCATCTATTCGTTATGCCCTCACTTATTGTCCAGCGACGGTATATGATTCATTGGTCAAACAGTTTTGGAGGACAGCTAAGGCAAGACACATCGTGGGAAGGGAAGTTGATATTGTTGCTACCATTGATGACCAAGAAGTGATTGTTACTGAGGAGTTGATTCGAGTTCAGCTTCAATTTCCTGAGGAGCAAGGGGAATTTGATCTTTCAAGGCAAGATATTACTGATGGTATGGCAGCTATAGGGTATCCTGTTACTGGAAGTTGCACCTTCTTGAAAAGTAGGTTGTCTCCTCAATGGAGGTTTCTGATTCACACTTTACTCCAGTGTCTTAGTGTTAAGTCAGGTGGTTGGGATCAATGTCCAAGTCCTATTGCATCTGGTCTAGTCTGTTTATCTCAGGGTAGGATCTTTAATTGGGCAAAATATATTTTTGAGGGAATGATTGAGAATCTCAGTAATGGTAAAAACAGCTTTTTGATGTACCCTAGATTTCTTCAAATCATCTTAGGTGTACAGACCATTAATACATCCCCTAAGATTATAAATAGGTTGACTGCCAAAATGTTTGCCCTGATGAAGATGAACTTTACTGGCCAACATTTGCCTTTGTTGCCTCATATGTTACACAACCCTAATCCTGCTGATATCCCTGATCCTGCTGATATCCCTGATCCTGCCGGAAATCCTGATCCTGCTGAGAATGTCAATATCCCACAATCACCTAATACAACTGAGCAAGAGACTTCAGTTGCTGCTGATGCATCTGCATCTATTGCTGCTGATGATCCTTTACCACCATCACCCAGACCAGTAACACCTACACCTGAGCCTAATGACAATGTTGAATCTAATGATCAGACCATCTCAGCTGATACACCTATTATCCAGCCATCTCCTTCTGTGGAATTACCCTCTTCTTCAAGGCTTTCATCACCCAGTCCTTCTAGGCAGCCATTTAGTTATGACCCCAATGCAGGGGAGGAATTTAATGTTTCTCCACCCAGAGTCAGTGAAGCTCCTAATACTTCAAGTGTTCCTGCTGGTGGAACTGAGGATGCTGTTGATCTCACCTCTATGTCCCAGTTACTTGACAGATCTGTGAAGAAAATTGAGGCATTGGAGTCAGAACTTAATGAGACAAAAAGGATTTTCAGTGAGAAAGTGAAGAATTTGGAAAAGGAGCTCAGGGATTCTAATGAAGCTTTTAGTAGAACTATCCAAGAACTAAATGAAAAGATCAGCATATTGGAGGGTAGTCATGTGCAAAAGAAAAGAAGGGTTATTCTTTCTGAGTCTGAGGAAGATCAGGATGATATGATATTTGATGGGCTTAATGTTCTAGCATCTGTTTCTCTTGATGGTGCAAATACTGAAGTACCTACAACTTCTGAGCACAACATCACTCCTCAAGCACAGGTCTCCACTGAAGCAAGGACCACAGCTGATGATGTCTCCATTGCTGCCGATGTCTCCATTGCTGCTGATGTCTCTGCTGTTACTGCCAATGTTGAAAATATTTCTTCTGCATCTAAGGCTCCTGTTACTACTGTTGGAAGTTCATCTGTTGCTGCTGAAGGGAACATCATTCCTCCTGAAGCAACTGAAAATGATGAAGAGATAGCTGCAAAGGTGCAGGAACAGGAAATTGCTGCTGAAGAAGCTAGATTAGTTCAGCTTGCTCAAGATGAAGAGATTGCAAGACAATTGTCTGTTGATGAGAAGAATGTTGCTGAGATTATAAATAACCCAAGTTCAGATGATCCTTCTTCAGAAGTGTTTAGTGCTCAAGTTGAATATTTGTTGAACACTGACATGATTATTAGAGCTCATGGGTTTATGGTTCTTCAAATGTCAGAATTGGATCCAGATGAAAGGTCAGAACTGCTCAAGGCATTCATCTTAAAGAAACAAAGAGCAACCACTTGGAATGAATTGATACACAGGATCAAGGAAAGACAAAGGTTAGGATATAAGATGCCCACAAACAGAGATAATATCAATTTTATGAAGGTGTATCTGAAGAATGAAGCTAACTACAAGATCAGTGACTTCAAGGGTTGGAATGATGGTGCAATTCAAAAGTTGTTCCTTGATACTTATGCAAAGCTCAACTGTATAGTAGACACTGATATTCCACAAAGCAGGAAAAGAGCATCTTCATCTTTGGAGTCTGATGTTGCAAAAAGAATGAAGTCAGGAGAAGGATCTCAGGATGATTCATTCATTGCTCAAAGTTCTACTGTTGATGCATCTGAGGTACCTCAAGAAGGTCTTGTTCCTGCTGATCCTCCTACTGCTAATGTTTCTGTCTCTGCTGAGCCTTCTGTATCTGTTCCTATCCTACAATATGGTCTAAGAACAAGGCAGAGGAGTCAATCTTTCCACTCTTCTTCTGTGGATATTCTTGAAGTGGATGATCATGATTTGATTGAGGTTGATTCTGAAAGTGATTCAGAGGGTGACTCCATTCAGTCTTGGGGTCATATTGCTCATTGGGAGATTAGATCTACTTCAGATGGTGATGTTAATGTTTGGTTTTCTCTTGATGGGACAGTCAAATTCTTTACATTTCTGAGAGAGATCTTGAATAGGGTTGAAAGAAAAGATTTGGAGCATCTTTATAGGATAGTGGATAATCATTATCAATCTACTACTCCAACTGGAATTGGTTTGCTGCTTTGGGGAGATTTACAAGTCTTGATGAATAAATTGGATGGAGATAAGGCTAAACTAGTGTGGGGTAATCAATCATCATGGAGAATATTTTCTTGGAGATTATATCCCTATTCCAATGTTCATGTTGTGGAACTCACCTCTGGCAAGTTCCTAACTATGTTTGTGGATATTGCTTATCCTTTAACTGAAGGAGTGTTAAAGAGAATGCTAACTCAGAAGGTCAGAGTTCCTAAGCATACTATAGGAAATGATCTAACCACAGCTGAACAATTGGTTAAATTCATCAAGGATCAAATTGCAGCTAAGGGATCATCAGCTTAAGGGGAGGATAAAGCTCAAGGGGAGGATTGTTCTTGTTGTTGTTGTATATTTTCTATCTTTCTTTCTTTCTTTTGTTTCTTTTCTTATTTTCTTTTATTTTGGTGTGATTCTTAGTTAAAAAAAAAAAAAAAAAAAAAAAAAAAAAAAAAAAAAAAAAAATTGTATATTTTGTGTGCTAATAAGTGGTTTTGAGCAACACCTTGCAGGTACAGTGTTGGTGTTTACACCTACACAATAAATGGTGCTCAACTCACCATGTCTTGCAGACAAGAAAGAGTTGACTCACCATGAGGGTACGGCTCTGGTGTGATTATCAAATCCGTTGATAGCTGTAACAGCTTGCTCAAAGCTATAGGGTACTTCAACTCACCCATGATTTGTTTCTGAGAGTTGAAAATGGTTCTCAATTCACCATGGATGTAACCCTTATGGGATCCAAAGGATTGGCTAGTCCACAAAAGTATGGTTTGTGGTAAAGACACTTGGTATCCATATTTGGTATTCAATTCACCAAGGTTTGTTGTAACCTAAGAATTGACTAGTCCTGAGCAAACGGCTACAGGTAAAGACAAGTCAAATCCGTTTATAGTTGCTGATTTGCTAATAAATCAGATGGTTATCAATGTACCATGGTCTAACACACCTAAACATTGGCTACTCCAGTAGTGATGGCTATTGGTAAAGAGACATCAAATCCATTAATTTTCAATGATTCACCTCTCACAGGAGTTAACACACCTGGATGTGATGAGAATAGTATGAAACTTCAAGTGATTTGATGTACATATTGTCATAGTAGCAGCCAAGTTCAAGTGAAAGTAATGGTGACCAGTATACATGTTTTGAAGAAGATTTCTTGTTCCTGCTGGATGCTATAGAAGCTGGAACTTTGGAAGTTATGGATGTTGCTGCTGGTTACTTAAAATTGTTGCTGCTAAGTCGCAGTCCTCAAGCCTGAGAGTTACAAGCTCTATCACATTGGAATCTTGCAGGTTAACCTAGTCAACCTCAAGATTAGGGGAGGATTGTTAGGATCTCTGGGAAATAAGAGTTTCATTGTTGCTGCCGATAGTGTTAAGCTGGTTCCTGCCGATAGCTTTGGTTCCTGCTGAAAGCTCATTGCTGCCGACAGTGTTATCTTGTTTCTGCCGATAGTGTTGTTGCTGCGGATAGTATTATTTGTTATCCGTATATTTAGAATGTTTGTTAAGATTTATTTTTAGAAGAGATTGTTGTTTATCTCTTCACACGTTTACTTGTAGAACGGGTTAGGGTTAGGTCATCTTGTTAGTATAAAAGATAAACCCGTCTATGAGTTTAGGTACGCCTTTAACACCTTTAACGTTTTTAATATTCAAGAACACAATTCTTAGTTCATAGTTTGATCCATAGAGGATCATTGTTTGTTTAGAGTTTTCTTCTTTATAATACTTGCTGTTTAGTTTCCGCATAAACGCTTGTATTGTATACAGAGGTTCTTGTTTATACCAAGCTCAATCAAGCTCGAAGTACTCGATCCTACAATGATGCATAGGCAAAAAATAACCTGATAGCCTCAATTCTTGCTACAGGAGCAAAAACCTCATCATAATCTATGCCCTCCTCCTGTTTGTATCCTTGTGCTACCAGTCTTGCTTTGTTCCTTAAAACTACCCCTCTTTCATCCCTTTTATTCCTGAAGACCCACTTTGTACCAATGATTTTAGCTCCATAAGGTAGGTCTACAAGAACCCATACTTTCTGTAGCTTGAACTGCAACAACTCTTCTTGCATAGCTTCTACCCAACTTTCCTCCCCCAAAGCTTCAGAAACAGTAGTGGGTTCACTTTGAGAAAGGAAGCAAGCAAATAAACAATGTTGCTGGTCCTTATGATTGACCCTTTGTTGTTGTTTGATCAGGCTGATGAGTGCAAGTGAGTCAGACTGATGTTGCACTCTACTTCTGGTTTGAACAGCAGACTTTGGATCACCAATTATTTGGCTCTTGGGATGAATGGTGTGGATCCGGAGAGTGGGAGTTGGACTTACCTCCACTTCTGTGGGTAAGTTGTTGAAGTCAGTTATGACACCTCCTTCATCATAGGAAGCTCCTTCAAAGATACCTTCGTTTGGATTTGAGAACACTTCAAGTTCTAGCATCTCTCAATCAATACAAACAGCACTTGAAGAAAGGTCTGGTTGAGCATCACAACCAGACTTAAAATAGGAAGTACTGGTAATGTTAGGAGTTGCTTCTTTGCCAGTATCTTGAGACTTGAATTCAGAATCCTTTTCTTGAGAAGAAGAATTCTTGATTTCTGCTTCAGCTGCAGCAGACTTGATCTCTGTTGAAGGAATCACAATAAGCTCAGCCATATCATCTGTGTTCCCTGTATTAGAAGGATCTTTGGTACCTGCATTGTTAGTAACTTCTTTGGTACCTGCATTAGGGTTAACTTGATTCTCCTTGGAGACAGGAATATAATTCATAGAATCAGTTAAATAATCAATATCAAACATCCATCTATGACCAATTCCCTTTACATTTGGTTTTTCTTCAAGAAAGTTTACATGCATATTTTCTTCTACCTTCTTGGACACTAAGTTGTAAACCCTAAAGGCCTTACTGTTTAATGCATACCCAACTAGAAACCCTTCATCAGACTTTCCTTCAAACTTTCCAAGAACACTTAAAGTATCAAGAATGGTTACATGACACCCAAAAGGCCTTATATGGCTAACAACTGGTTTATGGCCAAACATAAGCTCATAAGGGGTTTTGTTTTGAGGCTTGGTCACTCTAACCCTATTAAAGATGTAACAGGCATTGCTGACTGCTTCAGCCCAGAATGTTGTGGGTAAAAGTGAATCTGCTAGCATAGTCCTAGCTGCCTCAATAAGTGTCCTGTTCATTCTCTTGGCAACTCCATTTTGCTGAGGAGTTCTTGCATTACTGAACTGTTGCTTAATTCCTTTATTAACACAAAAATCTAGCATGCTCTTGTTTTTAAACTCAGTGCCATTGTCACTCCTAATGATTTTAACTCTTTTATCAATAAGGTTTTCAATCTGCCTAATGAAAGTTTGAATCAAAGGTGTAGCTTCATCCTTCCTAGACATAAAGAACACCCAACAATATCTAGTACAATCATCTGTAATGACAAGGAAATAGCATGCATAATTTATACTATGGACAGATGTAGGGCCAAAAAGATCCATATGTAAGGTATGTAAGGGATCAGTGATTAATCTTTCTAATTTAGCCTTACAGGATGCCCTATGTTGTTTTCCCTTGTTACAAGCCACACATGAATGATCATTTTTAAACAATTTTGAAGGCAAACCTCTCACAAGGTTATTCTTCACAAGTTTATTCATATTTTTGAAATTTACATGGCCTAACCTTCTGTGCCACAACTTAGATTCATCCAAAGTAGCTTTCGCAATCAAACAGGTAGCACCTTTTGCAGGATTAGATGCTTTCATATCAAAACTGTACATGTTGTGTTGTCTGGGAACTTTAAGAAGAATCTGATGTTCTTCAGGCATCTTAAAGTCCGGAGTCAACACAAGACAATCAGTTTCAGTAAAAAGCACCTTATGCTGAGTATCACAAATTTGTGATATTGAGAAAAGGTTGAACTGCCCAAGTTCTTTCACAAAGGATACATTGTCAAATTCTATGTTGCCCACTATTATTCTTCCTTTACCAGTTATCTGTCCCTTGCTTCCTCCAAAAGTAACAGAACCTCCATTGAATTCTTGAAAATCATTCAAATAGTTCTTGTTACCAGACATGTGCCCAGAGCATCCACTGTCAAAGATTCCTCTATCTCCCATATAGCAAAGTGGATGATCCTGCACAAAAAGAAGAGAAATTAGTTTCTCTTAGGAACCCAGGCCTAAGTGGGCTTGGGTCCGCCTTGTGGATCAACATACTTAAATTTCTTATTTGAACCTGATCCACTGTTGTATTGGGATTTATATTTGTTTGAATCCCAAGACAAACATGCTGAGGTCTTAACAGCAGAACCCCCATTTCCCTTTACAACACTGGTTTTTAAAGGTTTTGTTGTTTGCTTCACAACTGGTCTCCTCACAGGTGAAAGTGATTTATAAAAATTATTTCTTTGAAAGTTTGCATTCACATGTGGCTTTTGAAATGGTTGTTTGGGTCTCACAGAATTAACATAACCAGTATTCACATTAGGCCTCATAAAATTACCATTTTGCCTATTCACATTAAAGTTCCTAAAGCCAGACCTAAAATTTTGTCTACCAGTATTAACATAAGAGTTAGGTCGGGTAGAGTAAAACTGTTGGGCTGGTCTGGGATTAAACTGGTTGGCATGATTAATTCTGTTAGCATTATTCCAAACTGGTTTATTTGAACCATGACCAATATTAGCATTCATTCTCTTTTGCTCAGCCTCTCTCTTCATTCTCTTTTCATGAAAATCACAATCCCTAATCAAGTGACCTAGACTTCCACAAACAAAACATCTTTTAGGAGCATAAGTGTAACTACTCCTACTTTCTTTGTGAACACTATTGCTTCTAGGTGACTCATTCATTTTAACAGATTCCCTAGGAGTTTTTATGTGTTGGGCACAACTAGGTTTGATTGTCTCAGGCTTTGGTTTAGTCACTACAGGTTTAGTTACAACAGGTTCACACTTCTTAACAACCTTAGGTTCAGGATTCTCTTTTACCTCACTTTTTGACTCAGACTTAGAGTGATCAGAGGAACCATCAATAGATCCTTCAGAGTCATTGGATTGACAAGAAGAATACTTACTGGTTTTGTCCTCTGAGGTGGTTGAATCTGGTGTTTGAGGACCTTTCTTACCATACACAAAAAGTGAATCATCCAACTCTTCTTTTTCAAGAGGAGTATAGTCATCACTCAATGGTAGTGGTACTCCCTTAAAGTCACCAGTCTTAACAAACCTATTATACAATGGTTTGCCCGCATAATCATCTTCTCTAGACTTAAGGATTGCCTTTTTCTCATCTTCCTCATATCCTAAGCCACATTTTTTATTGGACTTTATTTGAGAATCCCAACATTTGAACAGGTTATTATTTGAATTGTTCCACTGATCTACCCGTTTTCTCAAATCATCCCTCTCTTTTTGAATTCTAAGGCCCATTTGTCTATACCTTTTAAGCTTTTCATCTTGTTCATATATTTTATTAGCTTGAAAGTATAGTTTTTCATTTAAAGCAGTATGTTGGTTTTGAAGGGTGACCTTTTGAGCCTCTAGTGTTTTTACAGCATTTTTATGTGCTAAAAGATTTACTTCTAGGTCACCTATTTGTCCTAACTGCTCATCACATAAAGCCTTAATATGATTATATGAATCAGTGCATAATTTAGAGCATAATGATACCTCATTACCAATGGCCATGAGAGCATGATCAGACTCCTCATTCACTCTTGGATGCTCACCCCAGTTGACTCCTCCAGCTTCCATTGTCAGTAAGCTCATCTGATTCTTTTCCAGCTTCCCTTCTTCATCTCTTTTCCCATCAGCAAGCTTCTTATCTGGACAGTCTCTTGAAAAATGTCCATGCTTGTGACAGTTGTAGCATTCAACTGTCCTCTTTGTGTATCCCACTAGTGATTTGTTGTTGAAGTTGATGGTCCTTCCATATTGCTTCTGAAACCGTTTGACCCTTAAAGCAACCATGGCAATATGCCATTTTATGTCCATCTCCTCAACCTCAGCATCATTAATCTGTTCTAAATCTTCACTAATAAAGCTTTCATCTTTCGTTTGGTTGGCAAAGAAAGAATGGATCACCTCATCAGTAAAATTTGAAGCAGATCTTTCACTTGAAGGAGTTTCATAGGTACCAGACCTAACACTACCAGGTTTAACCTTGTAAGTGCTGCTTTTGTTCTGTGACACAAAAGCAACACTTGATGAACTGGTAGATACCTGAGTGTTGTTACCGATGTCCCTTTCAAACATCCTAAGATTATTGTATAGGTCATCAGGTGTCATTGAATCTACTTCCTCTTTTATCCTCATCGCCACAGATACATTACCCCATTCTGATGGTAAAGATTTAAGGAACTTGTGGTTTGCATCCTCATTCGAAACTGCTGCACCATGAACTTCCAGCTGTGTTAACAGATGTTGAAATCTGTCATAGCCTTTCTCCAATCCTTCAGTCTTTGAAACACTGAATGTCTCAAATTGCTGTTTAAGAACAGCCTTTTGCATCTTCTTAGAGTTTGCATTGCCTCCAAATCATTTCTTGATAGCCTCCCACATCTCTTTAGCATCAACCATGCCATGGAGCCTTTGCAGATGCTCCTTAGGAATAGCCATAAGAAGCAAGGTTCTAGCCTTCTTTTCCTTCTCCACAGCTCTAATCTCCTCAGCAGATACTGGTGGCATTATTCTCAGCTGCCCATCAGTCCCTTGTGAAATTCTTTTCTTAGAGTTTCCCCTTTGAATAACCTTCCATACATCACTAACAATATACTCTAGATAATGTTCCATCTCCATGGCCCATATATCATATTCTTCTCTTTTCAATAATGGAAGTTTTATGTTTGAGATTGTGGTTGTGGAAGGGATGGGTTGTTGTTGTGTTTGGGAGTTACTGGATTCAGGTTTTCCTTCATCTTCATGGTTTGAATTCTCATCCTCACTGTTATGGATTGAAAAAGTTTCAGTGTTGATAGGCTTTTCGGTCTCAGACATTGTGTAGGGTGAATTGAGTGAGAATAGGTTTTTGAGGTTAAGTGTTCTTCGAACTCAGAGTCTCTCGCCTGCTCTGATACCACTTGTTGAAGAATCTTTAACCCCATCTAGGATGTGTTTTACAAACATTATTGACAATCACAGCGGATAATTAAGAACAAAAATAATGTTTAACAAGGTTGAATTTATTATACGAACGGCGCCATTTTTATTGAATAATAATAAAACTACTACTACTACTACTAACAAACGTGTACAAACACACGTTGCTAATCGACTCTCATTGGAGAGTTCTACATTTCTAGATGCTGCCATACTGTCGCCTACACCCTTTATAAATAGGGTTTACACAAGAAAACCTAGCTTACAAAGAAAGATAATTAATTTAACATTAGGTCCCTATAGTTTTGTAATCATCAAATTATACTTCCCAACACTCACTAAAGAAGAAGTTTTTCCTCATGGGTATTCTTTGGAGATTGGGAAAAACAATGCACGAGTAGAGCTTGATAAGATAAAGTGTTCTGACCCAAGCTGCCAGATTGCTGTGGAAATTCTCAAAGCACATAAGTGCAGAAACCTTCTTGACAGCTCTGACACCATTCCAGAACTGTACATACATCAATTCTGGGATACTTTCACACTGAGCAGTGATGACAAGTTTTTCACATGCAAACTGGATCGTAAAAGGATCAGAGTCACACCTAATCACCTCCGCAAAGCCTTAGACCTTCCAGATGCACCTGAATCTTCCAACCAATTCTACCCGACACCATCAGAATCTGAAATCATGCAATTCCTTGTAGACATTGGTTATGATGTTCAACCTGATACACCATTAACCAAGATCTCTAAAGTCAATGCTAAATACATACCTCAGCCCTGGAGAACTATCTTCTACATTATAACTCGTTCAATATCCGGTAGAGATAGTGGCTTTAAGCACCCAAGACTACTTCATCTTCAAGTCTTCTCGGGTTCGTGAACCAGGAAAAGATTGACTTTGCAGCTCTTATTTGGGAAGATATACTATTCCAGATGCGGAAAGCTTTCAAACAAATCCCTTTTGTCCGTTACACCAAAGTTCTCATAAGTTATCTGCTAGACTTACATAAGGACATTGATCGACGACCTACCGATCAAGAGATTCATCCATACAAGCTGGATAAAACTTTCTGCAAAGTCTACTTTCCCAAAGGGAGCACGCACAAACAAGGGGCAAGACTGCCAGAGTTTCTAATGACCGATGAAATAAAAGAAACTCTAGCATATCTTGCATACGATAAGGCATTCCATCAATGTCGAGTGGGACTTTCTAAATTGGTTGAAGGGTCAAGATCTACAAAGACCCGTTCTCGAAGCAGGTCTAAGACTGGCAGTGCATCAAGTTCCTTACTACCAAAGAAACCGCATCTAAGATCTCTCAAGAAAACAGTACCTAGTAAACCCCAACCAAAACCTGAACCAACTGGGATTATTGATGAAGATTCTGAATCTGAAGCATCTGAATCAGAAGAGGAGACCCCTATTTTTATGACTGTTGAAGAAGCTGAACTTCAAAATCAGATCAACTTTGAAAATGCACAAAAGTTGAGTCGAAAGTCAACTAAGGAGGATGACGATAGAAAGGTACAATTGCCTGTTGAGAAACAAAGGGAGTATGAAATGAAGCAAGGAACAGGAGGATCAGGCACCGTTCAAGATGCAGCTTCGATCCACACTAATCCGGTTAATCAACCCGGAGGGTCTGGAGTTGCTACATCCACGATTAAGCCTGATACGGTTATTCAACCCGATAAGGCTGAATCTGTCATTCATCAGCAACCAAGTTCGGTTAATCAACCCGACTTGGAAGTACAAGATCCGAATGAGAAGGAGAATGATCAGGAGAGCAATATCGTCTTAACTGATAAAGAAATTTCAGACTCCATGTTTGATAATGATCGGGGGGGGGGAACAACTCCATCAGGACAATATGGACTGGAATCCTGAAGATGAAAAGGAAATTCTTGGTAATAAGACAACTGAAGCTGCAAATGAACTTGAGGAAGCAATGGCCAGACAAGCGGAAATAGAAAGGAAACTAAAGGAGGATACTCAAGCCAACTTGGAAGCCGATAGCTACATCCGTTCTCCATCAATTCCTCCACCCGAACTTGCTATGGTTGTTCATAACCCTCAACAGGAGCAGAAATCACCACCAGTTCAACCTTCACCCATATCATCACCTAAACCCAATACACCTCCTGAATCACCTCCTCACACTTCAACTCCTCCATCTTCCTCTCCAAAGGACTCAACACCTAACTATGAAGAACCAATTCCTTCACTTACTCCATCACCGAAGAAATCACCATCACCTAAAGCAAAAGCAACAATTTCTGATCGTATCAAATCGGCCTTGAAAGGTAAGCATGTGAAAAGAATTGCCCGTGTTACCAATGTGGAAGTTGTATCTCCTGCTGCAAGAAAACTTAAGAAAGCAGTGAAGCTCGCACAAGTCAAGAAGGACAAACAAACAAGTGTAAAATTGGCTGAGATGGAAATCTTAGTCAAGAACTTGTCTCAACGAATGGAAGAGATGCAGCAAACTAAGCTAAAGATGGATGAGTTTCTAGAATCTGATATTGATGCTAAAATGAAAGCAAATACAAGGCATTACATCAAGAAGTACATTCCTGATCTTCAAAAAATCATTGAAGCTTACATTGACTCTACATTTGAAGAAAAGATCAAAACTTTGAAGATTCAGCAACAACATCTTCTGGAATACTCAGTTGAAGATCTTCAAGACGCTCTCCACACCAAGTTGCTTGCAAAATCTTCTCTCAATTACACTGAACTGTCCATCTTGAATGCTATTCGAGAAAATATGGATTCTTGTAAAGCTTTGCAGATAAGGGCAAGAGGAAACGTGATGATGATGAACAAGATCCAGACCCTACTACTAAGAAACAAAAGACTGGTAGCGGATCTGGAATTCACATTGCTGAGCCTACAGGAACCACAACTTCTTCTCCACCTCAACCAAATCCGGAATCTGGTCCTACAGCAACTGAACATCATTCTGAGCATATTCATGAAGAAAATGTGGAATTTCAAACACAAGACGATCAACCACAATCACCACCACCATCTCCACCAAAGTCTAAGCCTTCAAAATCAAAGCCATCTAGCAGCAAACAATCTTCTCAAGCACCAGCTGTCGTTACATGGCTTGATGACGATAAAGATGAGCAAGGAAACGAATGGTTCGATCAGCTTGTAAGTGCTCAAATCCAAAATGATGAAGCTTCCAAGGTTGAAGACAGCACATTTGCTGTTGCTCAGCAGATCAAAAGTAGTCTGAACATTAAAAAGATGACAAAACGAGAACTTCGTCGGATTAAGAATGATGCGTTCAATCTCCTTAAAGACAAATCCAACAGTGTTGCTGAACTTGAGTATCACCTTGAGAACATTGCAAGAGCAATGTCAAGTGCCTTCGACTGGGCTAACCCAGACGTAGTCAGGGGAAATGGCCAAGATAGCCAAAACCGTCCTTACATCACCGATTGGACCAAGCCACTTCCCGTGATATGCAAACATCACCACTAAGAAATTCCGTTTCAATTCTTCTTCAACAATGATCTGAAACTACTCAAGAATGGAGCATCAGGGAAAACAAAGTATGCAACTTCTATCACCTTCACTCCGCCGCTCACTACACACAATCAGCCACTGAGGAAGAAGCATTTCACCGACATCTCTTTGTTAAGGAAATCGTGGTATATGATCGTTATGCCGAGTTAGGAATCCACCACTGGTATGACAAACGAAAGACCTGGTACAAATACAAACTTTGCCAAAAGTCTCGGGATTCAGTCTACAGTGACCTTCGAATCTTGGCAGTAGTTAGTGTCAGTGGATCCAGGAAGTATGATTACACCTTTCTTGAAGAAATCACAGTCAGAAGACATGACAACAACATCTACTCGTTCTCTGAGGTAGACTTTCAAGATCTGAACCTGAATGATATTGAAGATATGTACTTGATGAAAGTACAAGGAAAATTACAGCATCTGTCCAACGAACTTCGATATGCATTCAGTACCGCACTCTGTCACTTCATCAGGAGAACAATCATAAGAGAACGGGTAGAGGATCTTCAATTGGGAGTGGAGAGTTATCAGACGAAGTTGAACCTTGTTGAACCGGTATTTCTTCTTGACAACAACCGCGACCCTCAATATACTATGAAACGACATCCGACCTTCGGGTTCGTCTACAGAAGCACAACGAACTTCAACCGCTTCATGTCTTTCAATGAGATCCATAAGTTCTGTGACGATACCTTGAAGAATGTTCGTGATGGGTTGGTTAATCGAGTTCGAGATAAAGAGTTGGGGAAATCAAGAAGATGGAATTCTGATGAGGTCAGACAAGTAAAGGAGTTCATATGGAAGCTTGAGAGGAGATTGTATCATCGGGACCAGATGAGGAGACTAGAGAGTTACGTTGGGGGTCGTCCATCCTTTGCCATCAGACTATTTCAAAGGACAGACCCAAAATTCTCAACGTTTGGCAACAAGGCTTGATGTGAGCATTTGAATTCATATATCATTAT
The DNA here is from genome assembly GCA_021014915.2 of Artemisia tridentata subsp. tridentata. Classification (NCBI taxonomy): domain Eukaryota; kingdom Viridiplantae; phylum Streptophyta; class Magnoliopsida; order Asterales; family Asteraceae; genus Artemisia; species Artemisia tridentata. Next base: position 411,762,118 of record CP139505.1, read on the forward strand.
TCTTACCATTGGCCTGTGACATTACGGCTTGTGCACACATAACAGTGTACAACCCGGACCCCAAAGAAAGGACCCTGAGGTACGCTTCAGTGCCTCAATCCTGAAAAAGGAGCGAAAGCTTCTTACTTATGAGCAGAATTAAACCAGAATGTTTTCTAAAGTTTTTCAAACATTCTGCTCATAAGAACAAGTATTCCCTTGTCAAGGGGGAGTATTTGAAAAAATTAATCTTTGTTCATAATAACAAATGTTCTTGAAATTCTTCCCTAAAACTCAAAAACAGCATATTTTAATCATAAATTTTTTCAAAAACATCATGAGTATGCTATTTTTGAGGGGGAGAAGTAAAAGATGATTAAAACATGGTGTCTCATTGCTGGAATCTCACTAGTGTTCAAACTCAGAATTGACCCTCGAATTGACGGTAGGAAAAGTCAGTAGTCGAAAGGACATGTCCCGGACGGGTAATAATTTCAAGCCAGTTTATCTGGTGATGTAAGCGTGTCTCACAAAGGACGTGTCTGAGTAGAATGTACCGATTTCGAGCGATTTTCCTTGAATGTGATCTGGACGGGTAATAATTTCAAGCTAGTTTACTAGTGATGTAAGCGTGTCTCGCGATGATCATATTCATTGAAAATCATTCAATTCAAAAGTGCCAACTCTTTCCGGCATGTGCAAATTTCAAATTTATTACTTATGCGCACATGTTAAGGGGGAGTCCTTCTGAAAAACACAAAACTCTCAAGGTGTCAATAAAATGTTTTTTACAATCATCGACACTTTGAGAAGATTTTCAAAGGTTTTGGTAAATGGAATCAACATAGGATAGTCATGGATTTATAAGGTGACTAAGGTTAGGGAAAACCGTCCTATGATCCGCCAGAGCCGGAGGGATCTACCCAAGGACAATACCAATAGTTTAGAACTAGAAAGTCCTAGGTATGATATAAAAAAAAGGAGAAAATGAATGAAAGGAGAAAGAAGGGGTTGAAGAATTAAAAAGAAAAAGCAAAGAAAAGGGTAAAAAGAAATAGCCCTCTATTTGTTCAACCTTAGGGCAGACACCGGGTTCAATTCAAAATCTACTGGTTGATGAGCATCACCGGTATTGAAGACTAAAGACGTCATGGACCAGTGATGCACTGCACTAAACCTTCTAAGCCACTCAAGTGTCTCTCAAAAGACATTTGTTTCATTCACACGGAGAACCCTTCATAATCTATCGACCTCTCATTACGAGAGTGTTGATATTGAAAAGGAGGCAATCTGCTCCACGCCTCCGACGACCAAACAAATGTGCACTAATTGAGTCTAGAGCCATGAGATTCATCAAAGATCTCTTAGGTACACTTAGAATTACTCTGGTGTTCTACATCATGGGCATCAGTTGTAAATTAGGAAAGTGTCCTTCGCAGATCTTAGCAATCTGCCAAGAACATTCATGAGAGAAGCCACAATTGTGATTATCAATGATTGAATGGAAATCCTGCCAGGGTCAACATCAAACAGCCCTGTCAGCAGGTCACTTCGGTAACTCCTTGTGGGTTACGCTTAGTGTTTGCTCAAAATAGTCTACAGTCGTGGGGTGATCTCCAGCGACTCACTGAATCATGGTTGCACTTCGGTGTGTTCGTGTTATCCCTTTCGGGGGAATCCGGTTCAGAACGGCCTGGGTCAGGACTTGAGAAAGTCTTCACACTATGCTATTGACGATCTCAAGTCTGAGCCTATAAGTATCGGTTGGTTCGTGTTGCTGATGCTGCTGCTGCTGAGGATCTGGAGTTCGACCATCAAGACTCTATCATGCTCATATCTTGAAGAAATGTTCTCTCAAAGACTCAGTAACGACAAAAGTTCAACATATGATACAGTAAAGTCAAAAGTTCAAGCACCTCAACCTTTCTCATGTTAAAGATTGAAAAGTGAGAACATGTTGCAGAAAACAAGTCAAAGACATATGAGCATGATGGAGAAGACGTGAAGACGTTGGAGATTGGCAGATCGAGACAACATCATATCATCTTAGAACAAGAACAATGAAACAAAGATTATCAAGACGTCAGAAGCCATAGAAGCAATGATGACGTCGCGCAACATTTATGACCAAGACTTAGGGGGAGATTGTTAGGAACACATTTTAATATATTTCAAGTCTTGTTCATTAGCGATAAATGTTGCTTAAATAGGGCTTTATATTTTCGATTAAGGTGCGGTCCATTAGAAGCCCATGGACCGCCCATTTAAGTGTTAATACTTCTAGAAACAATATTGTAAGAGTTGCCCTAATCCCTTGCCTATAAATAGAAGGGTAGGGAGCTCATTTTAGTTGTTGGTTTTTCATGTATGTAGCGTAAGCTTTGTCTCTCAATCGTATGAAATGAATTACCTTCCAAGTCTCTCTTCTTTATCTCTCATTCTCTTCTCTTATTAGCTTATTCTCTTATCTCTATATCATAGCTTATTAGATTAGTAGTAGTAAGTGCTTATTATCTTTCATACGTGAGTGTGTTGTTGAGATATACATGACCTACAATAGGAATAATTGCCCCGGACTGAGAAGTGGAAATGAGAGGGTCAGCCAGGACCCAAATGGCATGATGAGTGAAAATGCAGCTTGGAATCTTTTCTTCGCGTGACTACATCCACCTTTAGGCTCTCTTAGGTTGTAACTCCTCGAATAACTGTACTCCTTAAAAGACATGTTGTAATGTTGTTTTTTACGAACCCCTCTGTGGTGAATTTCTTTAACTTTTGAGATTAAGATATTATGATTCCTCTTTTCCTATCTCCATCACTTTTGAGACTTGTTCATTTATTTGTACACTTATGATGACTTGTTGTGACTCCAAACCAATAAAAACCAAATATCATGGTAACTAAACCCGGCATCGCATCATCAGCCCTAAACTAGGCATAGCCTGATCACCTATGTTTAGTTCAGGGGGATCATGTCATGCTAGGAGTAGTCATCGTGAAAGACTCCTGCACTCTAGAATTTTCACTACATATCTTGACCATCGAAGTTCCACCGTCTCTCACAAAGCCCTGAGTTCACACGGAAATGTGTGAAATAGAAGCAAAACCCTAGCACCTTCAAACCTACAAACCCGTCGGGTATTTCTAAGTGAAAACCGAGGATGGTTTTCGTTCCTAAGACGGGGAGGATGTGACAAATGGTAAATTTTCCCTAATGATTAATTCAAAATAGTTCATTTATTATGACCAAATCACCAGATTAGGCATTCATATGATAATCACGGAAAACAGACCTGCATATTGTGTCAACCGGAAATCTCACCAAGAACAGTGAAATTATCTCATCTCACATTTTACCCACTATATTGTAGTAAAACGGGAGGTTATCCCAGTTTTACTCAGAAAGACACAACACGCGTAGAAATATCTAAACAACAATAAATTTAAAACTTAGAAAAATTATTGTGAATTCATAAAACTCAAAATACATTCAGGTATTATATAAACATCCCTAAAAACCTACTGTCCCATAATTAGGACGGTTCTGGGAAGGACCCGAGTTTGACTCAGTACAGCAAGACACGGGTATAATATTACTCACTCCTTAATTCAATTTAACTCTATACTTAAAATAAAACACCTAACTATATACTTAAAAAAAAAAAAAAAAAAAAAAAAAAAAAAAAAAAACCACCCTACTCGCAGAAAACGCAACGCCTCTATCCCTTCTTCCCCTTTTGTCTGTGATTTGACAAACCCACGCACCCTTTTGACCTTCACCATCAAATACTCAAATCTTTAGAGATCAGTACTTAGTCAACACCTATCCCTTTCTCTTTTCTCTTATTCCCAAAGGAACTCACGAGGTTAAAAGTGATGATACCAGGGGAAAACGATGCTATACTCGTTTCAGAAGCATCATAAATTGAGACCAAGAAAGAGGATTTCGACCCATTCTAAGTATTTCCTTTAAATGGCTTAGCCAAATCAAGTAAATAACCACCTAATTAGACAAAGGTTACTAAGAATCAAAGGAGATTAAAGGGTGAAGGTGGAGTGGGTTGACTGGGATTGATTTGGAAGAAGCCAGATGATCGGGTTGGATCTCTGTTCGAACCTCTGGAATTCATTCTCTCGTGCAAAATCATTGTAAGAATTAAGTTTGTATTCGAATCCTTTAATCCATTAGTATCATTTTAGGGTGTTCATTTTAAACTTAAGTCGAATAATTGATGATTCAAGTTGTGGGAATTTATTAAATTTTTGTTATAAATTTATTGACAAAAGTTAATCTTTGTTACTATAAATTTTTAGATGTAGTTGTTGTTAATGTTGTCACTGTGGCTTAGGATTCTAGAGATTTTTATTGATGAATTAGCGGTTGTGATGATTGAACCTGTAACTCAAGTCGAATGACTCTAAGGAATTCCTAGGTTGTTAGCTTTAAAGTTTTGTTATAGTCGGGAATTGCAATTGCATTTAATTAAAATGACTAGTTCAGACAATAGAGCTAAGTTAGACTTGTAGTATTGTAATAAATACCTTCCTAGTCAACACTAGGAAGGTTGGGATTCTCATTGTAACACTTGAGGTGTGTGTGTTTTCTTTACTTCTCTCTCTAGAAAACATACACACCTCGACATCCAATAAACCGATTATACCATGTTTAATCTTTATCACGAGTTTGCCCGACCTCCTGAACGTGATCTTGATTTTTACAAGTGGTATCAGAGCTAACCAGGTGGCAAACGAGGTGTTTTTGAGGTAAAAAACGTGATCTTGGTTTTTACAAGTGGTATCAGAGATAACCAGGTGCCAAACGAGGTGTTTTTGAGGTAAAAAATGTGATTTATGGTGTGTTTTATCTTGTTTGTGTTCGTGTTCTTGTTTCACAGTAACCAAAAGTTGCATTTTTGTTATAAAAACGTGAGCTTTTTTGCTTATCTTGTAATCGTACACAAAGTTTAAGGTTCAAGATTGTGTTTGTTTGTGTTTGATCGATTGGTTTGTGAAGGTTTGCTAGTTTTTCACTCGAATCTTGTGTTTAAAGGTTGGATTTCTTTTGTGTTCTAAGTTGTTAGATCGACTCAAATCACAAAATTTTGTACAAGATTTGTTTGTGGATATTTTATTGATTTCTTTGGCCTATAATTCTATCCAAAAGAATTATTAAAGAAGTTGGTAAAAGTTAGTGAGTTGGTGACAATTAGCATGGGCATGGCAGTGGAAAGTTAGTGGGCATGTGACAAAAGGACAAGAGTTGGTAAACTGCCATCTTTCGAAATTGGCCAAGAATCTCGAAATTGGTTTTAGGCTTTCGCAAATCAAGCAGCTTTCGCAATTGGACCTTCCTTTCGCAATTGGTCCTTCCTTTCGCAATTGGAAAAAAAAAAGAAAAAAAAAACCCACCCCACTCGCACAAAACGCAACGCCTCTATCCCTTCTTCCCCTTTTGTCTATGATTCGACAAACCGACGCACCCTTTTGACCTTCACGATCAAATCCTCAAATCTTTAGAGATCAGTACTTAGTCAACACCTATCCCTTTCTCTTTTCTCTTATTCCCAAAGGAACTCACGAGGTTAAAAGTGATGATGCTAAGGGAAAATGATGTTATACTCATTTAAGAAGCATCATAAATTGAGACCAAGAAAGAGGATTTCGACCAATTCTAAGTATTTCCTTTAAATGGCTGAGCCAAATTAAGTAAATAACCACCCAATTACTCAAAGGTTACTAAGAATCAATGGAGATTAAAGGGTGAAAGTTGAGTGGGTTGACAGGGATTGATTTGGAAGAAGCCTGGGGATCGGGTTGGATCTCTGTTCGAACCTCTGGAATTCATTCTCTCGTCAGTATCATTGTAAGAATTAAGTTTGTATTCGAATCCTTTAATCCATTAGTATCATTTTAGGGTGTTCTTTTTAAACTTAAGTCGAATAAGTGATGATTCAAGTTGTGGGAATTTATTAATTTTTTGTTATAAATTTATTGACAAAATTTAATCTTTGTTACTGTAAATTTTTAGATGTAGTTGTTGTTAATGTTGTCACTGTGGCTTAGGATTCTAGAGATTTTTATTGATGAATTAGTAGTTGAGATGATTGAACCTGTAACTCAAGTCGAATGACTCTAAGGAATTCCTAGGTTGTTAGCTTTAAAGTTTTGTTATAATCAGGAATTGCAATTGCATTTAATTACAAGGACTAGTTTAGACAATAGGGCTAAGTTAGACCTGTAGTATTGTAATAAATACCTTCCTAGTCAACACTAGGAAGGTTGGGATTCTCATTATAACACTTGAGGTGTGTGTGTTTTCTTTACTTCTCTCTCTAGAAAACATACACACCTCGACATCCAATAAACCAATTATACCATGTTTAATCTTTATCACGAGTTTCCCCGACCTCCTAAACGTGATCTTGGTTTTTACAAATGGTATCAGAGCTAACCAGGTGGCAAACGAGGTGTTTTTGAGGTAAAAAACGTGATCTTGGTTTTTACAAGTGGTATCAGAGATAACCATGTGGCAAACGAGGTGTTTTTGAGGTAAAAAATGTGATTTATGGTGTGTTTTATCTTGTATGTCTTCGGTTCTTTTTTCACAGTAACCAAAAGTTGCATTTTTGTTATAAAAACGTGAGCTTTTTTGCTTATCTTGGAATTGTACACAAAGTTTAAGGTTCAAGATTGTGTTTGTTTGTGTTTGATCGACTTGGTTTGCGAAGGTTTGCTAGTTTTTCACGCGAATCTTTTGTTTAAAGGTTGGATTTCTTTCGTGTTCTAAGTTGTTAGATCGACTCAAATCACAAAAGTTTGTACAAGATTTGTTTGTGGATATTTTATTGATTTCTTTAACGTATAATTCTTTCCAAAACAATTATTGAAGAAGTTGGTAAAAGTTAGTGAGTTGGTGACAGTTAGCATCGGCATGGCTGTGGAAAGTCAGTGGGCATGTGACAAAAGGACAAGAGTTGGTAAACTGCCATCTTTCGAAATTGGCCAAGAATCTCGAAATTGGACAGTTTCAAAATTGCCATGGTATTTCGCAATTGGCACTGACCTTTCGAAATTGTTATCTTTCGCAATTCCCAATCCTTTTGCAAATCAGAAACATCGCATTCTTGTATAAGATTGCGATAGGTGCACTTATCGAATTGATTTCAGAATTGGTTTCAGGCTTTCGCAAATCAAGCAGCTTTCGCAATTGGACATTCCTTTCTCAATTGGTCCTTCCTTTCGCAATTGGAAAAAAAAAGAAAAAAAACCGCACCCCACTCGCACAAAACGTAATGCCTCTATCCCTTCTTCCCCTTTTGTCTATGATTCGACAAACCCACGCACCCTTTTGACCTTCACGATCAAATCCTCAAATATTTAGAGATCGGTACTTAGTCAACACCAATCCCTTTCTCTTTTCTCTTATTCCCAAAGGAACTCACGAGGTTAAAAGTGATGATGCCAGGGGAAAATGATGTTATACTCATTTCAGAAGCATCATAAATTGAGACCAAGAAAGAGGATTTCGACCAATTCTAAGTATTTCCTTTAAATGGCTGAGCCAAATCAAGTAAATAACCACCCAATTACTCAAAGGTTACTAAGAATCAAAGGAGATTAAAGGGTGAAGTTTGAATGGGATTGATTTGGAAGAAGCCTGAGGATCGGGTTGGATATCTGTTCGAACCTCTGGAATTCATTCTCTCGTCAGAATCATGGTAAGAATTAAGTTTGTATTCGAATACTTTAATCCATTAGTATCATTTTAGGGTGTTCTTTTTAAACTTAATTCGAATAAGTGATGATTCAAGTTGTGGGAATGTATTAATTTTTGCTTATAAATTTATTGACAAAAGTTAATCTTTGTTACTGTAAATTTTTAGATGTAGTTGTTGTTAATGTTGTCACTGTGGCTTAGGATTCTAGAGATTTTTATTGATGAATTAGTGGTGGGGATGATTGAACCTGTAACTCAAGTCGAATGACTCTAAGGAATTCCTAGGTTGTTAGCTTTAAAGTTTTGTTATAGTCGGGAATTGCAATTGCATTTAATTACAAGGACTAGTTTAGACAATAGGGCTAAGTTTGACTTGTAGTATTGTAATAAATACCTTCCTAGTCAACACTAGGAAGGTTGGGATTCTCATTGTAACACTTGAGGTGTGTGTGTTTTCTTTACTTCTCTCTCTAGAAAACATACACACCTCGACATCCAATAAACCAATTATACCATGTTTAATCTTTATCACGAGTTTCCTCGACCTCCTGAACATGATCTTGGTTTTTACAAATGGTATCAGAGCTAACCAGGTGGCAAACGAGGTGTTTTTGAGGTAAAAAACGTGATCTTGGTTTTTACAAGTGGTATCAGAGATAACCAGGTGGCAAATGAGGTGTTTTTGAGGTAAAAATTGTGATTTATGGTGTGTTTTATCTTGTTTGTGTTCGGTTCTTGTTTCACAGTAACCAAAAGTTGCATTTTTGTTATAACAACGTGAGCTTTTTTGCTTATCTTGGAATCGTACACAAAGTTTAAGGTTCAAGATTGTGTTTGTTTGTGTTTGATCGACTTGGTTTGTGAGGGTTTGCTAGTTTTTCACTCGAATCTTTTGTTTAAAGGTTGGATTTCTTTTGTGTTCTAAGTTGTTAGATCGACTCAAATCACAAAAGTTTGTACAAGATTTGTTTGTGGATATATTATTGATTTCTTTGGCCTATAATTCTTTTCAAAAGAATTATTGAAGAAGTTGGTAAAAGTTAGTGAGTTGGTTACAGTTAGCATGGGCATGGCAGTGGAAAGTCAGTGGGCATGTGACAAAAGGACAAGAGTTGGTAAACTGCTATCTATCGAAATTGGCCAAGAATCTCAAAATTGGACAGTTTTGAAATTCCCATGGTATTTCGCAATTGGCACTGACCTTTCGAAATTTTTATCTTTCGCAATTCCCAATCCTTTCGCAAATCAGAAACATCGCATTCTTGTATAAGATTGCGATAGGTGCACTTATCGAAATTGATTTCAGAATTGGTTTCGGAATTCCTTTCGGAATTGGTTTCAGGCTTTCGCAAATCAAGCAGCTTTCGCAATTGAACCTTCCTTTCGCAATTGGTCCTTCCTTTCGCAATTGGAAAAAAAAAAAAAAAAAAAAAAAAAAAAAAAAAAAACCCACCCCACTCGAACAAAACGCTACGCCTCTATCCCTTCTTCCCCTTTTGTCTATGATTCGACAAACCCACGCACCATTTTAACCTTCACGATCAAATCCTCAAATCTTTAGAGAACAGTACTTTGTCAACACCTATCCCTTTCTCTTTTCTCTTATTCCCAAAGGAACTCACGAGGTTAAAAGTGATGATGCCAGGGGAAAATGATGTTATACTCGTTTCATAAGCATCATAAATTGAGACCAAGAAAGAGGGTTTCAACCAATTCTAAGTATTTCCTTTTAATGGCTGAGCCAAATCAAGTAAATAACCACCCAATTACTCAAAGGTTACTAAGAATCAAAGGAGATTAAAGGGAGAAGGTTGAGTGGGATTGATTTGGAAGAAGCCTGAGGATCGGGTTGGATCTCTGTTCGAACCTCTGGAATTCATTCTCTCGTCAGAATCATTGTAAGAATTAAGTTTGTATTCGAATCCTTTAATCCATTAGTATCATTTTAGGGTGTTCTTTTTAAACTTAAGTCGAATAAGTGATGATTCAAGTTGTGGGATTTTATTAATTTTTGGTTATAAATTTATTGACAAAAGTTAATCTTTGTTACTGTAAATTTTTAGATGTAGTTGTTGTTAATGTTGTCACTGTGGCTTAGGATTCTAGAGATTTTTGTTGATGAATTAGTGGTTAGGATGATTGAACCTGTAACTCAAGTCGAATGACTCTAAGGTATTCCTAGGTTGTTAGCTTTAAAGTTTTGTTATAGTCGGGAATTGCAATTGCATTTAATTACAAGGACTAGTTTAGACAATAGGGCTAAGTTAGACTTGTAGTATTGTAATAAATACATTCCTAGTCAACACTACGAAGGTTGGGATTCTCATTGTAACACTTGAGGTGTGTGTGTTTTCATTACTTTTCTCTCTAGAAAACATACACACCTCGACATCCAATAAACCAATTATACCATGTTTAATCTTTATCACGAGTTTCCCCAACCACCTGAACGTGATCTTGGTTTTTACAAGTGGTATCTGAGCTAACCAGGTGGCAAACGAGGTGTTTTTGAAGTAAAAAACGTGATCTTTGTTTTTACAAGTGGTATCAGAGATAACCATGTGGCAAACGAGGTGTTTTTGAGGTAAAAAATGTTATTTATGGTGTCTTTTAACTTGTTTGTGTTCGGTTCTTGTTTCACAGTAACTAAAGGTTGCATTTTTGTTATAAAAACGTGAGCTTTTTTGCTTATCTTGGAATCGTACACAAAGTTTAAGGTTTAAGATTGTGTTTGTTTGTGTTTGATCGACTTGGTTTGGGAAGGTTTGCTAGTTTTTCACTCGAATCTTTTGTTTAAAGGTTGGATTTCTTTTGTGTTCTAAGTTGTTAGATTGACTCAAATCACAAAAGTTTGTACAAGATTTGTTTGTGGATATTTTATTGATTTCTTTGGCGTATAATTCTTTCCAAAAGAATTATTGAAGAAGTTGGTAAAAGTTAGTGAGTTGGTGACAGTTAGCATGGGCATGGCAGTGGAAAGACAGTGGGCATGTGACAAAAGGACAAGAGTTGGTGGTGAACTCAAATAAGTACATTTTATTACTATCATTTATCCTATTAATTTGACATGTTTTACTATATTATGTATGAGGATTGATACTTAATCGTTTACTTTTGTAATTCTCAGGTAAAAACAAGCATTTGGTGAAACTTAGCGATTTTGGACTGATTATGGAGCATAACATGCATAAAGTTAAGAGTCTACTGAAATGAAGAAGATCAAGACTAATCTGCTCCAGATGCGCCGCATCTCACTCATGACATGCGCCGCATCTCTATCAAGATATCACCAGATACGATCCAAGATACAAGAGGACATGCGCCGCATCTAATCATGGAGTTACGCCGCATCTTCTGGCGGTGTACGAATATTCCTGAATATTATAATCTTGGACCCCACGCGAAGTTAAGTACATGCGCCGCATCTACTTACTAGATGCGCCGCATCTTCCCTCAGACAGAAACTATAAATACCCCAAGACCAGACGGAGTTCGAAGGCATTATATTATAACCTAAGTCCGAACAGGAGAAACAAAGGACGAATTCAGTCAAGGAGGCAGCACAAGACACACCCAAATCAAGGATACAAGAGCTGTAAGAAGGTGCTGCATGTGTTTAATTCATTAAGTAGTTTTGTTTTATTGTGTTAGCAAATTTTAATTCATCAGGATTGGTGGCTTGTGTAATGTGACAACGAAAGATTGCACTCCCTTTAATACTTGCTTTCCCATCAATTAAAGTTTATATGTTGATGTCTTTGGTTACTACTTATTAGTGCATTGATAACCTCTGTGTTTATTAGTGGCTTGCGGGCATTTGACTGCGGGACATAATGTGGCTCCCACGGTTATTACTAAATTGATCACTTAGGAATAACTTTTAGACATAAGTAATCATTAAGGGTTTACTCGCCGATAAGATTAGGACCAACGAGAAAGGGTTAACTACATACACTTCATATAAAGCTATCAATAAAACAAGTGACAAACTACTTAATCATAAGGACAGCCCTCTTATTGTCTCAAGTATCTATCTGTGTACGTGTGTGCTACTTGCTGATTCGTGCCTATTGGTTTATTTTATTATTTAATTGCAAACAAACCGTGCCAGTCTCTCAGGCTGAAACCCCCTTGCGTTAGGATATTAAAATACTGATTAGAATAACGAGATAATACGTTCCACTCTTAGTGATCGACACTCTACTTACCATTATCTTCATACTGACCGGGTACACTGCTCGTTAAGTGTGTGTGTTATTGATAAGTCGGCTAAATATAAATTTAAAACTTGAGTAGGCATTAAAACTGCCAAAACTTTACTCCAACGCACGCCCATCAAGTTTTTGGCGCCGCTGCCGGGGAGTGAATTGTTATTATCTGTTAATTTGATTAGTATTTTAATTAGGTTTTTCTTTTTATTCGATTAATTGCATCATTGTACTATTTTGCATATTTGTTGTATTGTGTGTTAATTGTTTTCTTTTATTTTGTGTGTTTATTTTTTTTTTCGTGTGTTTAATTTTTGTTTTTATTTTTCGTATTTTTCTGTTCTGCTATCGTTGTACTGTGCTAAATCAAACGATACGGCGCATCTGATCTCTCAGATACGGCGTATTGCGTTTAATTTTTAAAAAAATACAACGCGTTTAATTAATTCGATACGACGCATCTTTTCCCCAAGATACGGCGTATCTGTTTTTAATAAGAAAATTTTTCTAAGCGATAAAGTAATACGACGCATCTGCTTTAGCAGATACGGCGTATCTGTTTTTGATAAAAAAAATTTCTAAACGTTAACACCATACGACGCATCTGCTTTCGTAGATACGGCGCATCTATTATTTTAATTAAAAACAGTTTGCGAATTATTAAACAGATACGGCGTATCGATCTCTATCGATACGGCGCATCTTTCTGAATCAAAAATCGATATTTATTTTTAAACGTAACGAAAATACGACGCATTAACTTTCGTTAATACGACGTATTTAATTTTAATTAGATAAGTTGATTTTTGATTAATTAATTCGATACGGCGCATTCATATATTCTAAGCGGCGTATCTATTTTCTGAATAAAGTCTGATTTAATTTTAACGTATTAAGATACGGCGTATCCAACTCTTTGGATACGGCGCATCGTCTGCAGATATCAGTAACTTTAATTTTTCGTATTCCGTTTTCGTTATTAATTATCTGATATATTACTTTCTCGAGCATACCCTACTGATATTTTTGTGTTGATTTCTGGAAGTGCATGACCAGGAGTTCTATGAAGAACTTGATTCAACCTTTCGAAGATCCTGAACGAGCCTTGCATTCGCTTAAAAGGCTTTTCAACACAAGAAGCTTTGATCTTTCAAGTTCACTCGATCTTGATTACTTTTCTGAAGAAAAAGAGGAAGTTGAAACAGAAACAATGGGCGAAAACACTACTATGGAGGAATACATGAACAGTACCCGTGCTGATTACACTTCAGGAGTTGCTAGACCTAAGTTTGATGATAACTCAAAATTTGAGTTGAAGGTTCAATTTCTCAAAGAACTAAGAGAGAATGCTTTCAGTGGGACGGAAAATGAGGATGCTAATGAGCATGTTGAAAAGGTCCTGGAGATTAAAGATTTGTTTACTTCAGAAGGAGTCACTGACGATCAGATCATGCTAAGAATCTTTCCAATCTCGCTAAAAGGAGCTGCTAGCAAGTGGCTAAGGAATGAACCTGCTAGTTCAATCACTACATGGGGAGATTTGAAGAGCAAATTCCTGAAGAGATATTGTCCACCTGCTAAGACTGCTAAAAAGATGGAGGCTATCAATAGTTTCAAGCAAGAGCCTGATGAAACTCTTTATCAAGCTTGGGAACGATTTAAAGATTTATTGATAAAATGTCCTCAACAGTATCTAACCCCTATGCAGGAGATAATATTGTTTTATCAAGGACTGGACGTGCCTACAAGACAGATTTTGGATGCTAAGGGAGCTGTACCTCAAATGAGTGCAACTAATGCTAGGAAAGCTATCCAAGAAGCTGCTGATCATTCTCAGAAATGGCACGATGGGACCTCTACTAGATCTAAGAGCAGCACTAATTTTGACGGGATTGCTGCTATTCAAGCTCAATTGGATAAAATTAGTAGAGAGATGAAGAAGCGTGATGAAAGAGCGTATGCTGCCCAAGTTGGATGTGAAAAGTGCGAAGGATCTCACTACACTAAAGATTGCCCGAACAAGAATGAAAGTGAGACATTTGAAGAAGCATATTACACCCAATTTGGACAACCATTCCGACCTTCAGGAAGATTTAGGGAAGCTAGTCCGGGATTCTATCAAAAGAACAACTTCAATCCCGCTTATCAAGAGAGGAGGCAGACTTTAGACGATACTTTAAAGCAAATTATGGCCGATGCTGCTAAAAGACATGAAGAGAATACTGCTATGATCAAAGAAATCCGAGCTTCAACAGACACTACTACAAGAAATCAAGGAGCTTCGATCAAAGCATTGGAACAACAAATTGGTCAAATGAGCAAAGTTCTTCAAGAAAGGGGATATGGAAGTTTACCGAGCTCAACTGAAACCAACCCAAGAGATCATGTCAAGGCCATAAGCACCACTGAAGAAGTCACTCCTAATATACCTAGAAGATCGATGAATGGTAATGATGGTGCAAGACCCGAATTTTTCTTTAATTCTTCAATCAGCTTAAGGAGACTACTAAAAGAGAAGACAAAGATTGAAGAGGAGATCAAGGCAATAATGAAAGAAGAGAGCTCTGCAACCGACTTAAATGCCTTGCCTCATAAAGAAAAAGACCCAGGAAGTTTTACTTTACCTTGTTCTATTAATGATATATCTTTCAATAATGTGTTAGCTGACTTAGGAGCTAGTGTTAGTGTTATGCCTTTTAAGGCATTCGCTACCCTAGGACTAGGAAAATTAGCACCAACTAGGTTACTTATTGAATTGGCTGATAAAACAGTAAAACGACCTGAAGGGATTGCTAATAATGTGCTAGTTAAGATTGAGCAGTTTATTTTTCCCGTAGACTTTGTTATACTAGACATGCCCGAGGACGTTAAGATTCCTTTAATCCTCGGAAGACCTTTCTTGTCTACTGCCCATGCTAAGATTGATGTGTTTAAGAGAAAAATTTCATTAAGGGTAGGGAATAATAAACTAGTCTATAAGTGCCAAGATCCGGTTAAAAGCATAATTAGAGGTGTTTATGTACTAGGATTAAGAGAGCGTATGGACCTCGATCTTGAAGCTAGACTTATGGGAGAAACATTGATTCAAAACAACTCAACTAATCCTAATCATAAGAACTTTGAGGAATTCATTGACCTTAATGTACCTACCGAACTTAGACGCAATGTTGTTAATGATTCTGATGATGAGTGGTATGATTGCGTAGTAATTAACAAACGTAGGAGAATAGTTGAGAAAACGAATTTGAATAATGATGTGTTTATTGAACTACCACCCCACCTTGCTTATTTATGCCTATATGATAATAAGAATTTCCCGTCTATCATTTTGTCATCTCTGCCCGAAAGGGACAGGACTTTGTTCATACAGATATTGAAGAAGAACGGCGTGGAAATTAAGGACGAGCAAGGAGTGTTCAATATTACTGAATTGGCGATGAGGGAGCGCGATGTTTCCGACTCCTTCAATGATCGATATTAAAGAGCTGAACGTGAGTCTAACTTGAAGACTCTGGAATAAAGACAAGTGCTTACCGGGAGACAACCCGGATTTATCTATTTACTATTCTGTTTTCTGTGTCAAGTCAGTCAGGCCGCATGAAGATACGGCGCATCTCAATTCTGAGATGCGACGCATCTCCTGCAATGGTCATATCTTATTTAATTTTTCTGCATTTTTATTTTTGACTTTAAAAC
This sequence comes from Artemisia tridentata subsp. tridentata, assembly GCA_021014915.2. Taxonomy (NCBI): domain Eukaryota; kingdom Viridiplantae; phylum Streptophyta; class Magnoliopsida; order Asterales; family Asteraceae; genus Artemisia; species Artemisia tridentata. Next base: position 411,777,718 of record CP139505.1, read on the forward strand.
TATTTATCAGTTTATTTCAATGCGGCGCATCCCTGGTTAAGGATGCGGCGCATCTTTATTCTGATCCGTATTTATTCCAGGCTCGATACGGCGTATCTTCTTCCATAAGATACGGCGCATCGACTGACCTGATGATTTTCAGTTTTAATTTTTAAGTTTTATTTTTCCTAACTACTAATGTATTATGCAAGTTTGAACCTTTCTTATCTTAGGTGTGTTTTAAAGCATTGGTGGTATTATAGTTTCCTGGATTTCCTGTGGATACATCAAGTATGAAGCTTTAACGTTCTAATCCACAAGAAAGATGATTTTTGCTCTTATACTAATGGAGGATCATACCGAGCAAATCTCAGGGGAGTTTTTCTGTTCTAATTCTTTTATTTTCCAGTTTTTAACCTTTTATACAAACAACGAGGACGTTGTTTAACTTAAGTGGGGGGATTGGAGAATTAGAACACTTAACATTTACTTGTCCTAAACTTTTTCAAAATTATGCTTAAAATGTGCTTAATATATCAAACTTAAAAAAAAAATTTTAGCATGTTTTTGTTTAAGATCTAAGTTGCATAACTGCACACATGACGTTATTTTCAAAAATTGTGATTTTTCAAAATTCACAAATCTATGAGTGTGCCGGTGACTTGTAAACTTTAGAACTTGGCTTGTATACTATTCGAGACCACCATAATGAGTATTATTTATATAATTGGAATGACTTGTCTAAATTGGTAAAATTCTAGGATTACACCCAAATAGCCTTTATATGTTATGTGTTATTAACTAACTACACTGGTTAGTTAACCCCCGTATAAACCCTTTTGTTACTCTCATTTTTAGAGTAAGATACCCCTAGAAAAACACTCAGAGCCATTCCTTTCGTTTCTTACACCTATGTTTAAAATGTTTCGTTACACCCTTACACCTTAGCCTACCCTGTAGATTAGAATCCGTGGTTGGTTAATTGCTATAGGCAAAGTGTGTTTCCTTACATTACCTGTGTTCGCGTGCGTAATTCATTATCTTTGGTTAGGTCGGGAAATTGCACAATGCAATTGGAGTGAAATTAATATTGTATATCTTTGAGTTTATTTTTCGTGTGTTTACTACTTTCACTATTACCGTTATTTCTGAAGTCATGAAAAGTATGGAAAAATTATCCAGAATTATCATTATAGTGATGTGGTGAAATTTTACACATCTATGTTTATATTGATGTCAAAAAAAAAAATCGAAAAAATAAGAAAAGAAAAAGAAAGAAAGAAAAGTTGGATGTTTGTTTTTTAACCAACTTATGTAAGGTTATGTAAGTGGTCGATATCACCACTATTCGTTGTACTATATCTATGGATTGAATGGGAATTGGCAGTTATGGAACGCCAATTAAGGTTTATTCTTTGATTAAGATCTTGTTGAGTATAATTCGTGTCTACCTAAAGCGTGTGTTTCAAGTGTTAAAGCGTGAGTTATTCAATGATATGAGTCTTATTCATGGGATGGTTGGGATAGTGATTAACCACACTTAGGATTTTAATTTATTTGTTTTGTTCATTTTTCATTTTTACACCAATTTGTATCCCAAATGTTATCCATACCCTTTATTATTCTTTAACCAATCAAACCTTTGATTTATTGAGATTAGGGATTTGAGCAATCTTAAGTATCGTAGTCGTGGATTCGGCTATGTATTTATGATTTTGTCGCCCTTTTTGATATATTATTATTGGTGAAGTTTGGACCTATCTTTAGCCTATTCGAGTTAAGGATTTGAGCAATTGCAAGTATCGTGTTCGTGGATTCGATCATGTATTTGTGATTTTGTCGCCTTTTCTGGAATTTGAGATCGATAGAGAAAGAGAATAATTAACCCTTAAACCTAAAAACCCTTTTTACCGCTTTAGACTTGTTATTCCTTAGCTTTAGTGGAGGAGATGTGTATACTTGCCAAGCTTATCATAGAATATTCGTCGCGACTGGACAGTTAAACGATTAGATTTGCTTTTATCAAATTATTTTATTATACTTCTAATTCGTTAAAGTGTTTAGTTGTGTGATTATGAAATAAACGAATACATGCTTAAATATAAAAATAAATCCTAACATCTTTTAGGATACATTTTCATAAGAGAAATTCTAAGGTTTACTTGGGGACAAGTAAAGTTCAAGTGGGGGGATATTTGATGAACTCAAATAAGTACATTTTATTACTATCATTTATCCTATTAATTTGACTTGTTTTACTATATTATGTATGAGGATTGATACTTAATCGTTTACTTTTGTAATTCTCAGGTAAAAACAAGCATTTGGTGAAACTTAGCGATTTTGGACTGATTATGGAGCATAACATGCATAAAGTTAAGAGTCTACTGAAATGAAGAAGATCAAGACTAATCTGCTCCAGATGCGCCGCATCTCACTCATGACATGCGCCGCATCTCTATCAAGATATCACCAGATACGATCCAAGATACAAGAGGACATGCGCCGCATCTAATCATGGAGTTACGCCGCATCTTCTGGCGGTGTACGAATATTCCTGAATATTATAATCTTGGACCCCACGCGAAGTTAAGTACATGCGCCGCATCTACTTACTAGATGCGCCGCATCTTCCCTCAGACAGAAACTATAAATACCCCAAGACCAGACGAAGTTCGAAGGCATTATATTATAACCTAAGTCCGAACAGGAGAAACAAAGGACGAATTCAGTCAAGGAGGCAGCACAAGACACACCCAAATCAAGGATACAAGAGCTGTAAGAAGGTGCTGCATGTGTTTAATTCATTAAGTAGTTTTGTTTTATTGTGTTAGCAAACTTTAATTCATCAGGATTGGTGGCTTGTGTAATGTGACAACGAAAGATTGCACTCCCTTTAATACTTGCTTTCCCATCAATTAAAGTTTATATGTTGATGTCTTTGGTTACTACTTATTAGTGCATTGATAACCTCTGTGTTTATTAGTGGCTTGCGGGCATTTGACTGCGGGACATAATGTGGCTCCCACGGTTATTACTAAATTGATCACTTAGGAATAACTTTTAGACATAAGTAATCATTAAGGGTTTACTCGCCGATAAGATTAGGACCAACGAGAAAGGGTTAACTACATACACTTCATATAAAGCTATCAATAAAACAAGTGACAAACTACTTAATCATAAGGACAGCCCTCTTATTGTCTCAAGTATCTATCTGTGTACGTGTGTGCTACTTGCTGATTCGTGCCTATTGGTTTATTTTATTATTTAATTGCAAACAAACCGTGCCAGTCTCTCAGGCTGAAACCCCCTTGCGTTAGGATATTAAAATACTGATTAGAATAACGAGATAATACGTTCCACTCTTAGTGATCGACACTCTACTTACCATTATCTTCATACTGACCGGGTACACTGCTCGTTAAGTGTGTGTGTTTATTGATAAGTCGGCTAAATATAAATTTAAAACTTGAGTAGGCATTAAAACTGCTAAACCGCAACGACACATCACGCGCATCAGTTGGTAAACTGCCATCTTTCGAAATTGGCCAAGAATCTCGAAATTGGACAGTTTCGAAATTGCCATGGTATTTCGCAATTGGCACTGACCTTTCGAAATTTTTATCTTTCGCAATTCCCAATCCTTTGGCAAATCAGAAACATCGCATTCTTGTATAAGATTGCGATAGGTGCACTTATCGAAATTGATTTCAGAATTGGTTTCGGAATTGCTTTCGGAATTGGTTTCAGGCTTTCGCAAATCAAGCAGCTTTCGCAATTGGACCTTCCTTTCGCAATTGGTCCTTCCTTTCGCAATTGGAAAAAAAAAGAAAAAAAAACCCACCCCACTCGCACAAAATGCAACGCCTCTATCCCTTCTTCCCCTTTTGTCTATGATTCGACAAACCCACACACCCTTTTGACCTTCACGATCAAATCCTCAAATCTTTAGAGAACAGTACTTAGTCAACACCTATCCCTTTCTCTTTTCTCTTATTCCCAAAGGAACTCACGAGGTTAAAAGTGATGATGCCAGGGGAAAATGATGTTATACTCGTTTCAGAAGCATCATAAATTGAGACCAAGAAAGAGGATTTCGACCAATTCTAAGTATTTCCTTTAAATGGCTGAGCTAAATCAAGTAAATAACCACCCAATTACTAAAAGGTTACTAAGAATCAAAGGAGATTAAAGGGTGAAGGTTGAGTGGGATTGATTTGGAAGAAGCCTGAGGATCGGGTTGGATCTCTGTTCGAACCTCTGGAATTCATTCTCTCGTCAGAATCATTGAAAGAATTAGGTTTGTATTCGAATCCTTTAATCCATTAGTATCATTTTAGGATGTTCTTTTTAAACTTAAGTCGAATAAGTGATGATTCTAGTTGTGGGAATTTATTAATTTTTGGTTATAAATTTATTGACAAAAGTTAATCTTTGTTATTGTAAATTTTAAGATGTAGTTGTTGTTAATGTTCTCACTGTGGCTTAGGATTCTAGAGATTTTTATTGATGAATTAGTGGTTGGGATGATTGAACCTGTAACTCAAGTCGAATGACTCTAAGGAATTCCTAGGTTGTTAGCTTTAAAGTTTTGTTATAGTCGGGAATTGCAATTGCATTTAATTACAAGGACTAGTTTAGACAATAGGGCTAAGTTAGACTTGTAGTATTGTAATAAATACCTTCCTAGTCAACACTAGGAAGGTTGGGATTCTCATTGTAACACTTGAGGTGTGTGTGTTTTCTTTACTTCTCTGTCTAGAAAACATACACACCTCGACATCCAATAAACCAATTATACCATGTTTAATCTTTATCACGAGTTTCCCCGACCTCCTGAATGTGATCTTGGTTTTTACAAGTGGTATCAGAGCTAACCAGGTGGCAAACGAGGTGTTTTTGAGGTAAAAAACGTGATCTTGGTTTTTAAAAGTGGTATCAGATATAACCACGTGGCAAACGAGGTGTTTTTAGGTAAAAAAATGTGATTTATGGTGTGTTTTATCTTGTTTGTGTTCGGTTCTTGTTTCACAGTAACCAAAAGTTGCGTTTTTGTTATAAAAACGTGAGCTTTTTTGCTTATCTTGGAATCGTACACAAAGTTTAAGGTTCAAGATTGTGTTTGATCGACTTGGTTTGTGAAGGTTTTCTAGTTTTTCACTCGAATCTTGTGTTTAAAGGTTGGATTTCTTTTGTGTTCTAAGTTGTTAGATCGACTCAAATCACAAAAGTTTGTACAAGATTTGTTTGTGGATATATTATTGATTTCTTTGGCGTATAATTCTTTCCAAAAGAATTATTGGAGAATTTGGTAAAAGTTAGTGAGTTGGTGACAGTTAGCATGGGCATGGCAGTGGAAAGTCAGTGGGCATGTGACAAAAGGACAAGAGTTGGTAAACTGCCATCTTTCGAAATTGGCCAAGAATCTCGAAATTGGACAGTTTCGAAATTGCCATGGTATTTCGCAATTGGCACTGACCTTTTGAAATTGTTATCTTTCGCAATTCCCAATCCTTTCGCAAATCAGAAACATCGCATTCTTGTATAAGATTGCGATAGGTGCACTTATCGAAATTGATTTCAGAATTGGTTTCGGAATTCCTTTCGGAATTGGTTTCAGGCTTTCGCAAATCAAGCAGCTTTCGCAATTGGACCTTCCTTTCGCAATTGGTCCTTCCTTTCGCAATTGGAAAAAAAAAGAAAGAAAACCCCACCCAACTCGCACAAAACGCAACGCCACTATCCCTTCTTCCCCTTTTGTCTATGATTCGACAAACCCACGCACCCTTTTGACCTTTACGATCAAATCCTCAAATCTTTAGAGATCAGTACTTAGTCAACACCTATCCCTTTCTCTTTTCTCTTATTCCCAAAGGAACTCATGAGGTTAAAAGTGATGATGCCAGGGGAAAATGATGTTATACTCGTTTCAGAAGCATCATAAATTGAGACCAAGAATGAGGATTTCGACCAATTCGAAATTGGCCAAGAATTAAGTTTTTATTCGAATCCTTTAATCCATTAGTATCATTTTAGGGTGTTCATTTTAAACTTAAGTCGAATAAGTGATGATTCAAGTTGTTGGAATTTATTCATTTTTGGTTATAAATTTATTGAAAAAAGTTAATCTTTGTTACTGGAAATTTTTAGATGTAGTTGTTTTTAATGTTGTCACTGTGGCTTAGGATTCTAGAGATTTTTATTGATGAATTAGTGGTTGTGATGATTGAACCTGTAACTCAAGTCGAATGACTCTAAGGAATTCCTAGGTTGTTGGCTTTAAAGTTATGTTATAGTCGGGAATTGCAATTGCATTTAATTACAAGGACTAGTTTAGACAATAGGGCTAAGTTAGACATGTAGTATTGTAATAAATACCTTCCTAGTCAACACTAGGAAGGTTGGGATTCTCATTGTAACACTTGAGGTGTGTGTGTTTTCTTTACTTCTCTCTCTAGAAAACAGACACACCTCGAAATCCAATAAACCGATTATACCATGTTTAATCTTTATCACGAGTTTCCCCGACCTCCTGAACGTGATCTTGGTTTTTACAAGTGGTATCAGAGCTAACCAGGTGGCAAACGAGGTGTTTTTGAGGTAAAAAACCTGATCTTGGTTTTTACAAGTGGTATCAGAGATAACCAGGTGGCTAATGATGTGTTTTTGAGGTAAAAAATGTGATTTATGGTGTGTTTTATCTTGTTTGTGTTCGGTTCTTGTTTCACAGGAACCAAAAGTTGCGTTTTTGTTATAAAAACTTGAGCTTTTTTACTTATCTTGGAATCGTACACAAAGTTTAAGGTTCAAGATTGTGTTTGTTTATGTTTGATCGACTTGGTTTGTGAAGGTATCCTAGTTTTTCACTCGAATCTTGTGTTTAAAGGTTGGATTTCTTTTGTGTTCTAAGTTGTTCGATCGACTCAAATCACAAAAGTTTGTACAAGATTTGTTTGTGGATATTTTATTGATTTCTTTGGCGTATAATTCTTTCCAAAAGAATTATTGAAGAAGTTGGTAAAAGTTAGTGAGTTGGTGACAGTTAGCATGGGCATGGCAGTGGAAAGTTAGTGGGCATGTGACAAAAGGAAAAGAGTTGGGAAACTGCCATCTTTCGAAATTGGCCAAGAATCTCGAAATTGGACAGTTTCGAAATTGCCATGGTATTTCGCAATTGGCACTGACCTTTCGAAATTGTTATCTTTCGCAATTCCCAATCCTTTCGCAAATAAGAAACATCGCATTTTTGTATAAGATTGCGATAGGTGCACTTATCGAAATTGATTTCGGAATTCCTTTCGGAATTGGTTTCAGGCTTTCGCAAATCAAGCAGCTTTCGCAATTGGACCTTCCTTTCGCAATTGGTCCTTCCTTTCCCAATTGGAAAAAAAATAAATAAAAAAACCCACCCCACTCGCGCAAAACGCTATGCCTCTATCCCTTCTTCCAATTTTGTCTGTGATTCCACAAACCCACGCACCCTTATGACCTTCACCATCAATTCCTCAAATCTTTAGAGATCAGTACTTAGTCAACACCTATCCCTTTCTCTTTTCTCTTATTCCCAAAGGAACTCACGAGGTTAAAAGTGATGATGCCAGGGGAAAACGATGTCATAATCGTTTCAGAAGCATCATAAATTGAGACCAAGAAAGAGGATTTCGACCCATTCTAAGTATTTCCTTTAAATGGCTGAGCCAAATCAAGTAAATAACCACCCAATTACTCAAGGGTTACTAAGAATCTAAGGAGATTAAAGGGTGAAGGTTGAGTGGGTTGACTGGGATTGATTTGGAAGAAGCCAGAGGTTCGGGTTGGATCTCTGTTCGAACCTCTGGAATTCATTCTCTCGTCAGAATCATTGTAAGAATTAAGTTTGTATTCGAATCCTTTAATCCGTTAGTATCATTTTAGGGTGTTCTTTTTAAACTTAAGTCGAATAAGTGATGATTCAAGTTGTGGGAATTTATTAATTTTTGGTTATAAATTTATTGACAAAAGTTTAACTTTGTTACTGTAAATTTTTAGATGTAGTTGTTGTTAATCTTGTCACTGTGGCTTAGGATTCTAGAGATTTTTATTGATGAATTAGTGGTTGTGATGATTGAACCTGTAACTCAAGTCGAATGACTCTAAGGAATTCCTAGCTTGTTAGCTTTAAAGTTTTGTTATAGTCGGGAATTGCAATTGCAATTAATTACAAAGACTAGTTTAGACAATAGGGCTAAGTTAGACTTGTAGTATTGTAATAAATACCTTCCTAGTCAACACTAGGAAGGTTGGGATTCTCATTGTAACACTTGAGGTGTGTGTGTTTTCTTTACTTCTATCTCTAGAAAACATACACACCTCGACATCTAATAAACCGATTATACCATGTTTAATCTTTATCACGAGTTTCCCCGACCTCCTGAACGTGATCTTGGTTTTTACAAGTGGTATAAGAGCTAACCAGGTGGCAGACGAGGTAGTTTTGAGGTAAAAAACTTGATCTTTGTTTTTACAAGTGGTATCAGAGATAACCAGGTGGCAAACGAGGTGTTTTTGAGGTAAAAATGTGATTTATGGTGTGTTTTATCTTGTTTGTGTTCGGTTCTTGTTTCACTGTAACCAAAAGTTGCGTTTTTTGTTATAAAAACGTAAGCTTTTTTCCTTATCTTGGAATCGTACACAAAGTTTAAAGTTCAAGATTGTGTTTGTTTGTGTTTGATCGACTTGGTTTGTGAAGGTTTGCTAGTTTTTCACTCGAATCTTGTGTTTAAAGGTTGGATTTATATTGGGTTCTAAGTTGTTAGATTGACTCAAATCACAAAAATTTGTACAAGATTTGTTTGCGGATATTTTATTGATTTCTTTGGTGTATTATTCTTTCCAAAAGAATTATTGAAGAAGTTGGTAAAAATTAGTGAGTTGGTGACAGTTAGCATGGGCATGGCAGTGGAAAGTCAGTGGGCATGTGACAAAAGGACAAGAGTTGGTAAACTGCCATCTTTCGAAATTGGCCAAGAATCTCGAAATTGGACAGTTTCGAAATTGCCATGGTATTTCGCAATTGGCACTGACCTTTCGAAATTGTTATCTTTCGCAATTCCCAATCCTTTCGCAAATCAGAAACATCGCATTCTTGTATAAGATTGCGATAGGTACACTTATCGAAATTGATTTCGGAATTGTTTTCGGAATTGGTTTCAGGCTTTCGCAAATCAAGCAGCTTTCGCAATTGGACCTTCCTTTCTCAATTGGTCCTTTCTTTCGCAATTGGAAAAAAAATAAAATAAAAAAAACCCACCCCACGCGCCCAAAACGCAACACCTCTATCCCTTCTTCCCCTTTTGTCTGTGATTCCACAAACCCACGCACCCTTTTGACCTTCACCATCAAATCCTCAAATCTTTAGAGATTAGTTCTTAGTCAACACCTATCCCCTTCTCTTTTCTCTTATTCCCAAAGGAACTCACAAGGTTAAAAGTGATGATGCCAGGGGAAAACGATGTTATACTCGTTTCAAAAGCATTATAAATTGAGACCAAGAAAGAGGATTTCCGCCCATTCTAAGTATTTCCTTTAAATGGCTGAGCCAAATCAAGTAAATAACCACCCAATTACTCAAAGGTTACTAAGAATCAAAGGAGATTAAAGGGTGAAGGTTGAGTGTGTTGACTGTGATTGATTTGGAAGAAGCCAGAGGATCGGGTTGGATCTCTGTTCGAACCTCTGGAATTCATTCTCTCGTCAGAATCATTGTAAGAATTAAGTTTGTATTCGAATCCTTTAATCCATTAGTATCATTTTAGGGTGTTCTTTTCAAACTTAATTCGAATAAATGATGATTCAAGTTGTGGGAATTTATTAATTTTTGGTTATAAATTTATTGACAAAAGTTAATCTTTGTTACTGTAAATTTTTAGATGTAGTTGTTGTTAATGTTGTCACTGTGGCTCAGGATTCTAGAGATTTTTATTGATGAATTAGTGGTTGTGATGATTGAACCTGTAACTCAAGTCGAATGACTCTAAGGAATTCCTAGGTTGTTAGCTTTAAAGTTTTGTTATAGTCGGGAATTGCAATTGCATTTAATTACAAAGACTAGTTTAGACAATAGGGCTAAGTTAGACATGTAGTATTGTAATAAATACCTTCCTAGTCAATTCTAGGAAGGTTGTGATTCTCATTGTAACACTTAAGGTGTGTGTGTTTTCTTTACTTCTCTCTCTAGAAAACATACACACCTCGAAATCCAATAAACCGATTATACCATGTTTAATCTTTATCACGAGTTTCCCCGACCTCCTGAACGTGATCTTGGTTTTTACAAGTGGTATCAGAGCTAACCAGGTGGCAAACAAGGTGTTTTTGAGGTAAAAAACATGATCTTGGTTTTTACAAGTGGTATCAGAGATAACCAGGTGGCAAACGAGGTGTTTTTGAGGTAAAAAATGTGATTTATGGTGTGTTTTATCTTGTTTGTGTTTGGTTCTTGTTTCACAGTAACCAAAAGTTGCGTTTTTTTTATAAAAACGTTAGCTTTTTTGCTTATCTTGGAATCGTACACAAAGTTTAAGGTTCAAGATTGTGTTTGTTTGTGTTTGATCGACTTGGTTTGTGAAGGTTTGCTAGTTTTTCACTCGAATCTTGTGTTTAAAGGTTGGATTTCTTTTGTGTTCTAAGTTGTTAGATCGACACAAATCACAAAAGTTTGTACAAGATTTGTTTGTGGATATTTTATTGATTTCTTTGGCGTATAATTCTTTCCAAAAGAATTATTGAAGAAGTTGGTAAAAGTTAGTGAGTTGGTGAAAGTTAGCATCGGCATGGCAGTGGAAAGTCAGTGGGCATGTGACAAAAGGACAAGAGTTGGTAAACTGCCATCTTTCGAAATTGGCCAAGAATCTTGAAATTAGACAGTTACGAAATTGCCATGGTATTTCGCAATTGGCACTGACCTTTCGAAATTGTTATCTTTCGCAATTCCCAATCCTTTCGCAAATCAGAAATATCGCATTCTTGTATAAGATTGCGATAGGTGCACTTATCGGAATTGATTTCGGAATTGGTTTCAGGCTTTCGCAAATCAAGTAGCTTTCGCAATTGGACCTTCCTTTCGCAATAGGTCCTTCGTTTCGCAATTACAAAAAAAAAAAAAAAAAAAAAAAAAAAAAAAAAAATCCACCCCACTCGCACAAAACGCAACGCCTCTATCCCTTCTTCCCGTTTTGTCTGTGACTCCACAAACCCAAGCCCCCTTTTGACCTTCACCATCAAATCCTCAAATCTTTAGAGATCAGTACTTAGTCAACACCTATCCCTTTCTCTTTTCTCTTATTCCCAAAGGAACTCACGAGGTTAAAAGTGATGATGCCAGGGGAAAACGATGTTATAATCGTTTCAGAAGCATCATAAATTGAGACCAAGAAAGAGGATTTCGACCCATTCTAAGTATTTCCTTTAAATGGCTGAGCCAAATCAAGTAAATAACCACCCAATTACTCAAAGGTTACTAAGAATCTAAGGAGATTAAAGGGTGAAGGTTGGGGTGGGTTGACTGGGATTGATTTGGAAGAAGCCAGAGGATTGGGTTGGATCACTGTTCGAACCTCTGGAATTCATTCTCTCGTCAGAATCATTGTAAGAATTAAGTTTGTATTCGAATACTTTAATCCATTAGTATCATTTTAGGGTTTTCTTTTTAAACTTAAGTCGAATAAGTGATGATTCAAGTTGTGGGAATTTATTAATTTTTGGTTATAAATTTATTGACAAAAGTTTATCTTTGTTACTGTAAATTTTTAGATGTAGTTGTTGTTAATCTTGTCACTGTGGCTTAGGATTCTAGAGATTTTTATTGATGAATTAGTGGTTGTGATGATTGAACCTGTAACTCAAGTCGAATGACTCTAAGGAATTCCTAGGTTGTGAGCTTTAAAGTTTTGTTATAGTCGGGAATTGCAATTGCAATTAATTACAAAGACTAGTTTAGACAATAGGGCTAAGTTAGACTTGTAGTATTGTAATAAATACCTTCCTAGTCAACACTAGGAAGGTTGGGATTCTCATTGTAACACTTGAGGTGTGTGTGTTTTCTTTACTTCTATCTCTAGAAAACATACACACCTCGACATCTAATAAACCGATTATACCATGTTTTATCTTTATCACGAGTTTCCCCGACCTCCTGAACGTGATCTTGGTTTTTACAAGTGGTATAAGAGCTAACCAGGTGGCAGACAAGGTAGTTTTGAGGTAAAAAACTTGATCTTTGTTTTTACAAGTGGTATCAGAGATAACCAGGTGGCAAACGTGGTGTTTTTGAGGTAAAAATGTGATTTATGGTGTGTTTTATCTTGTTTGTGTTCGGTTCTTGTTTCACTGTAACCAAAAGTTGCGTTTTTTGTTATAAAAACGTAAGCTTTTTTCCTTATCTTGGAATCGTACACAAAGTTTAAGGTTCAAGATTGTGTTTGTTTGTGTTTGATCGACTTGGTTTGTGAAGGTTTGCTAGTTTTTCACTCGAATCTTGTGTTTAAAGGTTGGATTTATATTGCGTTCTAAGTTGTTAGATTGACTCAAATCACAAAAATTTGTACAAGATTTGTTTGTGGATATTTTATTGATTTCTTTGGTGTATTATTCTTTCCAAAAGAATTATTGAAGAAGTTGGTAAAAATTAGTGAGTTGGTGACAGTTAGCATGGGCATGGCAGTGGAAAGTCAGTGGGCATGTGACAAAAGGACAAGAGTTGGTAAACTGCCATCTTTCGAAATTGGCCAAGAATCTCGAAATTGGACAGTTTCGAAATTGCCATGGTATTTCGCAATTGGCACTGACCTTTCGAAATTGTTATCTTTCGCAATTCCCAATCCTTTCGCAAATCAGAAACATCGCATTCTTGTATAAGATTGCGATAGGTACACGTATCGAAATTGATTTCGGAATTGTTTTCGGAATTGGTTTCAGGCTTTCGCAAATCAAGCAGCTTCGCAATTGGACCTTCCTTTCTCAATTGGTCCTTTCTTTCGCAATTGGAAAAAAAATAAAAAAAAAAAACCCACCCCACGCGCACAAAACGCAACGCCTCTATCCTTTCTTCCCCTTTTGTCTGTGATTCCACAAACCCACGCACCCTTTTGACCTTCACCATCAAATCCTCAAATCTTTAGAGATTAGTTCTTAGTCAACACCTATCCCCTTCTCTTTTCTCTTATTCCCAAAGGAACTCACGAGGTTAAAAGTGATGATGCCAGGGGAAAACGATGTTATACTCTTTTCAAAAGCATTATAAATTGTGACCAAGAAAGAGGATTTCCGCCCATTCTAAGTATTTCCTTTAAATGGCTGAGCCAAATCAAGTAAATAACCACCCAATTACTCAAAGGTTACTAAGAATCAAAGGAGATTAAAGGGTGAAGGTTGAGTGTGTTGACTGTGATTGATTTGGAAGAAGCCAGAGGATCGGGTTGGATCTCTGTTCGAACCTCTGGAATTCATTCTCTCGTCAGAATCATTGTAAGAATTAAGTTTGTATTCGAATCCTTTAATCCATTAGTATCATTTTAGGGTGTTCTTTTTAAACTTAATTCGAATAAATGATGATTCAAGTTGTGGGAATTTATTAATTTTTGGTTATAAATTTATTGACAAAAGTTAATCTTTGTTACTGTAAATTTTTAGATGTAGTTGTTGTTAATGTTGTCACTGTGGCTCAGGATTCTAGAGATTTTTATTGATGAATTAGTGGTTGTGATGATTGAACCTGTAACTCAAGTCGAATGACTCTAAGGAATTCCTAGGTTGTTAGCTTTAAAGTTTTGTTATAGTCGGGAATTGCAATTGCATTTAATTACAAAGACTAGTTTAGACAATAGGGCTAAGTTAGACATGTAGTATTGTAATAAATACCTTCCTAGTCAATTCTAGGAAGGTTGTGATTCTCATTGTAACACTTAAGGTGTGTGTGTTTTCTTTACTTCTCTCTCTAGAAAACATACACACCTCGAAATCCAATAAACCGATTATACCATGTTTAATCTTTATCACGAGTTTTCCCGACCTCCTGAACGTGATCTTGGTTTTTACAAGTGGTATCAGAGCTAACCAGGTGGCAAACAAGGTGTTTTTGAGGTAAAAAACGTGATCTTGGTTTTTACAAGTGGTATCAGAGATAACCAGGTGGCAAACGAGGTGTTTTTGAGGTCAAAAATGTGATTTATGGTGTGTTTTATCTTGTTTGTGTTTGGTTCTTGTTTCACAGTAACCAAAAGTTGCGTTTTTTTTATAAAAACGTTAGCTTTCTTGCTTATCTTGGAATCGTACACAAAGTTTAAGGTTCAAGATTGTGTTTGTTTGTGTTTGATCGACTTGGTTTGTGAAGGTTTGCTAGTTTTTCACTCGAATCTTGTGTTTAAAGGTTGGATTTCTTTTGTGTTCTAAGTTGTTAGATCGACTCAAATCACAAAAGTTTGTACAAGATTTGTTTGTGTATATTTTATTGATTTCTTTGGCGTATAATTCTTTCCAAAAGAATTATTGAAGAAGTTGGTAAAAGTTAGTGAGTTGGTGACAGTTAGCATGGGCATGGCGGTGGAAAGTCAGTGGGCATGTGACAAAAGGACAAGAGTTGGTAAACTGCCATCTTTCAAAATTGGCCAAGAATCTCGAAATTAGACAGTTACAAAATTGCCATGGTATTTCGTAATTGGCACTGACCTTTCGAAATTGTTATCTTTCGCAATTCCCAATCCTTTCGCAAATCAGAAACATCGCATTCTTGTATAAGATTGCGATAGGTGCACTTATCGGAATTGATTTCGGAATTCCTATCGGAATTGGTTTCAGGCTTTCGCAAATCAAGCAGCTTTCGCAATTGGACCGTCCTTTAGCAATTGGTCCTTCCATTCGCAATTGCAAAAAAATAAAAAATAAAATAATAAAAAAAAAAAGAAATAAAAAAATAATCCACCCTACTCGCACAAAACGCAACGCCTCTATCCCTTTGTTGATCCCAGTTGAGCTTCACGATCTTATTAATTACCTTAGATAAATCTAAAGTAATCGGTATAGAAACTGATCTTAGATTGTATATCAAATATTATGCGGAAACTAATACTTGATCTTAAGAAGAATAAACACAAACGAATTCTCAAACAACACTTCAATATATTAATACGATTGCTCTTAATAGCAATAGGGTTACAAAAAACCTTGAAGTGTAAACAATACGTATGCTAAGATAATCGATCTCTAACTCTAACTCTAGAACCTCCTTTTATAGCGTAAGGAGTCCTAGTCGGTTTACAAGACTTCCTATACAAGAAAAATATTCATACGTATCTTTTCTATACTTATCCTTAACATACTATACATATCCTATAGACAACAGAGTAAATCTTCTAGCAGCAGAGTCTTCGTGAGCAAGCAGCAGAGTTACACTATGTCTATTATCCAAAACAGTAGAGTTATCAAAACAGCAGAGTTAATACACTAATCAGCAGAGTCACATAACTATCCAGCAGAGTTATGTTTCTCGAATCAGCAGCATTTTAGACCCAACAATCCTCCCCTAAACTTGATATTTTTCTCCAAAAATCATCAAGTTTCCTTAAATCCAGATAACCACCAGGAGGATGCTTCCAAACACTTTACTGTTTTGAAACCTTTGATACCAGCAACCTTTTATATTTCTCAATCAGTTCCTTTGCTTGATGATCTGCATCAAATGGTCTTTGTAGTGTCAACTTACCAGGCTGCAACATTTGATACAGAATAGATGTACTGTTGTTGATGACATAATCCTTCTCCACAAGCATATACACAGTCACACCTATGCATGATAAGACATGAACCCCACAAGATTGATATAAATACCATTTCTGAACTGTGGAACTCAGTAACTTCTTCCATTCAATACTTCTCTCATCTGGTTCAAACATGTTCTTCAAGTAGTAATAATTTAGTCTCTCATACACTATCTCTGGTCGAGTATCACCATAATTCTTCTTATAAAGATTCCAGAGTTGAGTAATATCATCCCTATCCATGTAGTGCATCATCTGAGAAAAACTAATATACCCCACACTTGAACCATTTGACCTCCTAATTACCCAGCATACTTGACCATCACTTAGAACTTCATGTGAATAAGAAATGATTGGATATTTTACTGATAAAGGAACTTCATTAAGTAACTCAGGCTCTTCTTGAGGTTCATGAACTGTGAGATGCATAATTCCTTGCATATCATCTGCAGTCACTTCTTCTTTCCCTGAATCACTATCCTCTTTCTCTTCTTTATCCGAATCACTCATCACTATTGACTGTGTTCTTCTCTTCTTCCTACTCACCTGCTTTACTGTCCTCCTATATCTCTTTGTACCAGCATAGGATTCAGTCATAACTTCAGCTTCAACAACAATTTCTTTCTCCTTTTCAACATCAGATACTATGGGCTTTGAGACACTTCCACTCCCAGATGCTTTCATACTGTCAGATCCCATAACTTCTGGATTTCTCTTCTTTTCAGAAACTTTTCTTGGATTAAACTTAGCATAAGTTTCATAAAATTCCTTTTCAATTAAGTGATCTGACTTACCTTTGAAATCCTTCATCTGATAGCCTCTTGCATTCTTCAAATAATACTTCATGTCTTTAACCACTGCTTTCCTTGAAGTTGACTTAGGTTTGTAACCATGCTTCTGTGCATCTGTAATCCTCTTAATCAGCTCTTCCCACTTAGCTAATCCATTCTTTTTAAGTATAAAATCAACAAGCTCTTTTGTCTTTTCACTCCCATCTAACTGCTCATCATTTGCTATCATCCTAGCTTCACCTCTTACAATCATATCAGAATCAATGAAATACTGCAATTGTTCATCTAATTCTTCTTGACTCACTTCATTAAATGTAGAGCTGCCCATAAATTCAAACTGATTTTCTTCCTCTTCAGCTGCAACTCTTCTTGCATATTCTTCATCTTGAGCAATTTGAGCTTGTTCATCAGCCAACTTTTTCATCCTTTCAAACTTTTCACTTGATTCAGCAACAGGTTGTTGTGATTGTGTGGGTATTTTAGCTTCTTTGTTCATGTTCAGCAACACTTGAGCTAAAGTCATCTGTTCATCATCTGAATCAGCAGAATCATTTACTCCAGCAGAGTCCTTTACACCTGCACTCTGCTCAGTCTCATCAGCAGAAACCTTCAACCCATCAGCAGAGTTGTTTGCACCTGCAGAATGTTCTGCATCAGCAGAGTCAACCTTTCCACTCTCATCAACAACATGTTCAACAAAGTCCTTTTCAACCTCCCCTGAACCTATCACATCCTCTTGATCCTTATCATTCACCACAGCCTCTTGATCATTCCTCCCCTGTTTGGAAGCATCCACTTCCAAACTTGGTTTGGACCTCTTCTTGAGCCTCCCCTCAAGGTGTGTAACCCTTAGCTTAAGCCTCCTAATTTCAGCACCTTGAGTAGCTCTGGCTGTCTTTAACTCCTTTCTTAGATCCAGGACCTCCTTTGACAATTTTGTACAATTTTCCGTCAATGCTTTCAATTGTTTCATGATATCCTCACAACTTCGGTCTGTGTAACCTGACCCGAGAGGTTGATCATTGTAATTGACATTTTGTACAGGTGTTTTAGCCGTCAAATCATCAGTTTCAAGTTCAATTCTAGCATCAACACTTCGACCTGTGTTACCTGGTCCGAGAGGTGTATCATTTGCAATGTCAATATGTACATCAGTGTCCATCAATTCAATATGTTCATCTCTATCCTCATCACTTCGAGATGTGTTACCTTCTCCGAGAGGTGAATCTTTGGACATAAACTCAGTCTCATCCCTAGGATGAACATCTGAGCCCCCCATAAAAGCCATTTGGCTGAGGTTACCACCAGTTGTCTCAGGTTCCTGAGAACCTTCTACAAATGATGTTGCCATGGTTGAGGTCTTAATAATGTTGACACTGTCCTGTTCAACTACTAAGTTGGAAACAGTAGTGCCAGCCTCGTCCATCATGATACCTCCAACACCTGTATCAGCCTCATCTGCTACCATACTAACATTGGCCTCAGGTAGCACAATGTCATCTTGTGAATTCCTAGGTGATTGGGTAGGTTGTGATTCAGTGGAAGATGATTCATTTAAGTTTGTAGAGGAGGATGTGTGATGGGAAGCTGTGGGTGTTGCAGCCTCTTCATCCTCATTTACTTCAGCCACTACATTCAAGATATGCTCAGTTAAGGGAGTAATAACACCAGAAAATCCTTTCCCATTCTTCTTTAAAAATGCAAACATCTTGATGGCCATTCTACTACAGGGCTCAATTTGTGAATGCCTCAATGGTTCCCTTAGTTGTCTGTTTATTATAAGTTGTAGAAACCTTGGGTACAAGTAAAACTTCTTCTTGATAAACTTCTTCATCCCCTCAAATATCATAGAAGAAAAATCATAGGGCTGCCCTGTGGCTAAACACACTAAAGCCATTGCTTGAGAAGCATTAAACTCACTCCATCCACCTATTTTGGGAAACAAGCAGTGTTGTAGAGTATGCAGTAAAAACTTCCAATGGGGACACATACGACCTTTCAAAAATGTTCCACTATTCTCAGATCTCTCATATCCAAAAGTCTCAAGCTCAGTCATAACTACTTCTGGGGTAATAGTAGGGGGTGTTGGGGTGCCTGATAAGCGCAAACTTCTCTTAATTATTGTTTCACTAACTACAATATCTTCCCCATCTACACTACCTAGCAATCGTTCCTCACCATCTAACACATCCAACCTAACAGTTGACCAAAATTGCTTCATATGTGATTTGTAAATGGTAGGAGCAGCTGTTAATGCATACCTTAACTTAGACGAACCCAGAAAATCCATAACCTCATAAAATCCATCCGCTGCAGTAACCTTACTGAGAAATGCTATCTGATTGTGTTCTTCCAGAAACGTTCTTTGAACCATTTGATTTGGGGGTTTTGGGTGAAATGATATGAATTGATGTTCTTGGTGATAGTCGAATGTAATTCTTGAGCAATTAAAATGGAATTAGATCAAATTGGTGAAAGATACCGTTTTTATCTAATTAGGTTTAAGAGCGCTCCAAAAGTTACAATTTGACCCTTCAACTTTCAAACTCATCAGCAGAGTTATGAAAGTGTTGACCTAAAGTCAACATTCCCAAAATCTTTAAAATCACCTCCTTAAATACCATACCAACCCCACATTTAACTCCATAAATCCTTAATCACTAAATCAAATCCCCAATTCAAAACCCTAACTCCAATAACATTCAAATCATGAGTTCTTCAAAGACTCCAATCATCGAAATATCTTCAGATTCATCATCCGATGACTCACAAGGTTGGGCTAGTTACTTTCCTAAAAATGCATCAACATCACAACAAAAAGGAAAAGCAGTCATGGAAGATTCATACTCCGATCCACTCCATCAACACCATCATCGTTTGAAGATTCAAGTGATGAGGAAACATCAAATTGGCCTGGGAAACAGCAAGTTTGGCCGAAATCAATGACCTACTACCAAGGGGCCTGGGAAATCATCCCTCCAAAACATCCAATAACCGCTGAACTGCAGAAGCAAATGGAGAAAGCCGCAGCCGACTTTGCAAGGAGTGTCCACAGGCCTCATCCAAAGCCAAGTCCGGTTGAACAGAAACCTCCAGTTCCAATGAAAAAGAATCAGCAGAAGAAAGCAGCTCCCTCTACTAGTCAGCAGCAGGATCCACCACCACGTCCAGTGGTACTTGCACTCCCCTGTCCAAGGGTGTTTGAAGCAATGGGAACTAGGGGACCTCGTAGAAAGGTCATGCCTGACTTTGCTAAGATTTAGGTTGTGAATCTTTGTAGCTTGATGTCTTTTGATCTTTCCTTTTGAACAGAATGAATGTACGATGTACTTATGCCTTTTGAATCAATGAACTTCCTCTGTTTATGTTTTACTTGATTGTGTATGGATATGTATCTGCAAAAGGTTAGTAGCAAACAACAAACACAAGCAAGAATATTCCATAGTAACAGCAGAGTAGGCATAGCAATAAACAACTAAACAGCAGACATTGACTAAACACCAGATATTGACTAAGCAACAACACAAATCCTTACAAAACTTTACAAAGACATACAGAGATAAGAGAGTTTAAGATTTAAAGATTGATCATACCAATACTAGCAACTAAAAATTGAAACCTACTTATATCAAAACTTTTGGTAAGTAGATCAGCAACATTATTGTCAGTATGTATTTTAACCACTTGAATAAGCTTTTTCTCATAACAATCTCTAATAAAATGATGTCTTATCTCAATGTGTTTTGTTTTAGAATGAAAAACAGGATTTTTGATAATACACATTGTGCTGTTGTTATCAATAAAAATTTTTGTGTTCATGAAATTGTACCCATAATCCAGCAATTGGTTCTGAATCCAGAGCACTTGTCCACAGCAGCTAGAAGCAGCAACATATTCTGCTTCAGTTGTCAAATTAGCCACCACTGTTTGTTTCTTACATTGCCAAGAGATCAGCCTATGACCAAGATACTGACAGCCTCCAGTGGTTGATTTTCTGTCCATAGTAGCTCCAGCATAGTCACTATCTGAGTATGCTATCAAGTCAAATGGTGAATTATTAGGATACCAAAGACCCAATTTTGGTTGACCCTTTAGGTACCTAAAAATTCTTTTGACTACTTCCAAGTGTGAAACTTTTGGGGACACTTGGAATCTAGCACAAGCACACACAGAAAACATGATATCTGGCCTTGAAGCAGTCAGATACATCAATGAGCCAATCATTGATCTGTACAGATGTACATCAACCGCTACCCCATCTTCATCCTTGAGCAAAGGTTTATTTTTATCCATTGGTGTCTTGGCTGCCTTCACATCTTTGAAACCAAATTTCTTCAACATATCAGCCACATACTTATCTTGGCTAATAAAAATCCCATCTGACTTCTGCCTAACTTGTAGTCCTAAAAAGAAAGTCAGTTCTCCCATTGAACTCATCTCAAACCTGCTGTGCATTAACTTCTCAAATCCTTCACATAACACCTTATTTGTAGACCCAAAAATGATATCATCTACATAAACCTGAACAAGTAGAATATCCTTTTTGTCTTTCTTAATGAACAATGTTTTATCAATGGTTCCTCTGTGAAAACCATTATTCAACAAATACTGAGATAAGGTGTCATACCAAGCTCTAGGAGCTTGATGTAGTCCATACAGTGCTTTCTTTACCTTGTAGACCCTATCAGGATACTTAGGATCTTCAAACCCAGGAGGTTGCATCACATAAATCTCTTCAGGTATCTTTCCATACAAGAAAGCACTTTTTACATCCATTTGATACACAGGGAAATTCTTGTATGAAGCATATGCCAAGAAAAGTCTGATAGCCTCCAATCTTGCAATTGGGGCAAAGACCTCATCATAGTCTATCCCTTCTTCCTGAGTGTATCCCTGAGCCACCAATCTAGCCTTGTTTCTGATGACAATACCTCTTTCATCTCTTTTACATCTGAACACCCATTTTGTACCAATTGCCCTTTTTCCATTAGGCAAATCAACTAATGTCCAGACCTCCTGAAGCTTGAACTGCATCAACTCCTCTTGCATAGCTTCAACCCAACTTTCATCTTTCAAAGCCTTGTGAATGGTCTTGGGTTCTTCTTGAGATAAGAAACAGGAAAACATGCAATTTTGTAAATCCTTGTGGCTATTCCTCTTCTTAAGTGTTTGAGCAAACAATCCCTGATCAAGCAAATCACTCAACCCTTTTGATTTACTTCTAGTCTGAACAGCAGAGTGAACATCACCAATTATTTGCTCCTTTGGATGATTCCTGTGGATTCTTGTTGTTGGTGTGGGACTAACAGGTATGTCAGTCTCCAAGTTTGATAAATCAGCTTCAGCACTAAAAACATCAACAACTTCATCATCAGTATCCACATACACTTCTTCTAATTCAGGCATCTCATCAGCAGAATCATCATCAGAATCACCATCTTTATCAGCAGCAGAGTCCTTGTCCATAGCAGCAGAATCACCAAACCTAACAGCAGAGTGTTTCGGCCTAACAGCAGAGTGCTTTGGCTTATCAGCAGAGTGCTTTGGCTTGGCAGCAGAGTTGAGAGAACTGTTGCTATGTTTATTTCCTTGTTGCCCAGCAACATCTGACTCTGTATTCCATTCCTTATCATCATTCTTGACATCATGAGAAGGTTCATCATCACCTTCTTCAGTATCCTTTGGAACTTCCTTATGAACAGCAGCATCATCTGAACTTTTTCCCTCTTTATCTGTTGGTGTGAAATACTGATCAAACTTGCTTCTTTCAATCAAAACAAACTCCTCTGCAGTTTCATCCTTCTTTTCTTGTGTACCTGCATTGGGGTTAGTTTGTGTACCTGCAGACATGTTAGTAGTACCTGCAATGACTGGTTGATAATTCATACTCTTGGTTAAGGAATCAATATCAAACATCCACTCAGGACCTTTTCCTTCAACATTAGGTGTGGTTTCTCTAATTTTAACATGCAAATTTTCCACCACATGCCCAGTCCTTTGATTGAAAACCCTAAAAGCCTTACTTTCAGTTGAGTATCCAACAAAGTAACCTATGTCTGCTTTCTCACTAAACTTGCCTAAGTGGTCAATGGTGTTTAAGATAGTGACAGGACACCCAAATGGTCTAAAGAAATCAATCAGTGGTTTCCTACCATGCAATAACTCATAAGGGGTCTTATTGTGAGGTTTAACTATCTTAGTTCTATTTTGTACATAGCAAGCAGTGTTGACTGCTTCAGCCCAAAAGATAGTGGGTAACTTAGACTCTGACAACATAGTCCTAGCAGCTTCAATTAATGTTCTATTTCTCCTCTCAGCCACACCATTTTGCTGAGGAGTTCTAGCCACACTAAATTGTCTAGTTATACCCTTTTCCTCACAGAACTGATTCATTACTTGATTCTTAAACTCAGTTCCATTGTCACATTTGATGATCTTAACCTTGTGATTAAATAGGTTTTCTATCCTAGTAATAAAAGCCTTAAGAATTCCAGAAGTCTCATTCTTAGTAGCTAGGAAGAATACCCAAGTGAACCTACTAAAATCATCAATAACCACTAAACCATACATCTTTTTGTTCAAACTATGCACATAAGTAGGTCCAAATAAGTCCATGTGTAACATAAACAAAGGTTCAGTTATAGAATTCACCAATTTGGACTTACAAGATGCTCTATGCTGTTTTCCCATTTGACAAGCAACACATACTTCAGGATTCTCAAAAATCTTTGAAGGTAATCCTCTGACCAAGTTTCCTTTCACCAACTTGTTGATAGCCTTGTAGTTCAGATGTCCAAGCCTTCTGTGCCATAGTTTGGATTCATCAATAGTAGCTTTGGCAAACAGACAAGTTAAATCTCTTTTGGGAATAATGTTCTTTATGTCCACACTGTATATGTTGTCATGTCTAGGGACTTTAAGAAGTACTAATTTGTCATCAGGTATCTTAAAGTCGGGAGATAAGACAAGACATTCAGTGTCTGTAAAAAGAACAAAATTCTTTCTGTCACACATTTGTGAGACACTAAAAAGATTGAACTTGTTGGTCCACAAATTGTATATGGATCACTAAGTAGTCTTGAATACCTAATAGATGGTTAGGATAAATCCGAACCAATCTAAGTAAGAAACCCTAAGAGATTGTTATTGTTAATGCGGAATCTTAACAAGAACAATTAAGAACACAAGCAGGAATATCACTAACTTCGTATATTGATATTCACTATAATGAATTCGTACAACTCACACACGAACTAATAATCTTTTGGGATCCTTTTATAACACAAGGAAACCCTAGACGACACAGAAGATATACACAAATCTTCTATAAAGATACATACACGCATTGTATCTTTTCCTAACATAACTCTAACAAACTTTCCTATCTTCACGACCAGACTTAACTTTATAAGTCAACCAGACTTAAATGTGCTACCAGACTTAACTTTACATTACCAGACCTAATAACACAAACAGACCTAACTTAGTAAACTACCAGACCTAAGTTGTCTGCTCTTGATACGCATCATAATTCCCAACAATCCTCCCCTAACTTGATCTTCATGCTTCATGAACTTCAAGTTCTTCTGATTAAGCCTTCTGAGGATTGAATCTTGAACATTTTGAACTGTATTTAGGTCTTGTTCCTTTCTAGCAGCTTGAATCTTGATAAGCTCTTCTGATATGGTCTTTGCAGCAACATTGACTATATGTACATCAATTCATATTAAGTTTCATATCTATTCTCATCACTTCCAGGTGTGTTAACTCCTGTGAGAGGTGAATCATTGAAATTTAATGGATTTGATATCTCTTTACCAATAGCCATCACTACTGGAGTAGCCAAATGTTTTGGTGTGTAAGACCATGGTACACTGATAACCATATGATTTTAAGCAAATCATCAGCTTATCAACGGATTTGTTAAGTCTTTACCAAAAGCCGTTTGCTTCTGGACTAGTCAATTCTTTGATGGAAAAGCACCTCATCATGGTGAATTGATTACCATTTATGGTTTTCCACAGCCTTTACCACAAGCCATAACCTTGTGGGCTAGCCAACTCTTCACTTATCTTAGATATGGTGAGTTGAATACCATACAATTTTTGGCAAATTGTCAGCCATAAACGGATTTGAGCAATCTTTACCTGTTAGCCGTTTGCTCAGGTTTAGCCAGTCCTTGTGTTGATGAGACAAGGTGGACTGATAACCTTTTGATGTGTTAGTGCAAAGCACCTCCACCAAGTGAGAAGTTCCAATAGTCTCACTCAACAACTTGTGAAAATTCTTTCAAACACCCTTAGGCTACATCCTTCAAAGACTGCTTCTTAATCAAATCCAATAACATCTCATATCCTTCATCCTTTTTACTAGCATACAACTTTTTGCTCATCATTTCCTTGCAAACACTTGATGATAAAGGATATTCCACCTCTGCAAGCATATAAATATCAACATTCTTTAATGAAACACAATGTACCTTGCAGGTATGAAAATATCTCCAGCTGACAATGTTATGTTCTTCAGGAAGTTTCCACACTATATCAGACTCAGTTGGTGGCTCAAACATCACCTTCAAATTTCCCCAAAAGACTCTTTCAAATTCATCTTCAGGTGGATGATCTCCATATTTAATGTTCACCAACTGATAAAGTTCTTGAAGATCCTCCCTATTTACATCAATTAAAATTCTAGCAAAATTCATATAGACAATATCAGAATTATCTTCCCTTATTATTTGATATGCAGCCCTTCCACCAGTCATGATAAGTTGATACTTGACAACCTTAGTAGGTTCCTTAGTGCTTTCAATAGTCCCCATTGTGGCTCCTTCAGATGAAGGTTCTTCATCTAATTCCTCTTCAACAACTACTTTCTTGGATTTACTCTTCCTTTCCAAACCTTTTCTTCTTTGAAAACAAAATAGGCTTAATTACTTCATCTTGCACTTCTTCTGTTGACTTACCAGCTTCAGGTTGTATATCAATCACTTTATCAGGTTCAATGACTAGTTCAGTCTCTTTAGCCTTTCTACCTTGAAAGCAATATTTCTGCACATCATCATAATCAGTAGCTTTGTAACCTTGATCTCTCTCAAATGCCTTGAGATATGCTACTTGAATTTCTTCATATGACTTCTTTTTCATCTGTTCCAAAGAAAGATGCATTTGATTCTTAAGATACATCTTCATATCATACTTCTTTTCTGCCATAGACATCTTCTTAGGAATCTTAGATTTCTTTTGAAGCTTGAACTTTTCCAAGAATCCACCCAATGTATCATCATTACTTCTTGCATTAATGAAGTCAGCTAACTGTTTGGCTCGTTCACCAGCATTTAAACCTTCAATAGTTAGCAGCTCTTCATACTTTGCTCTCACTTCATCATCAACATTGAGTAGTTTTGTAAAATCATCAGATTCTTCAGCCAATTGTCTTGCATAGATTGCATCTAACATCTTTTGTCTTTCTTCATCAGCAATATCTTGAGCCTTAATCCTCTCAATTTCAGCCTCAGATGCAAGTTCTTCTCTTGTTTTTCTTTTAGACTTCTTTGGCAATGAAGTTTCCTCCATGACCTGCTTTCCCTTTCTTAGTGCAGATTGTTGTTCTTCATTACCAGAACTAAGTTCATTACCAGACTTTTCTTCACCAGACTTTTCTTCAGATATAGTTCCAAACTTCTCAATCTCTTCCTCAGCAGACAAAATTAACCTTCTTCTCTTCCTATCTTGTTTAATTTTGCCCATTGATTGAGCCAAAGTCTCTGCAACTTCCAGTGTCTCTGGACTAATTGTGGTGACATTATCTTGAACAAGTGGTTCTTGAACTGGTGTTTGAAGAATATTTTCCTGTTCTTGCTCCAAATTCCTCCCCTGTTTGGAAGAATTTTCAGCTTCATCTTCCTCATCATCAAAAGAAACACCCTTTTTCTTCATTGCTACTCCCATTTTCTTTACTTTCTTCACCAAAGTCACATAAGCTTTTCTGAGTGCCTCATTAGCCTTTTCCAAAATGTCAATCTTCTTTTGTAGTTGAGGAACAATGATAAGAAGATTTTCCACAGTTATGGGATCATGTGCCTCCTCCCTTTCAGGACTTGGAACATTTGGTTGTGGAGGTGAAGATTGTTGGATAGGTGTAGATGACCTTTCAACTGATGGTGAGGGACCTGGTTGAGGTGATGGAATTAGAGATGACCTAGGTGTAGCAGACCTAGATGATGCTTGGTCTTGAGATTCATCAGGGTTCACTTGTGCAGCTCCAGAAGTACCTGCATTGTTAGTACCAAGCATAGCAGCAAGCAAAGGTTTGTTTGTCCCTTGAAAACTCCTTTTTAGATTTGCAAAAAGTTTGGAAGTAAAGGCCACACTGATGTAAGGCACTTTATCCTTAGTTTCAAAATTTAAGATCATTTGCAAAAATCTTGGATACATTAAAAATTTTGGGTTCTTAGCATTTTTCACCATTCCTTCAAAAATTAATTTTGAAAAGTTAAATTTCCTTCCAAATGATAAACAGACCAATGCAGAAGCAATTCTGCTTCCAAATTGATCCCATCCACCACTCTTGGGACTTAAGCTCTGAAGTAAATGATGTACTAAAAACCTCCACTGAGGTGAAAAATGACTTTTCCAAAAGGTAAAACTTCCATCTGTGGGGTACCCAATGCTATTCAAACCCTCCAAAATATCCTCACTAGACAACTCAAATTCTCCTAAAGCATCATCTAATTGGAGACTTTCCCTAATTGATGCTTCAGTAATGGTGAAACCATTTTTATCTATGATGGCCCTTAAACATGGTGTCCCATCATCAAGAGTCTCAGAGGTAACCGACCTCCAGGACTGCTTGACAAGGGACTGATAAATAGTAGGATTATGAGTTAATGAATGACAAATGTAAGAACCTTTTAGAAAATCCACAATCTGCTCGAAACCTGCACTTTGATCTGGCTTCTTCAAGAAACCAACTTGATTATGCTTGTCCACAAACTTGAGATTAGCCATGGATGAGTTAAAGATTTAGGTCTGGTTGACAAGAAAGGTAGGGTTTTGAAAAATATTTGCGTAGAAACAGAGTCGTGAGAAATAAAGATGATTTAAATTTGGAAGCAAATAAAGAATAAAAGAAGATAAATAATATCAAATTTTAAGCTTATATACTTCATAAATATCTTGTTTTACCGAAAATAGTGCAACGGTAATATATTAGTAAAATCTTTATTTACTCTGACCAGATCTAACGGTCATAAAATTAACACTACCCGACCTAAAAAGTCAACCAGGCCGAATCATAAACTTACCAGACCTAACCAAGAGAGTAGACTTACACACTTACTATAGCGAATGCAAAGCTTTTCATCACCTCATTCCAATCTTTTCTGCAAGAATTAGTTGAAACAACAAGAAAGAGGAGACAACAACCAATTTTTGCAAGACATATGAGCTACCAGATTTAACACTTAAGGTTACCCGATTTAAAAACATTTAAAACTTGTACATTTGCCTCCCCTTAAATGTACATTACCTCCCCTTAAGTGTAAATCCCCCTTTTTTTTCTTTTTTTTTTTTTTTTTTTTTTTTTTTTTTTTTTTTTTTTTTTTATCACTAATAAATACTTAACCAAAATAAAGACGAAGGTCAACTTTCCAAAAACACAATTAATAACTCTTTCCCTGCAAGAATTAACTCATACACCAACCAAGCATTAAAAGACATTAAACCTTGATTTTCCCTATAAAACCACCCATAGTTTTATCACAAAAACCATCACAAACCAGAATAAAACCTTATAAGCATAATGGATCCATCCAACTTAAAAACCATAGAGATTTCATCCGATTCCTGGGATCCAAATGACTCATCTTCTGATACATCATCAGGAGGATGGGGTGGATACTTCCCACCAGGGTATTCATCAATCACAAGAAACAAGACATTGAGAGAAGCAACTCTGAAACAATGGCTAGCTGCTTATGACCTGTCTGAAAAGGAACCAGACAATGAAACACCAAAAACTTCAAGACCAACTCCTCCTTCTGATGTAGATGATAAAAGTGCCAAAGAAGAAGACCCCTCCAAGAATGATGAAGAGACCTTTCCTTCGAAGATTATGCCTTCCCTGAGAAGTGGTTCTGTGCCACGTCCCCCACCAAGCAGCGTGATTCTTGCACTTCCATGCCCAAAAGCATGGAATCAGTTTGGTGGCAGAGGAGCCAAGAAGACCATTCCTGACTTCATGGGAAAAGGGAAGCAGAAAGTGTAGGTGGTGATGTTTAGCTGGTTTGGGTTAAATCTTTTGTCTTATGAAGCCTTGTAACTTGCATCCTAGAATGAAATTTCTTGTTAATAAATAAAAAGCTCTTTGGTTCTGATGTTTTAATTTTCCACATAAGAATTACTTGCAAATAGAAAAGAGCTAACAACTGCAAAACAAAGTTAAACACAAAATACCAAACACACATACTATAGAAAGCAGAAAACAAATTAAGTACTGAAAATAAGAATAACCAAGAAGAGTAGCAAGATAAAGAACAAACAAATATACAAACTATACAAAGTTAAGAAAGAAGATCAGTTTTTCTTAACAACCCAGGCCTGAGTGGGCTTGAGTCCTTCCTGTGGAGCAACATACTTATAGGTCTTGTATGAACTTGCTCCAGTGAAACCATGTTTGGACTTATAGGTAAATTCATTTTTAAATGGATTCCAAGTCTAGCAATCAGAGAAATTATCAGCAGAACCCCCATTTGTTTGTCTCCTTACAGGTGAATGAGCTTTGTAAAAATTATTTCTTTTAAAATTTGCATTCACCTGAGGTTTTTGAAAAGGTTGCTTGGGTCTTACAAAACCAGTGTTCACATTAGGTCTCACAGAGTTAATATAACCAGTATGCACTTTAGGCCTCATAAAGTTAACATTTTGCCTATTCACATTAAAGTTTCTGTAGCCAGACCCAAAATTTGGTCTACCAGAATTAACAAAAGAGTTAGGTCTGGTAGTGTTATTTAGTTGAACAGGTCTGGGGACAAACTGGTTAGCATGATTAACTCTACTAGTATTATTCCAAACTGGTTTATTTGAACCATGAACCTTATTAACATTCATTCTCTTTTGCTCAGCCTCTCTTTTCATTCTCTTTTCATGGAAGTCACAATCTCTTATTAAATGACTCAAACTTCCACACACTAAGCATCTTTTAGGAGCATAAGTATAAATACTCTTACTTTCTCTGTGAACACTATTGCTTCTAGGTGACTCATTCAATTTAACAGATTCCCTAGGAGTTTTTATGTGATTGACACAACTAGGTTTAACTGTCTCAGCCTTTTGTTTAGTCACTACAGGTTTAGCAACAACAGGTTCACACTTCTCAATAACCTTAGGTTCAGGATTTTCTTTTTCCTTATTGTTTGACTCAGACTTAGAGTGATCAGAGGAACCATCAATAGATCCTTCATATTCATTGGATTGACAAGAAGAATATCTACTGGATTTGTCCTCTAAGGTAGTTGGTTTAGGCACTTGAGGACCTTTCTTACCATACACAAAGAGTGAATCATCCAACTCTTCCTTTTCAAGAGGAGTATAGTCATCACTCAAAGGTGGTGGTACTCCCTAAAAGTCACCAGTCTTAACAAACCTATTGTACAAAGGTTTATCAGTGTAGTCCTCTTCTCTATTCTTAGATATAGCCCTATTCTCATTTTCCTCATATCCTAAGCCACATTTTTTATTTGACTTAATTTGAGAATCCCAACACTTAAACAGGTTATTATTTGAATTGTTCCATTGATCTACCCTTTTTCTCAGCTCATCCCTTTCCTTCTGAATTTTAAGCCCTAATTGTCTATACCTTTTAAGCTTCTCATCTTGTTCATATATCTTATTAGCTTGAAAGTATAGTTTTTCATTTAAAGCAGCATGTTGGTTTTGAAGGGTGACCTTTTGTGCCTCTAAAGTTTTTACAGCATTTTTATGTGCTAATAAATTTACTTCTAGATCACCTATTTGTTCTTGTTGCTCATCACATAAAGCCTTAACATGATTATATGAGTCAGTACATAATTTAGAGCATAATGATACCTCATTACCAATGGCCATGAGAGCATGATCAGACTCCTCATTTACTCTTGGATGTTCACCCCAATTGACTCCTCCAGCTTCCATTGTCAGCAGGCTCATCTGATTCTTTTCCATCTTCCCATCTTCAACTCTTTTCTCATCAGCAGACTTCTTCTCTGGACAATCTCTTGAAAAATGCCCATGCTTGTGACAGTTGTAGCATTCAACAGTCCTCTTTGTGTATCCCACTGGTGATTTGTTGTTGAAGTTGATAGTCCTACCATATTGCTTCTGAAATCGTTTGACCCTTAAAGCAACCATGGCAATGTGCCATTTTATGTCCATCTCTTCAACTTCAGCATCATTAATCTGTTCAAGGTCTTCACTAATAAAGCTTTCATCTTCCGTTTGATTGGCAAAGAAAGAATGTATCACCTCATCAGTAAAACTTGAAGCAGACCTTTCATTTGAAGGAGTTTCATAGTTACCAGACCTAACACCACCAGATCTAACCTTGTAAGTACTGCTTTTGTTCTGAGACACAAAAGCAACATTTGATGAACTGGTTGAACCCTGAGTGTTGTTACTGATGTCCCTTTCAAACATCCTAAGATTATTGTATAGGTCATCAGGTGTCATAGAATCTACTTCCTCCTTAATCCTCATCGCCACAGATACATTGCCCCATTCTGATGGTAAAGATCTAAGGAATTTGTGATTTGCATCCTCATTCGAGACTGCTGCACCATGAACTTCCAGTTGTGTTAACAGATGTTGAAATCTGTCATAGCCCTTCTCCAAACCTTCAGTCTTTGAAACACTGAATGTTTCAAATTGCTGTTTAAGAACAGCCTTTTGCATCTTTTTGGAGTTAGCATTACCTCCAAATCGTTTCTTGATAGCTTCCCACATCTCCTTAGCATCAAGAATGCCATGAAACCTTTGTAGATGCTCCTTAGGAATAGCCATAAGAAGCAAGGTTCTGGCCTTCTTTTCCTTCTCCACAGCCCTAATCTCCTCAGCAGATACTGGTGGCATTATTCTGAGCTGCCCATCATTCCCTTGTGAAATTCTCTTCTTAGAATTTCCCTTTTGAATCACCTTCCATACATCGCTATCAATGTATTCCAGATAATGTTCCATCTCCATGGCCCATATATCATACTCTTCTCTCTTCAGTAATGGAAGTTTTATGTTTGAGATTGTGGTTGTGGAAGGGATGGGTTGTTGTTGTGATTGGGAGTTACTGGTATCGGTTTTTCCTTCATCTTCATGGTTTGATTTCTCATCCTCACTGTTATGGATTGAGAAAGTTTCAGTGAAAACAGGCTTATCGGATTCAGACATTTTGTAGGGTGATTTGAGTGAGAATTAGGTTTTTGAGATTTAGTGTTCTTCGAATTCAGAGTCTCTCCCTTGCTCTGATACCACTTGTTGGTCCACAAATTGTATATGGATCACTAAGTAGTCTTGAATACCTAATAGATGGTTAGGATAAATCCGAACCAATCTAAGTAAGAAACCCTAAGAGATTGTTATTGTTAATGCGGAATCTTAACAAGAACAATTAAGAACACAAGCAGGAATATCACTAACTTCGTATATTGATATTCACTATAATGAATTCGTACAACTCACACACGAACTAATAATCTTTTGGGATCCTTTTATAACACAAGGAAACCCTAGACGACACAGAAGATATACACAAATCTTCTATAAAGATACATACACGCATTGTATCTTTTCCTAACATAACTCTAACAAACTTTCCTATCTTCACGACCAGACTTAACTTTATAAGTCAACCAGACTTAAATGTGCTACCAGACTTAACTTTACATTACCAGACCTAATAACACAAACAGACCTAACTTAGTAAACTACCAGACCTAAGTTGTCTGCTCTTGATACGCATCATAATTCCCAACAGAACTTTAAACCATTCACCAAATACACTTTTTCAAAATCCAATTTTCCAGTTCTGATCATGCCTTTACCAACAATCTTTCCTCCTTTGGGGTCATTCCCAAAAGCAACATATCCACCATCCAAAGCTTCAAAATTCTCCAAATTGCTCTGGTCTCCTGTCATGTGTGAAGAGCATCCACTATCAAAAATGCATTTATCCTTTAGCTCCTTTTGTAGATTGCCCTGCACAAAAAGTAAGAGAATTAGTTTCTCTTAAGGACCCAAGCCATTACTGACTTGGATCTACCTTGTGCATCAAAGTAGTCAAATTTCTTCAACTACATTGGTGCACTGCTGTGTCTGAGAACATGATCTAAAACTTTAACTTTTGGTTTCCAGACCCAGCAAGCTGAGGCTTTAACAGCATAAAAATGATTGCCCACAACAATATCAGTAACAACTTTAGGCAAAACAGCAGAGTCTGCCTTAACAGCAGAGTTTGCCTTATCAGCAGAGTTGACTATTTCCTTCTTTATGGACCCTGTTGGTGCAATAGGAGAGATAACTCTAGAAGTACCATCTCTCATCAGAACTTCCTTGGGAACCATGTTTCTTTTGGGGTGAGGGTGAGTCTTCCTAGCAAAATTTCTATGGTTCACCCTAGTGTATTGGTTCCAAGCTGGTTTCTTATAGCACTCATCTTGCAGATGTTCAAAACTACCACAGCAATAACATGCCCTCTTAAGTAATTGAAAATCAGTACCTAATTTGTGTGAAACTAGGTTGTTCCAATTTCTCTGGTTTCCCCTAGGCAAGTTATTTGTTCTTTTAGGATATACTCTAGGTGTGTTATCATACTCAGCCATCTTTCTAGAGATACTTTTACCAAACCTAGGCTTAACAAAATCAACCCTTTTAGCCCTAGGTACTTTTGATTCAACAACAGTAGGAATTTCTTCCTTTTTGTTCTTAGAGGTTGAATCAGATTCTACTTCATCATCATCACTGTGAGACACCCAATCTTCAATCAGAGGTGCTTGTTCATACTTCTTTACCTCAACCTTAGGTGACTCTATTTCTTTTTCATTAGTTTCAACTACAGGTTTACTAGTTTCACCTACAGGTGTGGCTCCAGACTCAGATATGAAAGTTAATGTCCTAGTAGGAGGGGCATTGGCACTAAGTTTTGTAGGGTGAGCTACATCATTATATCCTATACCATTAAAGTGTCTTCCTAATGGTTTACTAAGAATGTCAGTGGCAAATTGTTGTTTTTCCACCCTAACAATGTGTTTTTCAGTCTCACTCTTAGCTAAGTCTCTAGCCTGTTCAGCTTCTCCTACTTTTTCCACAAGAACCTTAATCTCATCATCTTTCTTGATAATTTCATTTTTTAGGATAGTGATCTGATCAAGGTATTCAATTTCAATCTTTTTATAAAACTCTAGTTTTTCTTCTAAGTTCTTTAAACCATATTCATAACTAAGATTATCTAGCTTAAGTGTTTCATTTTCCTTTTTAAGGCTTCCATTACTAGACTTAAGTATCTCAATTGTATCAGAACATGATTTAAAAGAACAAGATGATTCATTTGATACCTCAGAGTCTGATCCAGAAGAAGAATAGGCCATGAGAGCAAAATGCTGTACTTCAGGATCTTCTTCAGCTATTAATGCACAATTTGGACCATCCTCAGCAAGATCACTCCAATCAAAATCACCTAATCCATCACATGATACCATAGCAGTAGTAGAATTTGGTTCTTCATCAGCAGACTTCTTGAAATTTTCATTGCTTCTTTTTGGTGCTTTGCATTCTCTTGCAAAGTGTCCTTTCTTTCTGCAATTAAAACATTCAGCCTTTGACTTGTCAAATCCCACACTCTTGTTCCTTCTGAACTTCATCTCTTTCCCAGTACGCTTAAGAAATCTTCTTGCCCTCATAGTAAGCATTGCAAATTGCCATTGCATATCAATCTCCTCAACATCATCAGGGTCAAGTTCATCCAGATCTTGAGGCATGACTGAAGTACTGGTAGTAAGTTCAGCCAAATAAGCACAGATTGCAGCATCACTGATGGTGTTGGTGTTAGCAGAGTCAGCAGCAAAGACATGAGAACCAACAGCAGGAGTAAAAGCACCACCAGCAGAGTGCTGTTCTTGATGTCTACCAGTATTCTTGCTGTTTGAGGAAACAAAAGCAAGATTATTTGTGGTAGAAGATGAACTTGACAATCCTTTCACTTCAGATTCATAAACCTTTAAGTTGTTGTACAGATCGTCCAATGTCATAGTATCAAAATCTTCCTTGTGCCTCCAAACCACTGTATGAGTGTTCCATTCAGAAGATAGACTTCTCAGAAACTTTAGATTAACATCTTCTTGAGATGGTTCAATCTTCAAAAGAGCCATCTGACTGGTTAACTTATGAAGTCGATCATAGGTTCCCTCAATGTTCTCAGAACCCAAAGCAGAAAAAGTCTCAAACTGGTGCTTCAGTAGATTCTTTCTTGATTTCTTGGTAGCCTCATTCCCACCAAATCGAAGTTCAATTGCTTCCCACAACTCCTTAGCAGACTCAAGATGATTAAAACTCAATTGATAATCATTAGGTATTCCCATCATGAGAATACTGTGAGCCTTAACCTCCAATCTTCTCTGTGCTTTCTCTTCACTTGTCTTGAGAGTCAAGACTGATCCAGTAGCAGTCTTGGTTTGCACCTTGTCTCCTTCAAGAACAACATCCCAAAGTGAGTAATCAACCATTCGCATGTATTGTTGCATCCTCATCTTCCAGATCTCATACTCTCCAGTCTTGAGCATAGGAACTCTTGAAGCAGTGACCATGTGTGTTGAATCGGAATCCATTGCTAAATTTGATGATTAGCAGATCTTTTATTCAGAAATTCTTCTTGGTACCAGTTTCTAGATCACAAGCTCTGATACCACTTGTTGATCCCAGTTGAGCTTTACGATCTTATTAATTACCTTAGATAAATCTAAAGTAATCGGTATAGAAACTGATCTTAGATTGTATATCAAATATTATACGGAAACTAATACTTGATCTTAAGAAGAATAAACACAAACGAATTCTCAAACAACACTTCAATATATTAATACGATTGCTCTTAATAGCAATAGGGTTACAAAAAACCTTGAAGTGTAAACAATACGTATGCTAAGATAATCGATCTCTAACTCTAACCCTAGAACCTCCTTTTATAGCGTAAGGAGTCCTAGTCGGTTTACAAGACTTCCTATACAAGAAAAATATTCATACGTATCTTTTCTATACTTATCCTTAACATACTATACATATCCTATAGACAACAGAGTAAATCTTCTAGCAGCAGAGTCTTCGTGAGCTAGCAGCAGAGTTACACTATGTCTATTATCCAAAACAGCAGAGTTAATACACTAATCAGCAGAGTCACATAACTATCCAGCAGAGTTATGTTTCTCGAATCAGCAACATTTTAGACCCAACACCCTTCTTCCCCTTTTGTCTGTGATTCCACAAACCCACACACCCTTATGACCTTCACCATCAAATCATCAAATCTTTAGAGATCAGTACTTAGTCAACACCTATCCCTTTCACTTTTCTCTTATTCCCAAAGGAACTCATGAGGTTAAAAGTGATGATGCCAGGGGAAAACGATGTTATACTCGTTTGAGAAGCATCATAAATTAAGACCAAGAAAGAGGATTTCGAACCATTCTAAGTATTTCCTTTAAATGGCTGAGCCAAATCAAGTAAATAACCACCTAATTACTCAAAGATTACTAATAATCAAAGGAGATTAAAGGGTGAAGGTTGAGTTGGTTGACTGGGATTGATTTAGAAGAAGCTAGAGGATCGGGTTGGATCTCTGTTCGAACCTCTGGAATTCATTCTCTCGTCAGAATCATTGTAAGAATTAAGTTTGTATTCGAATCCTTTAATACATTAGTATCATTTTAGGGTGTTCTTTTTAAACTTAAGTCGAATAAGTGATGATTAAAGTTGTGGGAATTTATTAATTTTTGGTTATAAATTTGTTGACAAAAGTTAACCTTTGTTACTGTAAATTTTTAGATGTAGTTGTTGTTAATGTTGTCACTGTGGCTTAGGATTCTAGAGATTTTTATTGACGAATTAGTGGTTGTGATGATTGAACCTGTAACTCAAGTCGAATGACTCTAAGGAATTCCTAGGTTGTTAGCTTTAAAGTTTTGTTATAGTCGGGAATTGCAATTGCATTTAATTACAAAGACTAGTTTAGACAATAGGGCTAAGTTAGACATGTAGTATTGTACTAAATACCTTCCTAGTCAATTCTAGGAAGGTTGTGATTCTCATTGTAACACTTAAGGTGTGTGTGCTTTCTTTACTTCTCTCTCTAGAAAACATACACACCTCGAAATCCAATAAACCGATTATACCATGTTTAATCTTTATCACGAGTTTCCCCGACCTCCTGAACGTGATCTTGGTTTTTACAAGTGGTATCAGAGCTAACCAGGTGGCAAACAAGGTGTTTTTGAGGTAAAAAACGTGATCTTGGTTTTTACAAGTGGTATCAGAGATAACCATGTGGCAAACGAGGTGTTTTTGAGGTAAAAAATGTGATTTATGGTGTGTTTTATCTAGTTTGTGTTCGGTTCTTGTTTCACAGTAACCAAAAGTTGCGTTTTTTTTATAAAAACGTTAGCTTTTTTGCTTATCTTGGAATCGTACACAAAGTTTAAGGTTCAAGATTGTGTTTGTTAGTGTTTGATCGACTTGGTTTGTGAAGGTTTGCTAGTTTTTCACTCGAATCTTGTGTTTAAAGGTTGGATTTCTTTTGTGTTCTAAGTTGTTAGATCGACTCAAATCACAAAAGTTTGTACAAGATTTGTTTGTGTATATTTTATTGATTTCTTTGGCGTATAATTCTTTCCAAAAGAATTATTGACGAAGTTGGTAAATGTTAGTGAGTTGGTGACAGTTAGCATGGGCATGGTGGTGGAAAGTCAGTGGGCATGTGACAAAAGGACAAGAGTTGGTAAACTACCATCTTTCAAAATTGGCCAAGAATCTCGAAATTAGACAGTTACAAAATTGCCATGGTATTTCGCAATTGGCACTGACCTTTCGAAATTGTTATCTTTCGCAATTCCCAATCCTTTCGCAAATCAGAAACATCGCATTCTTGTATAAGATTGCGATAGGTGCACTTATCGGAATTCCTTTCGGAATTGGTTTCAGGCTTTCGCAAATCAAGCAGCTTTCGCAATTGGACCGTCCTTTAGCAATTGGTCCTTCCATTCGCAATTGCAAAAAAATAAAAAATAAAATAATAAAAAAAAGAAATAAAAAAATAATCCACCCTACTCGCACAAAACGCAACGCCTCTATCCCTTCTTCCCCTTTTGTCTGTGATTCCACAAACCCACACACCCTTATGACCATCACCATCAAATCATCAAATCTTTAGAGATCAGTACTTAGTCAACACCTATCCCTTTCACTTTTCTCTTATTCCCAAAGGAACTCATGAGGTTAAAAGTGATGATGCCAGGGGAAAACGATGTTATACTCGTTTGAGAAGCATCATAAATTAAGACCAAGAAAGAGGATTTCGAACCATTCTAAGTATTTCCTTTAAATGGCTGAGCCAAATCAAGTAAATAACCACCTAATTACTCAAAGGTTACTAATAATCAAAGGAGATTAAAGGGTGAAGGTTGAGTTGGTTGACTGGGATTGATTTAGAAGAAGCCAGAGGATCGGGTTGGATCTCTGTTCGAACCTCTGGAATTCATTCTCTCGTCAGAATCATTGTAAGAATTAAGTTTGTATTTGAATCCTTTAATCCATTAGTATCATTTTAGGGTGTTCTTTTTAAACTTAAGTCGAATAAGTGATGATTAAAGTTGTGGGAATTTATTAATTTTTGGTTATAAATTTATTGACAAAAGTTAACCTTTGTTACTGTAAATTTTTAGATGTAGTTGTTGTTAATGTTGTCACTGTGGCTTAGGATTCTAGAGATTTTTATTGATGAATTAGTGGTTGTGATGATTGAACCTGTAACTCAAGTCGAATGACTCTAAGGAATTCCTAGGTTGTTAGCTTTAAAGTTTTGTTATAGTCGAGAATTACAATTGCATTTAATTACAAGGACTAGTTTAGACAATAGAGCTAAGTTAGACTTGTAGTATTTTAATAAATACCTTCCTAGTCAACACTAGGAAGGTTGGGATTTTCATTGTAACACTTGAGGTGTGTGTGTTTTCTTTACTTCTCTCTCTAGAAAACATACACACCTCGACATCCAATAAACCGATTATACCATGTTTAATCTTTATCACGAGTTTCCCCGACCTGCTGAACGTGATCTTGGTTTTTACAAGTGGTATAAGAGCTAACCAGGTGGCAAACGAGGTATTTTTGAGGTAAAAAACGTGATCTTGGTTTTTACAAGTGGTATCAGAGATAACCAGGTGGCAAACGAGGTGTTTTTGAGGTAAAAAATGTGATTTATGGTCTGTTTTATCTTGTTTATGTTCGGTTCTTGTTTTACACTAACCAAAAGTTGCGTTTTTGTTATAAAAACGTGAGCTTTTTTGCTTATCTTGGAATCGTACACAAAGTTTAAGGTTCAAGATTGTGTTTGTTTGTGTTTGATCGACTTGGTTTGTGAAGGTTTGCTAGTTTTTCACACGAATCTTGTGTTTAAAGGTTGGATTTCTTTTGTGTTCTAAGTTGTTAGATCGACTAAAATCACAAAAGTTTGTACAAGATTTGTTTGTGGATATTTTATTGATTTCTTTGGCGTATAATTCTTTCCAAAAGAATTATTGAATAAGTTGGTAAAAGTTAGTGAGTTGGTGACAGTTAGAATGGGCATGGCAGTGGAAAGTCAGTGGGCATGTGACAAAAGGACAAGAGTTGGTAAACTGCCATCGTTCGAAATTGGCCAAGAATCTCGAAATTGGACAGTTTCGAAATTGCCAAGGTATTTCGCAATTGGCACTGACCTTTCGAAATTGTTATCTTTCGCAATTCCCAATCCTTTCGCAAATCAGAAACATCGCATTCTTGTATAAGATTGCGATTGGTGCACTTATCGTAATTGATTTCGGAATTCCTTTTGGAATTGGTTTCAGGCTTTCGCAAATCAAGCAGCTTTCGCAATTGGACCTTCCTTTCACAATTGTTCCTTCCTTTCGCAATTAGAAAAAAAAAAAAAATAATAAAAAAAATAAAAATAAAAAAACCCACCCACTCGCACAAAAACGCAACAACTCTATCCCTTCTTCCCTTCTGTCTGTGATTCCACAAACCCACGTACCCTTTTGACCTTCAACATCAAATCCTCAAATCTTTAGAGATCAGTACTTAGTCAACACCTATCCCTTTCTCTTTTCTCTTATTCCCAACGGAACTCACGAGGTTAAAAGTGATGATGCCAGGGGAAAACGATGTTATACTCGTTTCAGAAGCATCATAAATTGAGACCAAGAAAGAGGATTTCGACCCATTCTAAGTATTTACTCTAAATGGGTGAGCCAAATCAATTAAATAACCACCCAATTACTCAAAGGTTACTAAGAATCAAAGGAGATTAAAGGGTGAAGGTTGAGTGGGTTGACTGGGATTGATTTAGAAGAAGCCAGAGGATCGGGTTGGATCTCTGTTCGAACCTCTGGAATTCATTTTCTCGTCAGAATCATTGTAAGAATTAAGTTTGTATTCGAATCCTTTAATCCATTAGTATCATTTTAGGGTGTTCTTTTTAAACTTAAGTCGAATAAGTGATGATCCAAGTTGTGGGAATTTATTAATTTTTGGTTATAAATTTATTGACAAAAGTTAATCTTTGTTACTGTAAATTTTTAGATGTAGTTGTTGTTAATGTTGTCACTGTGGCTTAGGATTCTAGAGATTTTTATTGATGAATTATTGGTTTTGATGATTGAACCTGTAACTAAAGTCGAATGACTCGAAGGAATTCCTAGGTTGTTAGCTTTAAAGTTTTGTAATAGTCGGGAATTGCAATTGCATTTAATTACAAAGACTAGTTTAGACAATAGGGCTAAGTTAGACTTGTAGTATTGTAATAAATATCTTCCTAGTCAACACTAGGAAGGTTGGGATTCTCATTTTAACACTTGAGGGGTGTGTGTTTTCTTTACTTCTCTCTCTAGAAAACATACACACCTCGACATCCAATAAACCGATTATACCATGTCTAATCTTTATCACGAGTTTCCCCGACTTCCTGAACGTGATCTTGGTTTTTACAAGTGAAATAAGAGCTAAACCAGGAGGCAAACGAGGTGGTTTTGAGGTAAAAAATGTGATTTATGGTGTGTTTTATCTTTTTTGTGTTCGGTTCTTGTTTCACAGTAACCAAAAGTTGCATTTTTTGTTATAAAAACATGAGCTTTTTTGCTTATCTTGGAATCGTACACAAAGTTTAAGGTTCAAGATTGTGTTTTTTTGTGTTTGATCGACTTGGTTTGTGAAGGTTTGCTAGTTTTTCACTCGAATTTTGTGTTTAAAGGTTGGATTTCTTTTGTGTTCAAAGTTGTTAGATCGACTCAAATCACAAAAGTTTGTACAAGATTTGTTTGTGGATATTTTATTGATTTCTTTGGCGTATAATTCTTTCCAAAAGAATTATTGAAGAAGTTGGTAAAAGTTAGTGAGTTGGTGACAGTTAGCATGGGCATGGAAGTGGAAAGTCAGTGGGCATGTGACAAAAGGACAAGAGTTGGTAAACTGCCATCTTTCAAAATTGGCCAAGAATCTCGAAATTGGACAGTTTCGAAATTGCCATGGTATTTCGCAATTGGCACTGACCTTTCGAAATTGTTATCTTTCGCAATTCCCAATCCTTTCGCAAATCAGAAACATCACATTCTTGTATAAGATTGCGATAGGTGCACTTATTGTAATTGATTTCGGAATTCCTTTCGGAATTGGTTTCAGGCTTTCGCAAATCAAGCAGCTTTCGCAATTGGACCTTCCTTTCGCAATTGGTCCTTCCTTTCGCAATTAGAAAAAAAAAAAAAAAAAAAAAAAAAAAAAAAAAAAAAAACACCCACTCGCACATAACGCAACGCCTCTATCCCTTCTTCCCCTTCTGTCTGTGATTCCAT
Source organism: Artemisia tridentata subsp. tridentata (assembly GCA_021014915.2). NCBI lineage: Eukaryota > Viridiplantae > Streptophyta > Magnoliopsida > Asterales > Asteraceae > Artemisia > Artemisia tridentata. The sequence goes on from CP139505.1 coordinate 411,819,393, forward strand.
AAACCCACGTACACTTTTGACCTTCACCATCAAATCCTCAAATCTTTAGAGATCAGTACTTAGTCAACACCTATCCCTTTCTCTTTTTTCTTATTCCCAAAGGAACTCACGAGGTTAAAAGTGATGATGCCAGGGGAAAACGATGTTCTACTCGTTTCAGAAGCATCATAAATTGCGACCAAGAAAGAGGATTTCGACCCATTCTAAGTATTTCCTTTAAATTGCTGAGCCAAATCAACTAAATAACCACCCAATTACTCAAAGGTTACTAAGAATCAAAGAAGATTAAAGGGTGAAGGTTGAGTGGGTTGACTGGGATTGATTTGGAAGAAGCCAGAGGATCGGGTTGGATCTCTGTTAGAACCTCTGGAATTCATTCTCTCGTCAAAATCATTGTAAGAATTAAGTTTGTATTCGAATCCTTTAATCCATCAGTATCATTTTAGGGTGTTCTTTTTAAACTTAAGTCGAATAAGTGATGATTCAAGTTGTGGGAATTTATTAATTTTTGGTTATAAATTTATTGACAAAAGTTAATCTTTGTTACTGTAAATTTTTAGATGTAGTTGTTGTTAATGTTGTCACTGTGGCTTAGGATTCTAGAGATTTTTATTCATGAATTAGTGGTTGTGATGATTGAACCTGTAACTCAAGTCGAATGACTCTAAGGAATTAGTGGTATACTGCCATCTTTCGAAATTGGCCAAGAATCTCGAAATTGGACAGTTTCGAAATTGCCATGGTATTTCGCAATTGGCAATGACCTTTCAAAATTGCTATCTTTCGCAATTCCCAATCCTTTCGCAAATCAGAAACATCGCATTCTTGTATAAGATTGCGATAGGTGCATGATGAGTGTCAAAATACTCATCATTTCTGTCACATTTAGACTGCAAAAACATTTAAAAACATGCAGATATGCTTCAAAATACAGGAAATATCATTTGATTGTGTTTTTATGTGTTGCAAGTGCAAAAGGATTGAAAAACAGATGAAAACATGCAAAGTTCACGTAATTGTCAATTTCAGTCCCTGAAGTTTCACAAATTGGCAGAATTAGTCCCTGAAGGTTTATTTTGGGAGAAAAGTCAACACTAGTCCTCGGGTATTTAAAAATTGGAATTTATCAAATATAACCCTTGTACTATTCAGAATTGGCAAAATAGACCCTTTTGATAACTTTTGGGATATTACACTTTCACCCCTTCATCTTTCATGAAATTACAAAAATGGTCCTTGTGCAATACTAACCAAACCGGATCCTTAGTTTATTTAATAAACCCAAAAAACTAAAACCCAATACCCTTTTATTACCCAAGCCAAACACTTAAAACCCAAACCCGACCCAATTTTCCTTTAACTAAATATCAGGGTCAAACCACAAGTCAAACTTCCCTTCTTCTTCAATACCATTTACCGCCATACCAGAAACCATCCCCCCTCCTCAACACTCTACCTAACAAACCAAAAGCAATTAATGCTTCCCCTCCACCTCCACATCCAACCAAGGTTCTTTAATTAGTCTCAAACCGCCTCTAGCCACGTTTTCTACTTTTGGCGCCAAAAGTATTTTAAACGGCTAGGATGAATTACAGAGAACCAAAGGTCAAGATTTCAAGTGGGATTTGTTCAGAGTCAAGTGGGGAAGCTTTTGAAGTCAATATATATCAAAGAAGAGGCATAGGAAAAGATATCATAGAATCATAAGTTTTATGTTCAATTTACTTAATTGTCTTTATTGTCTTTCTTAATTTCCTTGTCATTTAAAAGCTTTCAGGATCTTATTACTCTTTGACAAATTATAATAAACCTATTTACAGTACCCTTTTCAATCTATCTTTACATTTCAAGTTATGCTTAATTCGTACCTTAAATTTCTTGTCATTTTAAATATTGTTGATTATTGTGTTTATTGGACTAAATAGCTCACTTAAGCTCCTGACATAGCTTATATAAGCTATTAGTAACCTTAAAACAAGTTATAGTAATTAAAACAAAAACACCAAAAAGAAATCAAGAAAATAGAAAAGAAATCAAAAAAATCAGTCTACATGATGAATCAAGCATGGAGCAGGGTTAATTATGGATTGCCCTTGGTTTAGAGCTTATTGGTAAGCTTTAGAAAAGATTTGTGATCCTTGGTTCTCAGTTCTTGGCTTGGAAGCATTTTGTAAGCCATTTTATCATTTTTTTAATTTTACTGTAGAAGCAAGTTTATTTCTTTGATCTTTGTGTTTTTATGTTTCTGTGGTGTTGTTAAGTGATAATATTGATTAAAATTGGTTGTTTGTTCATTGGATTCACTTGGTGCTTAAATTTGAATTTTCACAGTGTAAATTGCATATTTGACAAATCTGTGTTTTATGCTTGTGTTGTTGATGTTTGATGCTCATTTGATCTTGTGTTATCATCTTATAACCATTGGAATCAGTGTTGTGGTCTAACTCTATCATTTGCTTTGAAAATCTCAAATTAGCTTTTATAAAGTAGTGTTTGGTTTTGCTGTGTTAACTGTGGTGAAGATTGTTTGTGGTGTTGTTCTTGTTTGATGTATGTCACATAGGATCTATTAACTCAGTTAAACAATAAAATCTAGTACTTATTAAGTAGATAGTCAAAATAGCTTTTAACTCTTTATTATTTGTTATCTGTTAGGATCTATAGGTCCATATTCATCATATTAGTATATAAGTTGGTAATTTAGCTTAATCTCACCTTATAATTGCTTAATATAACATATTCAGTAAGTAAATCTAGATCAAAGTTCACATAAGTCAAATATTAGGTTTTATTAAACTGCTTCTTTGCTTTAGCAGTACCTTGCTTAGCAGCAGGTTCATAAGCTTGTTTCTTGATTCAGTAGAGAGGTTTAGCTTGTGATTATTGTTGTTTTTAGAAGCCCTTCTGGCTTGTTTGCTGTTTATATGCTTATATTTCCATTTCATGCTTGTTATAACTGCTTATTGTGCTTATCTTGTTTTCTCAAAACAACTCACTATACTGAGTTATCAGTATAGGTGAGCCAATTTCATAAGCTTATCAAAAGCTCATCAGTAAGCTTAAGCTTGTGTGCTTTGGCTTTTTCTAAAGCTAATCCACCAATCTCAAAGGTTCAGGGCTTATTGTGCATTTTCTAGCTTATTTAATAAGCCTGCTAGTAGTTTTTTGTTTGTCCCATTTTTCAGTATACACTGAGTCATCAGTTTATTTGCTGCTTTTTCATAAGCCATTCATAAGCTCATTTGTGGTTCCCACAGTGTGAGCTTGGACTTTTTGGAAAGCTAACCAACCCATCTTGCTACTCCAATCTTCACTTTGTGCTTTATAGCTTATTTCATAAGCTTATTTTGCCTCTAAAGTCAGCAGCAGGTTAGTGTTATAGCAGTACCTTTATTACACTAGCAGTACCTTACTCATCCTTTTTCATAAGCCCTTCTTAAGCTCATTTGTGGACCCCACAGTGTAAGCTTTGGCTTTTTGGAAAGTCCACCAGCTCAGCTTGCTACTTTAGTCATTTATTTGTGCTTATCAGCTTATTCCATAAGCTTATTTTGCCCTTAAAGTTGACTGCAGGCCTGAGTGGTTGACTGTGGTGATTAGTAAGTACTGATTTGCTTATTTGCTACTTTAAGCTTATTCAGTGCTTATCTTTTGTACTTTTTACTCATTCCCAGTCCCTTTAACTTATTTTCATCTTATTTCACTTTTGTTTCCTTTTGTTTAGCTTATTTGATAGCTTGTTTGAGCTTAATATCCATTTTGAGCCAAAAAGCTCAACTGATAAGCTCATAAGCTTCCAATCTGCTTATTTTTAAGTTTCAAAGTTTTTTTCTTTATTAAAGTTTGTTATTATCAGTAGTATAATAGTTCTGCTTTTTCATTAAGCACTTTTCATTTTTATATTTTTCCTAGCTTCCTGTACTTATTTAATATTTCTATAAAAAGTTTTAGATTTTTCTCAGATCATTTAGTATTTATTAGAATTTTTATTAGTTTAAAAAGTATTTAAATAAGTAATTAATTAATAATAATTAAATAAATAGTCAAATAAATATTTTTATTTTTCCAAAAATTTTCTTTTATCATTTGGATTCTAAAAATATAATTTTCACATCCGTGGGATTTATATTGGTCAGAATTCACGTTTTATTTTGTACGTTTACGTAATTTTTATTTAAACGTACGTTTTTAAATTTTAAAACGTTTCTAAGTCATTTTCTTTTACGTAATCGTTCTTATAGCTTGTTTAAGTTATTTTATTTTAAAAATTCCTTAGTTTAATCACTCACACCCCTTTTCCTATTCAATTTCACCCGATCACAAATTCGTTCTATTACAGTGTTCACACCTCGTTGGGACTTAACGACCCGGGGAAACACTAAACTCCTTTGGTAAATTGTATTGTGCCCTAGATTGTTTGACTCTTGTTGACTATTTACTTGGTCGATATTAGCAGACTGTTTAGCACGAATCAAATTTTGGCGCCGCTGCCGGGGAGGTGTACTGCGTAGATCGCATTTGAAGTATCAGTGTTGTTGAATATACATCCATTGTATATTTTCCATCCTTGTTCATATTCTCTTATTTATATATATATATATATATATATATATATATAAAAACCAAAAATATCGTATTTCAAATTTCCATAAACAAATAAAATCCAAAAAGAATCTTCTTACCCTTTTCTAAGTTTCCATCATTCTAAAGGATTCTTAGACTCGTCTTAGTGCATGCGCACTCGTTCTTCTAGGTCATCGAGCCCTTTTCGTGAGCTTGTAAACATACTGTAACACCCCAACCCGGCAAGGGTAGAAGTGTCACGCAAATGGTGACATGTCAAAGGCAAGCATAACATACGACTTAAATAATACAAAAGAAATTCAAAGGTTACAAATGATATACTGGAACTACAAGGTTACAATTGAGAAACAAAACTAAATACTAAATCTGTCAATGCAAATTCTTCTAAAAACTTCTACTTCCAAAAAAAAAACTATCAAAGTCTTCTAAGTCCAAAGGTCTCTTCACTCATACCCAGCTTCCAACTAAAACCTGCCGCACACGGAAAGAAAACGTGCGGCTGAGCTTAAAAAGCCCAGTGAACAGATATATATAATAAACGGAAACAAAAGCAAATGGAAATGAATAGGCATATCATAATGAGTGAGAAATAGGAAAAGGAAATAAAGAATAAGGTTTAGGACAGTCATCCACCACGAGCCCATATCATAACATATCACATATCATATCATATCATATCTTCATAATCATATAGAGGGGAGACCTCTCAGATAATCAGATAATATGAGGGGTGTCCTCATTCTTCGGGTGGAGTAGCTAGCTCCCATATTTTGTGAAAGGAGTGGATTGCACCCAGCCCCAGTCACCATATCATATCATATCAAAGCATATCATATCAGAACATATCTAGGATGCATCCATTCGCCCCCCAAACAATTCATATCGGCCATATCAAATCATATCATAGTGAGCTCATAACATATCATAATGGGGACGGTGTAACCAAATCACTAGGGCTACACACTAGTCATGCCATTGGTGCATCAATGACACGGCCATGTTACCTTCATGGCTAGGAAACATATTTTGGCTCGGGTATCAAACTGGGAGTCAAAGGTCCAGGTCATAGGTTCATATCATAATCAGAGTGTCACATCGGAAAGGTCATATCAGAAGGTTCATATCAGAAGATCAAATATCCCAGGTCAATATCCAAAAGGGTCAAAGTATCAGATGGTCAAATCTTCAAAAGGTTCAATATCAAAAGTACTTTTCAAAAGGTTTTCTCTTAAGGTTCATTTAAAACAATCCTTCAAAATAGTTTTCATAAATGGTCTTTCAAATAGTTTTCATAAAACGAACTTCAAAAATAGTTTTCTTAAAGTCAATATATCATGCTTGAAAACCCTTTCAAAATACTTTACTTAAAACATTTTCATCTCATATCAAAAAGGTCTTCATATCATAGATCCAAGATCAGAGATCAAAGGTCGAAACAAAGGTGTCATAGCAAAAGATCGTAACAGAGTATCAAATCAGAGATTTAACAGATCGGAAAAGAATCATAGGAAACCTTACAGAGAAGGTCAGAATATCTGTACCTTATTCGAAAGCAAAGCACAACCAAAAGAATAAGATGCAAAGGATCATGTCCTCTCCTTCTTCACACCTAGAGGGGTAGAAAAGAATTACAAACCTTTCCATTTTAAGTAACTTTCTATTTTTTAGCAGGTTTCCATTTTTAGAAGTACGGAGTATATAACTTAGTCACATCATTATTATTGGTAATAGGGTATCTTCTATCACATTTACACATTTGGTCCTTAAGGTTTCACAATTTACACTTTACACCCCTTTATTTCAAAAGTTACACTTTAAACCTTCAAATATCCATAGTTATACATTAACCCTTAACTTATCCATTTTACACAATGATCACTTATTTTATCATTTTATATGAATGTATCCTCAAGTATTCATAATTTACACATTAAGTCCCTCTAGTTATCAAGGTTACATATTAAGTCCTTAAATTTACAATTTCAACCCTTAATTATTAATAATTACATATTAGGTCATTAAATCACCAAAATAGCACATAACCCCCTGAATATAATAAGTTTCTCAAATCATCCTTAAATTTCCAGAATTTACATTTTTAGTCCTTCTCTTTTATTTATTTATTAAATAAATCCATAATTATCACATAAATTCATATCTTGTCAAATTTACAAATAAGACCCTCATGTTATAATTTTTATATGTTCCCCTTGATCTATAAAACATTACAAAAATATCCCACAAGTTTTAATAATTACAAAACACCCCCTTATTAATTTATTAACAAATCGGTAAACAAATAAGTTATCCAAATCAAACCCTAAAATCCCCAAATCATTTTATCATCATTCCATCATCATTACATTACCACTTTCTCCAGAATTCATCATCTCAAACCCTAGTTTAATCGGTTCTCTATTTTTTTCATAATTTCCTTAATTTATCTTAAAATCCGATTTATCCAAAAACCCAAAAACCCCAAATTCGACTTCCATGAATCAAAGAATCATTTTTATTATGTTATATGGAGTATATATAAGCCACTAAAATTATATACAAGATCTCTAAAAATCGTACGTTCGATTTATAATTAAAATACGAATTAGGGTTTTATAACCTAATTATTTTCGTTCGACCAAAATACATAGCATGATTCCATTCTAATATTTTTCACATGATATATAGGATTAGGAGAGGGCTAGAAAAAATACCAATTGATTTTAGGATTGCCGGATTTCGTGATACGAATTATAACTCTCGATTTAGACCTCGCGACATACATAAATCCACCATCGCCAAACGAGCGACTCCATGGGTGTGTAGTTATTTTTCTCACCTTCCTTGCAACCCATAGAACTCCAGAAAAATACCCATTGATGCAGCAAAAATCGAATGGTAGCTTGGGAGAATTTCTTAAGTGGCGGCTTGTTTAATTTCTTTAGGGTTAGGGTAAAATAATTATGGGGTGGTGTTTAATGGGTTATGGCCGGCCTAGGGGAGGGCATGGGAGCCTATGGACCGGCCTCAAGGCCCAAGGGATTTCCTCCTTTTATTTTCTATAATTTTTCCTATTTAATTTGTAATATAAATGTTTCAAAATGAATATAAATGTGAAATAAAATTTTTGGCCCTCACAAGGGTATTTTGGTCATTTCACAACTTGTATAATTATTAATCGGAGTCATCAAAATTATTTTGTATCATATCTTGTTCGTTTCCCGAGGTTTGGGATTAATTCGGAACTTTAATTAAGCTTTAATTAATTTTTAAAGTTTCAGGGGCATTTTGGTCTTTTTACGCGTTTTAGATTTTTAGGGTTTTACAACTCTTCCCCTCTAAACAAAAAATTTCGTCCGCGAAATTTGAAGTGAACCCGAAACGAAAACATAACGAATTATGAACGGAATTCGAATGACTAAAATCTCATAAGTCGACCTTGTCGACCCGATGTGACTTCGGTTCCCAAGAATGGCATATCCCACGAAATTTCAGATTACCAAAATCATATCCAAACATAACAGATAATTATCATATTCTCTCGAAGGACATACAAGAATACGTAAGGTCTGACGGACACACCGTCCATAGAATTCGATTAAGCAAATCAAATGAGATCGCACCGAACACAAATTGTTGATGATATCAAACGGCAGAAACTTATAGCAGAACTTAAGACTTTTATCAGAATTACAAAGGTCAGCAATCGAGTATCGATAAATCCGAACATATCAATTCATATAACGGCGAACAGATTAAGCGTACCGATGGAACGAACCTAATTCTCACAGATGCAAAAATTCTCACGTCTCTTATCAAAATTCCAAGGTTTTTCGGGTACTCCTTGAGATATCCTATGAACACAATGAGTGCACGTTATATGATGTAAGTATTATCACGTTGATCAGGCGTCATAATACCAGCATCATATAAATATGCCCCCATGATGATCATACTTTACCTCGAGTCGCGAAACAAACCACTTATCTTAACCACCTATCAGTCTTTCTACCTTCTAAGGTTGGCCCAAAACAAACATCACTACGGATTCAAAAATCGAATGGTTTGAAACGCTCAAATAGCGTAACGGAATACGTAAACATCAAAATGAAACTCGTCGTCGAAGCGTTAGGTCTTCCACAATTCATCATCCTTCTCATAACGAAACCAGCATCCAAATAAGTGCATAACGAACATAGGACGGAATTTCTACCAGAGCAAAACTCATTCAAAAGATCTTATCGAGAGGTAACGGAAACTTAGGTGGCTTAACGGACAATAAATAACGGCTTCAAATTCTACATCTTCTACACAAATCAAATCTTCCAAATCCAAACTTTTACTTCCAACTTCATCCAAACAACCACATGGTCTCGAATCTTTTCAAATTCCATACAGTTAGTCTCTTGTCTAATCCATTTAATCGCAGAGTGAAAAGAAATCATAAACTCGAGTCTGGTTCCTCAAGTCTTCGGTACTTCTTCTGGCAATGTGGTGTGGTAACGTGGGTCCCTGACGTGATTGCCGTGCATTCCTCCATTAGCGGGTCTGATTCAGCCCTCAATTCATCTTAGTACAACTAAAATGATTAGAGAAACAAGGTTGTGCGTTTTCGACTGGTCTTCTAGCGTGATTCAAAATTTGCCAACTCAGCTGCTGTCGACTTCCTGGCTAGATGCTGAAGGCTCATCTTCTACGGTCTAGTTGTTTTGATGCTCAACTGAGATCTCCATGTGCTGCTTGAAGTATGATCTAGTCTCATCTCCGTCTGTCTTTTCTTCACCTGCTTCTCTCTTGGTACGTCTGCCACGAACATCTTCTACAAATCTTCTATAAGGTTTCTAACTCTGAAAAAGAATCTTCAACCTTGGTCCTTCTTGTGGAAACTCTGTCGTCCTCGGATACCTGGTGGCGTGGTCTGCTGCAATCTCTGAATTCAAATCAAAACTATTCTTCCAGAACAAAGGGTCGCTTCACAAAATACAAACAAATGGCCTACGTGTTCCTGTTTCGTCTCCGAGCACAAACATACTGTCATACCATGACAATTGTCCGTATACTTGCGAAAACATGAATCTTCTAGCCGATACAATTGACATCATTCAAAACTCATAGTGGTCACACGAGTACCAAAGCAGCTTCAGGAAAGCTTCTTAGGGAAAACTTCTTATCACAATCTTTCTCTTCACAAATCAAATTGCAATGCTTTGCGGAATTCAGTCTCAACTAATCAGCTTCCTTCTCAGATGTTCTTGTGGTTGCTTCTTCAGTCTTTCAAACTCAAATGAGATCGTCTGCTACGGAGTTTCGAAAATAGAACAAATCAAATATAGATACGCGGAAATAGGATAATGATTACGGTTAAATTCACAACAGTCGGTGCACCGCCGCATACTTCTCTCTTTCTTCTTCATACATAAACATGAGTATTCAAAGAGATTACTGAGGTGAACATCTCGTATTCCATCAGTTTCTACAATCTCTTAACTTCTTCAGATTTGTCCAATACAAACTATACTTCCCAAACAGATCTCAAAGGTTCATCAGAATACCAGAATTGCACAACAGACATTTCAAATGCCGAAGCTTTCCAAGAGTGGATACTAACAGACGATAGGAGAAAAATTGGAGATCAAAGAGGTCGGAGTATGTGCTTCATAGCAACAATAATCTTAACAGATTCAAATGATATCAAAACATGGTGGAGCAGATTGTTAAAGGTCACATTTCAATCATTGTAGCCCATGATAGCTTTACAAAAACCACCAATCCATAATCAAGGGACCTCAAGGTCAAATGCATCCAAAGGTAAACGGATTCTTAGAATGAAAGTGGTTGTCAAAACATACGGATAGTTCACAGGTCAAATTCAGGCACATGGTTCATCAGAGTATGGAATAGAAAAGTGAACAGTTCAAGGTATCGGAATTTGGTTTAGCTCACAGCATAGGAATGGTAGGGCGCATCGGTGGTAATACGAACATCGTTCAAATGTCAGAGGCAAGATGTATGGAACATCAGTTAGCAGCATCGGCATGCTCAGATAACAATTCCGTACGGGACAAAACATTAACACCAAATCCTTCCAAAGGAAAATGGGTTAACATACAAAGTTCATCATTCAAATGACGGAGGGTAAGACTTCCTTGTCTTCTAAGACAGCATCCTTATAAGGCATGGCTAAGGGCAAAGGCAAGATTCAGAGTGATGCGGAAGCAATTACTACTCACATGGATGTCCTAGACTACCCATTCCTCACCGGTTATGACTTATGTTCCTATGGGAAAATCCTACGCAACTTCGCAAAGGTTATCCTACGAGCGCCTACAGTGGAAACTTAGGGGTCCTAACTTACACAGGCCAAGGGTAGATGTACTACAAGTCGTTAACCTGTCTCTGATACCATAATTGTAACACCCCAACCCGGCAAGGGTAGAAGTGTCACGCAAATGGTGACATGTCAAAGGCAAGCATAACATACGACTTAAATAATACAAAAGAAATTCAAAGGTTACAAATGATATACTGGAACTACAAGGTTACAATTGAGAAACAAAACTAAATACTAAATCTGTCAATGCAAATTCTTCTAAAAACTTCTACTTCAAAAAAAAAAACTATCAAAGTCTTCTAAGTCCAAAGGTCTCTTCACTCATACCCAGCTTCCAACTAAAACCTGCCGCACACGGAAAGAAAACGTGCGGCTGAGCTTAAAAAGCCCAGTGAACAGATATATATAATAAACGGAAACAAAAGCAAATGGAAATGAACAGGCATATCATAATGAGTGAGAAATAGGAAAAGGAAATAAAGGATAAGGTTTAGGACAGTCATCCACCACGAGCCCATATCATAACATATCACATATCATATCATATCATATCTTCATAATCATATAGAGGGGAGACCTCTCAGATAATCAGATAATATGAGGGGTGTCCTCATTCTTCGGGTGGAGTAGCTAGCTCCCATATTTTGTGAAAGGAGTGGATTGCACCCAGCCCCAGTCACCATATCATATCATATCAAAGCATATCATATCAGAACATATCTAGGATGCATCCATTCGCCCCCCAAACAATTCATATCGGCCATATCAAATCATATCATAGTGAGCTCATAACATATCATAATGGGGACGGTGTAACCAAATCACTAGGGCTACACACTAGTCATGCCATTGGTGCATCAATGACACGGCCATGTTACCTTCATGGCTAGGAAACATATTTTGGCTCGGGTATCAAACTGGGAGTCAAAGGTCCAGGTCATAGGTTCATATCATAATCAGAGTGTCACATCGGAAAGGTCATATCAGAAGGTTCATATCAGAAGATCAAATATCCCAGGTCAATATCCAAAAGGGTCAAAGTATCAGATGGTCAAATCTTCAAAAGGTTCAATATCAAAAGTACTTTTCAAAAGGTTTTCTCTTAAGGTTCATTTAAAACAATCCTTCAAAATAGTTTTCATAAATGGTCTTTCAAATAGTTTTCATAAAACGAACTTCAAAAATAGTTTTCTTAAAGTCAATATATCATGCTTGAAAACCCTTTCAAAATACTTTACTTAAAACATTTCCATCTCATATCAAAAAGGTCTTCATATCATAGATCCAAGATCAGAGATCAAAGGTCGAAACAAAGGTGTCATAGCAAAAGATCGTAACAGAGTATCAAATCAGAGATTTAACAGATCGGAAAAGAATCATAGGAAACCTTACAGAGAAGGTCAGAATATCTGTACCTTATTCGAAAGCAAAGCACAACCAAAAGAATAAGATGCAAAGGATCATGTCCTCTCCTTCTTCACACCTAGAGGGGTAGAAAAGAATTACAAACCTTTCCATTTTAAGTAACTTTCCATTTTTTAGCAGGTTTCCATTTTTAGAAGTACGGAGTATATAACTTAGTCACATCATTATTATTGGTAATAGGGTATCTTCTATCACATTTACACATTTGGTCCTTAAGGTTTCACAATTTACACTTTACACCCCTTTATTTCAAAAGTTACACTTTAAACCTTCAAATATCCATAGTTATACATTAACCCTTAACTTATCCATTTTACACAATGATCACTTATTTTATCATTTTATATGAATGTATCCTCAAGTATTCATAATTTACACATTAAGTCCCTCTAGTTATCAAGGTTACATATTAAGTCCTTAAATTTACAATTTCAACCCTTAATTATTAATAATTACATATTAGGTCATTAAATCACCAAAATAGCACATAACCCCCTGAATATAATAAGTTTCTCAAATCATCCTTAAATTTCCAGAATTTACATTTTTAGTCCTTCTCTTTTATTTATTTATTAAATAAATCCATAATTATCACATAAATTCATATCTTGTCAAATTTACAAATAAGACCCTCATGTTATAATTTTTATATGTTCCCCTTGATCTATAAAACATTACAAAAATATCCCACAAGTTTTAATAATTACAAAACACCCCCTTATTAATTTATTAACAAATCGGTAAACAAATAAGTTATCCAAATCAAACCCTAAAATCCCCAAATCATTTTATCATCATTCCATCATCATTACATTACCACTTTCTCCAGAATTCATCATCTCAAACCCTAGTTTAATCGGTTCTCTATTTTTTTCATAATTTCCTTAATTTATCTTAAAATCCGATTTATCCAAAAACCCAAAAACCCCAAATTCGACTTCCATGAATCAAAGAATCATTTTTATTATGTTATATGGAGTATATATAAGCCACTAAAATTATATACAAGATCTCTAAAAATCGTACGTTCGATTTATAATTAAAATACGAATTAGGGTTTTATAACCTAATTATTTTCGTTCGACCAAAATACATAGCATGATTCCATTCTAATATTTTTCACATGATATATAGGATTAGGAGAGGGCTAGAAAAAATACCAATTGATTTTAGGATTGCCGGATTTCGTGATACGAATTATAACTCTCGATTTAGACCTCGCGACATACATAAATCCACCATCGCCAAACGAGCGACTCCATGGGTGTGTAGTTATTTTTCTCACCTTCCTTGCAACCCATAGAACTCCAGAAAAATACCCATTGATGCAGCAAAAATCGAATGGTAGCTTGGGAGAATTTCTTAAGTGGCGGCTTGTTTAATTTCTTTAGGGTTAGGGTAAAATAATTATGGGGTGGTGTTTAATGGGTTATGGCCGACCTAGGGGAGGGCATGGGAGCCTATGGACCGGCCTCAAGGCCCAAGGGATTTCCTCCTTTTATTTTCTATAATTTTTCCTATTTAATTTGTAATATAAATGTTTCAAAATGAATATAAATGTGAAATAAAATTTTTGGCCCTCACAAGGGTATTTTGGTCATTTCACAACTTGTATAATTATTAATCGGAGTCATCAAAATTATTTTGTATCATATCTTGTTCGTTTCCCGAGGTTTGGGATTAATTCGGAACTTTAATTAAGCTTTAATTAATTTTTAAAGTTTCAGGGGCATTTTGGTCTTTTTACGCGTTTTAGATTTTTAGGGTTTTACACATACCTCGAAGACGTCGTAGACGTTCTGCTCCATCAGTCGTACCCGAGATACGCACTGATCCTAAAACTCCTGTCATCATGACAGAAGATCGTCCGATGAATGAGCTTCTCCAGGCACCCTCCGATGGGTACGGAGATGCCATTGTTGTTCCAGCCATCGTGGCTGAGAATTTTGAGCTTAAAACTGGATTGATAAATCTGGTAACCCAGCGGCAATTCTATGGTTTTGAAAGGGACACTCCTCAAGATCACATTAGATGGTTTAACAAAATCACTTGCACCATCAAATTTAAAAATGTCCCTGAGGAATCAATCAAACTTCTTCTTTTCCCGTTTTCCATCGATGGGGCAGCCCGGATTTGGCTTGACAAACAACCCCCTCGATCGATTGAAACATGGGAAGATTTGGTTCAAAAGTTCGTAAATGAATTCTTTCCTCCTTCTAAAAGAACGTATCTCAAGAATGAAATCATGAAATTCTCTCAAAGGTTTGTTGAACCATTTGGAGAGGCATGGGATCGTTTCAAGGAATTGCTCCGCAAATGTCCTCATCACGGTTTCACCGATTTGATGCAAATGGACACTTTCTATAATGGGTTAAACCCATCTGACCAAGATTCTCTCAATGCCTCAGCTGGAGGTAATTTTCTGAGCAAATCCACTAAGGAAGCCATTGCACTCATTGAAAATAAGTCAAAGGTCCGCACTGCACGAGCCAGACCATATAATTCTCAGGCTAGTGCTGGTCCTTCTACTTCATCTCCCGTGAGTCAGTCTAGTACTGATACTCAGCTTGCTGAACTCACGAAGGCTATTCAATCTTTGGTTTTCAACACACAAAAGAAAGAGTCCGCTCCGCAAACTTCTCACACTGCTGAAATAAAAAAGATAGAAGTTTGTGTTACTTGTGGTGGTCCTCACGCTTACTACAATTGTACTGCTACCGATGGCAATGCATTTGAAGTCAATGCTATAGCCGGAACTTCCAATCAAGGAGGTAATCAATACCGTCCTCAAGTGGAACCAAACTTCCGTGCTAGCAACCAAATTGGACCACCCGGATTTCCTCCTCCCAACAATCCAAATAGGATTAATCCTAATCAACAAAGAGGGCAAAACACGCAAAATCAATTTCATGCCCCGAACAATCAATACCCACCCCAAAGGGGTAATCAAGGGTATTCAGCTCCTAATAACCAAGGACCTCTCAAATGAACTTGATAACTACATCAAGGTTAATGAGACCAAAATGAGGGCAATGCAAAATCAAATCTTTAATTTGAAGAATGAATTTCAATCTTCAATACACAAGCAAGGAACTGAGCTAAAGAATGAAATTTCAAACAAAATTGATCATTCTCAAAGCGAAGTTAAGAATATGCTTGCCAGTCTCATGGACCATCTCAATCCACCTTCTACCTCGGGAGGTCTCCTAAGTAACACTGTTGTCAACCCAAGGGGTGAACTCAAAGCTGTCACTACACGTAGTGGTAAAACTCATGATGGACTCAAGGTGACAAAGGACCCGGTACTTCCCTCTAACAATGGAAGTGCTAAATACGTCCAACCTATGGTTGTCCAAAATTCTACACCCACAATTGCTCCTAAACCGTCAAGAATAGATCCTACTCTTTCACGATTTACGGTTAAACGTTTGTCAAGCAAACTTAGTGAGCAAAGAACAGCTAGAACTTATTCCAATATCCTCAATGCTGCTCCTATCAGTGTAATTGATGACAGTGATGATGATGAAAATACCAATTTCATCAAAGCTATCACCACTCGTAGTGGTGCTGCTTATGAGGGACCCTCTGGTCCTATTCCTCCTCCGTTGTATGAAATGGAAAAAGAGACGGAGGTTACAACGGACGAAGTGCAAATTCCAAACCCACAAAGTACAGCACAAGTCCATCCTCCGGTTGTCCCAAAAAAGAAATCCAAACCAGGAGTTGTCTTTGAATCTGTTGAGACTCCTGAAGTTGCTGCCCCTAAATCCAAACCTTATATTCCTTACCCATCGCGCTTAAATGAGCAAAATCTCCGTGAAAAGGCTAGTCAACAAATGGACAAATTCTTTCAAATCTTTAAAGAATTACATTTTGACATAAGTTTTGCGGATGCTATCATTCTGATGCCCAAGTTTGCATCAACAATCAAACACTTGTTAAGCAACAAGGAAAAACTGATTGAAATGGCTAAAACTCCATTAAATGAGAACTGCTCAGCAGTTATCTTGAAAAAGCTTCCCGAGAAGCTTGGAGATCCTGGAAAGTTTCTAATACCTTGTGTATTTCTGGGAATGGTTGAATGCTATGCCTTGGCCGATCTTGGTGCAAGCATCAACCTGATGCCTCATTCAGTGTGGAAGAAACTTTCTCTTCCGGCTCTTACTCCTACCTGCATGACTCTTGAGCTTGCAGATCGTACTATATCACTTCCTCTCAGCATTGCCGAGGATGTGTTTGTGAAAGTAGGGAAGTTCCATTTTCCAGCTGACTTTGTGGTTGTTGAATTCGACGCAGATCAAAAGGTTCCTCTCATTCTTGGAAGAGGATTCCTAAAAACGGGACATGCTCTTATTGATGTATTTGAGCATGAGATCACATTGCGTGTGGATAATGAAGCTGTTACCTTTAACCATGAACAAACTTCGAGGTACTCCTCAAATTATGATTCTGAATCGGTTAACCGAATCGATGTCATTGATATTGCTTCAGAGGAGTACTCTCAAGAGTTTCTTGGTTATTCTCATAATTCTGTGAGTGGGGTTCCCACCACATCTTCTCTACCTATCATCTCCGAATCTTCCCCTTCTCTCACTCCGTTTGAGGGAAGTGATTGCATTTTGGAAGACATCGAGGCTTTTCTCCAGTATGATTCGTTTCTAGAAGGAATTGATAACACTGAGATTGATCTGGAGGGAGATATTCTTCTTCTTGAGAAATTGTTAAATCAGGACAATTCTCCCCCACTCCCTCCCGTAGAACTTCATAATAAGGAAATCAAGTCAGATGAGAAAACTGATAAATTTCCTGAGATCAAGCTTAAGGACTTGGCTCCTCCACTTGAATATGAAATTCTTGAGGAGGAAGTTCTTATCTTAATTGCTATTCAGATCTCTCTTCTTCCCTTCACCTAACCGGTGATTTCCCCTATCCTTCACTGATGTGCGTGTGTATTGCTCTAATTTTTATACCCACGGTATGTCGTTGTGGTTTTAGCAGTATTCAAGTTTTAAATTTATATTTAGCCGACTTATCAATATAACACACACTTTAACGAGCAGTGTACCCGGTCAGTATGAATATAATGGTAAGTAGAGTGTCGATCACTAAGAGTGGAACGTATTATCTAGTTATCCTAATCAGTATTTTAATATCTTAAGTTAGCTATACAACCTAATCTAACGCAAGGGGGTTCAGCCTGAGAGACTGGCACGGTTTGATTACGATTAAATATAAACTAAACTAATAAGCACGAATCAGCGATTAGCACACACGTACACAGATAAATACTTGAGACAATAAGAAGACATGTCCTGATAGTTAAGTAGCTTGTCACTTGTTTTATTGCTAGTTTTATATGAAGTGTATAGTTCGATGCAACGCACCGAGATTAATCCTTTCTCGTTGGCTCTAATCTTATCGGCGAGTAAACCCTTAATGATCACTTATGACTATCCTACTTATCTTTCTTCCTACTTTTATACAGACGATAGAATGCATAGGCGATAGAATAAATAGGCGAGGAAGGGGCATGGCGACCCAAGCAATGCTCAGCTAGACACAGAGGTTATCAATGCACTAATAAAAGTCACCAAAGACATCAACATATAAACTTTAATTAATGGGAAAGAAATTTTAAGGGGAGTTGAAGTGCATGATTAAATCAATGACACAAGCCCATCAATCCTGACCAATTAAAGTGTACTAATACAATAAAACAAAACTACTTAATGAATTGAATACATGCAGGACCTTCTTAAAGCTCTTGTATCTTCGTTCAAGGTGTGTCTTGTGCTGCTACTTCGTCTGAATTCGGCCTAGGGTTTCTTCTGTCTCGTACTTAGCTAAATTGTCGAACTCTGAAATTCGTCTGACTTTGGGGTATTTATAGTTTCTGTCTGAGGGCTAGATGCGGCGCATAGGATAAGTAGATGCGGCGCATTGACTTAACTTCACGTGGGGTCCAAGATTAATATATTCAGGAATATTCGTACACCGCCAGAAGATGCGGCGTAACTCCATTCCTAGATGCGGCGCATGTCCTTGCTGTCTTGGATCGTAGCTTGTGAAATCTTGATAGTGATGCGCCGTATATAATGAGTAGGATGCGGCGTATCTGGAGCAGAATGATCTTGATCTTGTACATTTCAGTAGACTCTTAACTTCTTGCATGTTTTGCTCCATAATTAGTCCAAAATCGCCAAGTTTCACATAATACTTGTTTTTACCTGAGAATTACAAAAGTAAACATTAACGTATCAATTCTCACAGATAATATAATAAAACAAGTCAAATAAATAGGATAAATGATGGTAATAAAATGTACTTATTTGAGTTCATCAAATATCCCCCCACTTGAACTTTACTTGTCCCCACGTAAACCTTAGAATTAATCTTATGAAAATGTATCCTAAAAGATGTTAGGATTTATTTTTATATTTAAGCATGTATTCATTTTGTCATAATCACACAACCAAACACTTAACGAATTAGAAGTAAAATAAAATAATTTGATAAAAGCAAATGTAATCGTTTAACTGTCCAGTCGTGACGAATATTCTATCATAAGCTTGGCAAGTATACGCATCTCCTCTACTAAAGCAAAGGAATAACAAGTCTAAAGCGGCAAAAAGGGTTTGTTGGTTAAGGGTTAATCATTCTCCTTAATCTCTATAGATCTCAAATTCCAGAAAAGGCGACAAAATCACAAATACATGATCAAATCCACGAACACGATACTTGCAATTGCTCAAATCCTTAACTCGAATAGGCTAAAGATAGGACCAAGTAATCTTCACCAATAATATTATATCGAAAAGGGCGACAAAATCATAAATACATAGCCGAATCCACGACTACCATACTTAAGATTGCTCAAATCCCTAATCTCAATAAATCAAAGGTTTGGATAAAGAAATGATATAGGGAATGGATAATATTTGGGATTGATGCCTGGTTTTGCAACCTTACAACAGGTTTTACCTCTCAAGGGATCTCAAGAGGCTTACAACCCCACCAGGCAGTGTACCTGACCGATGTAGTATAGTGTAGTGGTAAGTACGGGGGATTGATCGTTCTCCACAGGGAATAGTGTTCGTTAGGTATGAAAAACTACTCTAATAGGTCTAAGGGTGATGGATGATTCTTTTTGTATTTTTATATTTTTATGAAAGCAAGTAAAATCTCGGGTTTTGAAGGAGTGGGCGGAATTAGTTGCTAAAAGCAAGTAAAATCTCGGGTTTTGAAGGAGTGGGCGGAATTAGTTGCTAGTCAACTAACCCAAATAACTACAAATGCAAATAAAATAAAATAACTGAAAATGAAAAGGTGGTAAAACTTATGTGGAGAGAAATGTGTTTACTTAGATTTCCTTACTCCCTAACTATCTTTTACCGGTTGATTAGTGTGTATTAATTGTGTGAATGACGGGTGTATTCCTTAATACCAATCGTGGGGTGGCGTACGTACTTCCCCAACTCTACAAGCTCCTACTTCACTCCTATGTCGAGCCGGATAGGAAGCTCCTAACATGGGATCACTAGAATTCGCTTGTGCATTAAATACAACCATAAAAACCTTAGTACGCATTGGTTCATGCTTCTTAAGACGTTCAAGCAAGTTACCGAATAGGAGGTTAGCCAGTTTTCTTAAGCCTAACATAGATAAACAATCATCCAATACAACTAATAACACACTAATAACCAATAATCAATAGCTAGGTTTCATTAGATCTAAGCAAACACAAGATAAATCTAGCCTAGCATGTTAAACAAAAGACAAGAACAAGATAGAATCAAACAACACATAGACATATTGAATGATTAATTGATAACTTATCTGCAATGTAACATGGAAGATCTCAAGGCAAAAAGCCTTGAAAAAGCTGCTAAAATCGTCTTAGGGTTTTTCACACACAAAGTTCCACACAAGTTCCACACTAATGACAAAAAATTGCAAAACTATATATAGACTTTCAGATCTGACGGCGTCACGTTATGGAGTGTGACGCCGTCACCTCGCCGCTTTTAGGGTTCCCGGATGGCCTTCTTGACGCCGTCCCTCTTTAGCTCTCCAAAATCCGTTCTGGCTTATCAAGGCTTGACGCCGTCAGAATTAGGCGTGACGTCGTCCCGCTTTAACTTATACCGTGACGACCTTGATCACATTAAAGGGTGACGCCGTCAGAATTTCCATGCAAAATTCTCTGGCTTATCATGAGTAATTTTCAAATCCACCACTTTTGCCAAGCCATGACGCCGTCTGGGGATATTCCTGACGCCGTCAAAGGTACTTTTTAGCATAAATTTGAGACTTTGTCGTTTTCTTCACTTTTTTTGCTCCAAAAACGTCCAAAATGCTTCCTTTTTCAGATTTCTTCTCCAAAGTACCTAAAATGACAAAAGGAACGATTTAGGGCAATATTTGATCAAATAAATACGATTTAGGGCTTAAATGACCCCCTAAAAGCGGTACACTTTTCGCTTCATCAAATACCCTTACACTTGAGATTTGCTTGTCCTCAAGCAAATGCGCTTTTATTCTAATCAAAATACAAGTTAGGGGTCATTTAATGCTAACATAAAAGTAATTACAACAAATATTCGTTCCACTTTAATCATAATAAGCACGGAGATTACAAACTAGCACCTCACAAGTAGTGTTTAGATACTCACATCTCTCAAGTGTCATCAAAATAAATCTCATAAATGAAAACGGATAATATCTCTCACTACCTGTCATAGCAAATAGATTACCATAGGCTTGGGCAAGGATCAAAAACCTCCTCCACTAGGCGTAAGCACCTAAGATAAACTATCAAAGAGGGCTTTTACATGGGTTATAACGTTAGGTGTAGGGATATGATAAGCACGGATTTGTTGGATAAGGGATATTTTACTGGTGGCGAGTTAAAGATCTTGATTAATTACATGTACTATACAATGTTGCTAAGCCAAGACTCGACTCGATCTTAAGCTAAAAATAAAATAACCAAAACATAAAATAAACATAAAATGAAACGGGATGGTAGTCCGTATGTTTTTTTTCTACTTTTCTTTTTCTCATTTTTTTGTATTTTTCTTGATTTTTCGATTTTCTTTTTTTTTTTTTTTTTCATACACTTTTGCCCTACCATCCAAAATAATACATCATAGGGGCGTTGCATTCCCCTTACACTTGAACTTTTACATAACTTTACAATAACTATTCTAATGACTCGAATTAAGATAATTGAAACACTTGGAGTACTTTTAAAATATTTAGCACATATGATGTTCTTCCCCATTACTCCATTACACTAGTACTTTACCCATGAGTCCCAATCGTCCCAAAACAATATGTACAAGGATATGACTCGACTTAGCAACCATGTAATCAATTAGATAATTAACTTGGGTTTAAACAAATGTTGTCACAATAATGCACTAAAAATGAGTGCATACAAGGTAGGCTAAGGCGATTTGGGTGTACATTTAAGTGGGGTGTAACAAATTCTTCCTTTAAGTAAAATGCTTAAAGGTCGAAACGAAAAGATAGGCTCTGAGGGGTGTACTAGGGGTATCGTGTACTAAAAATGAGTACAACGCAAAGGGTGTGGGAGAATTACTTGACCAATGTAGCCAAAGTAATTATAACAAAAACACAGGTGTAAAACAATGGGTTAATCCTAATGCCTCTTATCATGTAGTAAATCTAACTACACGAATGTAGTCTCACTTGTGGCCTCGGAATGGTCCTAACGCAAGTTCTAGAATCTAAGTGCTACCGGCACACACATCATAGCATAAATGCTTTTCCTACCAATTCTAGGGGCGAACCTCACATATTTGGGGGTGGAAAATTTTTTTAGTGGTACGGTTTTTGTGCTAGTCATATAACTCCTATCCATGAGACGCTCATTAAGATCAAAGTTTCACTCCTAGATGTTGTAAAAAATTTTAAATTTGGCACTAAAATTGCCCTAACAGGTATTTCTCTCAGTTTTATTACACATCTACCATTAAACAAACAAAAATCAAGCGTAATAGCATTCTCTAAAGTATCGTACTTTTACCCCCCCCCCCCTTACACTTAAGATGAACGTTGTCCCCAATGTTCAAATAACAAGATGTAAAAGCAATAAGGTATAAGAATGAAATCAAATACTCCCCTGATTCGTTCGGTGGATAAAGAAATAACATGGTTAGATCTTCTTCCAAAGTAATGTTGAAGCTCCATGACTAATGCATCGCCATAAGCTTGATCCAACAAACATTTCCTTGTCCAAAATAACCTGTTAAACCTGAGAAAACAAACACGAAAACCTGCATAACATCGGCGGGATAAACTCTATATATAAGGATATAATGCTTGTGGAATGATAATTTTGCAGATTCCTGGAGATTATAAGTTAGAGATTTAATAGAAATTTTTTATGAAAACAAAACTTTCAAAATTTTCAGAAAATTAAACCTGACGCCGTCAGGTTGTAATTCCTGACGCCGTCAGAAATGATCTGACAGAATTCTCATGTTACGTTTCCAGAAAAATTTTGGAAAAACCTATACCTTACTTCCTGGAATTCCTGCAAAACATCATCATGACTCGATACAAGCATTTGACTTAAACAAATACTAATATGTATGTTAATCGTGGGGTGGCGTACGTACTTCCCCAACTCTACAAGCTCCTACTTCACTCCTATGTCGAGCCGGATAGGAAGCTCCTAACATGGGATCACTAGAATTCGCTTGTGCATTAAATACAACCATAAAAACCTTAGTACGCATTGGTTCATGCTTCTTAAGACGTTCAAGCAAGTTACCGAATAGGAGGTTAGCCAGTTTTCTTAAGCCTAACATAGATAAACAATCATCCAATACAACTAATAACACACTAATAACCAATAATCAATAGCTAGGTTTCATTAGATCTAAGCAAACACAAGATAAATCTAGCCTAGCATGTTAAACAAAAGACAAGAACAAGATAGAATCAAACAACACATAGACATATTGAATGATTAATTGATAACTTATCTGCAATGTAACATGGAAGATCTCAAGGCAAAAAGCCTTGAAAAAGCTGCTAAAATCGTCTTAGGGTTTTTCACACACAAAGTTCCACACAAGTTCCACACTAATGACAAAAAATTGCAAAACTATATATAGACTTTCAGATCTGACGGCGTCACGTTATGGAGTGTGACGCCGTCACCTCGCCGCTTTTAGGGTTCCCGGATGGCCTTCTTGACGCCGTCCCTCTTTAGCTCTCCAAAATCCGTTCTGGCTTATCAAGGCTTGACGCCATCAGAATTAGGCGTGACGTCGTCCCGCTTTAACTTATACCGTGACGACCTTGATCACATTAAAGGGTGACGCCCTCAGAATTTCCATGCAAAATTCTCTGGCTTATCATGAGTAATTTTCACATCCACCACTTTTTCCAAGCCATGACGCCGTCTGGGGATATTCCTGACGCCGTCAAAGGTACTTTTTAGCATAAATTTGAGACTTTGTCGTTTTCTTCACTTTTTTTGCTCCAAAAACGTCCAAAATGCTTCCTTTTTCAGATTTCTTCTCCAAAGTACCTAAAATGACAAAAGGAACGATTTAGGGCAATATTTGATCAAATAAATACGATTTAGGGCTTAAATGACCCCCTAAAAGCGGTACACTTTTCGCTTCATCAAATACCCTTACACTTGAGATTTGCTTGTCCTCAAGCAAATGCGCTTTTATTCTAATCAAAATACAAGTTAGGGGTCATTTAATGCTAACATAAAAGTAATTACAACAAATATTCGTTCCACTTTAATCATAATAAGCACGGAGATTACAAACTAGCACCTCACAAGTAGTGTTTAGATACTCACATCTCTCAAGTGTCATCAAAATAAATCTCATAAATGAAAACGGATAATATCTCTCACTACCTGTCATAGCAAATAGATTACCATAGGCTTGGGCAAGGATCAAAAACCTCCTCCACTAGGCGTAAGCACCTAAGATAAACTATCAAAGAGGGCTTTTACATAGGTTATAACGTTAGGTGTAGGGATATGATAAGCACGGATTTGTTGGATAAGAGATATTTTACTGGTGGCGAGTTAAAGATCTTGATTAATTACATGTACTATACAATGTTGCTAAGCCAAGACTCGACTCGATCTTAAGCTAAAAATAAAATAACAAAAACATAAAATAAACATAAAATGAAACGGGATGGTAGTCCGTATGTTTTTTTTCTACTTTTCTTTTTCTCATTTTTTTGTATTTTTCTTGATTTTTCGATTTTTTTTTTTTTTTTTTTTTTTCATACACTTTTGCCCTACCATCCAAAATAATACATCATAGGGGCGTTGCATTCCCCTTACACTTGAACTTTTACATAACTTTACAATTACTATTCTAATGACTCGAATTAAGATAATTGAAAAACTTGGAGTACTTTTAAAATATTTAGCACATATGGGGGTAATAAATGATGTTCTTCCCCATTACTCCATTACACTAGTACTTTACCCATGAGTCCCAATCGTCCCAAAACAATATGTACAAGGATATGACTCGACTTAGCAACCATGTAATCAATTAGATAATTAACTTGGGTTTAAACAAATGTTGTCACAATAATGCACTAAAAATGAGTGCATACAAGGTAGGCTAAGGCGATTTGGGTGTACATTTAAGTGGGGTGTAACAAATTCTTCCTTTAAGTAAAATGCTTAAAGGTCGAAACGAAAAGATAGGCTCTGAGGGGTGTACTAGGGGTATCGTGTACTAAAAATGAGTACAACGCAAAGGGTGTGGGAGAATTACTTGACCAATGTAGCCAAAGTAATTATAACAAAAACACAGGTGTAAAACAATGGGTTAATCCTAATGCCTCTTATCATGTAGTAAATCTAACTACACGAATGTAGTCTCACTTGTGGCCTCGGAATGGTCCTAACGCAAGTTCTAGAATCTAAGTGCTACCGGCACACACATCATAGCATAAATGCTTTTCCTACCAATTCTAGGGGCGAACCTCACATATTTGGGGGTGGAAAATTTTTTTAGTGGTACGGTTTTTGTGCTAGTCATATAACTCCTATCCATGAGACGCTCATTAAGATCAAAGTTTCACTCCTAGATGTTGTAAAAAATTTTAAATTTGGCACTAAAATTGCCCTAACAGGTATTTCTCTCAGTTTTATTACACATCTACCATTAAACAAACAAAAATCAAGCGTAATAGCATTCTCTAAAGTATCGTACTTTTACCCCCCCCCCCCCTTACACTTAAGATGAACGTTGTCCCCAATGTTCAAATAACAAGATGTAAAAGCAATAAGGTATAAGAATGAAATCAAATACTCCCCTGATTCGTTCGGTGGATAAAGAAATAACATGGTTAGATCTTCTTCCAAAGTAATGTTGAAGCTCCATGACTAATGCATCGCCATAAGCTTGATCCAACAAACATTTCCTTGTCCAAAATAACCTGTTAAACCTGAGAAAACAAACACGAAAACCTGCATAACATCGGCGGGATAAACTCTATATATAAGGATATAATGCTTGTGGAATGATAATTTTGCAGATTCCTGGAGATTATAAGTTAGAGATTTAATAGAAATTTTTTATGAAAACAAAACTTTCAAAATTTTCAGAAAATTAAACCTGACGCCGTCAGGTTGTAATTCCTGACGCCGTCAGAAATGATCTGACAGAATTCTCATGTTACGTTTCCGGAAAAATTTTGGAAAAACCTATACCTTACTTCCTGGAATTCCTGCAAAACATCATCATGACTCGATACAAGCATTTGACTTAAACAAATACTAATATGTATGTTAATTTATTATTATTATGATTCATGTTCATTTGTGTTCTAATAAACCGATTTAGATTTCCCTTACACTTAACTTTTGCAAAATACCTTTATATGTAGTTAAGACGAAGTTAAAAACAAGATAAAGCATTTTCACAAATTAGTTTTGAACATGAATCAATAATAATAAAAATTAAACATACATACGGAAACAAATAAAATCAAACAAACAAATAAATAAACACACAAAGCAAATAAAGCTTGGGTTGCCTCCCAAGAAGCGCTTGTTTTTGTTCGAGTCACGAGCCTGACTCTACCCTTATTTAACGGATAAAGGAGAGGTTTTCCCTTCACTTAGGATTAAGTGCGGGTGATAGTAGCGATACACACCAACTCGGTAGGAGTATGCCACGAGAGGAAAGAGTGGTGGATGAATTATATGCTCAAAGATGCGGGATCCTATCATCATAACCTTACCTAGTTCACTTTGGTCAATGGGTGAATTAAAGTTTTCTCCTAAAAAGGGATCATCTTCTATCAACTTCGAGAGATTCCTAGTTGGGAATCCATCTTGACCTAATAAACCTGGTTTAAACCCATAATGTTTCTTGTGATCAATCATGAATGGGTGATGTAAGTATGTAAGGTCATGGTTCACTCCTATTTTAGCTTCCTCTCTACAAGGCTTAAAGTCTACTACCTTAATCTTAATATTACCCGGACTACATGGTTTGATGGGTGGATCGGGATCTTTTTCAATTCCTAAGTTCACATCTAAGGATGGAAGATTAGGTGACGGTTTTGGTTGAGGCTCCGGTTCATCAAAACTAGAAAATCCCCTAGAACTAAGAGTAAGGTTGTGATCACTATAAGCATTCAAACCTATATCCTCTAGTTGTGTTTGGTTCAAAGGTTCTACCTCTATTGGGGTTCCTATAGTCTCTTCTACTTCTTCCGGGTAAGTCACCGGTGGTGTGTATGCCTCAAATGATGGTAGGACTTGTGGGGTACTTGGTGGGCTTATGTTACTTACCTCATCATTCCTTATGTCAAGATCACCTATATCCTCATCATGTGTTTTAGTAGGATCTAACCCTAACATTTTACCAAGTATCTCAAGTGCTTCTCTAGGCATCTCAACTTCAATGTCCGAATCATAAGGATCATCCTCAATATTCTGACTGCTATATTCAAATTGCCTAAAAGATTCATCATGTGTTTCTTGAGATTCATCGTCATCGGTCATAAAACCTAGGTCTTTTTGATCAATGTGATCATGCTCGGCTAGATCCTCCATCACATCAAGATCACCTAAGTGTTCACCCTGTATTATGGTAGTGCCTAACCATGACATGCAGCTAGGTGGCTCAACTCTACCCTCATCCCCAAACAAACTTGTTTCATGATCCTTGAAATTTGTGGTCAATTGACTTGTATTAATGTTTGTTGGGTTGTCTACCATATAATAATATTGGGCACAATTCTCAATAGCTTCCCATGCTTTCTCAGCACTTAATTCCCTAATATCCCTGCCGGCAATATGGTAAATGTCCCTTTGGGCATGTCGGTCGACATGATTGTAAAAGATTTGAGTTAGGGACCAAAAATCGAAGTTATGATGAGGGACTTTTTGGAGTAAATATTTAAAACGAGTCCATGCATCATAGAGAGGTTCATCTTTATGTTGTTTAAACATCAAGATGTCATATGGAGTGGGTGAATTACGTGGTTGGTGGTATGGTGGATTCGCGTTCTCCATAATGGTGAACGGAAGAGTCAATGGAAATTATGAACAAACAAACAAAGAAATAAGATAGACTAAAGAAAACCTAAAAAAAATAAAATAAAAATCTCACTAGAAAGGAATCTAGTGAGTAGACCTAATAAAATAAAAATTCAACCTAAACAATAACTATTCCCCGGCAACGGCGCCAAAAACTTGATGCGTGGTTTTGCAACCTTACAACAGGTTTTACCTCTCAAGGGATCTCAAGAGGCTTACAACCCCACCAGGCAGTGTACCTGACCAATGTAGTATAGTGTAGTGGTAAGTACGGGGGATTGATCGTTCTCCACAGGGAATAGTGTTCGTTAGGTATGAAAAACTACTCTAATAGGTCTAAGGGTGATGGATGATTCTTTTTGTATTTTTATATTTTTATGAAAGCAAGTAAAATCTCGGGTTTTGAAGGAGTGGGCGGAATTAGTTGCTAGTCAACTAACCCAAATAACTACAAATGCAAATAAAATAAAATAACTGAAAATGAAAAGGTGGTAAAACTTATGTGGAGAGAAATGTGTTTACTTAGATTTCCTTACTCCCTAACTATCTTTTACCGGTTGATTAGTGTGTATTAATTGCGTTGATGACGGGTGTATTCCTTAATACCAATCGTGGGGTGGCGTACGTACTTCCCCAACTCTACAAGCTCCTACTTCACTCCTATGTCGAGCCGGCTAGGAAGCTCCTAACATAGGATCACTAGAATTCGCTTGTGCATTAAATACAACCATAAAAACCTTAGTACGCATTGGTTCATGCTTCTTAAGACGTTCAAGCAAGTTACCGAATAGGAGGTTAGCCAGTTTTTTTAAGCCTAACATAGATAAACAATCATCCAATACAACTAATAACACACTAATAACCAATAATCAATAGCTAGGTTTCATTAGATCTAAGCAAACACAAGATAAATCTAGCCTAGCATGTTAAACAAAAGACAAGAACAAGATAGAATCAAACAACACATAGACATATTGAATGATTAATTGATAACTTATCTTCAATGTAACATGGAAGATCTCAAGGCAAAAAGCCTTGAAAAAGCAGCTAAAATCGTCTTAGGGTTTTTCACACACAAAGTTCCACACAAGTTCCACACTAATGACAAAAAATTGCAAAACTATATATAGACTTTCAGATCTGACGGCGTCACGTTATGGAGTGTGACGCCGTCACCTCGCCGCTTTTAGGGTTCTCGGATGGCCTTCTTGACGCCGTCCCTCTTTAGCTCTCCAAAATCCGTTCTGGCTTATCAAGGCTTGACGCCGTCAGAATTAGGCGTGACGCCGTCCCACTTTAACTTATACCGTGACGACCTTGATCACATTAAAGGGTGACGCCGTCAGAATTTCCATGCAAAATTCTCTGGCTTAACATGAGTAATTTTCACATCCACCACTTTTGCCAAGCCATGACGCCGTCTGGGGATATTCCTGACGCCGTCAAAGGTACTTTTTAGCATAAATTTGAGACTTTGTCGTTTTCTTCAATTTTTTTGCTCCAAAAACGTCCAAAATGCCTCCTTTTCCAGATTTCTCCTCAAAAGTACCTAAAATGACAAAAGGAACGATTTAGGGCAATATTTGATCAAATAAATACGATTTAGGGCTTAAATGACCCCTTAAAAGCGGTACACTTTTCGCTTCATCAGGGATATAAATTGGTGTAAAATGAAAAATAAACAAAACAGATAAATTAAAATCCTAAGTGTGGTAAATTGATATCCCAACCATCCCATGAATAAGACTCATATCATAGAATAACTCACGCTTTAACACTTGAAACACACGCTTTAGGTAGACACGAATTATACTCAACAAGATCTCAATCAAAGTATAACCTTTAGTTGGCGTTCCCATAACGTTCAACTCCCATTCAATCCATAGATATAATATACAACAACTAGTGGTGATATCGACCACTTAATACAAAACTTTACATAAGTTGGTTAAAACAAACATCCAACTTTTCATTTTTTCTTTTTCTTTTCTATTTTTTCGATTTTTTTTTTTTTTTTTTTTTTTTTTTTATTTATTTGAACTTGAAACATAAACTTAGATGTGTAAAATTTCACCACATCACTATAATGATAACTCTGGATAATTTTTCCATACTTTTCATGACTTCAGAAATAACGGTAATAGTGAAAGTAGTAAACACACGAAAAATAAACTCAAAGATATACAATAATTACTTTCACTCCAATTGCATTGTGCAATTTCCCAACTCAACCAAAGATAATGAATTACGCACGCGAACACAGGTAATGTAAGGAAACACACTTTGCCTGAAGCAATTAACCAACCACGGATTTTAATCTACAGGGTAGGCTAAGGTGTAAGGGTGTAACGAAACATTATAACAAAGGTGTAAGAAACGAAAGGAATGGCTCTGAGTGTTTTTCTAGGGGTATCTTACTCTAAAAGTGAGAGTAACAAAGGGTTTATACGGGGGTTAACTAACCAGTGTAGTTAGCTAATATCACATAACATATAAAGGCTATTTGGGTGTAATCCTAGAAATTTACCAATTTAGACAAGTCATTCCAATTATGTAAATAATACTTATTATGGTGGTCTCGAATAGTATACAAGCCAAGTTCAAAAGTTTACAAGTCACCGGCACACTCATAGATTTGTGAATTTTTGAAAAGTTCACAATTTTTGAAATTAACGTCATGTGTGCAGCTATGTAATTTAGACTTTAACAAAAACATGCTAAAAATTTTAAATTTGATATATTAAGCACATTTTAAGCACATTTTGAAAAAGTTTAGGACAAGTAAGTGTTCTAATTCTCCAATCCCCCCACTTAAGTTAAACAACGTCCTCGTTGTTTGTATCAAAGGTTAAAAACTGGAAAATAAAAGAATTAGAATAGAAAAACTCCCCTGAGATTTGTTCGGTATGATCCTCCATTATTTGTATAAGAGCAAAAATCATCTTTCTTGTGGATGAGAACGTTTAAGCTTCATATTTGATGTATCCACAGGAAATGCAGGAATCTATAATACCATCAAGACTTTAACACACCTAAGTTAAGAATGTTCAAACTTGCATAATACATTAGTAGTTAGTAAAAATAAAACTTAAAAATTAAACTGAAAATCATCAGGTCAGTCGATACGCCGTATCTTATGGAAGAAGATGCTCCGTATCGAGCCTGGAATAAATACGAATCAGAATAGAAGATGCGTCGCATCCTTAACCAGGGATGCGCCGCATTAAAATAAACTGACAAAAAGTTTTAAAATTAAAAATAAAAATGCAGAAAATAAAGTAAGATATGACCAGTGCAGGAGATGCGTCGCATCTCAGGATTGAGATGCGCCGTATCTTCTGCGGGCCTGACTGACTCGACACAGAACAGAATAGTAAAAATTTTCCGGGTTGTCTTCCGGTCAGCACTTGTCTTTATTCCAGAGTCTTCAAGTTAGACTCACGTTCAGCTCTTTATTCCGATACTTCAGGTTCAAACTCCACCACCTCATTTTCAGTATCCTCAATTTTATTATCAAAGTATTTCTTGACTCGTTGCCAGTTTACTTTGAATATATAACCATTTTTATCGCGTATTTCAATAGTTCCATATGGATACACTTTCTTGACAACGAACGGACCCGTCCATCTTGATTTAAGTTTACCAGGATACATCTTTAATCTGGAATTAAATAGCAGCACTTTCTCTCCAATAGTAAACATTTTATCCCCATGTAACCTCGAGTCATGCCATCTTTTAGTTCTTTCTTTGTAGATCTTAGTATTTTTGTAGGCCTCATCTCTTAGTTCATAGAGTTCATTAAGTTCCATGAAACGGTTCTTCGTTGCAGCTTCCATATCCATGTTACATTTCGTCAAAGCCCAATATGCACTTTGTTCTATTTTGACCGGTAGGTGGCATGCTTTTCCATATACAAGACGAAATGGAGTGCATCCCGTTGGTGTCTTATAGGCTGTACGAAATGCCCATAAAGCATCATTTAACTTGTCAGACCACCCTTTCGGATTATATCCAGTCGTTTTTTCAAGAATTCGCTTTATAGCCCTATTGGTTACTTCAGTTTGCCCATTGGATTGAGGATGGTATGCAGTGGAAACCCTATGATACACTCCATATTTTTGCAAGGCTCTTCCCAGATGGTGATTACAAAAGTGTGTTCCCCTATCACTAATCAATGCTTTAGGAATTCCAAACCTAGAGAACAAACTTTGCAAAAATTTAAGTACTACCTTGCTGTCGTTTGTTGGTAATGCTTGCGCTTCGACCCATTTTGATACGTAATCAACAGCATCCAAAACATCCTTTTATATAATCTTTTGCATCATCCAACATAGTGGGCCAATAAAATCCTGCATCAAGGATTTTTCTTCTTGTAATAACTGCACCGTGATGTCCCCCGTCGGCCCTGAATGGCAATGTGCTAATATTGCTGGGACATCATCTCCATCTACGCATCTTCGTATAATATTGTCAGGACATAATTTAAAGGCATAAGGTTCATCCCAAATATACTCGCTAGCGCGAGTTAGAAACCTTCTTTTCTCGTCGGATGTTAGCCCTTTTGGAATTTCATTTGCAACAATAAAGTTTATATAGTCGGCATACCATGGTCCATTATTATTGCTCTTAATTCTTACCATCATAAGGTGTTCATCAGGAAAGTCATCAGCGATTTCCCTTTCATCAAGCACCTCCATGTCAGGGTTTTCAAGTCTAGATAAGTGGTCAGCAGCTAGATTCTCGGCACCCTTTTTATCTTTAATTTCAATATCGAATCCTTGGAGCAATAAAACCCACCTAATAAGCCTTGGCTTGGCATCCTGTTTGTTGAAAAAATACTTCAAAGCAGAATGGTCAGGGTAAACCATAGTTTTTGACAATATAAGATATGACCTAAATTTATCGAATGCAAAAACTACTGCTAAAAGTTCTTTTCCCGTGGTGGTGTAATTTTCTTGGGCATTATTAAATGTTTTGCTAGCATAATAAATTGGCTTAAATTTCTTATCTATCTTTTGGCCAAGTACAGCTCCAACAGCATAATCACTAGCATCACACATTAGTTCAAAAGGCAAATTCCAATCCGGCGAAATTATAATAGGTGCGGAAGTTAGTTTTTCTTTAAGTATATTAAATGCCTTTTTGCAATCTTCAGAAAAATCAAACTTCGCATCTTTTAGCAATAATTGGGTCATAGGCCTAGAGATCATTGAAAAATCCTTTATGAACCTACGATAAAATCCAGCATGCCCTAAAAAGCTTCTAACACCTTTTACATTAGTGGGATAAGGTAGTTTGGCAATTACATCAATTTTAGCTTTGTCGACTTCTATATCTTTCCCAGAAATCTTATGTCCTAACACAATTCCTTCTATAACCATAAAATGACATTTTTCCCAATTAAGAACAAGGTTAGTTTCTTCACACCTAGCAAGCATTTTATCAAGTTTAAAGAGACAATCACTAAATGAGTTACCGAACACCGAGAAGTCGTCCATGAAGACTTCCATAAAGTCTTCTACCATATCATGGAAGATAGCCGTCATACAACGTTGGAAAGTAGCAGGGGCGTTGCATAGACCGAACGGCATTCTCCTATAGGCGAAGGTTCCATAAGGGCAGGTGAAAGTTGTCTTCTCTTGATCCTCGGGGGAAATGGGTATTTGGAAGAAACCTGAAAAACCATCTAAAAAACAATAATAATCATGTCCTGACAGTCTTTCTAACATTTGATCAATAAATGGAAGAGGGAAGTGATCTTTTCGCGTAGCATCATTGAGTTTGCAGTAGTCGATGCAAACTCTCCATCCGGTAACAGTTCTTGAAGGGATTAGCTCATTGTTGTCATTGAGTACTACCGTCATTCCTCCTTTTTTCGGTACAACGTGGATAGGACTGACCCACGAGCTGTCAGAAATTAGGTAGATAAGTCCGGAGTCAACTAATTTCACAATTTCATTTTTCACCACGTCTTGGACTTTTGGATTCAAACGCCTTTGGGGTTGGATGGTTGGTTTGAATTCATCTTCCATGAGGATTTTAGGTGTACAGAATGACGGGCTAATTCCCTTAATATCAGACATACTCCACGCTAATGCTCCTCTTCGTTTATATAGTACCTGCAAAAGGGATTCTTTTTCTTTTAGCGTTAAGTCAGATGCAATAATAACGGGCGAATTAGTGTTTCCATTTAAATAGGCATATTCTAAAGTAGAAGGGAGATCCTTAAGCACAGGTTTAACATCATCAATTTCATTAGCACTAGCGGAATAAACTTGTTCTTTAATTATCTCGTTGCTATCATCAGATAAATGCGTCGCATCGAAATTTCCGATGCGCCGTATGGCGTTACAAACAGCGGAATCAACAGCGAAATAATTATCAATAGTATTTTCATCAACTTGATCTTCTATAGCAATTGTGTTTTCTAAATTTTTAAGCAGAAAAGAATCAAGTAAATTACTTTTTAACAATTTCTGAGTAAATTGATTAATCGTGTCATCAGAAACATCGATATTATAGCATTCATCGTCTTCAGAATTATTTTTACTCATAGATTGTTCCATATTAAATTCAACCTCATCTTTTCCTATGGTAAGAGTTATCTTCTTATTAAAAACATCAATCATGGCCCTAGCAGTGGCTAAAAATGGTCGTCCTAATATTATAGGAGTTCTAGAATTTTCGGGCATATCGAGGATAACAAAGTCAATAGGTAATTCAAATTTATCAACTTTTATTAATATATTTTCAGCTATTCCTAATGGATATTGTATGGACCTATCAGCTAGCTCTAAGCACATCCTAGTAGGTTTTGGCTCACCAAGGCCTAATTTTTCATACATAGAAAAGGGCATAAGACTTATACTAGCTCCTAGGTCGGCTAAAGCATTTCCAATATGTAAATTTTTAATTTGACAAGGAATAGTGAAACTCCCTGGATCTTTTTCCTTAGATGGAAGTTTGTTGAGCAATGCTGCTGAGCTTCTTTCCCCCATTGTTATAGTGCAAGCCTCTTCAAGTTTGGACTTGTTTGTAAGTAAGCTCTTCAGATATTTAGCGTATATTGGCATTTGCACTAGGGCTTCCATAAATGGTATGCTTAGCTGCAGCTGCTTGAGATTTTCCAAGAACTTCTTTTGATAGGCATCTTCTTTCTCCTTCCTTACCCTATGTGGGAAAGGTAGTGTTGATCGTTTAGGTTCAACAGAAGGTTCTTCTCTAATTACAGGTTCTGGATTAGTCTCTTTTGGTTGCTCTTGCTCAGGTGATAAAGATTCAGGGGAAATCTTGTTTGTACTGTCATCCTCGGGTGTCTCTCCGATTTGAAAGGTTGACTTTCCGCCTCTAGTTGTAATCCCTTTCAAATCTTGCTTTACCAAAAGAATCTTGTTAAGCACCGTTGACAATTGGTGCACTTCAATTGCCAATCCATTAATCATGTTGTTTTGTTCCTTTAGTAACAGCTCATGACTGCCTTTGAATACATTAATAAAATATCTTGCTTCATGATGTTCTTTTTCATTTGCTTGAGCGATTTGTAGTGCAAACTCTTCCATGGTAAGGATTCTTTGGGGTCTTCCGAACCAGTTGGGGAAAATATCGAACATTGTTCCTGAAAATTAAAGACAGGTAGATTTCAAAGTAAAAATTTCCTAGTATAAGGGTCAGAGTATTTTCCGTTCGGAGATAAGAAAAATAAAAGTTGCTGATATCTGCAGACGATGCGCCGTATCCAAAAAGTTGGATACGCCGTATCTTATAATCGTTAAAATTTAATCAGACTTTTATTCAGAAAATAGATACGCCGCTTAGAAATTAGAATGTGCCGTATCAGTATTAAGTTATCAAAAATCGATATTTATTTAAAATTAAATGCGTCGTATTAACAAAAGTTAATGCGCCGTATTTTCGTTACGTTTCAAAATACAAGATTTTTGATTCAGAAGATGCACCGTATCGATAAAAATCGATGCGTCGTATCTGTTTAATAATTCGAAAACTGATTTTAATTAAAATAATAGATACGCCGTATCTGCTAAAGCAGATGCGTCGTAAGGCGTTATCGTTTAGAAATTTTTTTTTATTAAAAACAGATACGCCGTATCTTGGGGAAAGATGCGTCGTATCGAATTTATTAAACGCGTTGTATTTTATAAAAAGTAAATGCAATACGCCGTATCTATGAAAATAGATGCGCCGTATCGTTTGAATTAGCTCAGTACAACGATAGCAGAATACAAGAAATAGAAAAATAAAAACAAAAATAAAAACAAACAAAAATAAACAAAAATAAAAACACACAAAAACAGAAAATATGCAAAAAATACAATGAATGCAATTTAACTAATATACAACAGAGTTAGCGGTTAGAATAAAAATTAAAAAGAAAAACCTAATTAAAATACTAATCAAATTAACAGATAATAACAATTCACTCCCCGGCAGCGGCGCCAAAAACTTGATGTGCGTGTGTATTGCTCTAATTTTTATACCCACGGTATGTCGTTGTGGTTTTAGCAGTATTCAAGTTTTAAATTTATATTTAGCCGACTTATCAATATAACACACACTTTAACGAGCAGTGTACCCCGTCAGTATGAATATAATGGTAAGTAGAGTGTCGATCACTAAGAGTGGAACGTATTATCTAGTTATCCTAATCAGTATTTTAATATCTTAAGTTAGCTATACAACCTAATCTAACGCAAGGGGGTTCAGCCTGAGAGACTGGCACGGTTTGATTATGATTAAATATAAACTAAACTAATAAGCACGAATCAGCGATTAGCACACACGTACACAGATAAATACTTGAGACAATAAGAAGACCTGTCCTGATAGTTAAGTAGCTTGTCACTTGTTTTATTGCTAGTTTTATATGAAGTGTATAGTTCGATGCAACGCACCGAGATTAATCCTTTCTCATTGGCTCTAATCTTATCGGCGAGTAAACCCTTAATGATCACTTATGACTATCCTACTTATCTTTCTTCCTACTTTTCTACAGACGATAGAATGCATAGGCGATAGAATAAATAGGCGAGGAAGGGGCATGACGACCCAAGCAATGCTCAGCTAGACACAGAGGTTATCAATGCACTAATAAAAGTCACCAAAGACATCAACATATAAACTTTAATTAATGGGAAAGCAATTTTAAGGGGAGTTGAAGTGCATGATTAAATCAATGACACAAGCCCATCAATCCTGACCAATTAAAGTGTACTAATACAATAAAACAAAACTACTTAATGAATTGAATACATGCAGGACCTTCTTACAACTCTTGTATCTTCGTTCAAGGTGTATCTTGTGCTGCTACTTCGTCTGAATTCGGCCTAGGGTTTCTTCTGTCTCGTACTTAGCTAAATTGTCGAACTCTGAAATTCGTCTGACTTTGGGGTATTTATAGTTTCTGTCTGAGGGCTAGATGCGGCCCATAGGATAAGTAGATGCGGCGCATTGACTTAACTTCGCGTGGGGTCCAAGATTAATATATTCAGGAATATTCGTACACCGCCAGAAGATGCGGCGTAACTCCATTCCTAGATGCGGCGCATGTCCTTGCCGTCTTGGATCGTAGTTTGTGAAATCTTGATAGTGATGCGCCGTATATAATGAGTAGGATGCGGCGTATCTGGAGCAGAATGATCTTGATCTTGTACATTTCAGTAGACTCTTAACTTCTTGCATGTTTTGCTCCTTAATTAGTCCAAAATCGCCAAGTTTCACATAATACTTGTTTTTACCTGAGAATTACAAAAGTAAACATTAGTGTATCAATTCTCACAGATAATATAATAAAACAAGTCAAATAAATAGGATAAATGATGGTAATAAAATGTACTTATTTGAGTTCATCATTCGGGAGTGAGGATATTACCTTTGACCCCGGTATTTTCCATCTAACATTGGTTTAAAGCCGGATATATCTCATCGGTGTGGACCTTTCATATACTTTAATGTTTATCTAGACATCTTGAATGAAAGTCCGATTGAGATGGTCTCTTCCACTTACTTCCCCATGAACCAATTAATTCGGGGTCGAGTCAAGCTAGCGACTCGGTTAATAAAAACAGTAGTAAAACATGGGTTTTCACCCATGTCTCACCCAAGTGTGGGGGAGATGCCCCACATGTTGTATATATGTACATTTCAAGTTTTTTTTAAAAAAATGTGTATATATAAAATAAAATAAAGGCTATTAGTATTTCCTTTTTACGTTCTAAGTGTCGGTATAATAGCCGGTACTTTGAATATTAAGGGCAATATTCAGTTCTAAGTGTGGGGGGGGGGGAATTCTAGCGAATTTTATCATATGTACCATCTAGTACCCCCATTTTGGCTAAAATTTTAAAATTTTTTCTCACTTAGAACGCAATAAATGGTTATCAGTCCGCCATGTCTAACCCACATAAGGATTGGCTAATCCGAGAGCAAACGGCTCTTGGTAAAGATGTCTCAAATCCGTTTATGGCTTACAATTTGCCAAAAATTGTATGGTATTCAACTCCCCATATCTTTATAAGTGAAGAGTTGGCTAGCCCGCAAGGTTATGGCTTGTGGTAAAGGCAGTGGAAAACCATATTTGGTAATCAGCTCACCAAAGACAATAACTGTATTTTATCTAAGAGTTGGCTAGTCCAACAGCAAACGGCTTTTGGTAAAGACGAATCAAATCCGTTGACAGCTGATGATTTGCTCAAAATCATTTGGTTATCATTGTACCAAAGTATCATACTAAAATATTGGCTACTCCAGAAGTAATGGCTTTTGGTAAAGAGACGTAAAATCCATTAAATTTTCATAAAAGATTGCTAGGGACTAGCAATAATTTAGTGTGGGGGATTGATGAGTGTCAAAATACTCATTATTTCTGTCACATTTAGACTGCAAAAACATTTTAAAACATGCAGATATGCTTCAAAATACAGGAAATATCATTTGATTGTGTTTTTATGTGTTGCAAGTGCAAAAGGATTGAAAAACAGGTGAAAACATGCAAAGTTCACGTAATTGTCAATTTCAGTCCCTGAAGTTTCACAAATTGGCAGAATTAGTCCCTGAAGGTTTATTTTGGGAGAAAAGTCAACACTAGTCCTCGGGTATTTAAAAATTGGAATTTATCAAATATAAACCTTGTACTATTCAGAATTGGCAAAATAGACCCTTTTGATAACTTTTGGGATATTACACTTTCACCCCTTCATCTTTCATGAAATTACAAAAATGGTCCTTGTGCAATACTAACCAAACCGGATCCATAGTTTATTTAATAAACCCAAAAAACTAAAACCCAATACCCTTTTATTACCCAAGCCCAACACTTAAAAGCCCAAACCAAATAAAACCCAAACCCGACCCAATTTTCCTTTAACTAAATATCAGGGTCAAACCACAAGTCAAACTTCCCTTCTTCTTCAATACCATTTACCGCCATACCAGAAACCATCCCCCCTCCTCAATACTCTACCTAACAAACCAAAAGCAATTAATGCTTCCCCTCCACCTCCACATCCAACCAAGGTTCTTTAATTAGTCTCAAACCGCCACTAGCCACGTTTTCTACTTTTGGCGCCAAAAGTATTTTAAACGGCTAGGATGAATTATAGAGAACCAAAGGTCAAGATTTCAAGTGGGATTTGTTCAGAGTCAAGTGGGGAAGCTTTTGAAGTCAATATATATCAAAGAAGAGGCAAAGGAAAAGATATCAGAGAATCATAAGTTTTATGTTCAATTTACTTAATTGTCTTTATTGTCTTTCTTAATTTCCTTGTCATTTAAAAGCTTTCAGGATCTTATTACTCTTTGACAAATTGTAATAAACCTATTTACAGTACCCTTTTCAATCTATCTTTACATTTCAAGTTATGCTTAATTCGTACCTTAAATTTCTTGTCAATTTAAATATTGTTGATTATTGTGTTTATTGAACTAAATAGCTCACTTAAGCTCCTGACATAGCTTATATAAGCTATTAGTAACCTTAAAACAAGTTATAGTAATTAAAACAAAAACACCAAAAAGAAATCAAGAAAATAGAAAAGAAATCAAAAAAATCAGTCTACATGATGAATCAAGCATGGAGCAGGGTTAATTATGGATTGCCCTTGGTTTAGAGCTTATTGGTAAGATTTAGAAAAGATTTGTGATCCTTGGTTCTCAGTTCTTGGCTTGGAAGCATTTTGTAAGCCATTTTATCATTTTTTGCATTTTACTGTAGAAGTAAGTTTATTGCTTTGATCTTTGTGTTTTTATGTTTCTGTGGTGTTGTTAAGTGATCATATTGATTAAAATTGGTTGTTTGTTCATTGGATTCACTTGGTGCTTAAATTTGAATTTTCACAGTGTAAATTGCATATTTGACAAATCTGTGTTTTATGCTTGTGTTGTTGATGTTTGATGCTCATTTGATCTTGTGTTATCATCTTATAACCATTGGAATTAGTGTTGTGGTGTAACTCTATCATTTTCTTTGAAA
Source organism: Artemisia tridentata subsp. tridentata (assembly GCA_021014915.2). NCBI lineage: Eukaryota > Viridiplantae > Streptophyta > Magnoliopsida > Asterales > Asteraceae > Artemisia > Artemisia tridentata. The sequence goes on from CP139505.1 coordinate 411,859,791, forward strand.
ATCTCAAATTAGCTTTTATAAAGTAGTGTTTGGTTTTGCTGTGTTAACTGTGGTGAAGATTGTTTGTGGTGTTGTTCTTGTTTGATGTATGTCACATAGGATCTATTAACTCAGTTAAACAATAAAATCCAGTACTTATTAAGTAGATAATCAAAATAGCTTTTAACTCTTTATTATTTGTTATCGGTTAGGATCTGTAGGTCCATATTCATCATATTAGTATATAAGTTGGTAATTGATGAGTGTCTAAATACTCATCATTTTTACCTATTCTGAGCTGCCAAAACATCCAAAAACACTCAGAAATGCATCATAATACTGAAATTATCCCAGAATTGTGTTTTATATGTTTCAGATGCAAAATGTTTAAAAACTGATGAAAAACGAACAAAGTTTGCATAATTGGCAGTTTCAGTCCCTCAACTTTCAAAAGTTGTCAAAACTAGTCCCTGCTTATTATAAAAACAGGAAAAGTCATCAAAGGTCCTTTAAGAATCATAAAATTACATAATAAGTCCTTTGGTGCAAAGTTTCATAAAATTACAGCTTTGGTCCCTCAAGTTTGAAAAATGTCAAAAATGGTCCCTGGGATTTAAAAACTTTGAGAAAAATAAATATGGTCCTTGTGTTATTGATTTGTGGCATGTTTAGTCCTTTGAAGTGAGTTTGGAATGTTGGCAAATCAGGTCCCTAAAGTTTCAGCATATTACACCTTTGGTCCTTGTGATTTAATTATAAACCAAATCCGGATCCTTAAATAAATTAAACCAACCCACCCTTTATATTAATAAACCCAATCCAATACACAACCCAACCCATCCCAATCTTTTTACTAAGCCCAAGCCCAATCCTTTATTAAAATAACCCGACCCAGCCTGGTATTTAAAACCAGAGTTTGACTCTGGTCAAACTCTTCTTCCTCACACAAACCCGCCAAAACCACCTAGCCCCTAGTTTCTCTACAATACCACTCCCCCTCCTCCTACACGTTACCTAACAATACAAATGCATTGAATGCTTCTTCTCCACCTCCTCCTAAAGCATTAAATGCTTAAACCTGCTCAGTCCACTATTATCAATTTTGGCGCCAAAAGTGAAATCAAAGGCTCAGATCAATTGAGGACAATTCAAGGGTGCAGAAGAGCTCAGAGATGTCGACTAGGGTTTTCCCATCTCAATTTTGTATAAATAGATCAATGTAATAGGAATAAAAGTAGTAGTTAAATTTTATTAAATCGTCATTTACTTTATTGTCTTTCCTTATTGTAATTTTTATTATCAGTCTTCAATATAGTCAATTTACAGTCCATTTGATCTCTTTTTAATATATCTTGTCTTTATTTTCAGTCACTTTAAAATTTCATGCTTTACTGTGGTTCGAATTAATTTAAATGTTGTTTGGAAATACTTATTATCTGTTTACATAAGCTCAGATAAGCTAATTATAGCTTACTATGAGCTTATGTTAGTGTAATCCTGTTCTATTTCAAGAAATCAAGAAAAGTCAAAGAAAGTCAACTGATGGGTCAAAATAAGCAATTCTGGGTTTAGAAGCTAAGCTGGATGGTTTTCTGGTTTCTAGCTTGTTGACAACAAGCTAGGAGTAGTTTCTGATCTTTGGTTCTTGTTCTACAGGCTCTTTTAAGTTGTAAGCATATTTCAAGTTTTGCTTGATTTTCCATTTTACTGTTACAGTGCTTATTAGTAGCTTATTACTTATATTTCCTGCTTATTGATAGTTTTTAGACATATTTCATTAGTTGTTTCAGTATTTACTAGCTTGTGTCTTAGATTTACTCAAAAACTCTAAAAAAGTCAAAAACAGTCAACTCTAGCATAGCTTATTCTATTGCTTAATTCTGTTTTATAAGTTGTTTATTATAGTTCTTATAAGCTAATTAGTCAATAAAAGTCAGTATTCATTAGTCAAATTTTATATTTCCTTTGAAAAATCAAAACAGACAGTCCAATAAGGGTTGTTTGGTTTAGCAGTCAAAAGGTCAAACAAAAAGGCTTTACTGTAGATTGGTCATTAGGCCAACTTTGATCTAGCTTATTTTGGTCATTATAAGTTGTATTTAGGATTTATTAAGTCATTTCACTAAAAAAATTCCATATTTGAGTTACCTGTGCATTTTTAAGCAATCAAAAAGCTCAAATAAGCTATTTATAAGCCCAAGCTCTTTTGGCCCTTATTGGTAGCTTCTCTGAGTTCATTTGAGTCCACATAGAGTAGCCACAAAGGTTGGTTCAAAGCCCTAAGGCTTGTGCACTTCTGTGCAGCCCTGCATCAGCAGAATCAGCATATGCTGATTGCTGAGACTGCTGAACTAGCTTCAATTGTGGCTTATTTACTTAAGCTCTTGCCTAGCTCTTTGTGTTTCTGAAAAGTTCATACTGCTATCTCACTTTTTCCCCAATAAGATTGCATCTCAGTGCTTATTTGGTTAGCTTAAATTGCCTTGAAAGTTGGCAATTTTCCAAGGTTTCTACTGAAACCTTGTTGCTGCTTATCTTCTTATTAGCTTAAATCATAGTGCTTATTGGTATTTTCCAGTTGTTTTAAGCTTATTTAAGTGTATCAAGCCTGTCCTGAGCAATTGGTTGAGTTTAGTGCTTTTTAGCTTATTTTTGGCTTATTTGCCAACTGCTTATCTGCCCAAATCAGCTCTCCAGGCTTAGTGAACTTTTGCTTTTATTTTTCATAGCTTTCTAATATTAATTTAGATTTACTCAGAATTTTTCATAATTTTCCTAAGTCATTTAATATTTTTAATCTTTTTATTTAGTTTCTAATAGTATTTAAATCATAATAAATAGAAAAATAATCAGAAAAATATAATTCCAATTTTCATAATTTTCTTTTGTTAATTATAATCCAGGAAAAATATAATCTTATTTTTAACCTTAAGAAAAACCAAAAATAGAAATATAGTGATAACTTCTATTTAATAGAATTTATCTTTTTAAATTTTAATTAAGTAAATTTCATTTTTATAATTTTCTTAGCTTCTATTTACTTAGTAATATTTTTAGAAAAAGTTTTAGAATTTTCTTTGTTCATTTAGTATTTTTTATAAATTTAAATAGTTTAATAAGTAATTAAATAATAAATAATTAATAATAATTAAATAAAAAGTGTAAAAAAATATAATTTAAGTTTTTAAATAAGTTTTAAGTAATTTTACATTTTTAGGTTTTAAATTTTATAAATTTCAGTTTTTGTCCCATTTTAGATTCCCGTTGCGCGTTTTAGTTTAATTTTATTCGCGTTTAAATTTCTTGTGCATATCTGTTTTTAAATTGTTATTTAGAATTATTAAATAAAGCAAAATCCAAAAATATCTGAATCATCAATCACTCTAATCCTAGCTTTTCACAGTTGCCCATTCATATCTCGTTGGGAAACGATTCGGGTAATTACTTACCTGTCTTAAACACTACACACGAGCGTGAGTTTTTGCAAGTATCCTTTGTGAAAAAGGGGTGATTTGTAATTTATTCACGAGCATCCGTCGTTGCATAATATTTATATCTATTTAGCACGGATCAGTAATTTAGCTGAATCTCACCTTATAATTGCTTAATATAACATATTCAGTAAGTAAATCTAGATCAAAGTTCACATAAGTCAAATATTAGGTTTTATTAAACTGCTTCTTTGCTTTAGCAGTACCTTGCTTAGCAGCAGGTTCATAAGCTTGTTTCTTGATTCAGTAGAGAGGTTTAGCTTGTGATTATTGTTGTTTTTAGAAGCCCTTCTGGCTTGTTTGCTGTTTATATGCTAATATTTCCATTTCATGCTTGTTATAACTGCTTATTGTGCTTATCTTGTTTTCTCAAAACAACTCACTATACTGAGTTATCAATATAGGTGAGCCAATTTCATAAGCTTATCAAAAGCTCATCAGTAAGCTTAAGCTTGTGTGCTTTGGCTTTTTCTAAAGCTAATCCACCAATCTCAAAGGTTCAGGGCTTATTGTGCATTTTCTAGCTTATTTGATAAGCCTGCTAGTAGTTTTTTGTTTGTCCCATTTTTCAGTATACACTGAGTCATCAGTGTATTTGCTGCTTTTTCATAAGCCATTCATAAGCTCATTTGTGGTTCCCACAGTGTGAGCTTGGACTTTTTGGAAAGCTAACCAACCCATCTTGCTACTCCAATCTTCACTTTGTGCTTTATAGCTTATTTCATAAGCTTATTTTGCCTCTAAAGTCAGCAGCAGGTTAGTGTTATAGCAGTACCTTTATTACACTAGCAGTACCTTACTCATCCTTTTTCATAAGCCCTTCATAAGCTCATTTGTGGACCCCACAGTGTAAGCTTTGGCTTTTTGTAAAGTCCACTAGCTCAGCTTGCTACTTTAGTCATTTATTTGTGCTTATTAGCTTATTCCATAAGCTGATTTTGCCCTTAAAGTTGACTGCAGGCCTGAGTGGTTGACTGTGGTGATTAGTAAGTACTGATTTGCTTATTTGCTACTTTAAGCTTATTCAGTGCTTATCTTTTGTACTTTTTACTCATTCCCAGTCCCTTTAACTTATTTTCATCCTATTTCACTTTTGTTTCCTTTTGTTTAGCTTATTTGATAGCTTGTTTGAGCTTATTATCCATTTTGAGCCAAAAAGCTCAACTGATAAGCTCATAAGCTTCCAATCTGCTTATTTTTAAGTTTCAAAGTTTTTGTCTTTATTAAAGTTTGTTATTATCAGTAGTATAATAGTTTTGTAAAAGAAAAACCAAGAAAACCAAAACATAAAAAAAGTGATAGCTTCTATTTAAGCCATTTGGCTTATTTTTTTGCTTTTTCATTAAGCACTTTTCATTTTTACATTTTTCCTAGCTTCCTGTACTTATTTAATATTTCTATAAAAAGTTTTAGATTTTTCTCAGATCATTTAGTATTTATTAGAATTTTTATTAGTTTAAAAAAGTATTTAAATAGTAATTAATTAATAATAATTAAATAAATAGTCGAATAAATATTTTTATTTTTCCTATAATTTTCTTTTATCATTTGGATTCTAAAAATATAATTTTCACATCCGTGGGATTTATATTGGTCAGAATTCACGTTTTATTTTGTATGTTTACGTAATTTTTATTTAAACGTACGTTTTTAAATTTTAAAACGTTTCTAAGTCATTTTCTTTTACGTAATCGTTCTTATAGCTTGTTTAAGTTATTTTCTTTTAAAAATTCCTTAGTTTAATCACTCACACCCCTTTTCCTATTCAATTTCACCCGATCACAAATTCGTTCTATTACAGTGTTCACACCTCGTTGGGACTTAACGACCCAGGGGAACACTAAACTCCTTTGGTAAATTATATTGTGCCCTAGATTGTTTGACTCTTGTTGACCATTTACTTGGTCGATATTAGCAGACTGTTTAGCACGAATCAGTGCACTTATCGAAATTGATTTCGGTATTGGTTTCGGAATTGGTTTCAGGCTTTCGCAAATTAAGCAGCTTTCGCAATTGGACCTTCCTTTCGCAATTGTTCCTTCCTATCGCAATTGAAAAAAAAATAAATAAATAAATAAATAAATAAACCACCCCTCTCGCACCAAACGCAATGCCTCTATCCCTTCTTCCCCTTTTGTCTGTGATTCCACAAACCCACGCACCCTTTTGACCTTCACCATCAAATCCTCAAATCTTTAGAGATCAGTACTTAGTCAACACCTATCCCTTTCTCTTTTCTCTTATTCCCAAAGGAACTCACGAGGTTAAAAGTGATGATGCCAGGGGAAAACGATGTTATACTCGTTTCAGAAGCATCATCAATTGAGACCAAGAAAGAGGATTTTGACCCATTCTAAGTATTTCTTTTAAATGGCTGAGCCAAATCAAGTAAATAACCACCCAATTACTCAAAGGTTACTAAGAATCAAAGGAGATTAAATGGTGAAGGTTGAGTGGGTTGACTGGGATTGATTTGGAAGAAGCCAGAGGATCGGGTTGGATCTCTGTTCGAACCTCTAGAATTCATTCTCTCGTCAGAATCATTGTAAGAATTAAGTTTGTATTCGAATCCTTTAACCCATTAGTATCATTTTAGGGTGTTCTTTTTAAACTTAAGTCGAATAAGTGATGATTCAAGTTGTGGGAATTTATTAATTTTTGGTTATAAATTTATTGACAAAAGTTAATCTTTGTTATTGTAAATTTTTAGATGTAGTTGTTGTTAATGTTGTCACTATGGCTTAGGATTCTAGAGATTTTTATTGATGTATTAGTGGTTGTGATGATTGAACCTGTAACTCAAGTCGAATGACTCTAAGGAATTCCTATGTTGTTAGCTTTAAAGTTTTGTTATAGTCGGGAATTGCAATTGCATTTAATTACAAGGACTAGTTTAGACAATAGGGCTAAGTTAGACTTGTAGTATTGTAATAAATACCTTCCTAGTCAACACTAGGAAGGTTGGGATTCTGATTGTAACACTTGAGGTGTGTATGTTTTCTTTGCTTCTCTGTCTAGAAAACATACACACCTCGACATCCAATTAACCGATTATACCATGTTTAATCTTTATCACGAGTTTCCCCGACCTCCTGAACGTGATGTTGGTTTTTACAAGTGGTATCAGAGCTAACCAGGTGGCAGACGAGGTGTTTTTTAGGTAAAAAACGTGATCTTGGTTTTTACAGGTGGTATCAGAGATAACTAGGTGGCAAACGAGATGTTTTTGAGGTAAAAAATGTGATTTATGGTGTGTTTTATCTTGTTTGTGGTCGGTTCTTGGTCTACAGTAACCAAAAGTTACGTTTTTGTTATAAAAACGTGAGCTTTTTTTGCTTATCTTGGAATCGTACACAAAGTTTATGGTTCAAGATTGTGCTTGTTTGTGTTTGATCGACTTGGTTTGTGAATGTTTGCTAGTTTTTCACTCGAATCTTGTGTTTAAAGGTTGGATTTCTTTTGTGTTCTAAGTTGTTAGATCGACTCAAATCACAAAAGTTAGTACAAGATTTGTTTGTGGATATTTTATTGGTTTCTTTGGCGTATAATTCTTTCCAAAAGAATTATTGAAGAAGCTGGTAAAAGTTAGTGAGTTGGTGACAGTTTGCATGGGCATGGCAGTGGAAAGTCAGTGGGCATGTGATAAAAGCACAAGAGTTGGTAAACTGCCATCTTTCGAAATTGGCCAAGAATCTCAAAATTGGACAGTTTCGAAATTGCCATGGTATTTCGCAATTGGCATTGACCTTTCGAAATTGTTATCTTTCACAATTCCCAATCCTTTTGCAAATCAGAAACATCGCATTCTTGTATAAGATTGCGATAGTTGCACTTATCGAAATTGATTTCGGAATTGGTTTTGGAATTCCTTTCAGAATTTGTTTCAGGCTTTAGCAAATCAAGCAGCTTTCGTAATTGTACCTTCCTTTCGCAATTGGTCCTTCCTTTCGGAATTAGAAAAAAAAAAAGAAAAAAACCCCACCCAACTCGCACAAAACGCAACGCCTCTATCCGTTCTTCCCCTTTTGTCTGTGATTCCACAAACCCACGCACCCTTTTGACCTTCACCATCAAATCCTCAAATCTTTAGAGATCAGTACTTAGTCAACACCTATCCCTTTCTCTTTTCTCTTATTCCCAAAGGAACTCACGAGGTTAAAAGTGATGATGTCAGGGGAAAACGATGTTATACTCGTTTCAGAAGCATCATAAATTGAGACCAAGAAAAGGATTTCGACCCATTCTAAGTATTTCCTTTAAATGGCTGAGCCAAATCAAGTAAATAACCACCCAATTACTCAAAGGTTACTAAGAATCAAAGGAGATTAAAGGGTGAAGGTTGAGTGGGTTTACTGGGATTGATTTGGAAGAAGCCAGAGGATCAGGTTGGATCTCTGTTCAAACCTCTGGAATTCATTCTCTCGTCAGAATCATTGTAAGAATTAAGTTTTTATTCGAATCCTTTAATCCATTAGTATCATTTTAGGGTGTTCTTTTAAAACTTAAGTCGAATAAGTGATGATTCAACTTGTGGGAATTTATTAATTTTTGGTTATAAATTTATTGACAAAAGTTAATCTTTGTTACTGTAAATTTTTAAATGTAGTTGTTGTTAATGTTGTCAGTGTGGCTTAGGATTCTAGAGATTTTTATTGATGAATTAGTGGTTGTGATGATTGAACCTGTAACTCAAGTCGAATGACTCTAAGGAATTCCTATGTTGGTTAGCTTTAAAGTTTTGTTATAGTCGGGAATTGCAATTGCATTTAATTACAAGGACTAGTTTAGACAATAGGGCTAAGTTAGATTTGTAGTATTGTAATAAATACCTTCCTAGTCAACACTAGAAAGGTTGGGATTCTCATTGTAACACTTGAGGTGTGTGTGTTTTCTTTACTTCTCTCTCTAGAAAACATACACACCTCGACATCCAATAAACCGATTATACCATGTTTAATCTTTATCAAGAGTTTCCCCGACATCCTGAACGTGATCTTGGTTTTTACAAGTGGTATAAGAGCTAACCAGGTGGCAAACGAGGTGTTTTTGAGGTAAAAAACGTGATCTTGGTTTTTACAAGTGGTATCAGAGATAACCAGGTGGCAAACGAGGTGTTTTTGAGGTAAAAAATGTGATTTATGGTGTGTTTTATCTTGTTTGTGTTCGGTTCTTGTTTCACAGTAACCAAAAGTTGCGTTTTTGTTATAAAAACGTGAGCTTTTTTGCTTATCTTGGAATCGTACACAAAGTTTAAGGTTCAAGATTGTGTTTGTTTGTGTTTGATCGACTTAGTTTGTGAAGGTTTGCTAGTTTTTCACTCGAATCTTGTGTTTAAAGGTTGAATTTCTTTTGTGTTCTAAGTTGTTAGATCGACTCAAATCACAAAAGTTTGTACAAGATTTGTTTGTGGATATTTTATTGATTTCTTTGGCGTATAATTCTTTCCAAAAGAATTATTGAAGAAGTTGGTAAAAGTTAGTGAGTTGGTGACAGTTAGCATGGGCATGGCAGTGGAAAGTCAGTGGGCATGTGACAAAAGAAAAAGAGTTGGTAAACTGCCATCTTTCAAAATTGGCCAAGAATCTCGAAATTGGACTGTTTCGAAATTTCCATGGTATTTCGCAATTGGCACTGACCTTTCGAAATTGTTATCTTTCGCGATTCCCAATCCTTTCGCAAATAAGAAACATCACATTCTTGTATAAGATTGCGATAGGTGCACTTATCGGAATTGATTTCGGAATTGGTTTCGGAATTCCTTTCGGAATTGGTCTCAGGCTTTCTTAAATCAAGCAGCTTTCGCAATTGTACCTTCCTTTTGCAATTCAAAAAAAATAAAAAAAAAAACCTACCCCACTCGCACAAAATGCAACGCATCTATCCCTTCTTCCCCTTTTGTTTGTGATTCCACAAACCCACGCACCCTTTTGACCTTCACCATCAAATCCTCAAATCTTTAGAGATCAGTACTTAGTCAACACCCAACCCTTTCTCTTTTCTCTTATTCCCAAAGGAACTCACGAGGTTAAAAGTGATGATGCCAGTGGAAAACGATGTTATACTCGTTTCAGAAGCATCATAAATTGAGACCAAGAAAGAGGATTTCGACCGATTCTAAGTATTTCCTGTAAATGGCTGAGCCAAATCAAGTAAATAACCACCCAATGACTCAAAGTTTACTATGAATCAAAGGAGATTAAAGGGTGAAGGTTGAGTGGGTTGACTGGGATTGATTTGGAAGAAGCCAGAGGATCGGGTTGGATCTCTGTTCGAACCTTTGGAATTCGTTCTCTCGTCAGAATCATTGTAAGAATTAAGTTTGTATTCGAATCCTTTAATCCATTAGTATCATTTTAGGGTGTTCTTTTTAAACTTAAGTCGAATAAGTGATGATTCAAGTTGTGGGAATTTATTAATTTTTGGTTATAAATTTATTGACAAAAGTTAATCTTTGTTACTATAAATTTTTAGATGTAGTTGTTGTTAATGTTGTCACTGTGGCTTAGGATTCTAGAGATTTTTATTGATGAATTAGTGGTTGTGATGATTGAACCTTTAACTCAAGTCAAATGACACTAAGGAATTCCTAGGTTGTTAGCTTTAAAGTTTTGTTATAGTCGGGAATTGCAATTGCATTTAATTACAAGGACTAGTTTAGACAATAGGGCTAAGTTAGACTTGTAGTATTTTAATAAATACCTTCCTAGTCAACACTAGGAAGGTTGGGATTCTCATTGTAACACTTGAGGTGTGTGTGTTTTCTTTACGTCTCTCTTTAGAAAACATACACACCTCGACATCCAATAAACCGATTATACCATGTTTAATCTTTATCACGAGTTTCCCTGACCTCCTGAACGTGATCTTGGTTTTTACAAGTGGTATAAGAGCTAACTAGGTGGCAAATGAGGTGTCTTTTAGGTAAAAAACATGATCTTGGTTTTTACAAGTGGTATTAGAGATAACCAGGTGGCAAACGAGGTGTTTTTGAGGTAAAAAATGTGATTTATGGTGTGTTTTATCTTGTTTGTGTTCGGTTCTAGTTTCACAGTAACCAAAAGTTGAGTTTTTGTTATAAAAATGTGAGCTTTTTTGCTTATCTTGGAATCGTAAACAAAGTTTAAGGTTCAAGATTGTGTTTGTTTGTGTTTGATTGACTTGGTTTGTGAAGGTTTGCTAGTTTTTCACTCGAATCTTGTGTTTAAAGGTTGGATTTCTTTTGTGTTCTAAGTTGTTAGATTGACTCAAATCACAAAAGTTTGTACAAGATTTGTTTGTGGATATTTTATTGATTTCTTTGGCGTATAATTCTTTCCAAAAGAATTGTTGAAGAAGTTGGTAAAAGTTAGTGAGTTGGTGACGGTTAGCATGGGCATGGCAGTGGAAAGTCAGTAGGCATGTGACAAAAGGACAAGAGTTGGTAAACTGCCATCTTTCAAAATTGGCCAAGAATCTCGAAATTGGACAGTTTCGAAATTTCCATGGTATTTCGCAATTGGCACTGACCTTTCAAAATTGTTATCTTTTGCAATTCCCAATCCTTTCGCAAATCAGAAACATCGCATTCGTGTATAAGATTGCAATAGGTGCACTTATCAAAATTGATTTCGGAATTGGTTTCAGGGTTTCGCAAATCAAGCAGCTTTCGCAATTGGACCTTCCTTTCGCAATTCGTCCTTCCTTTCGCAATTGCAAAAAAAAAAAAATAAAAAATAAAAAAAAAATAAAAAAAACCACCCCACTCGCACAAAACGCAACGCCTTTATCCCTTCTTCCCCTTTTGTCTGTGATTCCACAAACTTACGCACCCTTTTGACCTTCACCATCAAATCCTCAAATCTTTAGAGATCAGTACTTAGTCAACACCTATCCCTTTCTCTTTTCTCTTATTCCCAAAGGAACTCACGAGGTTAAAAGTGATGATGCCATGGGAAAACGATGTTATACTCGTTTCAGAAGCATCATAAATTGAGACCAAGAAAGAGGATTTTGACCCATTCTAAGTATTTCCTTTAAATGGCTGAGCCAAATCAAGTAAATAACCACCCAATTACTCAAAGGTTACTAAGAATCAAAGGAGATTAAAGGGTGAAGGTTGAGTGGGTTGACTGGGATTGATTTGGAAGAAGCCAGAGGATCGGGTTGGATCTCTGTTCGAACCTCTGGAATTCATTCTCTCGTCAGAATCATTGTAAGAATTAAGTTTGTATTCGAATCCTTTAATCCATTAGTATCATTTTAGGGTGTTCTTTTTAAACTTAAGTCGAATAAGTGATGATTCAAGTTGTGGGAATTTATTAATTTTTGGTTATAAATTTATTGACGAAAGTTAATCTTTGTTACTGTAAATTTTTGGATGTAGTTGTTGTTAATGTTGTCACTGTGGCTTAGGATTCTAGAGATTTTTATTGATGAATTAGTGGTTGTGATGATTAAACCTGTAACTCAAGTCGAATGACTCTAAGGAATTCCTAGGTTGTTAGCTTTAAAGTTTTGTTATAGTCGGGAATTGCAATTGCATTTAATTACAAGGACTAGTTTAGACAATAGGGCTAAGTTAGACTTGTAGTATTGTTATAAATACCTTCCTAGTCAACACTAGGAAGGTTGGGATTCTCATTGTAACACTTGAGGTGTGTGTTTTCTTTACTTCTCTCTTTAGAAAACATACACACCTCGAGATCCAATAAACCGATTATACCATGTTTAATCTTTATCACGAGTTTCCCCGACCTCCTGAACGTGATCTTGGTTTTTACATAGGTTAATATAACAAACAAACCCTTAGGAAGATAGGGTCGAATTAAACTAAGAGCCAAATCATGGATGAGGTATTAAACATTAGAACCATTGAAATGCCCCACCCTTTCTTGTTTAGTGATATGGTATCGGTTGTAGGTGTTGATCAGCTGTGGGACGAATGGGGAAAACACCCAAGTAAGGTGTGTGGATGGAGGTATAGGCTGAGGAAAAGCCATCCCCACAAGGGAGGTTCTGGCCAAGTTTATGTCAAGTAGGACTCACCTAGACAACCACCCAGAAGATGAGTTGGCCATGGGTTAAAACCCAATATAAGTAAGGAGATATTACTCCTAAATACTCCCCGAATACACCCCCTTAGAACTCAAAAACAAAAAACTAGGATTAAGGGATATACCCAAAATCCTAGTCTTGAATGCACCCACATTAACTCAAGGACGAACCTCAATCGTAGTGAAAAACCTCCCTTACCTCAATTCAAACCCATATAGGGTGTCGAATGCAAACCTCCAAGAAAACCCCAATAGTCCTTTCATAGTTGTGCAACCTTCGACTAAAACACACTAAGCGCTAGGAGTACTTTTTCTTGACACTAGAGTTAAGCCACGCTTAAAAGGTTCCTCCCTTATCGAAAAGAGCATAGTTGTATCAAACCCAAAGCTTCTCCTCACACCGAGACTTCGATTGGTTGGAGTCGAGTAGTACTCGACCCAAAGTGAATCGAGTCATGAGCTTCCAAAACCCTTTGATGTCCAATAGTTGGCCTGAGCATTTTGAAAAAAAAAAAAAAAAACGCACAAGTCTTAAAGACTTGTATGAGTGCGTGTGCTAATCCCCTTCCAGGCCGAACCAAAAATACATCCCACATAGGGCCAAAGAACCAGCCCAACCCAAAGCCCATTTGTTCTAGTTCACATTGTTGCTACTAGTAGTTAGCTCGGCCCACCAGGCCCAATGTGGCTGCTGGTGGCCAGTCCAACCCAATAACAAAACTTCCCCCCCCCCCCCCCCCTCCTCCCCCTCCTCCTCTAATCCAGTGGGTCGAAGCCCAACAAAGGGTGATTATACAAAATCTGTTAAAACATATATACTAGTCGAAAATTAAAATCGATATAGCCGATCATGCAAATAATTAATATTGAAAATAACATATATTTTAAAACTTGTATTACCGTAACTAAAGGACTCTAGAACTATAAAATTTGACCATTTAACTTATAATTGTCACTTAGAAAATCGTCTTGCAATTCTATATAATGTAAAACATAAACATGAGTGTAAAAGAAAAACAAACTTTATGTACACACATGTGACGTTAAAGATATAAAACTCAAGGACACTAGAAAGAAAAACTAAATCAAATACATATTAAGCATAGGCAATAACACATGTTAGAAAGTATATAAATTGACACCATACTTGCCGTTTTGAAACTAAACCAACCGATAATAATGTCACTAACAAAAACTAGAAAATGAAATATTAAACATGAACTTTACTTAAACAAACTTAACGAGATCAATTGTTACTAAACTTATATTTTTATAAAAATGAGTCATAACTAATTATTAATAACATTATTGATGTGTCGCGTTGTGTACAAGTTTTAAATTTATAAGGTTGAATTACCGAATCTAGAAACAACACATACGAGCAAGTGAACCCGTCCGTTATAGCAAGATTATGATGGTAAGTCGGGATCGTTCGCAGGGATTTGTGTAGTGAATCTATGTGTAAGTTTAAAAGCTACTAAAAGTAAGTCACTAAAACAAGCAATGATGATAATTTAATAATTGAGATGATTAAAACTACACTTGCTTAGACTAGTATACTACTCTTGATAAGTATGATTGTGATAACTTTTGTTAACATGTTGGTTGTGATAATTAGTTGGTGAACTAATCTATTGTTTCTACAAGTTGAATCTTCGTCAAGATTTTAGTTCATAAAAACAAGCATTACGTTTAACCAATCAATTCAAGATCAATTCAGGGTTCATAAGTTTGGGGTAAACTTAAACACAAAAATGGTCTTTTGTTTATCAAATATGCTTAGGAAATGGTCAATACGAAAGGTAGCCGATTCATAGACAAATAGGTCACCATTGATTGGCAACTACTAATCTTTCGACCCTTGAGGTAGTTTACAATCAATCTAATTTGATAGACAAAAAGAATTTTCATTACAATCACAATTAAGTTTCTTTGTTTAATCAAGAATAATGGGTAAAAACAATCATTCATAGACAAATGGTTATAACTAGTTGAATAATAATAAATCTTTCGACCTTTAGAATTAATAACTAGTCAAACTTGATTTAACAAATGTCACTAAGAAACTTAACAACAATTGGATCTTAGAATCAACTTGAAATTGAATCAAAACATGTTATCACAATCATAAGCAATCATTAAGTAATACACATCATCTAAGCAAGTGCACAAAGGAACTAGCCACTCATAGCAAACATAAACATAAACTCTAAACTTTGAACATTAGAAACCATGATTGAAAGTCTTACAATGTTTGGAAATAGATTACAAAAGATAAGGTAATGATACCCAAAGTATTGGTGTTGACTTCTTGATGTTTTGACCTCCAAATGTTGACTTCTTTAACCTCCAAGGTTTCCTGGACTTCTAAGGACGAATTTAGGACTTTTGAGAGTGGTTATTGATTATAAAGTTAATTGGTACTTATAGAGCACTCCCCCAAAGGATTACAAGAAGTTCTATTTATACTACTCTCAAGGGTCTTTGGTCTTTAATGCTTCACTTGGCCTCCAAGTAGATTAGAATAGTCTAGAATGCTCAATAGAAGGCTTTGGAATCGTGCACATAAAGATAGTATCCTTAATGATGAAGTTTGGGGAAACAGACCATATCCAACCGATCGGTATTGGCTCCAACCGATCGGTTGGTCTTCAACCGTGGCCTCCATCCGAATCGGTTGCGGGCTGCATCCGATCGGATGGAATGATGTTGTTTACTCTTTTTTTTGGACTTTTGTCGTTTGGCTTGTTTCTCTCTTTTGGTTCTTGGGTCTTCATCCAAACTTGATCTTTTCTTTGTCTTGGAACTTGTCAACTTGAATACTTGGACCTTCATTCTTTGAAATGCCTATTTGGTGTGGAACTTGACACAAGAATCTTCGTACCATCATAAATATTTCCTTCTTCCTCATTCTTTCATCTTTTTCTTCCTTTTTCCTGTACTTGGCTACATATACTTTGCAAACATACTTTGGTACGATTAAGTAACAAAAGCATATAAATATAACCAAATAACACATATAAAAGTACGAATAACGCTACCAAAAACATGCACAATTTAAGCGTTATCAAATTCCCCCACACTTAAACTTTGCTTGCCCGGCCCTCAAGCAAATCTAGAAATAGGAACAATAATCCACATGGTACTTGAGTATTGATTGAACAAATATTCGTCAACCAAGCCTTCGATGGTGATCAAAGGAATAATGGGATGTTGAGACTGCGCCAAGCTTGTTCTTAACCTGAGAATAAGAAATACAAAGACACTACGTTAAGTGATTGCGCAGGGGTTGGACCCTGCGAACCACCTCCGGCGTGCGAGTAAGTATGTGTGATGGTAATGTAGGTCGTAAATTTAGAGAGTGAAGTTAACTTGAAATTTACTTACCTTGTTCTTGGCCCGACTATGCTATTTATAGGTGAGAAATAGGACATAGTGGGCGGTTGCACATAGTTCGGAGATCATGGGGGCGTCCCATGGAAAGTGGTAACCGCTAGGGCTTTGTAGCCCACGATCTCTGTTTTGGCGGGAAGCCAAAGGATAGAGGAGACGTGGGTTTGACCAGGTCTGGATGATCCTTCGTGTTAGTCCCTTCGTCAGGAATACCCCGAAGGGCTTAGGGCTTCGATTGGCGGATTCCCACATGGTAACCATTCGCAGCCGAATGGTTTTACGCCAATGAAACGTATTGGAAGGTTAACCTGGGCCTCCGAAGGGAGGGCTTTCTACGGGCTCGAAGGGGAGTCCTTCGACCCGTTAGGAGGGTACATCATCAAGCCCCCCAGTCGAAGGCAATATATACGTACGAGTATAAATTGCTTTCGACTCAAAAAACCTTATACACTCTATCCCATTTATCACAAATTCGGACGAAATGAAGATAAAGTGCTTTAAATAAATTCAAACGCAATAAGCAGTACTCTATCCCTCTAATAAAAAGGAAAGCGTCTAACTGAATTCCGCATTAAATGCAAATCATCATTATCCGGCCACTTGCAAACCCTTAATTGCCACTTCTTTGGTAGTCGCAAAACGTCATTTCAAATTTAGAATCCATTTGAAATCCGCTTAGATAGTAAAGAAAGTGTACACGTGTTCGGTTATGATCAAAGATTTCATGAGTATTTAATCTTCGATACGTTAAACCCTAGAATACTTTTACCTCCGCCCAAAATATACACAACTCTGTGTCATTGTGCTTCCATTGGAATCTAAAAGGTAAAATTCCACCATCTTTCTTTGCTCTCCTTACGTTATTTATGAGTATGGCTGCAAAACGAATAATTAAAGAACAAACTTGTACCTTGTCGAAACAAGCATTGTCTGATTTTCTGAATGATTATCCCATACCCTTGGAATATAAAATCATGCTTCCCAGTAAAAAGCAAAGTATTTTTGATGCTCCGAAAGGATTTGTAGGCTTGTATGTGCATGCGTTTACACAATCAAACTTTAGGATTCCCATCCACCCTCTTATTTTGGAGTTTTTGCAATATTACAAGGTGCACATTTCAAGGTTTAATCCATTTGGTTTAGCCAAGTTGACAACTTATATTGTGATGTGCAAAGCGTATGGCTTTGAGCCTTCATTGACTGTGTTTAGAGGCTTTTGCAATCTCTACCCTGGTGGAGATTGGGTAACTATTGCAAAAAGGAGTGAGTATGATGTCCCACACCTATTAACTAAACCTTTTTCAAATATTCGAAATTGGAAAGGTCAATTTTTTTATATTGAGAGTACCATCATACCCTCCGAGTATCCTGAGTTGTTGGCCGAAGGGAATAGGTTTGATGAGAAACGATACAATGACCCGTTACCTTATGAGGTGAGAAGTGAACTTATGTATCAACGTCTTGCACGTCATCCAGTGGACGTACAAACGTTTCCTGAGCCCATCTTATTCATGGCTGGCATTGCTAAGAGTTGGGAAGAGTCTCCATTGCTTCCTGAAATTATTTGTGAAGGAGAAAGTATGTATAATTTCTTATTTCATAAATAAATAACTTACCTGCTGATATTCATCTCTTTTCCTTTGCCTGTGCAGAAATGGCTTTTCGAAACTTTGTCGTGGCTGGAGGTGCCAAGGAAGTGAGCTTTATGCCAAGGGACCCTCAAAATACAAGTTACGGAGCGGGATCTCCTTCCATCTCTGTCAATAATAATGATGTTGATGTCTCTCCACCCAAGCCTCTGGCTGTGCTCCCCCCTGTCGAAGCAGTTGGTACTGAGGAAGCCCCCCAGGTAGTGGAGGACATTGGTGATTCTGATGATACCCCTTCCGGAGGTGATCAGCTCAGGATTGTGGGGTCTTCCGGCATCGCTGATAGAGTTCGGACTAGAAAAGGTACTAGTGCCAAGGCTGCAAAGGCTGCTCCCAAGAGAAAATTGAACATTCCTACCCCGACTTCCCGAACCACCAAGCAAAAAACAGAGAAGTCTCGTGGGAAGACCATCATGTATGCTCCGGAAGGACTGGCTGATGAAGATGACATATCTGGTAAGCGAAAATTCTTCCAGTCTTTCTTCCTTTCCGTAATATTGCATGTTTGGCTTATATTGCTTTCGTCTTAAAGGTTTGCCAGATACGAAGGAATTGCCCAACTCTCTCTCCTGCCGCTTGCTTGTTGAGAATGTTACTCCTGCCTCATGGAGGAAGAAAATGAATGAAATGTCCATTGAAGAACTATGCGATCTCAACGACAAAAGTTACATCCGACAAGCAATGCTGGACAGTCATCTGAGCTTTCGCACCAGGGGATTGCTTAATAGAGTCCAGGAAGCGAAGGAGGAGGTTGCTGCTGTTGTTGCCAGAGAAAAGGAGAGGGAGAAAAATTATGCTGAATTGGAGAAGAGATGCGATGAAGCCATGGAGAACTTTGAGAAACATCCAAGGTATGAGGCTCTTCAAGACAGGATTGATAGTCTTGAAAAACAGCTTAAGGAGTCACAGGCAGAATGTGGTAGGTTAATTCTTGAGGAGGCTAAGGTCGTAGGCTATGAGAACCAGGTGAGTGCCCTGGAATCCAAGTGTACTGGGTTGGAGGTTGAGAGAACTAGACTAGTGGAGCAGGATGCTAAACGTTGTCAGGAGGTTGATAGGTTGAAGCTTGAATGTCAAAGGTTGAAAAAAGATAGGGCTGAGGTCGTATCGAAGGTTGTTCCCTATATTTCTATGGAATTATATCATAGCGATGAGGTGGGAGTGGTTGTGGGTAAACTGGTGAATGCAGCCATATTCCATGGCAAATGCACAACTTTGGAAGAGATTGCCGAAACTAAGAAACCCGTTGTGCTTTCAGATGTGCCCTACTATCGTCCAAATTCCGTTCAGGAGTATGATGAAGCTGGTAATGCCTTTACCACTGCAGTTTACCCCTTTCTTGCCGAAGCAACCAAAGATCCTTCAGCCTCCATCGAAGATCTCCTCTCCAAAAAACCCAAGAGTATACAGCCTCCGTCTCCAACTAAAAGAACCTTGTCCGAGAAACCTAAGTCTGCGACTCATCAAGAAGATCCAAACTCTTCCATCAACAAATGAAGGCTGCCATGTTGGCAGTAATTTAGTCTGTAAGGGTGGCGTGTACCCTTTGAAACAATTTGTTTGTGCTTAAAGGCTGATGCCTTTCTTTAAGACAATTTAGCGTGCTTTTATCAGGCTAGTGCCTGTTTGAATGGTTTGTCTGGGCTTCGTCCCATAACTTTGAACAACTATCCTTTTTTGAAAACGGCTTCGCCTGTGCGTAGTCTTTATGACTCTTAATTTGAAGGAGTATCCTTCTTTTTTAATGCCATGCTTATCTTCTCTTACGCTCATTACTAGAACGTAAACATACAACCTAAGGTTATAACCTTATTGTGTGTATTTTGGACCAAGATTTTATGCAATCGTATAATTTGACTGCGACAGAGGGTTGCGACCCACTCCGTCTTTATCCTTAAGTTACAGAGGGCTTCAAGTACCCTAAGACTTTATAGGAAAGCTAATGTGAATTGTAATGGATGTTAATGTTATACAAGACATGTGTCTTGCTTCATCCTTCGACATTGAAACTTGTAAAGTACTTGGCTGGATAAATCTATGTTGTATAAAACGAAACAAGAGATTTTGAGGGAAACATACTATATCATTAAGTGGGTAGGGAGGATTACATCATTTGAAAAAATGAACACTAGACACCTACCATTAATGCTTTTTTCCCATGTGAGAAGACTACGTTACATGAAATTGAAAACAACTAAATGTTTTTTAAAGGAAGGTAAGTTCTTATATGTAAGACTTACGAGAGCTTGTATCATGTCCAAACTTGTTCACGACATCTTTTGTTTTCCATCCTTCGAGCTTCCACGTCCTTTTTGTCACCGTAATTCTTCTTTGACGCTGGGCTCTTTCGTTTGGCTTCGTTTGCTTTTATTCGAAGGACAACTTCCTATATGCCCTCAAGGCTTTGGGAAGTTTATCTGGCCATTTATGCAGATATTGCCCTAACTTCGTCTCAATTTCGGTGACAATATCCTTGTCAACACAAATGAATCTTTGCTTCATGTTTAGGCTTTTGCAGAAAGAAGGGAACACTCCTTCAGCAAAGTGTGGCCCTTCGTAAGAGGTGATAACTTGTGGAATTCCAAATCTGAATATTATGTGTTCCCACATGAATTATTCCACATCTCTTCCTTTTGTTGATGCCAACGGCTTGGCCTCGACCCACTTGGTGAAATGATCGATGGCTATGACCAAGAATTGTACCCCTCCGGGGGTTAATGGTAAGGGTCCAATTATGCTGACTCCCCATTGATCGAAGGGTCTTACAGTCATGCTAGGTGTCGCATCATACTCTAGCAGGTTATGGGCTTTGGAGTGTGTCTGACATACCGTGCATGTTCTGATTGCTTCTCTTGCATCTTCTAGTACGGTTGGCCAGTAATAACCCCATTTTGTTACCTTTGCGGCGATGGCGCTAGGGCTTGTGTGTCTTCCACAGAACTCTTCATGAGCATTGCAGAGAATGATCGAAGCCTGTTTTAACTCGATACAGCGGAGCCAAGGAGATGAAAGACGCCTTTTGTAGAGATTATTGCCTATGAGCCTGTACTGTGGACTTTTGACTTTGATTCTTCGTGCCGATTTTGACTTATCGGGCAAAATGCCGCTTATCAAATACATTTTGATTGGTTCTATCCAGCTGGAGTCTTCATCAAATGTTTCGCTTCTTGCAATTGATCTGGTGGCCAATTCTTCTACTAAAACCTCACGGGGTAGATGAGCAAAAGCAGTCGATGCTAATTTGATTAGGGCCTCCGCCCTTTTATTTTGGCTTGAGTGGACATTTTTTACTTTGTATCTTTCGAAACCCTGAAGGACTTTTTTAACCTCGTTCAAGTACTCCTTGATTATTTGCTGCCTTGCTCTGCGAGAACCCTTGATTTGACCAGCGACTAAAAGCGAGCCCACGAAAATGGAGAGGTTATGAACCTCGAGACCCTTTGCGAGTCGAAGGCCAGCCAGCAAGGCTTCGTACTCTGCTTCATCTTTCGTGGCCTTGAATTCAAAACGTAGCGCATAACTGTACCCCTTTCTCTCCGGATTTATTAGGATTAACCCTGTTCCGAAACCATTAAAGCTTGAGGCTCCGTCGGTAAATAATTTCCATTCTTCCGCCGCTGCTGGGAGAGTTTCTCCATTTGGGCTGTGTCCGGAAGGCGTTTTGTTGAGGACTTCTGTGAAAGTTTGCCTCTTGGTGGAGCTTGGGTTATCACGTTTTTTCGATGATCCTGGAGCAGGCAGGTCAATAGCTGCTTTGAATTTCGAAGGATTGATTTTGACTTCTTGCTCTGTCGACTTAGTGGATTTGAATCCCTTGAGTCGATAACCCTTGCCATAGAGCTTGTCATCAGTTCTCGGTGTCGGAGGAGTTCTGGTGCTCCTAGGACGTATCCCCTCGAAGATCTTCCCTTCGGCTTTGTGTGGCTTCTCCAATTCTGCTGTGAAACTATTTGGATATTGCTTTTTGCTTACCATTCTTCGTTCTGCACGACGCTTTTTTGTGACGATATCTTCTTCCTTATCCGCACTTCCAATAACATCATTCGGAGGCTTTTTAGAGCCTTCCATCTTTTTCTTGATATCCTTCGGACTGTGCTCAGAGAATACCGTCTCTATTCCGTTGGTTGTGTGAAACTTTACCGCTGCATGTATAGTGGAGACTACTATACCCATCTTTTGCATAGCGGTCCTCCCTATCAACAAGTTGTAAGGAGAGTCGGACCTTACGATAGTGAACATGAGGGTTTCTGTCCTTGCGATCCTGCCTTCTCCGATTGTTATTTCCAGCGGAACTTCCCCTAGGGGCCACGAACGTTCACCAGAAAACCCTACTAAAGGCCTCTTCGAATTGACCCTTTGAGACCTGACCGCCGACGAGAGCTTTCGAAAGCAATGTTCATATATGACTTCGCAAGGGCTTCCGCAGTCCATGTAGGCTCCCCTTATTTCTTGGCCAAAAATTAGGACTTTGATAACCACTGGATCGTTCGAAGGGATCCTGCCTGAGATAGGGAAAAACGTTACATCCCTTATCTTGTTTGCTTCCGACTCCGGTACCTTCCTTTTCAAAGTGGTTTCGTCTCTGTGTATCATTAGTATGGGGGCTTCGGTAGGGTTAGTATCCTTGGCCATTTGAGTGTCAGTCATCTTTTCTTTGCCTTTCTTGATTCCTTTTACCAGGTGTGCCAACTGCCCAGATCTTACGGCCTCTTCAATTTGTTTCTTTAATTCCCTGCAACTGTTCGTATCGTGGCCATTGTCTTCGTGGAAGTGGCAGTACTTGCTGGTATCCCTGTTTTTACCCTTACTCGTCATACGTGGAGGCGCTTCGAAAGCTTTGGCCGCCCTCTCTGTAGCAAGTATTTCTTTTGGAGACTTCGTTAGATTGCTCAACAAACCATGGTTGGGGCCTTTGTTGTACGGAGAGGAACCTATCTCTGTTCTTGTTCTTGTTCTTGGACCCTTCCCACGTGGAATGCTTCGAAAACTTGTTGTTGCTATCTTTATCTATCGGAGCCCCATTAGTGGATACCTCTTTGGCTTCGATCCAAGTGTATGTCTTCTCGGTCAGGCCCTTGTAAGTTGTCGGAAGGTCAGTGGACAAGAATTCCACCAAACTCCTATTCCGAAGGCCATGTACGAAGCCAGAAATACGTTGATCTTCATGAAGACCCAAAATTTGCAAAGTCTCATCGGTGTACCTAGTAACGAAGGCCCTGGTACTTTCATTTTCTTTTTGCTTGATGTTGTGTACCGTTAAATGAGTCCTTGTGAATTTCTTTTGCTGACTGAAGTGTGACCGGAACTTAGCTTTGAGATCATCAAGATTGACGATGCTGCCGGGCTTTTGCCCATTCCACCAAATACGGGCAGAATCCCGAAGGGTGTATGTGAACATGTGACAGGCCACCGGCATAACCCACTTTTGCATTTTGATAGCCCCTTCGAACAAGTGTAAGAAATTGTCCGGATCCCCTTTCCCATCATAAGTCCCGACATGTGAAGGCATTTTCAAACCATCAGGCAATGGGTAATCTTCTATCCATCTAACGAAGGGTGTAGCTGAACCCATAGGGTCTGAATATAGACAATTATAAGGTGGTGCATACATGGGGACTGTATTGTATGGATTGCTGTTTGGGGTCATTCCCATAGGAGTTTGGCCAGGGTAGGACTGATAAGGTGTGTTCACGGCAAACGGGTAACTGTTTCCCATGGCGTATGGAGGGTACGCCATAGGGTGGCCGAAGGGCATGCTCCCATAATTTTGAGGGAAGCTTGGGTTATTAGGTTGTCCATTCACGGGAGGATATAAATTTTGAGGATAAGACTGAGTTTGGAACGGGGGGTACATACCATTGGGAGGAAGATTTCCTCCCATATTGATTGTAGACGGATTGCCTTCTACGCCTGACGCGTGAGAAGGCTGCACCGGAACCATGGCTTCAGTTCTCCCAAGATGAGCGGCTAGTAATGGAGGTAAAGTCATCCCCCTTTCTTCCCTAAGCTGACTCCTACCGTTAGAGCCTTCAGCAACCGCCCCTTCTCGCCTTGTCGGAGCCCTCTCGGGGACTCCTTCGAAACCAACAGACCTTTTGCTTAGCCTTCGGCCAACTGGAGAACCAATCCTTAAGGCAGACAGGGTTGGTCCTTGGGTCGGAGGCCTAGGTTCCATCTCCATTTCCTCATCATACTCTTCACTCGAGTATTCCAACTCCTTTCGTACCTCAGCATTCCTGACTTGCCTGTTGCGAGCCCTTAAAAGGGTTTCTAACACTTCATGGTTGGCTTCGACAAAGGCTGGGCTAATGACAGGTTCCGGGTTGGCTGATGTCGAAGCATGATTGTTGGTTGTGATTTCTGGGTGAGAACGTGTTGTGAAAGTGGAGGCGGTTATTGGGGGAAGGTTGTTAGGGTCGTCGACTGGTATTGGTGTTAAGGTAGAGAAGCCCGGCGGGGGAGTATCTTCTCTCCCTTGATCCATGCCGGAATAATAGTGAAATTGGTTGGTAGGTTAAAAGCTCGGAATTAACGAGACCAATTGTAGCGGTCCCACGGATGGCGCCACTGATTGAACAAATATTCGTCAACCAAGCCTTCGATGGTGATCAAAGGAATAATGGGATGTTGAGACTGCGCCAAGCTTGTTCTTAACCTGAGAATAAGAAATACAAAGACACTACGTTAAGTGATTGCGCAGGGGTTGGACCCTGCGAACCACCTCCGGCGTGCGAGTAAGTATGTGTGATGGTAATGTAGGTCGTAAATTTAGAGAGTGAAGTTAACTTGAAATTTACTTACCTTGTTCTTGGCCCGACTATGCTATTTATAGGTGAGAAATAGGACATAGTGGGCGGTTGCACATAGTTCGGAGATCATGGGGGCGTCCCATGGAAAGTGGTAACCGCTAGGGCTTTGTAGCCCACGATCTCTGTTTTGGCGGGAAGCCAAAGGATAGAGGAGACGTGGGTTTGACCAGGTCTGGATGATCCTTCGTGTTAGTCCCTTCGTCAGGAATACCCCGAAGGGCTTAGGGCTTCGATTGGCGGATTCCCACATGGTAACCATTCGCAGCCGAATGGTTTTACGCCAATGAAACGTATTGGAAGGTTAACCTGGGCCTCCGAAGGGAGGGCTTTCTACGGGCTCGAAGGGGAGTCCTTCGACCCGTTAGGAGGGTACATCATCAAGTATGTTTTGGGAAAAATGCGATGCAAATCTATCAAGTACAAGTACAAGTTAGATTCATCATTTTAAGCTTTTATAATTTGAAGCATTAAGATGTTTGACAATACCCTAATTGATTTTCTTGGTTGATGAACATTACTAAACACCTCACGAAAAAGGAACGAGACATAATTCACTCAAAACACTCATTTATGTGGCTGGTAGAGTATATAAGAGAAATTACACTCATTGCTCAGTCATGATCTAAATATTAGCATAAGCTTGTACAAGAAACAAAACTACACCGAAATGGCATGAGCGCCAAGTATACATATCAAAGAGGGCTTTTATTCGGGTTTAAGGCTTCAAGGGTTATATTAGACTTATGTGCAACTATCTTATGCAAAACATAATAGCTCGCTAACAATGAATTCTTGCATCACCAAATAACGGATGGTCACTAGATTGTACCTTGGTTCGCTAACAACGTTACTTGCATAACGGATGGTCACCAAAACACACCCCAGCTCGCTAACGACGTTACCTAATTCCTCAAGAAATCGGATGGTCACTATATGTCAATACACTTGATAATTTCACAAAGTCAAAAGGGTAAGGATAAGACATGGGATATATTTAGAAAAGGTTCGTGATAAAGAATGTACAAAATAGTCAAAGTCTACTAACCAATTGTTGCTAGCTATTTTCGAACCGCTATAATGCAATCTTGAAAAACTTCATACTTGATTGATCGAAACATTATTCAATAGCTCATTGGCTATTCTCGTCACCTTATCGTTGCGATGAATTATTTTTTTTTTTTTTTTTTTTTTGTTTTTTTTTTTTTGAACATAAACTCATTCACTTGTCATCATATAGTTGCGATGACTTTTTTTTCACTTCACATTGATAACTGATCATGGAGTTTACAACTTTCTTTGAACTTTCATGATTTCTCACATAACATCCATCTTGCCAAATAGCTAGTAACCAACCAAGACTTGACTAAGGGTAAGGCTAGGCTAAAAAGTGTAAAATCTTTTTGTATTTATCTGGATTTTATCAAAAGAAAAAGATAGGCTCAGAGGGTGTAACTAGTGGTATCTAGCGTTAAAGATAAACGCTAACAATAGGGTTTATATCGGTGGGTAACTAGTCAGTGTAACTAGCTAAATATCAATACGGAAGGCTATTTGGGTTAAATCCTAAGGTTGCCTCTTATCACGCATATACACTTATATCACACATGAAATGTGATCTCACAACGGTCTCATAATGATTTACAAGCACAAGTTCTAGAATAAATAAAATCACCGGCACACTCATAGCAAAAGAATCAAAGCATAAAAGATGTATGCTATATACGAAACAGGCTTAAATCCTCACATTTTAGTGAAAGGGCTATAATATGTGCTAGCTAATGTTATCGATCCCAGAATGGATTGCAATATTAATCGGGACACATCTCAATTTTTCAAAAATTACAGGTTTTACCAGTGGATTGATCCAGTTAATCTAATATATTATCCTTAAAATGATAAATAACTAGATCACAAGGGCAAACAAAATTTAAAATTAGCTCGAAATTTACAATTTATCCTTATTTTCCTATTCACCCCCCCCCCCCACACACACTTAAGTTAAGCATTGTCCTCAATGTGATAAACGACTTTAAGGAATGAAAATAGGGAAATAAGAGAATAAACCATATTTTTCATGCTTCATATGATTCTTTGATCCAAGTCTCCTTGCTTAGTAATCATTACCTGCAGTAATCTTAAAACAAACAAAACAAACAAACACACGAAAATATGTCTACATTTTATTAAAAGTTAGTGACACACCCCCACACTTAAGTTCAACTAAGGGATTAGAAAAACTTTGGGTTTTAATCACTTCGAAAATAAAAATAGAAAGTAAAAATAACAAACACACGGGTTGCCTCCCGAGAAGCGCTTGTTTTATTAACGAGTCATGAGCCAGACTCAAACTTCTTTCTTTCTACGTTGGTGTAATTTTTGGTTTCTTCTTTGAAAATTTTGGAACATACACCACGTTTTCTATCACAATTTCCTCCCCAGTGTCATCTATGCTGTACAACTTTGCGTTTTCCCAAACTTTAGGAAGAACATCATAGATAAATTCAGAATTTTCCTTGTAGTCGGTTGGGAATGGTGTCAGAAATGTGATAGATTCATATTCCGATTCAGGCGGAATCTCTTTGATAGAAATCTCGTTCATTTGCTCCTTATCGTAGTACAATTTAATTCGGTGACCATTAACAATGAAACTTCCACCTTGTTTTTCATATAATTCAACATACGCAGTTGGAAATCCATGTTCCACTATATAAGGTCCGAACCATTTTGGTCTTAGCTCAGGAGCTTTGAACTTGTATTTCATATTAAAAAGCATAACTTTGTCTCCAGCTTTAAATTCTTTCCGAATTCTCAGCTTTCTATCATGATAAGCTTTGGTTCTAGCTTTGTACAGCTTGGAGTTCTCATAAGCTTGTAATCTCAATTCATCGAGTTCATGCAATTGCAAAAATCGCTTTTCTCCAGCTATTTTGAGATCAGGGTTACAATTTCTGAGTGCCCAGTATGCGCGATGTTCAATTTCGAATGGCAGATGCCAGGTTTTTCCAAACAAAAGTCTGTATGGTGTTGTACCAATTGGAGTTTTGTAAGCCGTACGAAATGCCCACAGAGCATCATCTAGTTTTCTTCGCCAAATGGCAAGATTATCTTTGACCATTTTTTCGAGTATCCTCTTTAAGGCTCTGTTGGTATTTTTGACTTGACCACTGGTCTGTGGATGATAAGCAGTAGCAAAATGATGATGAACTCCATATCGTTTCATAATTTAGTCCATTTGTCTATTACAGAAATGGGTTCCTCGATCACTTATTAAAGATTTAGGAATTCCATAACGAGCGAAAAGCTTTTTGAGAAAATTAACAACAACTCGTGCATCATTTGTGGGTAGATCTTCTGCTTCAGCCCATTTTGAAACGTAATCAATAGCAACGAGAATATATTCGTATTTGTGTGATTTAGGAAATGGTCCCATAAAATTGATTCCCCAAATATCGAATATTTCGTAGACTTGAATGCTCTTTTGAGGCATTTCATCTCTACGAGAAAGACTACCGGATCTTTGGCAAGCATCGCAGTTTTGAACAAGAGTATGAGCTTCTTTGAAAATTGTTGGCCAATAGAATCCAGCATCAAAAACTTTTTTAGCTGTGGTGGAAGGACCATAGTGTCCCCCAGTCGGGCCATGATGGCATTCATCAAGAATTCTTCTTGTTTGAGAACCATAAACACATCTTCTGATCATCCCATCAGGACACATCTTGAAAAGATAGGGATCTTCCCAATAATAGTGTTTTATGTCTGAGAAGAATTTACTTCGTTGGGCATGAGTCAATCCTTTTTTGAGAATTCCTCCAACGAGATAAATTGCAAAATCTGCAAACCAAAGAATTTCTTTTTCATCATTTGTGTCAGCAATCATGATAGTTTCATCAGGGAAGTAATCGTCAATTTCTTCTTCCTTTAACTCTTCCAAGTTTGGATTCTCGAGACGAGACAAATGATCAGCAGCTAGATTTTCTGCTCCTTTCTTATCTTTGATTTTTATGTCAAATTCTTGGAGTAGCAAAATCCATCGGATAAGAGGCGGTTTTGCATCTTGTTTAGTAAACAGATATTTGAGCGCTGAGTGATCAGTGAACACAATCGTTTTTGAAAGCACAAGATAAGATCTGAATTTGTCGAAAGAAAAAACAATGGCTAACAATTCTTTCTCCGTAACAGTGTAATTTTGTTGAGTGTTGTTAAGAGTTTTGATAGCGAAGTATATAGAACGGAAATGTTTTCCTTCTTGTTGTCCTAATACAACTCCAACAGCAAAATCACTTGCATCGCACATGAGCTCGAACGGTAGCGACCAATTAGGTGAAACCATAAAGGGTGCACTAGTCAGTTGGGTTTTCAATGTTTCGAATGCCTTCATGCAATCTGCATTAAAGTCAAAAACAGAATCTTTTTCAAGAAGTTTTGTCATGGGATGTGATGTTTTGGAAAAATCTTTAATGAAACGATGATAGAAACTGGCATGTTCTAGAAAACTTCTAACGGCTTTAACGTTGGTTAGAGGTGGTAATTTTGTGATAACATCGATTTTCACTTTGTCAACCTCCATTCCTGCACTAGAAATTTTGTATCCAAGCACAATTCCTTCAGTCACCATGAAATGACATTTTTCCCAGTTGAGAACAAGATGTGCAGCTTCACATCTCTCGAGCATTTTATCGAGATTAGAAAGGCAAACTTCAAATGAGTTTCCAAAAACTGAGAATTCATCCATGAAAACTTCCATGGATGTTTCAAGCATGTCTTGGAATATTGCAATCATACACCTTTGAAAAGTTGCGGGTGCATTACAAAGACCGAAAGGCATACGCCTGTAAGCGTAAGTTCCAAAAGGACATGTGAATGTAGTCTTTTCTTGATCAACAGGATCAATAGGAATTTGGAAATATCCTGAGTAACCATCAAGGAAACAAAAGTACTCATTCCTTGCTAATCTCTCAAGCATTTGATCCACGAAGGGTAACGGAAAATGATCTTTTCTGGTGGCTTTGTTTAATTTTCTATAGTCAATGCATACTCGCCATCCAATGACGGTTCTAGTAGGAACTAATTCATTCCGTTCATTGGTCACAACAGTCATTCCTCCTTTTTTTGGAACACAGTGAACTGGACTCACCCAAGGACTATCCTCGATGGGGTAAATTATACATGCATCAAGAAGTTTGATGATTTCTTTCTTAACAACTTCTTTCATGTTGGGGTTGAGTCGACGTTGTCTCTCTACAACATGTTTAACACCTTCTTCGAAATTGATTTTGTGTTTACAGAAATCAGGGATAATTCCTGGGATATCAGACGTTTTCCACGTAAAAGCTCTTTTATGCCTTTTGAGGACAAAAATGAGATATTCTTTTTCATTATCATTGAGCAACGAAGATATGACTACTAGAAGAAGTGAATTATCCTCCAAGTAAGCATATTCAAGATGACCGAGAAGTGGTTTTAGCTCAAGATCAGTTGGCGGTTCTTGAAGAGATGTTTTGATCCTCATTTGATCATTAAAAGTGATTTCCTCAAAATTCTCTTCCACTATTTCTCCTTCTTCAACTTCTTCTTCATCTTCTTCAAACTTTACTTCCATAAAACCAGCGAATTCTTTATCAACTTCTGTTTCACTAATCTTCTCAGAAGTAGTCATGAATGTATCAGAATCGTCAAGTAATGCATCCAATTCTTCCTCAGTGACTTCATCGATTACGTCAATGTTAAAACAAGTGTCATCACTAGAATATGGATATTGCATTGCTTTATCGATTAGAAAGGTAATTCTATCTTCTCCAACTCCAAGATTGAGTTCTTTTCCTTTAACTTTG
Source organism: Artemisia tridentata subsp. tridentata (assembly GCA_021014915.2). Lineage (NCBI taxonomy): Eukaryota > Viridiplantae > Streptophyta > Magnoliopsida > Asterales > Asteraceae > Artemisia > Artemisia tridentata. The sequence continues at coordinate 411,889,975 of CP139505.1, forward strand.
ATGATAGCATCAGCTGTGTTTAGGAAAGGTCTTCCTAAAATAAGAGGTACTCTACTATCTTCCTTCATTTCTAAGATCACAAAATCCACGGGAAAAACAAATTTACCAACTTGGACAAGCATATTCTCAGCAATTCCAAAAGGGTATTGGTAAGAATGGTTTGCTAATCGAATACTCATCCTTGTAGGTTTCAAGGTATTGATTGAAAGTTTAGAATACAACGAATAGGGCATCAAATTGATACTTGCACCTACATCGGCTAAAGCATCTCATATGATGTTATTTCCTAACGTGCATGAAATCAGAAAACTTCCGGGATCTTCGAGTTTTGGTGGAATTTTGTTTTGAACAATAGCTGAACATTCTTCATTAAGAAAAGTAGCGGATATTTGTTCAAACTTGTTCTTGTTATTAAGAAGTTCGTTCAAAAATTTCCCATAATTGGGCATTCCAGCTAGAACATCAATGAGGGGTACATTGAGTCTAACCTCTTTGATCATTTCAACAAACTTCTTATAACACTCTTCCATCTTTTCTTTCTTAAGGCTTTGAGGATATGGAATTTTTGGTGTGTACGCCTTAACTGGTGGGTTGGGTTTGGGTGGTGTTTTTGGATTATTTTCTTTTTCTGCTTCTTCAGCTTCATCCTCACTTTCATCATGGATGATCGTGGTATCATTTAGATTAGGTGGCGGATCATAAGAAAGACCACTTCTTATGAATACAACATTGATATGCTCATTTCGAGTCTGTGGTGGACGATAAATTTTATTGTTTGATCCTGATGATGTTGGTTTAGGGTTGGATTGGGTATTACTTGGTAATGAACCTGATGGTCGGGAAGAAAATTGGTCAGAAAGTCTACCGAATTTGTTTTCAAGATCCTGAATAGATGCTTGATGATTTTTCTGTCCTTGCTCAACTTTGGTTTTGAGATTGAAAATTTGAGTTTTGACAAACTCATTAGTGGCTTTTTGAGCAGTCACGAATTCTCTCATCATTTTTTCAAAATCGATTTCTTCTGTTTTTTTATTAGAGGTTTGTTGAGTTTGATTGTCTGTTCGAGGTTGAGAATCACGGTTGTTATCCCTTTATTGGCGATCTTGCCAATTTACAGAATTTCTACCATAATAATTACCACGATAACCACCTCCACGGTATCTTCCTTGGACTTAGTTAGCTTCTCCTTTTCTAGGTCCGTCCATTGGTTGATCATCACATTCTGATGATGTGTGATTACCTCCACAATTGTTACAACCATCTCGCATTTCTTTCATTTCTCCTTTAAGATCTTTGTATTGCGAGTCGATTTTGGAAGTCAAGGCTTCCATTTTCTCCATGAGTTTAGAGGTTTCAGAACTTTCAGCAAAAGCAACGGTTTTTCGTAAAGGTTTGGTTTTGGAATCTTTTGACCAATCGAGTTTGAGAAGAACTCGGTCTTCAAGTAATTGATTTGCCTGATTAGGAGTTTTGTAGAGAAAAATTCCTCCAGCATCAAGAATTCCTTGAGATGTTTCATCAAGTCCATGGTAGAAGATTTGGATAATGGTTCCTCGTCCTAAACCATGTCCATGACAACTACGAAGCAAATCTTTCATACGAAGCCTAGCTTCGACAAGTGATTCGTTAGGATTTTGTGTGAAAGCACGAATTTCTCCCATGATTCGGTCAAACATGGAAGGTGGAAAGAATCGGCTTACAAAAGCTTGCCTCATCTCCTCCCAAGTATTGATAGTTCCTGGGGTTAATTCGTTATACCACACTTTTGCATTTCCAGCAAGTGATGATAGAAAAAGTTTGAGTTTGATGGCATCAGCATTGGTATCACCATATCGGAACATGCCACAAATTTCAATGAATTCGGCAATGTGTTTGTGAGGATCGGCCCTCGAACGGCCATCGAATTGACAGTCTTTGATCATAGAAAGGTGGTGTCCTTTCACAGTGAAATTGTTTCCAAGGTTAACCGGAACGATAGCAGATCCAGGAGTGGGTGCTACGGCTCGGTTGGTGGCCCACATGGGTTCATCGTCAGCCATGGGAAAAGGTTGATCAGTGAATGGGTTATAAACGACTTTGGCTTCAAAAAGGTTATCAAACGGTGGGTTTGGTACTCTTGGTACATGGTTGGTTAATGGAACAAAAGGTGTTCTTCTTCTTCTTGGTCTTGTTCGGATTAAACTTTCGGGATCGAAAAGAGGTGAAATTGGTTCTACTCCAGTTGAACGTGTAACACCTAAAATTTATAAAGCATGTAAAATTACCAAAATGCCCCTGCTAGTTTAAAATTTAATTAAAGGCTTATAATGTATCAAATAAATTTCAAACTTCTGACAATGCACATGTTATGATCCTAAATAATTTTAAGAATTTCATTTAACATTTTGACAAGTGGTAAAATTACCAAATTACCCCCGTAACATTTATAAATGAATAAAAGCATTATAAAGTCCCGAATTCATCCCGAACCTTTGGAAACGATCTACAAATCAAGTGAAATAATTATGAAGCATGCTATTAATATTTTTACAAGTCCAAAAGTGCATTATTTCACTCAAAATATTGTATGGCCGAATTATGTTAGATATTACATAATTAAAGTAATTAAAATACATTTAAAGGTACAAGATAAATACAAATTAAATCCTAAACTTGGTAACTAATATTTCCAGCTAATAGAACCGAATTTTCTGCCCATTCATCACCTTAAGACTCGGCCATTTACCCTTTATAGTTACCCCTAATATTTTCTTTGATTTAACCTAATTTCATTCTAGCCGACAATCACAAAACCCTCTCCAAAAATTCTTTCGATCACTCCCATAAGCCAAGGACAATTTTCTGGAGTTCATTGCATCACTAAGGAGTTTAGAAAAATAGCAAGTCGATTTTTAGAAGCCTAGATCAAGAGCTATTGATTTTCTTCTTTATAATCACTCGAAAGGTATTATATTCCCAAACAATTCATTCGATCGTGTAAAAATTCGTTTCTTAATTTTCCTGGAGTTCTTACATTATGTGTGATCTGGGAAAAATGTGTACAAGGTTATTTGGTCCCGTTTGAAGCCGTGGTAAATTCTTGTGGTTCGAAAGTTCTAGCCGAGAATCACTAAATCGTGCAACACTCTTCCACTCATTCTAAAAATTCCCTGGTATTTTTCTCAGCTTCTATTAATCATACCTAACGTGAGAAAAATAATAAAAATGGTCCATGCATTGTATATAATTCGTATGATAATTATTGTGTAATTGAAACCCTAAATCGAATTAAATTAAGAAATCATGCATGCGATTTTTCCTGGACTAGTGAACAATTTTCGTGGGCTTTATGATCTTAATATAACACTAGAAAAATGCTTATTTGATTTATTGAAGCTTAAAACTATTTTTGGTGAATTAGATTGTAATCGGCTAAAAAGAGAAATAAGGGCAAAAATGCTTAGCGTGGAACTAGGGTTCAAAAAAAGGTTTAGATCTGATTAATAATGAATATAAATGATGTTGATATGATTGCCCAATGATTGGGGTCGGCTAGGGTTTTAATTGATTAAAAATTGTATTTACCGATTCCTAAATAAATATGAAAGGGTGTGTTTTGTCAATATTAAAACTCATGGGTTATTTTTGTCATGTCATATAGATCATGTATAATCTGTAAAAATTATTGAACTAGGGGCCTATGTGTAAAATTCGTGATATAATGAATTAAATTGTAAATGTTAATTCGAAATGGAAATTAATTAAATACAAGGACTAAACATGTAATTTCTGAAAAGTTGAGGTCGAATTGTGTTATTAATGATATTCAGGGGCTAAGGTGAAAATTTGGATATTTATTGGACTAATATGTAATTATTATTAATTAATGAATTAAATGTAAATTCTAAGGACTTAATATGTAACTTTATTAAAATAGAGGGACCAAACTTGTAATTTCTAGAAACTTGGGGCTGTTTTGAATAAATAAATATATTCAGGGAATTATGTGTCATTTTGATAATTTAATGGCTTGACATGTAACTATTGGTAATTAAAGGTTGAAATTGTAAGTTTAAGGACTGAATATGTAATTTTGATAACTAGAGGGACTAAATGTGTGAATCATGAATAATTGTGGATACTTTCTTACAACGTGATAAAATAAGTGTTCATGGAGTAATTTTGATAAAATAAGGGGTTAATGTGTAACTATGAATAATTGAAGGGTTAAAGTATAACTTTTGTAACTAAGGGGTGTAAAATGTAAATTATGAAAACTTGAGGACCAAAGGTGTAAATATGATAAAGATACTTTGTCTCCAGCAAATGTTGATCAAATTAAGCCATATACTAAGTATTTCTAATTATGGAAAACCTTCTAATTATGGAAACTTTCTAAAAGTGGAAACTTACTAAAAAGGGAAAGTTGCTTAAATTGGAAAGATGATTAATTAAGAACGGTTTGTAATCCCCTTCTACTCCTCTAGGTGTGAAGAAGGAGAGACTTTGAGCTTTCCCCCATTTCTGTGCTTGTTTCTACTTTGCTTTCAACATAAGGTACGGATACTCTACCCTTTTTAGTAAGGGTGTCTTATCACCTATGCTTCGATGTTGAGTTGTGAACCTTTGTTTTGACCCTTTTGCTATGAACCTTTTGATATGAACCTTTTCATATGACTTTGAGATTCACTTTTGACATGACCTTGAGATATGCTTTGATATGACTTTGAGATGAACCCGTTTGCATGATTTTGAGACCTGACTCTTAGTTTGATACCCGAGCCACCTTTTGTTTCCTAGCCAGGAAGGTAACCTGGCCATGTCTGTGATGCACCACTGGCATGACTCCTGTGTGGGGGAGTGATTTCTCACGCCGTCCCCTTTTATATTATGATATGGCCATTATGATTCTAAGATTATGATTTTGAGATGACTTTGAGTGGGGGCGTATGGATTGCAATCCTAGGCATGTATGTTTAGTGGATTTAACCATGACTTTGAGTATGACTTTGAGGTGACTGGTGCATGTGTGCTATACACGCCTTTCACATTTATGGGAGCTGATCACTCCACCCCTTTTGATACATGAGGACACCCCTCATATTATCTGGTTGCCTGAGAGGTATCCCCTCTGATTGTGAGATCTTGACTTTGAGTATTATGATGTTGAGATATGACTTTGAGTATGGGCTCGTGGTGGATGACTATCCTATATATCTTCTATTTCTTCTTGCATTGATTATACTTTATGACATTCCCCTTTGCTTCATTATATTTCTGCTTCGTTATCTTTGCTTGTTATTATGTATCTGTTCACTGAGCTTTGTAAGCTCAGCCGCACGTTTTCTTTTCCGTGTGCGGCAGGTATCTAGCTGGGAGATGGATTTATGCTTGGGATGAGAGTTAGTGGGAGCTTTTGCCTTAGATGATGTCCTACCCTAGTCTTACCATTTTATTCAGCATATTGATATTGGATCTATTTCGTTATGTATTTCCTTGGGATTATTGCTTCCTTTCATTTGAGACTTATGTATTGAATTCCAGTCGTGTTGACTTGGTTTATTTAATGATTATGTTTATTGGCTTCCGCTGTGAATATGTATGTATGCTTTGATTTGTCACCATAATGTGATGCTTCTACCCTTGCCGGGTTGGGGTGTTACAATTATGGTATCAGAGCCCAGGCTGCGACCTGTCGTACATAAGCTTTGGCCTGTGAAACATGTGGACCATAGGATTTGACCCTTAAGTTTTAAGTTTTGACTGGTGAGGCTTTGGGTAGGCATAGGTTTCTGTTTCGTCTTCCATTTCGTGCTTATTTCCCTTATTGTTGTTGCTAATCCTTTTTGTAATCGTTCAGATGGTGAACACTTGCTTTACTCAGTACTCTAATGGGGATGATGGCCCCAATTTTGAAGAGATGATAGCCGCTGCTGTGGCTGCTGCTCTTCCGCGAGTGGTGACTGAGGTCACCAATAATATCAGGAATGGGGCTGGTCCTTCTGGAGGTGGTGGTGGTGGTGATGCTCAACCCACTGCTCCACCCGCTGCTCCTCCAGCTGGTATCCATGTGTGGATCGAGAGGTTTAATAAGCTAAAGCCTCTCACCTTCAGGTCCGCTGTTACTCCCCATGAGGCGGAGGATTGGATTACGCACGTCGAGAAGTTGTTCCGTGTTCTGGGATGTGATGATGAGTTTAAAACTCGTTTGGCCACGTTCAAACTAGAGGGTGATGCTCAGAATTGGTGGACTGCTCTTGTTCAGGCAAAAGGGGATGATTTTGCTGAGACTTGTTCGTGGGCAGATTTTATTGAGGCGTTTTATAAGCAGTACATTCCTATGGCAGAGCAGCTGAGGTATGAGAGGGAATACGGGTCTATTCGTCAGGGTGACCATGAGTCTTCTGGAGATTTCATGCAGCGTTTCTTACGTCTGGCTAGTTTCGTGGGGCCAGAGGTTACTGGGGATTCGGTTCGTCAGGCTCGTCACTTCAAGTGGGCTCTTAAGAAATGGGTGTTAGACCGGATCGTTAACACTCCATTTGATGATGTGGCTAGTGTTCAGGATGCCGCGCGTAACATCGAGTTGTTGCATGCGGACAGGGTGTCTAATAAGCGTGATAGGGATGGTAACCGGGTAGATTCTCGGGGTCGGCAGGACCAAAGGCAGGATTCTCGGGGTCATGGTCGTCAGGACCAGAGACAGGATTTTCGGGGCCGTCAGGACTATGGACGAGATCAGCAGGGTCGCCAGGACCGAGGTGGTGATTATAGGAGACAGGATTCTAGGAACCAGGGTCGTCAGGATTATGGCCGGTATGGTGGTGACCGTCAGGGTCAGGGTGGTAATAATAGGCGCAGGGATTCTCAGCAGTATCAGCAGTCGGGATCGTCAGGTCAGAAGAAGGCTGATGAGATTCTACCTCCTCCTCCTACATGTGCTTCATGTGGGAAGTCGCATCCAGGTCCGTGTTACAAAGCTTCTGGTGCTTGTTTCTGGTGTGGATCTAATCAGCACAAAGTCAAGGACTGCCCTAGGAAGAATGCTGGTGAACCTAAAGTTGATTCTAGGACAGCTCCTACTTCGGGACGGGTTTATTCTTTGACTCGTGATCAGGCGGCTAGCACCTCAGGTACTATTACGGGTTTTCTATATATTGGAAATCGTGCTGTGTTTGTTTTATTTGACACCGGTGCTACTCATTCTATCATATCCACTTCACTTACAAATAAAATAAACATTAAACCCACAAAATTAATGAATCGTATATCTATTGCTACCCCGATGAAAACTCATGTGATTATTGATGTTGAGTATGTTAAGTGCCCTCTCCGTTTCGATGATCGTGTTCGTTCTGCGAACCTTCTTCCCATTGACATGGTTGATTTTGATATTATTCTGGGCATGGACTGGTTAGCTGCCCATAAGGCGACCATTGATTGTTATGCACGTAAGGTGATCTTTGGTGATCTTCACCATCCTGATTATGTTTATTCTGGTTCCCAACCTCTGAAATCTGTAAAGATTATTTCGGCTATGAAAGCCCGGACTCTGATTTCGCATGGCTGTCTTGGTTTTCTTGCTTCTATTAAAGATACCTCTGTTGATGTTCCTAGCATTGATAGTATTCGTACTGTGCGCGATTTCGCTGATGTATTTCCGGATGAACTTCCTGGCATTCCTCCTGTCAGGGAAGTCGAATTTAGCATTGATCTGGTTCCGGGTGCTGAACCCATATCTAAAGCTCCTTACCGCATGGCACCGATTGAATTAAAAGAATTAAAGGAACAATTGCAAGAACTGTTGGAAAACGGTTTTATTCGTCCGAGCGTATCTCCTTGGGGTGCTCCCGTGTTGTTTGTTAAGAAAAAAGACGGGAGCATGCGTCTTTGTATCGATTATCGAGAGCTTAACCGCATTACGATTCGTAACCGCTATCCTCTTCCTCGCATTGATGATCTGTTCGACCAGTTGCAAGGAGCGAGGCATTTCTCTAAAATTGATCTGAGGTCGGGATATCACCAGCTTAGGGTGAGGGAGCAGGATGTTCCCAAAACGGCCTTTCGCACTAGGTACGGTCACTATGAATTCTTGGTTATGCCTTTTGGTCTGACCAATGCTCCTGCTGTGTTTATGGACCTAATGAACCGGGTATTCCATGAATTTCTCGATAAGTTCGTCATTGTCTTCATAGATGATATCCTTGTGTACTCTAAAACCGAGGCGGAGCACGAGCAACATCTTAGTGTGGTTCTGGAGATTCTTCGACAGCAGAGATTGTATGCGAAGTTTTCGAAGTGCGAGTTTTGGTTGGATCGAGTGGCTTTCTTGGGTCACATTGTTTCTGCAGACGGCATTACGATGGATCCGGCAAAGGTTGAGGCTATCACAAAATGGCCAAGACCTACAAATGTGACGGAAGTGAGGAGTTTTCTGGGTCTCGCTGGGTATTATCGGAGATTTGTTGAGGGCTTTTCGCGTCTTGCTTTGCCGTTGACACAGTTGATGAGGAAAGGGGAAAAGTTTATTTGGACTGATGAACGAGAGAGTAGTTTTGAGGAGTTGAAGAAGCGGTTAGTGTCGGCACCTATCTTAACTCTTCCATCGGGTTCCGGCGGTTTTCAGATTTATAGCGACGCATCGAAGAAAGGTTTAGGATGTGTTTTGATGCAGCATGGTAAGGTTATCGCCTATGCTTCGAGGCAGCTGAAGCCTTATGAGGTGAACTATCCGACGCATGATCTAGAGTTAGCAGCTGTGGTTTTCGCGCTAAAGATTTGGCGCCATTATTTGTATGGAGAGACTTGTGACATTTTCACTGATCATAAGAGTCTTAAATACATCTTCACCCAGAAAGAGTTGAATATGAGGCAGAGGCGTTGGTTGGAGCTTCTGAAAGATTATGATGCTAATATTCAGTATCATCCTGGTAAGGCGAATGTGGTCGCTGATGCTCTGAGTAGGAAATCCGGTATGATCGCGAGTTTGGAGTTTGAGCCTCGTATTTTGCATGATTTAGAGCTTCTTGATGTGGAGTTTTGTGTTCGTGGTCACGGCGGTTATTGGGCTAGCCTTACGGTGGAGTCCAATCTTATCTTACGAATTAAGGAAGCTCAGAAAGAGGATGGTGAGTTGTGGGCTATAGTTCAAAATGTTGAGGACGGCAAGCAATCAGAGTTTAGAGTTGATGATTCCGGTGTAGTGTGGTTTGAGGATCGTCTCTGTGTTCCCAACGATCCTGAGCTGAAGGAGGCTGTTCTATCAGAGGCTCATAGTTCCCCTTTCACCATACATCCTGGTTCTACCAAGATGTACCGGGACCTTAAGCAGCACTTCTGGTGGGGCGGTATGAAACAGGATGTGGCTTCGTTTGTGTCTAAGTGTTTGACTTGCCAGCAGGTCAAGATTGAACACCAGAGAGCTAGTGGGTTGCTTCAGCCGTTGGAGATTCCGAAGTGGAAATGGGAGGAAATTTCCATGGATTTTGTGACTGGTTTACCTCTTACTCGTAGGAAGCATGATGCGATTTGGGTGGTCGTCGATCGACTAACCAAGTCTGCTCACTTCCTCCCTATTCGTGTGGACTACAGTGTTAGTAAATTGGCGGACATATTTCAGCAGGAAATCGTTAGGCTTCATGGCATGCCTACGGCTATTATATCAGATAGAGATCCTCGGTTTACGTCACGCTTCTGGAAGGGATTGCATAAGGCATGGGATACGCGCCTTAAGTTCAGTACAGCTTTTCACCCTCAGACGGATGGTCAGTCGGAGAGGACCATTCAGACTTTAGAGGACATGTTGAGGGCATGTGCCTTAGAGTGGACTGGTAGCTGGGACGATTATTTGTGTTTGGTAGAGTTTGCATATAATAACAGTTGGCACGCGAGTATTCGTATGGCTCCTTTCGAGATGTTATATGGTCGGAAATGTAGGGCTCCGGTTTGTTGGAACGAGGTAGGTGAACGCGTTATTGAGGGACCGGAGTTAGTTCAGATCGCTACTGAGAAAGTGGATGTTGCTAGGGAGAAGTTAAAGGAAGCTAGGGCTCGTCAAAAGAGTTATGCTGACAAGCATCGGCGTGACTTGGAGTTTAGAGTTGGTGATCGGGTATTTCTTAAGGTTTCGCCGTTTCGAGGAGTTAAACGTTTTGGAATTAAGGGCAAGCTCAGTCCTCGGTTCATCGGACCGTTTGAGATTTTGGATCGTATCGGAGAAGTTTCGTATCGTTTGGCTCTTCCTCCGCAGTTATCACATGTTCACGACGTCTTTCATGTATCTCTTCTGAGGGGATACAATTATCATCCTCTGCATGTGGTGTCTTACCCTCTTGATCAGATTCAGCCCGATATGTCTCTTCCGGAGGAGCCGGAAGCTGTTCTTGATCGCCAAGAGCGAGTTATGAGACGTAAAGTCATTCCTTTTGTTAAGATTCTTTGGCGTAACCACCCAGAGCGGGAAGCTACCTGGGAGACCGAGGAGTCTATTCGAGCTAGCTATCCTCATTTTGTTTTCTGATTCTGGTATGTCTCTATCTTGTTCCTGAATCGTTTCATTCTGATTCTTTGCAAATTTCGGGGACGAAATTTTTCTTTTTAGAGGGGAAGAAGTTGTAACACCTAAAATTTATAAAGCATGTAAAATTACCAAAATGCCCCTGCTAGTTTAAAATTTAATTAAAGGCTTATAATGTATCAAATAAATTTCAAACTTCTGACAATGCACATGTTATGATCCTAAATAATTTTAAGAATTTCATTTAACATTTTGACAAGTGGCAAAATTACCAAATTACCCCCGTAACATTTATAAATGAATAAAAGCATTATAAAGTCCCGAATTCATCCCGAACCTTTGGAAACGAACTACAAATCAAGTGAAATAATTATGAAGCATGCTATTAATATTTTTACAAGTCCAAAAGTGCATTATTTCACTCAAAATTTGTATGGCCGAATTATGTTAGATATTACATAATTAAAGTAATTAAAATACATTTAAAGGTACAAGATAAATACAAATTAAATCCTAAACTTGGTAACTAATATTTCCAGCTAATAGAACCGAATTTTCTGCCCATTCATCACCTTAAGACTCGGCCATTTACCCTTTATAGTTACCCCTAATATTTTCTTTGATTTAACCTAATTTCATTCTAGCCGACAATCACAAAACCCTCTCCAAAAAATTCTTTCGATCACTCCCATAAGCCAAGGACAATTTTCTAGAGTTCATTGCATCACTAAGGAGTTTAGAAAAATAGCAAGTCGATTTTTAGAAGCCTAGATCAAGAGCTATTGATTTTCTTCTTTATAATCACTCGAAAGGTATTATATTCCCAAACAATTCATTCGATCGTGTAAAAATTCGTTTCTTAATTTTCCTGGAGTTCTTACATTATGTGTGATCTGGGAAAAATGTGTACAAGGTTATTTGGTCCCGTTTGAAGCCGTGGTAAATTCTTGTGGTTCGAAAGTTCTAGCCGAGAATCACTAAATCGTGCAACACTCTTCCACTCGTTCTAAAAATTCCCTGGTATTTTTCTCAGCTTCTATTAATCATACCTAACGTGAGAAAAATAATAAAAATGGTCCATGCATTGTATATAATTCGTATGATAATTATTGTGTAATTGAAACCCTAAATCGAATTAAATTAAGAAATCATGCATGCGATTTTTCCTGGACTAGTGAACAATTTTCGTGGGCTTTATGATCTTAATATAACACTAGAAAAATGCTTATTTGATTTATTGAAGCTTAAAACTATTTTTGGTGAATTAGATTGTAATCGGCTAAAAAGAGAAATAAGGGCAAAAATGCTTAGCGTGGAACTAGGGTTCAAAAAAAGGTTTAGATCTGATTAATAATGAATATAAATGATGTTGATATGATTGCCCAATGATTGGGGTCGGCTAGGGTTTTAATTGATTAAAAATTGTTTTTACCGATTCCTAAATAAATATGAAAGGGTGTGTTTTGTCAATATTAAAACTCATGGGTTATTTTTGTCATGTCATATAGATCATGTATAATCTGTAAAAATTATTGAACTAGGGGCCTATGTGTAAAATTCGTGATATAATGAATTAAATTGTAAATGTTAATTCAAAATGGAAATTAATTAAATACAAGGACTAAACATGTAATTTCTGAAAAGTTGAGGTCGAATTGTGTTATTAATGATATTCAGGGGCTAAGGTGAAAATTTGGATATTTATTGGACTAATATGTAATTATTATTAATTAATGAATTAAATGTAAATTCTAAGGACTTAATATGTAACTTTATTAAAATAGAGGGACCAAACTTGTAATTTCTAGAAACTTGGGGCTGTTTTGAATAAATAAATATATTCAGGGAATTATGTGTCATTTTGATAATTTAATGGCTTGACATGTAACTATTGGTAATTAAAGGTTGAAATTGTAAGTTTAAGGACTGAATATGTAATTTTGATAACTAGAGGGACTAAATGTGTGAATCATGAATAATTGTGGATACTTTCTTACAACGTGATAAAATAAGTGTTCATGGAGTAATTTTGATAAAATAAGGGGTTAATGTGTAACTATGAATAATTGAAGGGTTAAAGTATAACTTTTGTAACTAAGGGGTGTAAAATGTAAATTATGAAAACTTGAGGACCAAAGGTGTAAATATGATAAAGATACTTTGTCTCCAGCAAATGTTGATCAAATTAAGCCATATACTAAGTATTTCTAATTATGGAAAACCTTCTAATTATGGAAACTTTCTAAAAGTGGAAACTTACTAAAAAGGGAAAGTTGCTTAAATTGGAAAGATGATTAATTAAGAACGGTTTGTAATCCCCTTCTACTCCTCTAGGTGTGAAGAAGGAGAGACTTTGAGCTTTCCCCCATTTCTGTGCTTGTTTCTACTTTGCTTTCAACATAAGGTACGGATACTCTACCCTTTTTAGTAAGGGTGTCTTATCACCTATGCTTCGATGTTGAGTTATGAACCTTTGCTTTGACCCTTTTGCTATGAACCTTTTGATATGAACCTTTTCATATGACTTTGAGATTCACTTTTGACATGACCTTGAGATATGCTTTGATATGACTTTGAGATGAACCCGTTTGCATGATTTTGAGACCTGACTCTTAGTTTGATACCCGAGCCACCTTTTGTTTCCTAGCCAGGAAGGTAACCTGGCCATGTCTGTGATGCACCACTGGCATGACTCCTGTGTGGGGGAGTGATTTCTCACGCCGTCCCCTTTTATATTATGATATGGCCATTATGATTCTGAGATTATGATTTTGAGATGACTTTGAGTGGGGGCGTATGGATTGCAATCCTAGGCATGTATGTTTAGTGGATTTAACTATGACTTTGAGTATGACTTTGAGGTGACTGGTGCATGTGTGCTATACACGCCTTTTACATTTATGGGAGCTGATCACTCCACCCCTTTTGATACATGAGGACACCCCTCATATTATCTGGTTGCCTGAGAGGTATCCCCTCTGATTGTGAGATCTTGACTTTGAGTATTATGATGTTGAGATATGACTTTGAGTATGGGCTCGTGGTGGATGACTATCCTATATATCTTCTATTTCTTCTTGCATTGATTATACTTTATGACATTCCCCTTTGCTTCATTATATTTCTGCTTCGTTATCTTTGCTTGTTATTATGTATCTGTTCACTGAGCTTTGTAAGCTCAGCCGCACGTTTTCTTTTCCGTGTGCGGCAGGTATCTAGCTGGGAGATGGATTTATGCTTGGGATGAGAGTTAGTGGGAGCTTTTGCCTTAGATGATGTCCTACCCTAGTCTTACCATTTTATTCAGCATATTGATATTGGATCTATTTCGTTATGTATTTCCTTGGGATTATTGCTTCCTTTCATTTGAGACTTATGTATTGAATTCCAGTCGTGTTGACTTGGTTTATTTAATGATTATGTTTATTGGCTTCCGCTGTGAATATGTATGTATGCTTTGATTTGTCACCATAATGTGATGCTTCTACCCTTGCCGGGTTGGGGTGTTACAGAACGAGTGTTCATACAATTCCCAAGAGAATCAAGGCAATGTCTAAACACACGAGCAAAGAATGAAAACAGTTTGAAAAATCAGAGTTAGTGATCCGATCGGATGAGTGTAATACCGATCGGATGGTGCTCTCGGTAAAATTGATTTGGAAGTGATCCGATCGGATAGAATCAATACCAATCGGATGGTGGTCTCGGTAAAATTGAAAATTGGGCAACCGATCGGATGGATAAGATTCCGATCGGATGGTCAGCTAGGAAAACTTTTTTTTTTTGAAAAAGAACTTGGTGAGAAATGGACTTCTAAAACTTACAGATATACGATCAAAATCCCCGGCTGCGGCGCCAAAAACTTGGTGTGTCGCGTTGTGTACAAGTTTTAAATTTATAAGGTTGAATTACCGAATCTAGAAACAACACATACGAGCAAGTGAACTCGTCCGTTATAGCAAGATTATGATGGTAAGTCGGGATCGTTCGCAGGAATTTGTGTAGTGAATCTACGTGTAGGTTTAAAAGCTACTAAAAGTAAGTCATGAAAACAAGCAATGATGATAATTTAATAATTCAGATGATTAAAACTACACTTGCTTAGACTAGTATACTACTCTTGATAAGTATGATTATGATAAATTTTGTTAACATGTTGGTTGTGATAAATAGTTGGAGAACTAATCTATTGTTTCAACAAGTTGAATCTTCGTCAAGATTTTAGTTCATCAAAACAAGCATTACGCTTAACCAATCAATTCAAGATCAATTCAGGGTTCATAAGTTTGGGGTAAACTTAAACACAAAAATGGTCTTTTGTTTATCAAATACGCTTAGGAAATGCTCAATACGAAAATTAACCGATTCATAGACAAATAGGTCACAATTGATTGGCAACTACTAATCTTTCGACCCTTGAGGTAGTTTACAACCAATCCAATTTGATAGACAAAAAGCATTCTCATTACAATCACAATTAAGTTTCTTTGTTTAATCAAGAATAATGGGTAAAAACAATCATTCATAGACAAATGATTATAACTAGTTGAATAATAATAAATCTTTCGACCTTTAGAATTAATAACTAGTCAAACTTGATTTAATAAATATCACTATGAAACTTAACCACAATTGGATCTTAGAATCAACTTGAAATTGAATCAAAACATGTTATCACAATCATAAGCAATCATTAAGTAATACACATCATCTAAGCAAGTGCACAAAGGCACTAGCCACTCATAGCAAACATAAACATAATGTAAAACCCTGAAATTAATATAATCCGAAATGACTAAAATACCCTCTGAATTTGAACTTTTAAGAACTTATATAAGTAACCTCGTGTGAACTTAACCTAAGTATAATTATAATTATATGACATATAAAAAAATAAAAAAAAAAAAACTATAAGTTACATAATAAATAATAACTAACCTAAATAAACTAAATATATATATATATATATATCCTAAGTTTTCTTCCAACTAAAGAACCACATTATAAAACCATATTTATTTCCATGTATTTCACACGCTTTGACCAATTTGAGCATATCAACGTATTATGCAAATTTTATTTACTTCCTTGTATAAACCCAATCTGTTGCGAAAAAAAAGCTCGGCACCACACGTATTTCCTCTTTTAAAATAAAGATATGGTCATGTGGGATCACTTAAACTTGGTCAAAATGTCCAGCCATTCTTTCCTTTATCTACTCCTCATATCACTTAATATATCTTTTCAAAACTCATGACTAGAAACCCTAAACCAACCTAAGTGACGGCAGCACCTTTGGATCCTATTCGAGGAGTGCAACGTGGTGAAGAAAGGTGGTACGAAAGAGGTCAAAAAGGTGGTTTTTGTTGTGACTTCTAGGCGCATTGTTCTCTAGTTCGTGTGGTGTCTTGCTCGAGGGTTGTTGCTGTTGGTTCGTGGGTGCATTGAACTCGTGGGGTTGTGATAGTTCCTGTTCTTTTTTTTCTTCTCCTTCTTGATCTCGTAAACAACAGGTATCATTCTCTTGATCTCGTTAACATGCTGCTGTCGCTAATCTGTTATAACATATAGGAATTCACCACATGAAATCATAAGAATAACGACCCATGCATGGTCCTTTCTGAAATTTCGACCTAAACACTCAAGCCCTAATGACTGTTATTAAAATCAGTGATTAAACGTTAATGTGATGTCGTATATAGAAACTTAGGCGTATAAGGTTTAACAAGGGTCAAGGGTCTCGGTTATGATTTTATGTGAGATGTTCGTTGCACGCTGTCTCGTTAGAACCGGTGGTCCTCTCGCATGTTGGGTCTTGTATGCGTGGTCGATCCGATCTTGATGGTGTCGCATATGTTCTGGTGTCGTGTGGGGTTTTGTGTGAGTCGAGCTATGAGGTAATAAGAGTTGCTTAAAACCTGTTAAAGATCACTAAATAAAACATTGAGTATGGCATATAAATATGGTAGTCCTAGTATGACATTAACAAGAGAGTTAAAAGGGTTTAAGGTGTTGGGTGACTAGACTTTTATGTGAGTACTGCTTACAGGATTTGTCTCATCAGTTTGGTGTGGTGTGTGTGTCGTGTGTTGATCCAAAAAGATTGTGAAATAGGTGACAATATAAGCCTAAACATGTATGTACACCTACTGGTAACCAGGATTAAAAGAATAAGTGAAGGTTATGATTTGGTCTCATTAATCCTAATGTGGGTGGTCGTGTTGCGTGTGTGATCAGTCTTGGTTTGTAATATTATGTGAGGTTAATTCTTATGGTCTCGATCGGTTCGTGTTCGGGTTCATTCCATGATGGTTTATAGCTCGCGATTGGGAACAGTTGCGGGTCATCTATTTTCTTATACGAGTGGGTTTTGGGTTTCGATCGTATCCTAGTCCATGTTCGAGTTGGTGGTTGGACGACTTGGGTTCGTTTCGATCTCGAACTGTCTTTGCTCATAAATCTTGAACTCCATTTATATAAAAGTCATGCGCTAATTTTAGTATTCCACTTTCAGTAATTTTTCGTCAAAATATTACATGCATAATCTCAAAATATTATGTCAAAATATTACCTGCTAATTTTAGTATTCCACTGTCACTAATATGAACATAGTTAGGGGTAATCTAAATGGTATTTTCTTGGTGCATGGCTATTGTATTTGATGACAACATTATAAAAGACGCTTGGGTATTTTCTTATAACAATGACAAATATATAGCAAACTGGGTAGACTTGGGTTAAATCGTTGCAACAAGGTTAAACGAGACTGAATTTAAGAATATATTTTACTTAAGTTAAGCCTTAAAATTTATATACGTTAAGAATATATTTGACATATGATTGACTAAGATTAGATCAACCCTAAATATGTTAATATAACTAAGAACAAGTATCGAAATCCGTTAAGGCATTAAAGAAAACTTATGAGTAATTTATGGTTATAATTTATGTAGATACATCGAAGGAGGAGTTGCTTCCGATCTTTATGTTTCTGTTATGTTTTCACTTGCGGTCTAAGGTACAGATATTCTGCCCTTTTCAGTAAGGTGCCTTCGTTCTCTTGATTTCTTATTTTGATTCATTTAGGATTTCCCAAACCATTGCTATGTTTCCCTTGTATGGTGAACCTTGATATGATCCACTTGACTTGAACCTTTGCTTTGAACCCTGCTATGAACCTTGATATGAACCTTGCCATGAACCTTGACTTGAACCTTGATGCACTTGAGATTATAACTGGATGAGAAAATCTTTTTTTTTATTAATTATGAAAATGTTTTAAGAAACCATTTGAAAGACCATCTTTACTGAAATCACTTTTAAAAGACCTTCCTTGTGAAAACCTTTTTAAAGATTACTTTTTATGGAAACCGGTAATTAAGTATTATTTTAACACCTATGATATGGACTTTTAATATAAACTTTTAAAGTGAGCTTTACTACGGACCTTTGAACCTTCTGATATTGAACCCTCTAATATGAACCTTCTGATTTGAACATTGATCTTAACATTACCATGATCTCCTGTCTTGAACCCTGATATGAAACTTGATTCTGAAATACTTGATACTTGACACCTGACACTTGAAACTTAACCCTTGATACCTGACCTTGACCCACAGTTTGATATTACGAGCCACCCACCAGGCATGAGGTGTTCATGTCCTTGTCATTGATGCACCAATAACTTGACTCTAGGGTAGGAGAGAGATGTCCTATCCCGTCCCTGACTTGATTATATGGCGTGTACTGGTAGACTCTGGCCACCTGGGGCGTATGGATGCATCCTAGACTTGACCTGATTTGTTTATATTACTTGTTATATCTGGTGACTGATGGTGTGTGCGATGCACGTCTTTCACATCCTGGGAGCCCGCGACTCCACCCCTGAGAGGTAGCCCCTCACCCTGTATTTGGTACCGAGGTCTCCCCTCCGTACACCCTGATTACTGGACTTGATATGATATTTGTTTCTGGGCTCGTAGTAGATTTCTGTTACCTTTACACTTACCTGTACTATTTTTTCCCTTAACCTTGACATATTTACATGACTTTGATATCACTTATCTTTCATTACTGGCACACTATACTTGTATCTTGAATCTGACCGGTTCTTATTTCTTTTCTTATTCATTATTCTGTATTATTGCTTTGTTTCTGTTATATCTGTTCACTGAGCTCTCGTAGCTCAGCCGCGTTTCTTTTACCCGCGGCAGGTTTTAGTTGGAGGCTGGGTATGAGTGGAGAGCACCATTGGATTAGAAGACCTTAATAGCTATTGAAGATGACTAGAAGATCCTTTATTTAGACTTAGAGACTTTGTATTGTAACCTTGTAGTTTCATATTTCCTTTGTAACCATCGAATTTTATTGTATTATTAATGTCAAATGCTTGTGTTTGTTCTGATATGCCACCGTTGTTGTGACACCTTTGCCCTTGTCGGGTGGGGGTGTTACAATTATGGTATCAGAGAGACAGGCTGCGACTCGTAATACATTTACCCTTGACCTGTGAAGTTTGGACCACTAGGTTTCCACTGTAGGCGCTCATAAGATAACCTTTAAGTTTTGCTTTAGGATTTCCCTATAGGAACTTAAGTTTTGACCAGTGAGGAATGGGTAGACTGTAAGGCATTCGTTTAAGTATTATTGCTTCCGCATTACTCTGATTCGTGCCTTGTTTTGGTTAAAGACTGTTGAGATCACTTTTGAAGATTGAAAGCTTATGCTTTGCTGTAACACCCCGACCCGACAAAGGTAAAGATATCACAAATATATGGTTTCATATCAGAACAACATAGCATCCATAAACCAAAATAGCGGAAGTCAAATACATAATCCAACAATAAGTCAACATGACTTTTATCCAAAAGGAAAGGAAATAAAAGAAGTACATAAGTTCAATGCCTAAACAATGGCAACATAATGTCTAAGGAAAAATCAAATGGTAGATAAGATATAAATAACAAGCTCCACTCAGGTGCACTCTTCCCAAAAGCCATACCCCAGCTACTAGCTTAATTACCTGCCGTGTGAAAAGAAACACGGCTGAGCTACACGAGCTCAGTGAACAGATATAACGATAACAAGCAGTAGAATAAGGAATAATAATAACAGTATGAATAAATCAGAGTTAAGCATCAATGTGAAGTAGCAGGAATGAAAGATAAAGAGTAAAGGTGTAGGAAAACAGTAATCCTCTACGAGCCCAGTATCAGTAATCAGTAACAGTAATCAGTGTAATCATGTAACCATATAATCATATAGAGGGGAGACCTCTCAGTAATCCAGTAATTATGAGGGGAGTCCTTAAACAGTAAGTGGAGTGATCAGCTCCCAATATGTGAAAGACGTGTATCGCACACACCATCAGTCACCAGTAATACAATAATCAGTAATCAGTAACAGTAACAGTAACAGTAACAGTAACAGTTCTAGGATGCATCCATACGCCCCAGGTGGCCATAAACCTCCCAACACACCAGATAAAATATAGTCAGGGACGGAACAGGTCATCACTCTCCTGCCCTAGAGTCATGCCATCGGTGCATCAATGACATGGTCATGAAACCCTCATGACTAGTTATGGCTCGTAGTATCAAACTGTGGGTCAGTGGTCAAGTATCAGTATTCAGTATTCAGTTTAGTTTCATAGGTCAATATCCAGTTCAGTATAACAGGCAGTTCATATCAGATGGTTCAGTAACAGAGGGTCAACATCAGTAGGTTCAATATAAGAAAGGTTCAGTATCAGTAGGTCAATGTCAAAGGTTCACAGAAACAAGGAACATGGCAGTGAATCAGAAATCAGAAATGAGACGAAGGCACCTTACTAAAGAAGGGCAGAATATCTGTACCTTATTGCTTGACAAGAATCACACTGAATAAGATGATAAAGAGCAAAGAACTACTCCCTCTTCACACCTAGAAGAGTAAAGACATGATTACTAAAGATCCCATTTCCATATTAAGTAACTTTCTATTTTTAGCAGGTTTCCATTTTTAGAAAGTTTCCTTATTTAGTAAGTTTCCAAAATTAGCAGATTTCTATAATGAGTAAGATTTAAGTATTATGATTTAGTTAAGTCATTAATTTAGTCTCATTATGGGATTAGGGTTGATTTTAGCAAGTTATAAAAGTTTAGGGTTAAATATGACAAGTTTACATAGTTTAGGGTCTTAATTGTAAATATATCAAATTAAAGGTCTAGAATGAAAATATCATAAGTTACTTATTTAAATACCCCATTTATTCAGAATTACATCATTAGCCCCTTAAGTTCCATATTCTACACTTTAAACCCTTTATTTATAAAAGTTACAAAATAAACCCTAAAGTTACATAATTTACAATTTAATCCATATAATATCTTTAATTACACCATTAACCCTTAGATTTATTTATATACAGAATCTACCTTCCAATTTCATGCATGGTACGATTTAACCCTTTAGTTTCCCATAATTACACATTTAGTCCCTATAATTATAAAACATATATATTAATTTGTAAATTCTAAATAATTACATATTAGCCCCCATAATTATCCAAACTCACACCAAACCATCTTAACATTATAATTTACTCAAAATGACCTCAAGTTTCCAGTATTTACATTTTTAGTCCCTTGATTTAATTAATTTGCAAATTGAATTACTAATTATATATAATTACCCATTTAACCTTTTAAATACAAAATTTACATATAAACCCCTCATTTAACATTTTATACGAATTATACCATGTTCAAATAACCTACAAAAATTATCCCTTGAGTTTTTAGAATTACAAAACACACCCTTAGATTTAATTTCTCAAATCGATATACACTTTTAATTAACAATTCAAAACCCTAATTTCACTAATCATTACATCATCATTACCATATCATTTAAACACATCAATTTTCCAGATTTCATCATAAAATACCTAGGTCGATTTGACTTTAGGGTTTTCCATAATTTTACTTTTGTTTCTATTTAGCCGATCCATAAACATTTTCCAAAATAATAGATTTAGGTCTCCACAATTCAAAGTAACATTTTTCTAGTGTTATATGATGATCATAGATGCCATGAAAAATAATAACATGATCTAGAAAATTCGCATGCATGCCTCTTGATTTTATATTCGATTCTAGGGTTTATAACATATTATTTTCCATACGATTTATATATGATGCATGGGTTGTTTTTATCATTTTTCCCAGGTTGTATTCGACATAAAGATCATAAGAATAATGGCCAACGAATTTTAGAGGTGTCGCAGAATTGATTTAGGAATTACCTTGTTTACTAGCGCACGAAAGGAAAGTAATTCCCCAAAAATAGAGATCGACCAAACAAGGCTTCACCACAATTTTTCCTAGATTGTACACATTAGGAAGAGTGTTAGAAAAATGAGAAACAAGATTTGTGGTGATCGAGTGAATTAAAACGAATTATACCTCTTTTGTTTGTTGCGATGGGAGAAAATTTACCACAATAGGATCGAGCAAAGAACACCTTAAAAATTATTTTTTTAGGACTCTTTAGAAGTATATTGATCACAGAAAAATGCTTAGAGGATTTGTGGAAATCGTATGGAGGTTCAAGGGATTTTTGGTGTGTTTTCTTTCCAATCGGTAAATTAGGGCTTGGAATAAAATGTGGTGATTGAGTTATCAAATGAAGGACCGGTCAAAGGGGAGGGATAATGGCCAAGAAATTAGAAATTTGGTCAAGAGAATTAATTGCCTTGCTTAATTATTTTTAATGCCTTTTTATTTCCCTTAATTACCTTTATTTAAACCATATAATTTGAATTTAAGCCTTATTAGGCACCCAAGGGCATTTTGGTAATTTTATGGCTTGAATAAAAGTTAAATGAAGTTGTTAAAATTATTTGGAATCATAACTTGTTCATTGTTAGAAGTTTGGAATTTATTTTGTGCTTTATATATGTTTTATTTAGGTTTTAAATTCCCAGGGGTAATTTGGTCATTTTACATGTTATAGAATTTCAGGTATTACAACTTCTTCCCCACTAACAGAAAAATTTCGTCCTCGAAATTTGCAAGGACATAAGAAAGGAAACATGACAGAAACGAAACTGAACATACCAGGTCAAAACATGAAATGAGGATAACTCGATCGTATTGACTCTTCGGTCTCCCAGGTTGCCTCGCGCGCTGGGTGATTCCGCCAAAGAATCTTTACAAAAGGAATGACCTTATTCCTCATAACGCGCTCTTGACGCTCTAACACCGCTTCCGGTTCTTCAGATAAGGTCATATCGGGACGGATTTGATCAAACGGATAAGAAGCCACATGTAGAGGATGATAGTTGTATCCCCTCAAAAGAGATACATGAAATACATTATGAACATGAGCCAACTGAGGTGGTAAGGCTAGACGATACGAGACTTCTCCGATACGCTCCAGAATTTCAAAAGGTCCAATAAACCGAGGGCTGAGCTTGCCCTTAATACCAAAACGCTTGACGCCTCGGAACGGAGATACTTTAAGAAATACCCGGTCGCCAACATTAAACTCCAGATCCCGACGGTGCTTATCCGCATAACTCTTTTGACGCGCCCGTGCCTCTTTCAATTTCTCTTTAGCCGTAGCAACCTTTTCATTTGTGACCTCAATCATCTCAGGTCCTTCAAGGAGACGTTCCCCTACTTCGTTCCAACATACCGGTGCTCAGCACTTTCGCCCATATAACATCTCAAAAGGTGCCATATCGATGCTCGCGTGCCAACTGTTATTATAGGCGAACTCTACCAAACACAGATAATCGTCCCAACTACCCGTCCATTCCAACGCACACGCCCGTAACATATCCTCTAATGTCTGGATGGTCCTCTCCGACTGACCATCAGTTTGGGGATGAAAAGCGGTACTGAATTTAAGACGAACACCCCAAACTTTATGTAATCCCTTCCAGAAGCGCGAAGTAAAGCGAGGATCACGATCAGAAACGATAGAAGAAGGAGTGCCATGCAATCTAACAATCTCCTGCGTGAAAATCTCTGACAACTTACTAACACTGTAGCTCATACGGATGGGTAAGAAATAAGCGGATTTAGTTAGCCGATCAACGACCACCCAAATCGCATCATGTTTCCTACGAGTCAACGGTAAACCACAAACAAAATCCATAGATATTTCATCCCACTTCCAAACTGGAATCTCCAAAGGCTGTAATAACCCACTAGCTCTCTGGTGTTCAATCTTGTCCTGCTGACAGGTCATACATCTAGCTACAAACGATGCCACGTCCTGCTTCATGCCGTTCCACCAGAAATGCTGCTTCAGATCCCGATACATCTTGGTAGAACCAGGATGGATAGAAAAAGGAGAACTATGAGCCTCGGTCAACAAGGCCTCACGTAGATCAGAATCATTAGGAATACATAATCGATCCCCATACCATACAATACCACTATCATCGACCCGAAATTCAGACTGCTTACCTTCCTCGACATTCTGCACAATAGCCCAGAGTTCACCATCGTCCTTCTGGGCTTCTTTAATCCGCAACATCAAGTTTGATTCTACCTTCAAACTCGCCCAATAACCACTAACGCCTTTTTCACATAGTTCAACCTCTAACCGCTCTAAGTCCTGAAGAATACGGGGCTCGATATTCATACTAGCAATCATACCCGATTTCCTGCTGAGTGCATCGGCAACAACATTCGCCTTGCCGGGATGATACTGGATATTAGTGTCGTAATCTTTCAGAAGCTCCAACCATCTCCTCTGCCTCATGTTGAGCTCCTTCTGGGTAAATATGTATTTGAGACTCTTATGATCCGTGAAGATATCACATGATTCACCGTATAAGTAATGTCTCCATATTTTCAACGCAAATACCACAGCTGCCAACTCTAGATCATGGGTCGGATAATTTTCCTCATAGGGTTTTAACTGCCTTGAAGCATAGGCAATTACTTTCCCGTTTTGCATGAGAACACAACCTAAACCCTTTTTGGAAGCGTCACTATAAATCTGAAATCCTCCCGAACCCGACGGTAAAGTCAAAATAGGTGCAGACACTAGTCGTCGTTTCAACTCCTCAAAGCTCTGCTCACGCTCATCCGTCCACACAAACTTTTCACCTTTTCTCATCAACTGAGTCAACGGTAAAGCCAACTTCGAGAACCCCTCGACAAAACGTCGATAGTAGCCAGCTAAACCCAGAAAACTCCTGACTTCGGTTACCGTGGTAGGTCTTGGCCATTTTGTGATAGCCTCGACCTTAGCTGGATCCATGGTAATCCCATCTGCAGACACGACGTGACCAAGGAAAGCAACTCGGTCCAACCAGAACTCACACTTGGAAAATTTAGCGTATAATTTCTGCTGCCTCAGAATACCCAAAACAGTACGCAAATGCTGTTCGTGCTCTTCCGCCGACTTAGAATATACCAGAATATCATAAATGAAAACGATGACGAACTTATCAAGAAATTCATGGAAAACCCGGTTCATCAAGTCCATAAATACTGCAGGAGCATTTGTTAACCCAAACGGCATAACTAAAAACTCATAATGTCCATACCGGGTACGGAAAGCAGTCTTAGAAATGTCCTGCTCTTTAACCCGCAACTGGTGATAACCAGATCGCAAGTCAATCTTGGAGAATACTTTAGCTCCCTGCAGCTGATCGAACAAATCATCGATGCGAGGTAGCGGATAACGGTTTCGAATAGTGATACGGTTTAGCTCTCGGTAATCGATACACAACCGCATAGACCCATCTTTCTTCTTTACAAAAAGTACAGGAGCACCCCATGGTGACACACTCGGGTGAATAAATCCACAGTCCAATAGCTCTTCTAGCTGCTCCTTTAACTCCTTAAGTTCCACCGGTGCCATCCGGTACGGAGCCTTAGAGATAGGCTCAGCGCCGGGAATCAGATCGATACTAAATTCAACCTCTCTGGCCGGAGCAAGACCAGGAAGTTTTTCAGGGAAAACATCAGAAAATTCCCGAACAACATGAACAGTATTAATATCAGGACTCTCTACAGAAGAATCTTTAACAGAGGCCAAATAACCTTGGCAACCATGAGATATTAGAGTCCTTGCTTTCAAAGCAGAAATAATTTTCACAGATTTTAGGGAGCGTGTTTCATGAAAGACAAATTCAGGCTGAGTTAGATCACCAAAAATTACTTTTCGAGCATGACAGTCAATGGTGGCTCTATGAAAAGATAACCAATCCATGCCCAGAATAATGTCAAAATCAACCATGTCCAAAGGAAGCAAATTTGCCGAACGAATCCGGTCATCGAATCGAATAGGACAATTTACATATTCATGATCAATAAGAGTACTGAGTTTCATGGGAGTAGAGAGGGATACTTGATTACTTAGTGGTGTTGGTAAAATTTTAAGTTTCTTAACCAGATTCAAAGATATAATCGAGTGTGTAGCTCCCGTATCAAAAAGTGTGAAAATAGCGTGATCACCAATATATAAAACGCCCGTAATCGTACCTGAAGATTGTGCCGCCTGATCCCGAGTCATAGAATATACACGGCCAGTGTTGGGTGGAGGAGGAGGTTTCAAATAGTTCCCGGCTGCCTCCGGGTGTTTAGGGCAGTCTTTCACTCTATGCTCCGTAGACCCGCATCTAAAACATGCCCCAGTAGCCACACGACAAGCCCCAGCATGACGTTTCCCACAAGTAGTGCAAATAGGAAAAGAATAAGAACCCCCAGACGCACCTCCTTGAGAACTAGAACCCGAAGCCCTGCTCTGCTGATTACCCCTAACAGTCTGGTCTCTCCACTGTTTCTGACCGTTGTTGCGTCCTGAGCGATCATCTCCCTGCCTATTAGTGACCCCAGAACCCTGACCCCTCGCATCCGGCCTCCTCTGATCATAATTCCTGCCAGCCTGAACCTGATGGTCGTATCGTCGATCCCCCTGCCCACGGGAATCATAACTCCTGTCATTTCGGCCCCTAAAATCCCTGCTCTGACCCTGAGTCTGAATCCTATCCCCATCTCTGTTCCTCTTATACCCAGATCCCTGATGAAATATCTCGATATTGCGAGCTGCGTCGCAACATTCTGCCGGGTCTCGAAACTCATCATTAAGTATGCGGTCTAGTACCCACCTAATACAATAGCCAAAAGAAAAAATGTATTAATGTCTATTGGTACCAACCATCAACTTAAATGGGTTACTAACCTTTTGAGTCCCCATTTGAATTGTCTAGCCTGCTGCTTAGCATCCCCAGCAAGCGGACCTACAAAACTGACTAATCTCTGAAACCGCTCCAGATACTGCCCAGCATTCTCAGAATCAAGCTGAGAGATAGTGTTGTACTCCCTAATGAATCTCTGCTGCTCGGAGACAGGAAAGTACCGATTATAGAATGTGGTACGAAACTCAGCCCATGAACAACCAAGAACATATGCATCACCACCCTTAGCTTCTTTGTGCGCTTTCCACCAGTTGAGCGCGTCACCCTCTAGCTTGAACACAGCCAGACGAGTCTTGAACTCGTCCTCACAACCTAACACCTCGAACAGTTTCTCCATGTGGGTGATCCAGTCTTCTGCTGCATGAGGAGTAGCAGCAGAAGTGAAGGACAACAGCTTGAGTTTATTGAAACTCTCCAGCCACCCATTAATGGTAGTGGGTCGGCCCCCACCACCAGAAGAACTGCCAGCACCCCCAGATGGACCAGCTCCACCATTAATAAGCCGGTTGATCACCGCATCAGTGTTAAGGCCCGGTAACAGATTGGCTATAGCATTAGCCACCATAGCCTCCAGATTGGGGATTTCAGCATCTCCTCCACTGTTATACTCCTGGTGACGAGTGTTAACCATCTATAGAATTATGAAGACGATTAGTACGATGAAGCAAAAATATGGCAGAGCAGAATAAGGAAAAGAGTACGCGAAAGGAAAACCTAATGTCTACCCAATCCTCACAGGTCAAAGGCCTAAGCCAACGGGTTTCGGAAACCTGTCTCTGATACCATAAATTGTAACACCCCGACCCGACAAGGGTAAAGATATCACAAATATATGGTTTCATATCAGAACAACATAGCATCCATAAACCAAAATAGCGGAAGTCAAATACATAATCCAACAATAAGTCAACATGACTTTTATCCAAAAGGAAAGGAAATAAAAGAAGTACATAAGTTCAATGCCTAAACAATGGCAACATAATGTCTAAGGAAAAATCAAATGGTAGATAAGCTATAAAGAACAAGCTCCACTCAGGTGCACTCTTCCCAAAAGCCATACCCCAGCTACTAGCTTAATTACCTGCCGTGTGAAAAGAAACACGGCTGAGCTACACGAGCTCAGTGAACAGATATAACGATAACAAGCAGTAGGATAAGGAATAATAATAACAGTATGAATAAATCAGAGTTAAGCATCAATGTGAAGTAGCAGGAATGAAAGATAAAGAGTAAAGGTGTAGGAAAACAGTAATCCTCTACGAGCCCAGTATCAGTAATCAGTAACAGTAATCAGTGTAATCATGTAACCATATAATCATATAGAGGGGAGACCTCTCAGTAATCCAGTAATTATGAGGGGAGTCCTTAAACAGTAAGTGGAGTGATCAGCTCCCAATATGTGAAAGACGTGTATCGCACACACCATCAGTCACCAGTAATACAATAATCAGTAATCAGTAACAGTAACAGTAACAGTAACAGTTCTAGGATGCATCCATACGCCCCAGGTGGCCATAAACCTCCCAACACACCAGATAAAAATATAGTCAGGGACGGAACAGGTCATCACTCTCCTGCCCTAGAGTCATGCCATCGGTGCATCAATGACATGGTCATGAAACCCTCATGACTAGTTATGGCTCGTAGTATCAAACTGTGGGTCAGTGGTCAAGTATCAGTATTCAGTATTCAGTTTAGTTTCATAGGTCAATATCCAGTTCAGTACAACAGGCAGTTCATATCAGATGGTTCAGTAACAGAGGGTCAATATCAGTAGGTTCAATATAAGAAAGGTTCAGTATCAGTAGGTCAATGTCAAAGGTTCACAGAAACAAGGAACATGGCAGTGAATCAGAAATCAGAAATGAGACGAAGGTACCTTACTAAAGAAGGGCAGAATATCTGTACCTTATTGCTTGACAAGAATCACACTGAATAAGATGATAAAGAGCACAGAACTACTCCCTCTTCACACCTAGAGGAGTAAAGACATGATTACTAAAGATCCCATTTCCATATTAAGTAACTTTCTATTTTTAGCAGGTTTCCATTTTTAGAAAGTTTCCTTATTTAGTAAGTTTCCAAAATTAGCAGATTTCTATAATGAGTAAGATTTAAGTATTATGATTTAGTTAAGTCATTAATTTAGTCTCATTATGGGATTAGGGTTGATTTTAGCAAGTTATAAAAGTTTAGGGTTAAATATGACAAGTTTACATAGTTTAGGGTCTTAATTGTAAATATATCAAATTAAAGGTCTAGAATGAAAATATCATAAGTTACTTATTTAAATACCCCATTTATTCAGAATTACATCATTAGCCCCTTAAGTTCCATATTCTACACTTTAAACCCTTTATTTATAAAAGTTACAAAATAAACCCTAAAGTTACATAATTTACAATTTAATCCATATAATATCTTTAATTACACCATTAACCCTTAGATTTATTTATATACAGAATCTACCTTCCAATTTCATGCATGGTACGATTTAACCCTTTAGTTTCCCATAATTACACATTTAGTCCCTATAATTATAAAACACATATATTAATTTGTAAATTCTAAATAATTACATATTAGCCCCCATAATTATCCAAACTCACACCAAACCATCTTAACATTATAATTTACTCAAAATGACCTCAAGTTTCCAGTATTTACATTTTTAGTCCCTTGATTTAATTAATTTGCAAATCAAATTACTAATTATATATAATTACCCATTTAACCTTTTAAATACAAAATTTACATATAAACCCCTCATTTAACATTTTATACGAATTATACCATGTTCAAATAACCTACAAAAATTATCCCTTGAGTTTTTAGAATTACAAAACACACCCTTAGATTTAATTTCTCAAATCGATATACACTTTTAATTAACAATTCAAAACCCTAATTTCACTAATCATTACATCATCATTACCATATCATTTAAACACATCAATTTTCCAGATTTCATCATAAAATACCTAGGTCGATTTGACTTTAGGGTTTTCCATAATTTTACTTTTGTTTCTATTTAGCCGATCCATAAACATTTTCCAAAATAATAGATTTAGGTCTCCACAATTCAAAGTAACATTTTTCTAGTGTTATATGATGATCATAGATGCCATGAAAAATAATAACATGATCCAGAAAATTCGTATGCATGCCTCTTGATTTTATATTCGATTCTAGGGTTTATAACATATTATTTTCCATACGATTTATATATGATGCATGGGTTGTTTTTATCATTTTTCCCAGGTTGTATTCGACATAAATATCATAAGAAAAATGTCCAACAAATTTTAGAGGTGTCGCAGAATTGATTTAGGAATTACCTTGTTTACTAGCGCACGAAAGGAAAGTAATTCCCCAAAAATAGAGATCGACCAAACAAGGCTTCACCACAATTTTTCCTAGATTGTACACATTAGGAAGAGTGTTAGAAAAATGAGAAACAAGATTTGTGGTGATCGAGTGAATTAAAACGAATTATACCTCTTTTGTTTGTTGCGATGGGAGAAAATTTACCACAATAGGATCGAGCAAAGAACACCTTCAAAATTATTTTTCCAGGACTCCTTAGAAGTATATTGATCACAAAAAAATGCTTAGAGGATTTGTGGAAATCGTATGGAGGTTCAAGGGATTTTTGGTGTGTTTTCTTTCCAATCGGTAAATTAGGGCTTGGAATAAAATGTGGTGATTGAGTTATTAAATGAAGGACCGGTCAAAGGGGAGGGATAATGGCCAAGAAATTAGAAATTTGGTCAAGAGAATTAATTGCCTTGCTTAATTATTTTTAATGCCTTTTTATTTCCCTTAATTACCTTTATTTAAACCATATAATTTGAATTTAAGCCTTATTAGGCGCCCAAGGGCATTTTGGTAATTTTATGGCTTGAATAAAAGTTAAATGAAGTTGTTAAAATTATTTGGGATCATAACTTGTTCATTGTTAGAAGTTTGGAATTTATTTTGTGCTTTATATATGTTTTATTTAGGTTTTAAATTCCCAGGGGTAATTTGGTCATTTTACATGTTATAGAATTTCAGGTATTACATTTGCACCACCTAAAATTTGAAACCTAAATAAATCTTGAGGCCATTGAAAATTTCATAGTAATTGCCTGACACTATTTGATTCTTATCTTCAGATCCCTTTTGTTGACCTCTGAGACTATAGAAGTACTAGGTGGATTAAGATTGGTCGTTCTGCTTACGACTCGAGATAAAGTATGATCATCATGAAGGCATATTTATGTGGTGCTAGTATTATGACGCCTGATCAACGTGATAATACTTACACCATATAACGTGCCCTCATTGTGGCCATAGGATATCTTGGAAAGTACCTAAGAAGCTTAGAAATTGATCTCCGTTGGATTATCCGTGATTAGCAAGACTTTAGGTTCATTCTACCTATGTGTATACCTTGCCTTCGTTCATTAGATATCTGGATGAGTTGGACTTCCGTTTGACATTCTGTTGACCTCAGTTATAAATCTTGAACTCTTGTAGAGCCCTCTACTGTTGATACAATTCATTTGATCTGAAATCTTGTCCGTATTTCCAAATGAACTTTTCTTTTTGGAAGAACCTCTTCGAGCGTGAGAATGTTGGCGACGATCTTTTGCGACTCGCTGCGACTACGTCTAACTTAGCGACTTCAAATTTTCGAGGACGAAAATTCCTTTTAAAGAGGGGAAGAGTTGTAAAACCCTGAAATTAATATAATCCGAAATGACCAAAATACCCTCTAATTTTGAACTTTTAAGAACTTATATAAGTAACCTCGTGTGAACTTAACCTAAGTATAATTATAATTATATGACATATAAAATAATAAAAAAAACTATAAGTTACATAATAAATAATAACTAACCTAAATAAACTAAATATATATATATATCCTAAGTTTTCTTCCAACTAAAGAACCACATTATAAAACCATATTTATTTCCATGTATTTCACACGCTTTGACCAATTTGAGCATATCAACGTATTATGCAAATTTTATTTACTTCCTTGTATAAACCCAATCTGTTGCGAAAAAAAAGCCCGGCACCACACGTATTTCCTCTTTTAAAATAAAGATATGGTCATGTGGGATCACTTAAACTTGGTCAAAATGTCCAGCCATTCTTTCCTTTATCTACTCCTCATATCACTTAATATATCTTTTCAAAACTCATGACTAGAAACCCTAAACCAACCTAAGTGACGGCAGCACCTTTGGATCCTATTCGAGGAGTGCAACGTGGTGAAGAAAGGTGGTACGAAAGAGGTCAAAAAGGTGGTTTTTGTAGTGACTTCTAGGCGCATTGTTCTCTAGTTCGTGTGGTGTCTTGCTCGAGGGTTGTTGTTGTTGGTTCGTGGGTGCATTGAACTCGTGGGGTTGTGATAGTTCCTGTTCTTTTTTTTCTTCTCCTTCTTGATCTCGTAAACAACAGGTATCATTCTCTTGATCTCGTTAACATGCTGCTGTCGCTAATCTATTATAACATATAGGAATTCACCACATGAAATCATAAGAATAACGACCCATGCATGGTCCTTACTGAAATTTCGACCTAAACACTCAAGCCCTAATGACTGTTATTAAAATCAGTGATTAAACGTTAATGTGATGTCGTATATAGAAACTTAGGCGTATAAGGTTTAACGAGGGTCAAGGGTCTCGGTTATGATTTTATGTGAGATGTTCGTTGTACGCTGTCTTGTTAGAACCGGTGGTCCTCTCGCATGTTGGGTCTTGTATGCGTGGTTGATCCGATCTTGATGGTGTCGCATGTGTTCTGGTGTCGTGTGGGGTTTTGTGTGAGTCGAGCTATGAGGTAATAAGAGTTGCTTAAAACCTGTTAAAGATCACTAAATAAAACATTGGGTATGGCATATAAATATGGTAGTCCTAGTATGACATTAACAAGAGACTTAAAAGGGTTTAAGGTGTTGGGTGACTAGATTTTTATGTGAGTACTGCTTACAGGATTTGTCTCATCAGTTTGGTGTGGTGTGTGTGTCGTGTGTTGATCCAAAAAGATTGTGAAATAGGTGACAATATAAGCCTAAACATGTATGTACACCTACTGGTAATCAGGATTAAAAGAATAAGTGAAGGGTATGATTTGGTCTCGTTAATCCTAATGTGCGTGGTCGTGTTGCGTGTGTGATCAGTCTTGGTTTGTAATATTATGTGAGGTTAATTCTTATGGTCTCGATCGGTTCGTGTTCGGGTTCATTCCATGGTGGTTTATAGCTCGCGATTGGGAACAGTTGCGGGTCATCTATTTTCTTATACGAGTGGGTTTTGGGTTTCGATCGTATCCTAGTCCATGTTCGAGTTGGTGATTGTACGACTCGGGCTCGTTTCGATCTCGAACTTTCTTTGTTCATAAATCTTGAACTCCATTTATATAAAAGTCATGCGCTAATTTTAGTATTCCACTTTCAGTAATTTTTCGTCAAAATATTACATGCATAATCTCAAAATATTACGTCAAAATATTACCTGCTAATTTTAGTATTCCACTGTCACTAATATGAACATAGTTAGGGGTAATCTAAATGGTATTTTCTTGGTGCATGGCTACTGTATTTGATGACAACATTATAAAAGACGCCTTGGTATTTTCTTATAGCAATGACAAATATATAGCAAACTGGGTAGACTTGGGTTAAATCGTTGCAACAAGGTTAAACGAGACTGAATTTAAGAATATATTTTACTTAAGTTAAGCCTTAAAATTTATATACGTTAAGAATATATTTGACATATGATTGACTAAGATTAGATCAACTCTAAATATGTTAATATAACTAAGAACAAGTATCGAAATCCGTTAAGGCATTAAAGAAAACTTATGAGTAATTTATGGTTATAATTTATGTAGATACATCGAAGGAGGAGTTTCTTCCGATCTTTATGTTTCTGTTATGTTTTCACTTGCGGTCTAAGGTACAGATATTCTGCCCTTTTCAGTAAGGTGCCTTCGTTCTCTTGATTTCTTATTTTGATTCGTTTAGGATTTCCCAAACCATTGCTATGTTTCCCTTGTATGGTGAACCTTGATATGATCCACTTGACTTGAACCTTTGCTTTGAACCCTGCTATGAACCTTGATATGAACCTTGCCATGAACCTTGACTTGAACCTTGATGCACTTGAGATTATAACTAGATGAGAAAATCTTTTTTTTTATTAATTATGAAAATGTTTTAAGAAACCATTTGAAAGACCATCTTTACTGAAATCACTTTTAAAAGACCTTCCTTGTGAAAACCTTTTTAAAGATTAATTTTATGGAAACCGGTAATTAAGTATTATTTTAACACCTATGATATGGACTTTTAATATAAACTTTTAAAGTGAGCTTTACTACGGACCTTTGAACCTTCTGATATTGAACCCTCTAATATGAACCTTCTGATTTGAACATTGATCTTAACATTACCATGATCTCCTGTCTTGAACCCTGATATGAAACTTGATTCTGAAATACTTGATACTTGACACCTGACACTTGACACTTGACCCTTGATACCTGACCTTGACCCACAGTTTGATATTACGAGCCACCCACTAGGCATGAGGTGTTCATGTCCTTGTCATTGATGCACCAATGACTTGACTCTAGGGTAGGAGAGAGATGTCCTATCCCGTCCCTGACTTGATTATATGGCGTGTACTGGTAGACTCTGGCCACCTGGGGCGTATGGATGCATCCTAGACTTGACCTGATTTGTTTATATTACTTGTTATATCTGGTGACTGATGGTGTGTGCGATGCACGTCTTTCACATCCTGGGAGCCCGCGACTCCACCCTGAGAGGTAGCCCCTCACCCTGTATTTGGTACCGAGGTCTCCCCTCCGTACACCCTGATTACTGGACTTGATATGATATTTGTTTCTGGGCTCGTAGTAGATTTCTGTTACCCTTACACTTACCTGTACTATTTTTTCCCTTAACCTTGACATATTTACATGACCTTGATATCACTTATCTTTCATTACTGGCACACTATACTTGTATCTTGACTCTGACCGGTTCGTATTTCTTTTCTTATTCATTATTCTGTATTATTGCTTTGTTTCTGTTATATCTGTTCACTGAGCTCTCGTAGCTCAGCCGCGTTTCTTTTACCCGCGGCAGGTTTTAGTTGGAGGCTGGGTATGAGTGGAGAGCACCATTGGATTAGAAGACCTTAATAGCTATTGAAGATGACTAGAAGATCCTTTATTTAGACTTAGAGACTTTGTATTGTAACCTTGTAGTTTCATATTTCCTTTGTAACCATCGAATTTTATTGTATTATTAATGTCAAATGCTTGTGTTTGTTTTGATATGCAACCGTTGTTGTGACACCTTTGCCCTTGTCGGGTGGGGGTGTTACACATAAACTCTAAACTTTGAACATTAGAAATCATGATTGAAAGTCTTACAATGTTTGGAAATAGATTACAAAAGATAAGGTAATGATACCCAAAGTATTAGTGTTGACTTCTTGATGTTTTGACCTCCAAATGTTGACTTCTTCAACCTCTAAAGTTTCCTGGACTTCTAAGGACGAATTTAGGACTTTTGAGAGTGGTTATTGATTAGAAAGTTAATTGGTAATTATAGAGCACTCCCCCAAAGGATTACAAGAAGTTCTATTTATACTACTCTCAAGGGTCTTGGGTCTTTAATGCTTCACTTGGCCTCCAAGTAGATTAGAATAGTCTAGAATGCTCAATAGAAGGCTTTGGAATCGTGCACATAAAGATAGTATCCTTAATGATGAAGTTTGGGGAAATAGACCATATCCAACCGATCGGTATTGGCTCCAACCGATCGGTTGGTCTTCAACTATGGCCTCAATTCGAATCGGTTGCGGGCTGCATCCGATCGGATAGAGTGATGTTGTTTACTCTTTTGTTTGGACTTTTATCGTTTGGCTTGTTTCTCTCTTTTGGTTCATGGTTCTTCATCCAAACTTGATCTTTTCTTTGTCTTGGAACTTGTGAACTTGAATACTTGGACCTTCATTCGTTCAAAATCCTATTTGGTGTGGAACTTGACACAAGAATCTTCGTACCATCATAAATATTTCCTTCTTCCTCATTCTATCATCTTTTTCTTCCTTTTTCTTGTACTTGGCAACATATACTTTGCAAACATACTTTGGTACGATTAAGTAACAAAATCATATAAATATAACCAAATAACACATATAAAAGTACGAATAACGCTACAAAAAACATGCACAATTTAAGCGTTATCAATTATAAACTTAGTTCATTTTCAAGTTTTGTTAAATTAACTTTATATTACATTTCCTCAAGACAATTAACTAGTAAATAATAAACTTCACTTTCGTTAAGTGTTACTTCAAAAACCTATATAATTAGATATAACGACCAAACTACACGATCTTAGTGTATATATATATATATATATATATATATATATATATATATATATATATATATATATATATATATATATATATATATACATATATCACATCTCGATTATATCCATCCGTGCCTTATATCGTTCATTTCCTTTTCTTTCCAATTTCCATCACTATTCCGCACATTTAAGTCATACGTAGAGCTACACCTTACCATTTCTTAGGAAATTCCTTCGTAACCACACTTGCCGCCACACAAGTGACAACAACATAAATACTTTAAAACATTGAAACTAAATCATGAAAGAACTTAAATTTAATACTTGAAACTGAGACATGATTATTTAATCTAGGTCGCGTGTTAGTCCCGTACATCCTTGCATTCACTGCATCCATTGTTAAGGTGGGTTTATAGCCCCTTTTTACTTATAAATATTTTAAAACCACTTGCCGCCACACAAGTGACAACAACATAAATACTTTAAAACATTGAAACTAAATCATGAAAGAACTTAAATTTAATACTTGAAACTGAGACATGATTATTTAATCTAGGTCGCGTGTTAGTCCCGTACATCCTTGCATTCACTGCATCCATTGTTAAGGTGGGTTTATAGCCCCTTTTTACTTATACTTGTTTTATATGAATGGGGTGAGAAACATGCAAAAAAATTTTTATGGACCATTAATACTATTAATACCAAAGTTATTGCGCAGTTAGCCTAAGTCCTGATATGTCCCCTACTGCCCGAATTTCATGAACCATTAATTCCCGACAGGAAGCATGAATGTTATAAATAGATCTATTGGGAGTAACGTCCCCGTTCGGTTTGACCGGATAGGCAAACGAACGTATACCATATCAAAGTACAAGTGTCTGGGATAAACACTTTCCAGGGCCTATATGTTTAACATGCTTCTAGAGCATGCAGACCTGTTATAGCTTCGGTTGCATGAACTTAGTGCTAGCGTAATAAAAATATAAATGTGACATTTCAATGCTTACAAATAAAATTGTTGGTCCAAATGCGTTATATTTGTTTTAACTTAAACCTATGAACTCACCAGCTTTTTTGCTGACGCATATTTTTCTCAGGTATGTAGATTTATACAAGTGTGGCAAGGCTTAGCAAGGCGGCAGATTTATATTTTTGGCCAAAATGTTTTAACAAATGATTAAGACTTGTTTCTGAGAGACCATTAGACTTGTAAATAGACTTAAAACATACAGATTTTTATAATTGGATTAAACAAATGAATACGTTTTTATAAAGTGTGTAATTGGTTCTTCGTTACCTTGTGTTATGATCCCCATTTCAGTAGCACCCCTTGATTCTAGTGCTTCCGCAAAGTAAGATTTTGGGGGTGTTACACTTGAGTTATTCATTCATATATTAATTATGTCCTATATTTGCATGTTTAATCCACAAGTAATTTATTAATTTAAATTGTCCATTGTTGATCAATGATACGGGAGTATTGTTGAATTAAGGCAAATGTGAGAGATTTGTTATATTCTTTGAATACTAAAGATGTGTCCGCCAAACTCACATGTTATCCACGTGCTATGGATATTGGATTTCCCCAAACCTACGAGTCATCACTTTATGGATCGGCGTCATTAAGTGATATATCGCAAATGGTTATTTTATTTGTCCTCTGACTTGAGATGCAAGCAGGTCTTGCATGTGTGGATCTTTCTTCTTGACTATAGTCAAACGCTATCCTGAACAAGGTGGTTATAAAGGCTATTCTCAGAAGTTGGTTGAAGCACATGAATGACATGTATAGTCAAAATAGAATTTGTTCCTCCACTTGTCTTCTGGAGCATGATACTACTGGGCCCCTCGCTGAATTAATCAGATGTTTGCATGGCCGTGCCCAAAGTGTAAATCAAGATGATACTTGTTTTACGTTTGGTAATCTTGATTAATTTCTAAAACGAGAAACAGAATAGTTGAACAATATGGAATGACTTTGATCCATATCCATAGTTCAACAAGTATCTGAAACAAAAGGATAATTTAAAATTGTAAACCATTTACCTAGTTGTTTTATGAAACCACACTCATGTATTTTTGGGAGCAATGCAATGTTGCTAGATGCTTAGCATTGTTAGTATATATTATTGTTTATGACGATCGCAAGTGGGAGCTGTTGGTTATGCGCACGCCAAATCAATAGTTATACGGCTAGAAATTACGTGAGCCTATCGGGGCACACACGTATATACTTAGAGAACGTTTTAGTTAATGTAATTAATATATTAGATGTATTAATTATATTAAGTAATGTTTACGAAATTAATTAATAGTCGATACCTAACCGTTAGACGCTTATTTTAACTAACGAGCTAAATTAATTATTTGTAATGTACTAATAAATAATGAAATCCCACTTGAGAAGTGAACTCATTTAGAGTTGTCAGCCGACTATTGATGAATATGGAAAAGATTGTGTCTTGAATATGGAAAAGATTATGTCTAACTTGTACAGAAAGCCAAGAGGTTAATATATATATATATATATATATATATATATATATATATATATATATATATATATATATATATATATATATATATATACTAGACTTCACAGCCCGCCCAATGTGCGGGCATGACTTGTAATTTTATACTGGATGGTTCTAATCAATTTTAAATCATGCCTTAATTTCGTTACATTTAACATAATAAAATATAACTACTTTTATACAAAAGCAATAAAACGCTGATGCGCGTGATGTGTCGTTGCGGTTTAGCAGTTTTAATACCTACTCAAGTTTTAAATTTATATTTAGCCGACTTATCAATAACACACACACTTAACGAGCAGTGTACCCGGTCAGTATGAATATAATGGTAAGTAGAGTGTCGATCACTAAGAGTGGAACGTATTATCTCGTTATTCTAATCAGTATTTTAATATCCTAACGCAAGGGGGTTTCAGCCTGAGAGACTGGCACGATTTGTTTGCAATTAAATAATAAAATAAACCAACAGGCACGAATCAGCAAGTAGCACACACGTACACAGATAAATATTCGAGACAATAAGAGGGCTGTCCTTATGATTAAGTAGATTGTCACTTGTTTTATTGATAGCTTTATATGAAGTGTATGTAGTTAACCCTTTCTCGTTGGTCCTATTCTTATCGGCGAGTAAACCCTTAATGATTACTTATGTCTAAAAGTTATTCCTAAGTGATCAATTTAGTAATAACCGTGGGAGCCACATTATTTCCCGCAGTCAAATGCCCGCAAGCCACTAATAAACACAGAGGTTATCAATGCACTAATAAGTAGTAACCAAAGACATCAACATATAAACTTTAATTGATGGGAAAGCAAGTATTAAAGGGAGTGCAATCTTTCGTTGTCACATTACACAAGCCACCAATCCTGATGAATTAAAGTTTGCTAACACAATAAAACAAAACTACTTAATGAATTAAACACATGCAGCACCTTCTTACAGCTCTTGTATCTTTGATTTGGGTGTGTCTTGTGCTGCCTCCTTGACTGAATTCGTCCTTGGTTTCTCCTGTTCGGTCTTCGGTATTATATGATACTCTCGAAATTCGTCTGGTCTTGGGGTATTTATAGTTTCTGTCTGAGGGAAGATGCGGCGCATCTAGTAAGTAGATGCGGCGCATTGACTTAACTTCGCGTGGGGTCCAAGATTATATTATTCAGGAATATTCGTACACCGCCAGAAGATGCGGCGTAACTCCATGAGTAGATGCGGCGCATGTCCTCTTGTATCTTGGATCGTATCTGGTGATATCTTGATAGTGATGCGGCGCATGTCGTGATTGAGATGCGGCGCATCTTGAGCAGAATTGACTTGATCTTGTCCATTTCAGTAGACTCTTCACTTTATGCACGTTTTGCTCCATAATTAGTCCAAAATCGCCAAGTTTCACCAAATGCTTGTTTTTACCTGAGAATTACAAAAGTAAACGATTAAGTATCAATCCTCATACATAATATAGTAAAACAAGTCAAATTAATAGGATAAATGATAGTAATAAAATGTACTTATTTGAGTTCATCAAAAGCAATAGAACGCGCACTGCCGTTAGATTGTTTTTTATTGTTAATAAATGTGTGTCTGGATAAAGAAAACGTGAGTCTACATTATTGATATTATATTTTGAGTTACCAATTGCATTCATGTATTGTATTATGCAAGTATATTTTGATGTAAATAATATGATGGAATTTTATTTTTATTTTTATTAGTATTATTTTATGACATGAAATTCTGATTGTAAATTATTATATTATCAGTTATAATTAATCATAACTACTATTCACACAAAGTATCATCACATTATCGAAAACACCAACATCTCAATGGTCAAATTATTTTTGGCCAGATCAACAAAAGGTGAACTACATATTCTTGATCTAATTGTTTTGTTCATGTTTTGCTAACCTTTGTTACCTGATTTTCGTATTGAAAGGATGAAATCTTGAATATTTTGAATGACTAATTGTATTATATTTATCTGTATATTTAAGCTAATATCTTGCAATCGCATGTTTCGTTTTTTGGG
Source organism: Artemisia tridentata subsp. tridentata (assembly GCA_021014915.2). Classification (NCBI taxonomy): domain Eukaryota; kingdom Viridiplantae; phylum Streptophyta; class Magnoliopsida; order Asterales; family Asteraceae; genus Artemisia; species Artemisia tridentata. Next base: position 411,930,635 of record CP139505.1, read on the forward strand.
TTTAATTGTATGTTATAATTAACTTAAGTAATTATTTTATGTGTAATTTTAGGGATGAAATCTCGTTTAGTAGAGCACCTTGAACACTGGCAGTATGATGTTCCGTTACATCAGTAACAATGGCAGTATCATGTCTTATTACATCATTGACACTGACAGTACCATGTTCTGTCCTACCAGAGTTTAAATGGATTTGATTTTTTATTAGTTTGGTTTGTATTTGTTTGTTGATTAGTTGGAGTGTTTTGCTGATATTTGATTTATGTAGTAGAATATAGATTTGGATTCTAATAATATTTGAGTGCGAGTTTAAACTTATCATCTTAGATACGATATTTTGATGTTACTGATACGCTTTATGTATTAATTAACTACATCCTTGAACTGTATTACCTACTGATTCCATTTTTTTTGGTTCAGCTAAATATAAATAAATAGACGTAGTAACGATGATGGATGTATGGCGACCAATCGAAGCTATTATTAATTTTGCATGGTAGTGAAGAAGAACCGAGTGGATCAGAAGCAAGGAAATGTAAAGGAATCGAGACAAAGTACTAAGGTAACTGAAGTATGTCTTGAGTTACTGTGGACGAAGGTAATTTTTATTTGTTTTGAAACATCTTAATTGTTGGTAATTGGGGGGGTTTAGTTATATCATGGCTTAAAAATGGCATTGTGTTGTTTAATGTTGCTTAAATGTAGTAGTAGGTTTAACAACCATTCCTCATGCTTATTATGGAAAATTTTGTTCTGGAAAATGAATGCGTCATTTTTTGAAACAGGTTATGTACTGTTATATTTTGTGTTGATATTATTATGATACTTGAGTGGAACTATACATGTGTAATTCATAAGGTATAAGTAAAAACACAAATTTAATGTGATTCAAAGGTCGAAATACCTTTTAAATTCGAAATAATGCTTCTTTATACACAACATTTGTCGTTGATTTTGTGTATTTACCATCCTCGTCACAACAAAGGACTTTCAAACCTTTCTTGTTCTTCACTCGAGACACTGCTACATAAAGCTGGTCGTGCGAGAAAACAGGACGCTGGAGAAATAGTCCTACATGTGTCAACGTTTGGCCTTGGCTTTTATTAATTGTCATTGCGAAGCACGGTGATACCGGGAATTGTCTTCGATTAAATTTAAAAGGCATTTTGGGATCCGAAGGACTTAAAACCATATGTGGTATAGCGCAAACAGTACCAACACTTCCGCCCGATATTATTTTAGCCTCAATTATATTAGTACCAAGCCTTCGAACTTGGAGCCTGGTTCCATTGCACAATCCAGCTATTTGATCAATGTTTCGCATGCACATAACAGGTGTACCTATTTTCAGTGTCAATGAATGACGTGGAAGTCCAGATATTTTAATGCTGTTGAGAAAGTCACATGTTTATAAGTCCTGATTGAAAGTGGAGTCTTCATCAACAATACCAATTGAATCAGAACTTAGGTATGTTTTTTGATCTCCTTCAAGTAGTGTAAGCATCCTGTCATTGATCATATCCACAAGTTCATGTGTAGGCGCCAGTATGGCCCTTTCCTGGAAAAAGGTCGGGTTATAGAGGTTTTTGACCACATGCGGGTAAGTCTCTTCTATTATTGCACCAACATGATCTTCGGAGTCAGGAATCAACATATCGTCCGTGAATTCAACGTTTGCCTCTCCATCGTTTTTACCTCCGATCGTTCCATTGCCAATTGATAATATCCAGTCCGCAAAGTCTTGTATTTCTTTACGTTCGGATTGATTTGTACCTGTTCCAAGTCTCATGTTGATAGTCAAGCGTAACACTGTATAATGGTCCCATAGATACGAAGAATTTATTGCCGAGTGTACAACATTGTGTCGTGAACCACCTGTGATGACCGGAAGAATTTGTCGAAAGTCACCCCCAAACAAAACTACTTTTCCTCCAAATATTTGATCCATTGGGGTTGAATGATGTGTCCTACATATGTCTCTCAGTGTCCTATCGAACGCTTCGTAGCAATGTCTATGTGTCATTGGAGCTTCATCCCATATGATTAGTTTGCACTCCCTTATCAACTCGGCCAGTTCACTATCTGCTGGGATATGGCACATAGAATCATCGACCACATTGATGGGAATTGCAAATCGAGAATGTGCAGTTCTCCCTCCTTCTAATAAAAGTGCGGCTATACCACTTGACGCGACATTTAATACTATATAGCCTTGTGATCTGATTGCAGCGGATAATGTTTTGTAAAGATAAGTTTTACCCGTGCCTCCATATCTATATACAAAGAACATACCACCCGTTTGGCCATTAACAGCATCCATTAAAGTATTATATATTTTTTTTTGCTCGACGGTCAACGTACCAAAGAGTTTATCGTGTTGTTCTTGTAATTCTTCCGGGTTGTATCTCAACTCTTCTGCTATCAGTCTGTTGTAATTCGCCATAGAAAACATTTCGTTTGGCAAAGGCATGTTTGGGATACTCCTTAAACTTTTATTGTTACAAAGAAGCATGTGCTCAATATATGTAAGGCATATATTCTTTCTTTGTTCGTCCGAAAGTTCCAAATCTGCAAAAATAAATTTTATTTTTTTTAGTTTCATTTTATAAAACATATATATATCAAATGCATGTTTAATATCTTAGAAGTATTTTATAGGTTATCATTGTGGCTATTTAGTTTATTGTTTTGACTATCATCTTTAACGATTTTTTCATTTTCTGAGACATGGCTTATCAGTTTTTGATGAAGGTTGATTACTGTTATCGGAAAAATCAGGTGTGTAATAATTTGTGGTTATTGTGTACATAGTAGAATGCTTAATTTGATTATGTGCTTTGTTTCTCCAATATTTGTTAATACATAAATCTAATTGTATTATGGTTATGTTGTAGACACTCCCTGAATGGTTTCATGAATGTCAAGAATGTTATGGACGACAAAGCTATGTTGTATATGGGGAAAATGAAGCCAAGATTCCAGTGTTTCATGTTTGCTGATGCTGCTTTTGGTATGTTTTTCTGGGTACATAAACTTTTAATTTGGTTATGGCGACCATATGTTATGATAAGTATTTGTTGCGTAATGTGGACACGGTAGTGGTAGTTTCCTTTGGTTATGGATATAATCTGTAGACTTATAGACAGAGTTTGTGGTCTAATATAATGTCCTGCTTATTAGTAGTTATGTTGAATTACATTGTTTTTAGATAACAAATAGTGAGCGTATTTTTTATAAATCATGGAGATATGTTGTTTCCAATTTAATGTTTTACATTAAAAATATCATACCTGGATCATTCCTTTTTATTCGTTCTGCATGTAACACGTCAGTAGCCATTACTTCCCATGTTTTTTCATAAACAAACTCTGGTCGAGACATACAATCTGTCAGGATTAGTATGACATAAAATTTACGCAGGTAGTTTCCGGACCCCCATAGACTGGCTTCTAACAACCCATCAATATATTCTTTGTCATCTTCCAATAGACCCCGCGCTTGGCAAGCCTCCTTGTAGGTATTGTATGTAACATTTTCGAATTTTCTAAAGTCAACCCAGTCTTGTGCGCCTGGGACTTTGTTAATCAAGACTCGTAAATAGAACAGCTCCCCGGTTGATGGCGACACGTGATGTACGCGTCCAATGCATGTGCCTTTCTGTCTTTTTACCCAAATTTTCTCTTCTTGTTTCCATACATAGTGTTGTGGAAATTCGTGGTAAAGTAGGCTTCTCGCTTCTTGATCTGTCCTATTTGTTTTCATCCATTGGACAAATTTCGTATCATTTATGGATGCTTTATCCAAAGTACAGTCAATGCTTTCTGAAGCATCAAATATAACCGACTGTTCGCCTTCCAAATGAAACGGCAAGCGTTCAACGGGAGGAAATCTGTAGTGGATGTCAAATTTGTAAATCCTCCATGCCGCCTCGCACGCTGAAAGATAGCGACAATCGTAATAGTCCTTGACTTCATCTACATCTTGGTCTTCTACGGCCGCCGTGGCCCTATCTGGACCCTTGTTTATATACTTGAAAAGATATTTTATGGACGTCGCCTGATTGCACCACTCCACATTAATATGAGATTGGTAGCGTCTCAACAACGCTGGATTGTAAGGTACCACGTATCCGTTGTGTAATTCTGACCCGCTCTTTGTTACTGTACATCCATCGTTCCTCCTTTTATAAAGTGCGTATCCACTGTCATCTATGACTGTCGAATCGTTAAATTCCTTAGGGAATCTCTTTGTGCACTTGTTTTTTACGGTACAGGGGCAAGTTGGCCGTTGGGGGCCACATGGCCCATGCATCATATGATCAGTAACAATTTCATACAGTTCCGGGTCTTCATTTTAATCCGGTATCTCCGCTGAAATAAATTGATCAATTTGGCTTGTTGTCTTGATTTTATCTTTTTCTTCCAAGAAAAGCAGTATATGAGCATGTGGTAGACCTCTTTTCTGGAACTCAACGGTATAAACAGCTGAATCAAGATGATAATGTTAAGTAATGTATATAATCAATGATAATTGACGCAGTTACTCTACATTTTTATAATAGAAATACGATAATACCTGCTTTTAAATGTCCAAAAAAAATGGCGGTCTTTAAAATCTCTCATTAGCCTGTCCAACTTTTGTTTAAATACCCTGACTATTGCATCAGGCCTATCCTTAGACTTCAACCCCTTATCTGCGACAAACCGTGCAATTTCTGGCCAATTTGGATTGCATGTGAATGTGATAAACAGGTCAGGATATCCGTAAACCTTGCATATTGTCATTGCATCTAAATAGTTTTGCATCATATATCTTGGGCTCCTAGTAAATGACGATGGTAATATAACCTTTTTCCCACGTAATGTCACCCTAGAATCTTCTTGCTCTGCCAATTTTGCAAGTTTAGAATATGTTTCACTCCTCAGATCCTTCTGTTGATTTTTAACAAACGACATCCTTTCAGATTCTATCATAGTGTAAGCGTCAACAATAAATTGTTGGCATAACCTCCTTGCATTGAGTATCATCGAGAAAACTCCTGCCCTTTCTTGTAGCCGATATGCAAAATACTCCCTCATTGTTACGCGAGTTTTTTTGTTTGTTGGTGTGTAATCAGTAATGCCTACATGATATATGTCTGTCCAGTAACCATCTTCTGCATATGGGAACAACAATGGGTACTGTAATGCCATGTATGACGGGTTCAATTCACTAATCTTCTAAGCCCTCCTTCTTGTAAGTGCAAAATAATGTCTCTTTTGTGTGTTGTAGCGTCAAAGTCCCCAACTATGAGTCCTCCAATTTCATCAGCTGTGGGTAGGTTATAATTTCTACCATCTCGTTCTCGTGTACCGATAAGGCGTAATTTGAATTTGTTTTCGTCACTTTTCCTGACTAATCGTTCCCCAGCCATTCTGAACTGACCAACTAATGGATTGATTGTATCCAGCATGTCCCGTAAATCTACAGTCAGCTGGTGGTCTATGTTATAGTTGGTTGATTTCGATGTGCTGTCGATGGTACTGTATGAAATGAATATAGTTATATTAGTATGCTGTTGTTTATGCAAGTAATATATAAACGACATGTACAAAATGAAAAAATAATCAACGTTATCATACCTGACACAATTAATTCTATTCTGTATTTCATTTTTTGAATCGTAAATATATAACTGTGCAAAAACAGGAGGTTTGTTGCCCTCTGGTAACAGACTCCCCATTCTATGATAATTTTCACCTTGTATCCTGTAACAATATGCTCCATATCCTTGATTAACAGATGTGTCCTGTCTTGCACCCATGGATGTGAATGAAAACATCGAATTATATCGTCTGATATTATCAACAAAATCCTTGCTTTTTGGATGTTCACCATCCATAAGCTGTCTCAACAATTCAGGTGGATTCTTAACTTCATTTCCTAATTTCACTTTTCCTTTTCCACAACATATAGAGTAAGTATCTTCGTTTGAAGACGTCGATCCTACCATAGCCTCAGCATGCCACAGTAATGCATCGCACGATTGACATGTGTAAATAGGATCTCCATGGTCAAAATAATCTGTAAATGTATAATGAATTAAATTAATTATTATTTAAAAAAAATGAAAAAATAAATAAAATAAAACTTATATATTTTTTGGTACTGAATGGTGTTTTTTTATACGGATTTGTCTAATAGCTTTACCATTAGATATGCCTTTAAATTGGTTTTTATGTGCTTCTTGATTGTTTGCAGAAGATGTGGTATTTAAACCCTCCCGTCTTGGTATTTTATGCACGGGTGCTTTCATTTTATCATGTAGTCTCTGTGATTTGCATTTTGCAATGTGTACACCAGGTTGAATAGTTCCAAGATAGGTAGGCTCTTTAGGCATGGCTGTTAAAAAAATGAATAAATAAAAATACGAAGCGGAAATAACTGTTAATTATTTGCTGGAGGAATTGTAACATTATTACGTGTTTTGGTTAGATCTTTGAATGGACGTCCCCTCGGTCTTTTTGTGGTTTCTGTGGCTGTTGTTGTTTTGGGTTGTGAAATCATGCGAGTTGGCCGTATGCTTATATCGGTAGGAGCTGTTGTAAAATGAAGTTGTATTAACATGATCAAATAGTTTTCATTGCAAGCAAATATAGTGTGTAAATATCATGTTGGATAGTTTCAGTTAATTAAATGACCTGTTTCGTTTGGGTATATCGGTGGTCGGCCGATGCATTCAGATGTTTTTTTTTTTTATTTGAGAAGGCATGCGAGTTGGCCGTAGACTAAGATCATTAGTATCTGTGTCAAATTGCATCATGAATGTTAGTTGAAACTACAAAACATGATATTTACATGCTGAATTATATTACAATGATAATTATTTGATAACGTTAATGCAAATTCAATTTACAACAGATCCTCATGATATCAACATACGGCCAACTCACACGCTTTCACAGCCCAAAACAACATCAGGCACATAAACCACAAAAAGACCGAGGGGAGGTCCATTCAAAGACTGAACCAAAACATATAACATAGTTATTATTCCATCAACAAATAATTAACAAATATTTTGTATCGTTGTATTTTTATTTTTCACATCTGGTACGCATGTTACTGGCATATTCGTTAAGATGTTGTTGTCATTGTTTGAAAAAGGCGCGCATGTTGGCCGTCTGCTGAAACTATTGGTACCTGTCGTAAATTGAAGTTGAGTTAACACAATAAAATATTTGTCATTGAACATAGCCAGAGTATATAAATATAATGCTGTGTAGTTGTAACTAACTGAATTACCCATTGCGATTGGATATATTGGTGGCCGTCCTCTGCTTACATTTGTTTGTTGCGCCTTTTGTTTTGGTTTTCCTCTTGGTCGAATTGCTAAATCATTTGATATAGTTGCCATGATGCTAATAAATCAATTATACTGTAAACTCGTTTGAACTGTTCACAGTATCAAATGGTTGTGGAAAGATATTGAAAATATTTAACTTGTAAAAAAATATATAATCTATAATGAATATCTTTTAAATTTAAACAAAGTTTGATATGCCATATATATCTATTACTATAAAGTAGCAATTTTATCAATGTGTTTTCAGTATAAACTTATTTTTGGAAATTATTTAAGCATATCATATATGTAGGGTATAAGATAATTGACAAAGTTTAAATATATTTAGATACTTCTACTATTTAAATACAATAATATATAATGAAAGATGCCGATCAACTGGCATAATGTTTCCAATGGCACAATTCCAAATTTTAGATGATCTGATGAAAATTTCTGGCTCGTCCAAACTGCATGATTGTATGCGCGTGTGGTTTGTGCAGCAGTCACATGAAGACTCGTTCTGTGCAAAATTGATACACGCTTGTTGTGAGCATCTCAGGAGAGTAATGGCGAAGAACCGAGTGATGATAGCTGACATGGAAGCATTAGGGCACCGTGGAGTCGCATTAGACTCACTCGACGCTTTGAAAAAAACTCAAGAGAGGCATCGGGCATTGCTTGAACTGCTAGTTGATTTGTGTGCTCAAGCCAAAGCCGGTGTCCGCGAGGAAGAGGGTAATGCCATGAAGATGAACGATTTTAACTAAGTTGTTTTAGTAGTTTTTTCCCTATACAATGTTTGATTTCGATATTTGCTTTATGTATTAAGTAAGTCAATTGGATTGATCTATTTATTTTGTCGATTTGTTAAAAAACTTACACGAAACTCAATGATTATTCACAATTGTGGTCAATGGTTCTAATAGTATGCACAATAAAAAAAAATCACGGCACATGACATCTACAATCAAAACAACCATTTAAATAACATAATATTCTGAACATAAAAGAAAAATTAAGAAATAAACAAACTGTTTTCAATATCTTTGAAAACATCAGCAATTTTTTGTTGTGTTTCTGCTATTGTTGCATTCCGAGCAACAATGTTCTGTTGTCGATGCTGGATGATTTCTGCATCTATTCTGTTCCGTTCTTCATCCCTCCTGTTCTGTTCTTCAAGAGTTTTTATACGTTGATTGTAAAGATCAATCAACGTTTTTTGAGTCGCATGAGCGCCGTTTGAATGCATTTTATCCCATATATGATGGGGTATGTCGTAAATCTTGTACTTCTCGGGCATTGGAGGAATATCACCACGTTTTGGTTTTTTAGCCTCATTCGATTTAGGGTTTGATGAGGATGACGCCATTGAATAATCAAGTAAATACTGTAGTAACTTAGAATAGTCAAAAGGATAATAAAAAGTGGTTGTTATCTCTTTGTATTTATAGACTCCTTAAAAGTCACAATGTTTATATTGAAAAGACACGACATTTAATTGAACAGTGGCTTTCTTTCCAGATTTATGTTGTGTATACATACATTTATGCATATACAATAAACATAATGTTAAATATTAAGATTTTATTCAAATTGAATAAACATAACCTTTATTGTGTCGAATATATTCAATTTGAAAGTCGATTTATTTCCAAATTCGTATTTCCTATAAATATGTTAATTTAGATTAATTAAAGTTTTTAAATTTAAATGGAAAGCCGTGTTATTTTTAAATTGGTGCTTCGTATAAACCTGTTTATGTATTATAGATAAAAAAACTAAATCATAATTTTCCTATTTAATAATTATGATCGCACATCTGCACAAACAGTTAGTACTGTTGGATAGACGTCCCTTTAAAGTTTCCGCAGCTCATAATAATAAAGTTTAGTACTGCTATCAATATATTTGTACTGTTAGATAGACGCTGGTACTGGGCCGAATTAGTGACATATCCGTTGAGGACTTATGTTGATTCTGTACATGTTATTGGGTACTGCTCTTCTTATTTGGATTATTTATTTGTTTCATTAATACTGCTGGCTCAAAAAAGTTAATACGTTTTAACTCATAAGAACCAAGAAATGTATTTTTAAAAGAATCAACCAACAATCTACCAACATTAAACATAAAAGATGTATTTTTAAAACAATAAAGGCTGACAAATACGATCGAACACGAAAAAAAAACTACAAACAGTTATAGTTGTCCATCTGTTTTTTAACATTCTTTATCGTCTCTTGATACTCCAATATCTTCTTCTTTTGCTGATCAATAGCCTCTTTACACTCAAACATTGTTTGTTCATCGCGTGCGATTCCTGCCTCCATCTCTGCTATATGTCGTCTAAGTTGGGAAATATATCGTATTGGTAGGAAATATCTCACAACCGCTGCGTCTGTTTTTGGATCTGATGAAATCTCCTTTGTTGGGGAAACGCTTCTCGGACGTTTGTTTGGCGGATTTGATGAGGAAAAAAACAAACGACCCATTGGAAACTATTATTGTTAACCTAAAGTAAAAAAGAATTGTAATTGTTTGATTGCTTTCGAATTCGATCCAGCATTTATAGGTGCGGAAAGGGTGTATAAGCTATGATGAGTATATTTTAAATTTAACCAATATCCTGTATACCAAAGGGTGTATAAGCTATGATGAGTATATTTTAAATTTAACCAATATCCTGTATACCATGTTTATCAATTACCATATATTAGCATGCATATTATCCTATTTAAATATAAGATTATATCCCGGAATGATTTACGCATATTATGTATTTAGAATAAAAAATAATCGTATTAGATTAAAAAATAGTGGTATTATTTGCATCTAATGAAAGTTAAACACGATGTATAAAACTACTGAACAAAATCGATCATACACTTGTTTATAAACACAAACCATTGTTAGGTACATTAAAAGGCGTAAAGGTTGTATAAGCTATGAGAAGTATATTTTAAATTTAACCAATATCCTATATACCATGTTTATCAATTACCGTATATTACCATGCATATTATCCTATTTAAATATAAGATTATATCCCGTCATGATTTACGCATATTATGTATTTAGAGTAAAAAATTATTTGCATCTAATAAAAATTAAAAACGATGTATGAAACTGCTGAACAAATTCGATTAACTAAAAAACATTCAAATCGTTAAACATCAATGAAAGTAATGCGTTATTTGAACTACAATTGAATTTGGCTGTGAACAACGATTACTAATAAGATGATAAAATTTCAATCTTCATCACTAAAGAAGTTTAAATCCACAAAATAGTCATCAGTTAGTTCATGACCCATCCCACGTAATTCGTTGATCATAGTTTCCGCCTTTAGGACCTTTGATTGAACCGCATTGAGAACTTGTAAAGACTCTTGAGGATCTCCAACGTTCAATTTAAGCCAATCAAGGAAAATAGACTCAGGTAGCTCATCTAATCAAAAAATAATAATAATAATAATAATGGACTAATAAGCTTAACATGAAAACATAAATCTATTTAGAAGATATTATAAGCATTATATACAATACCTTTATTACTTTGAGAAGATCCACCTTCTTCAAAAACCGACGTAAGAAACCTCAATGCATCGTCCACCTTGGTATTTGGATCTTTACTGTGTCGATCATATACCCCATCGTCAATGCTTGGTTCTGTCACATATTTTTTTTCACGAACCGTTTGCTCTTCGCACTTTGAATCAGTGCGAGGCGCATGTGATTTTTTATCATGAGATATTTTAGGGTTTGATGAATCCATAGGAAGAGTTATTTTACATATAGTTCATCATTGTATAATTCAATTATATAGCTCATCATTAATTCGGAATAGTCATTACTGGGCTCGTTTTGTTGGGCCAGGGTTTTTCATATATTTATTAAAGAGACGCATGGAAACCATATTGATACATGGTAAAATAAACCAAATTAATACATGATGTATTAAAACTTATATAACAACAAAAATACTTCATGTACTTTCAATAGTAAAAATACTAAGATTAATGAACAACGCATGAAAACACATTCACGGTATGTGGACGTTTACATATTATACAAACATAAGCATAGACATTAAAAATATTACGATATATCCCCTCTTGGTGTTAATCTGATTTGTCAAAGTTACTTCAAATACATAAGCCCGTTGAACTAAGAAATTTAGGAAGGCTACTGAATTTGCAAATGATATTTAGCTTTGCCCATATAGATTTTGGTGATTTTAGGATGCTGAATTTTGATGATTTAAGCCTGGTGAATTTTCGGACGGTTTTTTATTTTGCCTAAATAGATTTTAGTGTGCGATCATTGTTGATTATGTAATTATCGTGTCAGATTATAAGCACTAGACAGTCACTTTAGTTTTTAGATATTATGAAATTGATTATGATAATTTTAGTTTGCAACTAACTGGAAATTTCAGAACAATTGTCTTATTATTACACAGCAGAAGCATTGTAGAACACTATGTCCTGTAGGTCGTCATTTGTAGAACGCAATGCCAAGCATCCTAGATAAGATATTCATATAATCATTCAAATGATGTTAGTGATTACTGCTTATTTAGCATCAACATAATGTGATTTGGAGTTGCTGCAAGAAAAATGATTCTTGGGATGAATGCAAAAGTACTTACTTGCTTTGAAGTTAGAAGTTCACCCGTATGAGTAATTGACGTTGGGGTGCTTGTATGTGCAATCAACATGATAATAAAATTTTGAGTTGCCATGAGAAAACTGCTTATTGAGATAAATGTGGAATTATCTACCATAACTTAAAGCACATGGTTATCTGATTATCCGATTATGATTGTTGAAGTTGATGTAATCATTTGGAAAATGCACATCCAAATACCACATCAAAGTTAAAAGTAGAACTATTACATAGGATGGATGGGATATAATTTGAGTTACGTTTGGCTAATAATACTTTTTGATTTTGAAACATGTTTATTTGACATAGATTTCTGTTTGGAATGTATATCTCAGTTAAAAACCGGGGGTTTGGTTGTCTGAGGAGGGTGATGTTCAACACATGTTTATTTGACATAGATTTCTGTTTGGAATGTATATCTCAGTTAAAAACCGGGGGTTTGGTTGTCTGAGGAGGGTGATGTTCAAGAAAGCTTTTCAATTGTCACGGACGATGTTGGATCTGATGGACAGACAAAAATGACTCGGACACCTTTGATTAAAGGTGTGGGTTCTCGAACCAGGGTCCGCTTTCAGCTTCCTGGGAGGCACAGCTTACGGAAGAAGCTGACCAGCTTCGGCATGGACTGGGCCTGCGGTTCACTGATTGGTATGGATATGACCCTCTACCAGTTGATGCTGACCTTTTACCAGCAGTTGTACCTGGATATAGGAAACCATTCCGTCTCCTTCCTTTTGGAGTTCAATCAACATTAACAAATGATGAGATGACAACTCTAAGAAGACTTGGGAGGCCTTTACCGTGTCATTTTACTTTAGGCATCGTTTATATAATTGAGCACACGAGATAGCAGATGGTAGACCTCACGTTTAAATTATCCGATGCTGGTAAGGTAAGCATGAAGTATGGTTTCCAGGTGGGTGATTATATTGTTGTTAGGAACCCTTCTTTAAAATATATTTTTATGTGTCCGTAATGGATATTCGGGTAACAATTTTGAATTTAGGGAGCCAACCATGCTGCAGTGACAGCATGTGCCACAGGGGCAAATTCAATAGGTGATGCAGCAACAATGATTCTGTTTGGAGATGCTGATGTTATGGTGGCTGGAGGAACAGAAGGCAACGTCGATGCTTTATCTATCGCTGGCTTTTGCAGGTAATAATTCACTCTTTATTGAACGTTTAAGATTTTATGGTTTCTTATTTTGTACTCAACGTTCACCAGCCATGAGCAATCAATATCATTACAGTGACTTGCGTGCTAATGTCACTGATAATTGGACCATAAATGTTACAGTTTCACGTGTATGGAGTACTTACAACCCAAAAAATGATCAACTTATCTCCTTGGACATCATCATAATGGAGGAACGAGTAAGTAGAGTTACTTTTTTATGCTTAATTTTCGTATCAACATTACAAGTCTGATCAATATCTTTTTCTACTATAGCGTAATTCAATCCATGTGAAGGTTCCCACGAAGATTATGAACAAGTATAAAATCTTGATCGTGGATGGTTGAGTTATATAAATACACTAAAGAACTTACTCAATTGTCAATAATAAAAAGTATTAATGTTTTTAGCTTTTTTCCACATGATTCTATATTCTTGATCACTTATTGAATGTGTTTATAGATGGATTGTTACATTAAATTTGTAACCACTGACATGTGCGGTAAAGAATCTCTGATATGCGTGGTGTAGTGGATGGTTCAATCACGACTGGCAGTCACATGGCTCATGTAAGACCTCATTGAATTATGTTTCTTATGATAGGCATATATGGATTTGTATGTTACTAAATATAATAACATGGTGATTGTTTAATTTACAGCCTAATATCTATACGATGATGGCATTAACAATGTTTAACCTAAATAAAAGATTGGGTTTTGTAGGTGGACTAATGGAATGGGTTTTTGGGACCATTTTATTTGATACCAATCTTGCCACATCATCTATACTGTACATCAGTTATGGTGGTAAATGGTGATTAAAGCAGTGATTTTAATGTTTTTTTGGGGTTAAAAAGGGGGCACTGATGTAGAGTCAAGAATACTTAAAAGAGGCTTACACAAGTAGAAAACTTGGGGTTAAGATGGCCTATGTTGTAGCAAAACTTGGGACGTCACTAGCAGATCAGGAGATTTATGAAAGGGTGAAACTGCCAACTGACTACAAAGAGATCATTAAGAGATCAGTACCTCATTCAAAGATCGATTGTATATGTTTTTTTAATTCCTCATTACTGCAGCTATACCACATCACATTCTCTAATCTTTTGCTATAAAATTCAAACGATTATTAGAAGGAGTACTTGAAGCAGTTCCGTGAGTGGGGAAGCAAGACTCCTGGTCACCCCGAGAACTTTGAAACTCCTGGAGTTGAAGTTACCACCAGTTAGTGCTTGAATATGTGTGAATGTCAAAATTTTGAAGAAAATTATATCGTTTCTAAACGATTGTTATGCTATTCTTCTCAGGTCCTCTTGGTCAAGGTATTGCCAGTACTGTTGGTCTTGCTCTTGCTGAGAAGCATTTGGCTGCAAGATACAACAATCCGATGCTGAGATTGTTGACCACTACACGTAAGATTTCAAATAGCATTTTTGATTTCTCAACATTTTTATTGATTTTGGTAAAATGTTTACTGAATTATGCCTTTTGCTTCAGATACTGTATTCTTGGAGACGGTTGTCAAATGGAAGGTATTGCAAACGAAGCATGTTCACTTGCTGGACATTGGCGACTTGGAAGGTTGATTGCTTTCTACGATGAGAACCACATTTCCATTAATGGTAACACCGAGATTGCCTTTACTGAAAGCGTTGACACACGTTTTGAGGCTCTTGGGTGGCACATCATTTGGGTGAAGAACGGTAACACTGTTTAGGATGAGATCTGTGCTGCCATTAAGGAAGCCAAGTTATTTTGCAGTTTGTTTATGTGTAAATTAGTTTGTGACCATGTTAGCAAACACTGTCTAACTTGCTTATTACGAATTTCTATGTAGTTTGTAAAATAAAATCAGCAGTGATACATTAGATGAGCCACCAAAAGATCATGGTTTTAACAGTTCCAGGGATATCCGAGAGGTGCAATTTCGCCTGATCAGATTACTGTGATAAGTTCTATGCCAACAAGTTTCGCTTGCCGCGGCAAATGATAGCCTCTATGAAGAAACCACACAGTAAGAATACAGACGCTATCACCTTATGTGCTACAATCTCTTACATTTTCTTTTCTTTACTATATCCGATGACACTGAATTTGTAAATACAATGAACCTTTAATAGGAGAATGCTAATTGTAAAGTTAACCACTCATGTTTCTTTTTCAGACTCAGAAGTTTCTTCGGAACAATAAAGTTTTTGGGGAGGTTTCCAATCCAATAACTGCAACAGAAAAGGTTTTACCACAGTTACGAGTGGGTTTTCCCGTTTCAAGTGAATAATTTGACTTGTATATCAATGCACAGATCTTAGTACCTTCGTCGTTTATAAGCAAATTTTTACTGTTATCGTTTCTTAGTGCTAAATCAAGATCATTTCTTTCTTGCAGGTTGCGATTGGACAAATTTTTAGCACTGGAATGGTTGCTCTTGGCTATGTTCAGAAAGAGTAAGAAGCTCATTCATTTTAATTTTCTGGATTCTTCATAACCCGATTATTATATTAAAGCTATCATCTTTTCTATAGGTTTCTTTGGCATCCGATTTAATGTACAATTACATGTCAAAAGAGGCCACTAACAGCTTTGGCTATGATTATATGCTTCATCAGGTAATTCCTATAAATCTTCATTAATCGTTGTTGTCCATGTTACTCCGTTGAAATAAAATTCATCACAACCACATCACTGTTGTCTTCAATGATTTCAATTTTCAGTTTCAATCTCCCGAACCTGTAGTTTAGTTGATATTGATAATCATTCAAGCATACTTCTTTTGAAGGTATGCCTCTTTTATACATTACATCTGTTTCCTATGAATTGCTATTCAAATCTGTTCTAGACGAATGTGGGGCATTCTGTCCAGATCCCGTGACTAACTAATCATTCTCGCTATCACATACATCTTTAAACACAACACAAACACAATAGTATCTAAAACATGCGTGTTCGTTGATGACCAAATTAAGTAATGGATCGATAGACCGTTTTCTTGAAAAGGTTAGTTCCAGTACTTTTTTTTTCCTTTTGCTTAAGCTACTCCATACGAGATTCTCACCATGTATACATAACATCATGATTTTATTTCTTCTATGGCCATGCGCTGTTATGGGTTTTTTTTTTTCCTTTGTCATTCTGTTCTAATGAAGATTAATGTTGCTATTTTTTTTATTTCTTCTATCGTTGTCTTATATGGAGTGTTACAATAATTTGATGTCGGATTTTGGTTTGGGTGCTAAAAGTTGGTGACTTACTGGGTATCTATTAATTCCTTCTGTTTATTACTTTTATTGTTTATTAGGATCATAGTTTAGCATAATCATAATGTGACTTTTAATGGTTAGCAAAGAGTATATTGCAGCAAGTACCTGTTGTCGTGACAGCAAAAGAGGCTGGGGCAAAATCTATAGACAACACGTTACAGTTTACTGCCTCCTGGTTTAGGTTACTGAAATTACAAATAGTGTGCTTAGTGATTGACGAGGCTCACCGTGCGTCTGGGAACTATGCATATTGTGTTGTTGTTCGCGAGGTATGTTCACTGTGAATAGTTTTTCTAATCTACAATTTGTACATCAAATACAGAGGTGGGATATTTTGACCCATTTAGTTAATAACGGGTTTAGGCTATGCTTTATGAGTATCCCAAACGGGTTTAAGTGTTAAAAAATAGCATAAGAAAACCGGTCAAATGGGTTAATATTGTTGTCTTTTTAGTGCATAAAATCACATTTTATTCAATAGCTAAGTTTAATGCGTATGACTCACCCGTCTTGCCACCTTAAAATTGGAATATGTAACTCTGACTTTAAGATTTTATGATTTCTCTTCACTCATAGTTGATGGCCGTCCCAGTACAATTGAGAATATTAGCTCTTACTGCAACACCGGGATGTAAGTTATCTATCAGTCAGCCTGATCTTTACAAATATAATTTTGTGTGGCTTATATTGTAATTCATGATGTCATATGTGACTATTTACAGCCGATCGCAAGACTATACAAAACGTCATTGATAACTTGCAAATATCTTCTCTTGAATATCGAAGTGAGACTGATGCTTATGTGATCCAGTATGTGAACGACAAGAAAGTTGAGTTTATACAGGTACCTGCCAAAATATTTTTAAGTAGAAAGTGGTAATTTGCTTATGAATGAGCGGATTTTAGTCATGTTTTATATTAAACGAGTCAAATGGGTCATATGAATAAGTTACTGAATATGACAGTAGCAAGCCCAACAACCTGCACAACCAATGCCGATGTATTCCGGTATGACCTGGCCAAACAACACCATTAATATGCTCCGCAATTAATGACCCCAAAAGCTAACTCCGTGGAATTTATCGGGATGGTTGTTGGTATATCTTAATTTTTTTGTATGATGATGATGCTTTCGTTGGGGGAAATGATTTCGACTTGATTTGTAGAAGATGTAACGTAGGAATCAGATTGAATGTTAATTGTAGCGCGCAGTATGGTAGATGTATCCATCTAGGATTAATGTTGATGTAATGTTATTCTACTTCCTGTCCTGAATTATGTCTTTCTAACTTATTCAGTTTTTGTTGGTTCTATAGCTTCAAAAGTCGATTATTTTTTGTTTGTTCTTCGTTAATATTATAGAAAATCTTACATATAATACATGAATACTTTCAACCCGCTTGACCAAAATTACTAACTATTTTAGATAAATTGACCAAAATCCTATTGAATGCTCATGTGGCTGAACACTTTAGTATTGTAATATATCTATTCGCTCGCGATCTTCTTGATATATCTCAACTTCAACAAACCATCACACAAAGAGGCATTTTCTAGGGTTTTAGCATTCAGTTAATCGCGGAATTACATTACTTATCATTTGAAAATCAGAATAAATGCCTATCTGATGAACTCAAATAAGTACATTTTATTACTATCATTTATCCTATTAATTTGACTTGTTTTACTATATTATGTATGAGGATTGATACTTAATCGTTTACTTTTGTAATTCTCAGGTAAAAACAAGCATTTGGTGAAACTTGGCGATTTTGGACTAATTATGGAGCAAAACGTGCATAAAGTGAAGAGTCTACTGAAATGGACAAGATCAAGTCAATTCTGCTCAAGATGCGCCGCACCTCAGTCACGACATGCGCCGCATCACTATCAAGATATCACCAGATACGATCCAAGATACAAGAGGACATGCGCCGCATCTACTCATGGAGTTACGCCGCATCTTCTGGCGGTGTACGAATATTCCTGAATATTATAATCTTGGACCCCACGCGAAGTTAAGTCAATGCGCCGCATCTACTTACTAGATGCGCCGCATCTTCCCTCAGACAGAAACTATAAATACCCCAAGACCAGACGAATTTCGAGAGTATCATATAATACCAAAGACCGAACAGGAGAAACCAAGGACGAATTCAGTCAAGGAGGCAGCACAAGACACACCCAAATCAAAGATACAAGAGCTGTAAGAAGGTGCTGCATGTGTTTAATTCATTAAGTAGTTTTGTTTTATTGTGTTAGCAAACTTTAATTAATCAGGATTGGTGGCTTGTGTAATGTGACAACGAAAGATTGCACTCCCTTTAATACTTGCTTTCCCATCAATTAAAGTTTATATGTTGATGTCTTTGGTTACTACTTATTAGTGCATTGATAACCTCTGTGTTTATTAGTGGCTTGCGGGCATTTGACTGCGAGAAATAATGTGGCTCCCACGGTTATTACTAAATTGATCACTTAGGAATAACTTTTAGACATAAGTAATCATTAAGGGTTTACTCGCCGATAAGAATAGGACCAACGAGAAAGGGTTAACTACATACACTTCATATAAAGCTATCAATAAAACAAGTGACAATCTACTTAATCATAAGGACAGCCCTCTTATTGTCTCAAGTATTTATCTGTGTACGTGTGTGCTACTTGCTGATTCGTGCCTGTTGGTTTATTTTATTATTTAATTGCAAACAAATCGTGCCAGTCTCTCAGGCTGAAACCCCCTTGCGTTAGGATATTAAAATACTGATTAGAATAACAAGATAATACGTTCCACTCTTAGTGATCGACACTCTACTTACCATTATATTCATACTGACCGGGTACACTGCTCGTTAAGTGTGTGTGTTATTGATAAGTCGGCTAAATATAAATTTAAAACTTGAGTAGGCATTAAAACTGCTAAACCGCAACGACACATCACGCGCGCCAAGTTTTTGGCGCCGCTGCCGGGGAGTGAATTGTTATTATCTGTTAATTTGATTAGTATTTTAATTAGGTTTTTCTTTTTATTAGATTAATTGCATCATTGTATTATTTTGCATATTTGTTGTATTGTGTGTTAATTGTTTTCTTTTATTTTTGTGTGTTTATTTTTGTTTATGTGTTTATTTTTTTTGTTTTTATTTTTCGTATTTTTTCTGTTCTGCTATCGTTGTACTGTGCTAAATCAAACGATACGGCGCATCTGATCTCTCAGATACGGCGTATTGCGTTTAATTTTTATTAAATACAACGCGTTTAATTAATTCGATACGACGCATCTTTTTCCCAAAGATACGGCGTATCTGTTTTTAATACGATTTTTTTTTTAAAAGCGATAAAGTAATACGACGCATCTGCTTTTGCAGATACGGCGTATATGTTTTTGATAAATTTTTTTTTAAACGTTAACGCCATACGACGCATCTGCTTTCGTAGATACGGCGTATCTATTATTTTAATTAAAAACAGTTTGCGAATTATTAAACAGATACGACGCATCGATCTATATCGATACGGCGCATCTTTCTGAATCAAAAATCGATATTTATTTTTAAACGTAACGAAAATACGGCGCATTAACTTTCGTTAATACGACGCATTTAATTTTAATTAGATAAGTTGATTTTTGATTAATTAATACGATACGGCGCATTCATAAATTCTAAGCGGCGTATCTATTTTCTGAATAAAGTCTGATTAAATTTTAACGATTATAAGATACGGCGTATCCAACTCTTTGGATACGGCGCATCGTCTGCAGATATCAGTAACTTTAATTTTTCGTATTCTGTTTTCGTTATTAATTATCTGATATATTACTTTCTCGAGCATACCCTACTGATATTTTTGTGTTGATTTCAGGAAGTGCATGACCAGGAGTTCTACGAAGAACTTGATTCAACCTTTCGAAGATCCTGAACGAGCCCTACATTCGCTTAAAAGGCTTTTCAACACAAGAAGCTTTGATCTTTCAAGTTCACTCGAGCTTGATTACTTTTCTGAAGAAAAAGAGGAAGTTGAAACAGAAACAATGGGCGAAAACACTACTATGGAGGAATACATGAACAGTACCCGTGCTGATTACACTTCAGGAGTTGCTAGACCTAAGTTTGATGATAAGTCAAAATTTGAATTGAAGGGTCAGTTTCTCAAGGAATTAAGAGAGAATGCTTTCAGTGGGACGGAACATGAGGATGCTAATGAGCATGTTGAAAAGGTCCTGGAGATTGCAGATTTGTTTACTTCAGAAGGAGTGACTGCCGATCAACTCATGCTAAGAATCTTTCCAATCTCGCTAAAAGGAGCTGCTAACAAGTGGCTAAGGAATGAACCTGCTAGTTCAATCACTACATGGGGAGATTTGAAGAGCAAATTCCTGAAGAGATATTGTCCACCTGCTAAGACTGCTAAAAAGATGGAGGCTATCAATAGTTTCAAGCAAGAGCCTGATGAAACCCTTTATCAAGCTTGGGAACGATTTAAAGATTTATTGATAAAATGTCCTCAACACTATCTAACCCCTATGCAGGAGATAATATTGTTTTATCAAGGATTGGACGTGCCTACAAGACAGATTTTGGATGCTAAGGGAGCTGTACCTCAAATGAGTACAACTAATGCTAGGAAAGAAATCCAAGAAGCTGCCGATCATTCTCAAAAATGGCACGATGGGACCTCTACTAGATCTAAGAGCAGCACTAATTTTGACGGGATTGCTGCTATTCAAGCTCAATTGGATAAAATTAGTAGAGAGATGAAGAAGCGTGATGAAAGAGCGTATGCTGCCCAAGTTGGATGTGAAAAGTGCGAAGGACCTCACTACACTAAAGATTGCCCGAATAAGAATGAAAGTGAGACGTTTGAAGAAGCTTATTACACCCAATTTGGACAACCATTCCGACCTTCAGGAAGATTTAGGGAAGCTACACCGGGATTATACCAAAGGAACAACTTCAATCCCGCTTATCAAGAAAGGAGGCAGACTTTAGATGATACTTTAAAGCAAATTATGGCCGATGCTGCTAAAAGACATGAAGAAAATACTGCTATGATCAAAGAAATTCGAGCTTCAACGGAAACTACTACAAGAAATCAAGGAGCTTCGATCAAGGCATTGGAACAACAAATTGGGCAAATGAGCAAAGTTCTTCAAGAAAGGGGATATGGAAGTTTACCGAGCTCAACTGAAACCAACCCAAGAGATCATGTCAAGGCCATAAGCACCACTGAAGAAGTTACTCCTAATATACCTAGAAGATCGATGAATGGTAATGATGGTGCAAGACCCGAATTTTTCTTTAATTCTTCAATCAGCTTAAGGAGACTACTAAAAGAGAAGACAAAGATTGAAGAGGAGATCAAGGCAACAATGAAAGAAGAGAGCCCTGCAACCGACTCAAATGCCTTGCCTCATAAAGAAAGAGACCCAGGAAGTTTTACTCTACCTTGTTCTAT
Organism: Artemisia tridentata subsp. tridentata; assembly: GCA_021014915.2. NCBI lineage: Eukaryota > Viridiplantae > Streptophyta > Magnoliopsida > Asterales > Asteraceae > Artemisia > Artemisia tridentata. The sequence goes on from CP139505.1 coordinate 411,952,522, forward strand.
TAATAATATATCTTTCAATAATGTGTTAGCTGACTTAGGAGCTAGTGTTAGTGTTATGCCTCTTAAGACATTCGCTACCCTAGGACTAGGAAAATTAGCGCCAACTAAGTTACTTATTGAATTGGCTGATAAAACGGTAAAACGACCTGAAGGGATTGCTAATAATGTGCTAGTTAAGATTGAGCAGTTTATTTTTCCCGTAGACTTTGTTATACTAGACATGCCCGAGGATGTTAAGATTCCTTTAATCCTCGGAAGACCTTTCTTGTCTACTGCCCATGCTAAGATTGATGTGTTTAAGAGAAAATTTTCATTAAGGGTAGGGAATAATAAACTAGTCTATAAGTGCCAAGATCCGGTTAAAAGCATAATTAGAGGTGTTTATGTGCTAGGATTAAGAGAGCGTATGGACCTCGATCTTGAAGCTAGACTTATGGGAGAAACATTGATTCAAAGCAACTCAACTAATCCTAATCATGAGAACTTTGAGGAATTCATTGACCTTAATGTACCTACCGAACTTAGACGCAATGTTGTTAATGATTCTGATGATGAGTGGTATGATTGTGTAGTAATTAATAAACGTAGGAGAGTAGTTGAGAAAACGAATTTGAATAATGATGTGTTTATTGAACTACCACCCCACCTTGCTTATTTGTGCCTATATGATAATAAGAATTTCCCGTCTATCATTTTGTCATCTCTGCCCAAAAGGGACAGGACTTTGTTTATACAGATATTAAAGAAGAACGGCGTGGAAATTAAGGACGAGCAAGGAGTGTTCAATATTACTGAATTGGCGATGAAGGAGCGCGATGTTTCCGACTCCTTCAATGATCGATATTAAAGAGCTGAACGTGAGTCTAACTTGAAGACTCTGGAATAAAGACAAGTGCTTACCGGGAGACAACCCGGAGAATTTTTATTATTCTGTTTTTTGTGTCGAGTCAGTCAGGCCCGCATGAGGATACGGCGCATCTCCATCCTGAGATGCGACGCATCTCCTGCAATGGTCATATCTTATTTTATTTTCTGCATTTTTTATTTCCGACTTTAAAACTATTTATCAGTTTATTTTTAATGCGGCGCATCCCTGGTTAAGGATGCGGCGCATCTTTATTCTGATCCGTATTTATTCCAGGCTCAATACGGCGTATCTTCTTCCATAAGATACGGCGCATCGACTGACCTGATGATTTTCAGTTTTAATTTTTAAGTTTTATTTTTCCTAACTACTAATGTATTATGCAAGTTTGAACCTTTCTTATCTTAGGTGTGTTTTAAAGTGTTGGTGGTATTATAGTTTCCTGGATTTCCTGTGGATACATCAAGTATGAAGCTTTAACGTTCTAATCCACAAGAAAGATGATTTTTGCTCTTATACTAATGGAGGATCATACCGAGCAAATCTCAGGGGAGTTTTCCTGTTCTAATTCTTTTAATTTCCAGTTTTTAACCTTTTATACAAACAACGAGGACGTTGTTTAACTTAAGTGGGGGGATTGGAGAATTAGAACACTTAACAATTACTTGTCCTAAACTCTTTCAAAAATTATGCTTAAAATGTGCTTAATACATCGAAACTTAAATTTTTTTTAGCATGTTTTTGTTTAAGATCTAAGTTGCATAGCTGCACACATGACGTTATTTTCAAAAATTGTGATTTTTCAAAATTCACAAATCTATGAGTGTGCCGGTGACTTGTAAACTTTAGAACTTGGCTTGTATACTATTCGAGACCACCATAATAAGTATTATTTATATAATTGGAATGACTTGTCTAAATTGGTAAAATTCTAGGATTACACCCAAAAAGCCTATATATGTTATGTGTTATTAACTAACTACACTGGTTAGTTAACCCCCGTATAAACCCTTTGTTACTCTCATTTTTAGAGTAAGATACCCCTAGAAAAACACTCAGAGCCATTCCTTTCGTTTCTTACACCTATGTTTAAAATGTTTCGTTACACCCTTACACCTTAGCCTACCCTGTAGATTAGAATCCGTGGTTGGTTAATTGCTATAGGCAAAGTGTGTTTCCTTACATTACCTGTGTTCGCGTGCGTAATTCATTATCTTTGGTTAGGTCGGGAAATTGCACAATGCAATTGGAGTGAAAGTAAATATTGTATATCTTTGAGTTTATTTTTCGTGTGTTTACTACTTTCACTATTACCGTTATTTCTGAAAGTATGAAAAGTATGGAAAAATTATCCAGAATTATCATTATAGTGATGTGGTGAAATTTTACACATCTATGTTTATGTTTGAAAAAAAAAAAAAAAAAAAAAAAAAAAAAAAAAAAAAAAAAATCGAAAAAATAAGAAAAGAAAAAGAAAGAAAGAAAAGTTGGAAGTTTGTTTTAACCAACTTATATAAAGTTATGTAAGTGGTCGATATCACCACTATTTGTTGTACTATATCTATGGATTGAATGGGAATTGGCAGTTATGGGAACGCCAATTAAGGTTTATTCTTTGATTAAGATCTTGTTAAGTATAATTCGTGTCTACCTAAAGCGTGTGTTTCAAGTGTTAAAGCGTGAGTTATTCGATGATATGAGTCTTATTCATGGGATGGTTGGGATAGTGATTAACCACACTTAGGATTTTAATTTATTTGTTTTGTTCATTTTTCATTTTACACTGATTTATATCCCAAATGTTATCCATGCCCTTTATTATTCTTTATCCAACCAAACCTTTGATTTATTGAGATTAGGGATTTGAGCAATCTTAAGTATCGTAGTCGTGGATTCGGCTATGTATTTATGATTTTGTCGCCCTTTTTGATATATTATTATTGGTGAAGTTTGGACCTATCTTTAGCCTATTCGAGTTAAGGATTTGAGCAATTGCAAGTATCGTGTTCGTGGATTCGATCATGTATTTGTGATTTTGTCGCCTTTTCTGGAATTTGAGATCGATAGTGAAAGAGAATAATTAACCCTTAAGCCTAAAAACCCTTTTTGCCGCTTTAGACTTGTTATTCCTTAGCTTTAGTGGAGGAGATGTGTATACTTGCCAAGCTTATGATAGAATATTCGTCGCGACTGGACAGTTAAACGATTAGATTTGCTTTTATCAACTTATTTTATTTTACTTCTAATTTGTTAAGTGTTTAGTTGTGTGATTATGAAATAAACGGATACATGCTTAAATATAAAAATAAATCCTAACATCTTTTAGGATACATTTTCATAAGAGAAATTCTAAGGTTTACTTGGGGACAAGTAAAGTTCAAGTGGGGGGATATTTGATGAACTCAAATAAGTACATTTTATTACTATCATTTATCCTATTAATTTGACTTGTTTTACTATATTATGTATGAGGATTGATACTTAATCGTTTACTTTTGTAATTCTCAGGTAAAAACAAGCATTTGGTGAAACTTGGCGATTTTGGACTAATTATGGAGCAAAACGTGCATAAAGTGAAGAGTCTACTGAAATGGACAAGATCAAGTCAATTCTGCTCAAGATGCGCCGCATCTCAGTCACGACATGCGCCGCATCACTATCAAGATATCACCAGATACGATCCAAGATACAAGAGGACATGCGCCGCATCTACTCATGGGGTTACGCCGCATCTTCTGGCGGTGTACGAATATTCCTGAATATTATAATCTTGGACCCCACGCGAAGTTAAGTCAATGCGCCGCATCTACTTACTAGATGCGCCGCATCTTCCCTCAGACAGAAACTATAAATACCCCAAGACCAGACGAATTTCGAGAGTATCATATAATACCAAAGACCGAACAGGAGAAACCAAGGACGAATTCAGTCAAGGAGGCAGCACAAGACACACCCAAATCAAAGATACAAGAGCTGTAAGAAGGTACTGCATGTGTTTAATTCATTAAGTAGTTTTGTTTTATTGTGTTAGCAAACATTAATTCATCAGGATTGGTGGCTTGTGTAATGTGACAACGAAAGATTGCACTCCCTTTAATACTTGCTTTCCCATCAATTAAAGTTTATATGTTGATGTCTTTGGTTACTACTTATTAGTGCATTGATAACCTCTGTGTTTATTAGTGGCTTGCGGGCATTTGACTGCGGGAAATAATGTGGCTCCCACGGTTATTACTAAATTGATCACTTAGGAATAACTTTTAGACATAAGTAATCATTAAGGGTTTACTCGCCGATAAGAATAGGACCAACGAGAAAGGGTTAACTACATACACTTCATATAAAGCTATCAATAAAACAAGTGACAATCTACTTAATCATAAGGACAGCCCTCTTATTGTCTCAAGTATTTATCTGTGTACGTGTGTGCTACTTGCTGATTCGTGCATGTTGGTTTATTTTATTATTTAATTGCAAACAAATCGTGCCAGTCTCTCAGGCTGAAACCCCCTTGCGTTAGGATATTAAAATACTGATTAGAATAACAAGATAATACGTTCCACTCTTAGTGATCGACACTCTACTTACCATTATATTCATACTGACCGGGTACACTGCTCGTTAAGTGTGTGTGTTATTGATAAGTCGGCTAAATATAAATTTAAAACTTGAGTAGGCATTAAAACTGCTAAACCGCAACGACACATCACGCGCATCACTATCAAATTATTTGAAAATCACGTAAATAAGTAAATATGTTTCATCCTTATATAATTTGTGTTGTTGTGAATGTCCATGGTTGAAAGCAGGATATGTTTATCCAAACAATATAAACCGATTTGTTGCAACTTCCATGCACAATAATAAGATGATTAGTTTTAAAAAAGCAAATGGTGCAAACAAGCAAGCCTTTTAATCTTAACTAAAATGATGAAGTAGGACAGCGGAAGGCTGATTTGCTACAACAGCCAGTCTTTTCGCTAGGTCAGTCATTGAATGTTTTTGTGATTGTGTTCTGGTACAATGAGCCATTAGGACCTGCACCATTAATGGCAAATCAACCAGCAACCAGCTCATATTTGCAGAATAGTTCATATTTTATGTTCGTATGGTGTGATCGAGTTCGGGCTGATGTTTGTGGAGCCTAATAATATCCTCTAAATGTATGTTTTTATTCGCTTATGGCATTCATCTTGATTGATCGTGGTTGTTTTTTAATCAATTACGTTGATTCTGTCTTTCACACTTTTCTAATCACACATTACAGATTGAGTCTTCAGTGGAGGCCTCATAAGATAATCATTATGATACCAAATAAGATAAAGGTGATAACACGGAGAGACACGACAATTGTGATTTGGGTGATATTAATGACATGGAAACAGACGAAGGAACATGTGCGCAAAGTAAGATAAGAAATTCGTGTGTCAAAAGACTTCACAGCCTACCCATTGAAGAATAAGTATGTATAATAAGACTTTAATTGATTAGGATGTCTTAACATTTATCTCTTTACTTATTAGTACGTTACTGAATATATCTTATCTATTGAACTTAATGGCATTCAGATTTGGAGGCGGACGCATACCTGGATCTTCTTTTGGTTCCTGAGTGGGCCAGGTGCAATTGATTTGTATTTTTATTGTTGTTGTTGTTGTATAATTAATCCAATGTCTACATGCACAATCATTTTGTACTGTTAGATAGACGTCACTTAAAAGTTTCAAAAGTTCAGACTCCTTGCTGCTATGGCAAAAAAATTTCAAAAGGGTAGTACTGTCACTTAAAAGTTGGGGACTATTTATAGCATTATTAATCCAATGTCTACATGCACAATCATTTTGTACTGTTAGATAGACGTCATTTAAAAGTTTCAAAAGTTCAGACTCCTTGCTGCTATGGCAAAAAAATTTCAAAAGGGAAGTACTGTCACTTAAAAGTTTAGTACTGGTATGAATATATTTGTACTGTTAGATAGACGTTGGTACTGGGTCGAAATTTACGGCTTCATAAAAATATCCGTTGAGGACTTATGTTGATATTATTATTATTTATTTATAAGGGGCTATTTTTTGTATATTTTTACTTTTAATATATTTTGTTCACCTTTGTTGAATGAAAAGTTATCTTTTACTTGAAGGTGCTCAAATAGAAACCCTAATAATTATTTCATAAACATAATGTGGTGTTCTCGAACGGGTGATATACATGACTCCCAACAAAAGGCCAAGCGAAGATGATCTGCTAATGTTTCTTTCAAGGACAACCATAAGGAATTCGGAGGTCAAACTCCTTGAAAGATTGCAATGTAATTTTATGTAACAGTTCGTCCTAACAAAAGGCCAAGCGAAGAGGATCTGCTAATGTTTCTTTCAAGGATATCTGAATGCATTTATTTATTTTAAATCCATGGCATAACAATAATATGTTACTAACTTTATATGCGTTAACTTTAGAATAACTAAAATCAACCAAATTATAATTACAAGTCATGCCCGCCCATTGGACGGGCTTTGAAGTCTAGCCAAAGTTACTTCAAATACATAAGCCTTAAAAGTCAGATTTATATTGAAAAGACACGACATTTAATTGAACAGTGGCTTTCTTTCCAGATTTATGTTGTGTATACATACATTTATGCATATACAATAAACATAATGTTAAATATTAAGATTTTATTCAAATTGAATAAACATAACCTTTATTGTGTCGAATATATTCAATTTGAAAGTCGATTTATTTCCAAATTCGTATTTCCTATAAATATGTTAATTTATATTAATTAAAGTTTTTAAATTTAAATGGAAAGCCGTGTTATTTTTAAATTGGTGCTTCGTATAAACCTGTTTATGTATTATAGATAAAAAAACTAAATCATAGTTTTCCTATTTAATAATTATGATCGCACATCTGCACAAACAGTTAGTACTGTTGGATAGACGTCCCTTTAAAGTTTCCGCAGCTCATAATAATAAAGTTTAGTACTGCTATCAATATATTTGTACTGTTAGATAGACGCTGGTACTGGGCCGAATTAGTGACATATCCGTTGAGGACTTATGTTGATTGTGTACATGTTATTGGGTACTGCTCTTATTATTTGGATTATTTATTTGTTTCATTAATACTGCTGGCTCAAAAAAGTTAATACGTTTTAACTCATGAGAACCAAAAAATGTATTTTTAAAAGAATCAACCAACAATCTACCAACATTAAACATAAAAGATGTATTTTTAAAACAATAAAGGCTGACAAATACGATCGAACACGAAAAAAAAACTACAAACAGTTATAGTTGTCCATCTGTTTTTTAACATTCTTTATCGTCTCTTGATACTCCAATATCTTCTTCTTTTGTTGATCAATAGCCTCTTTACACTCAAACATTGTTTGTTCATCGCGTGCGATTCCTGCCTCCATCTCTGCTATATGTCGTCTAAGTTGGGAAATATATCGTATTGGTAGGAAATATCTCACAACCGCTGCGTCTGTTTTTGGATCTGATGAAATCTCCTTTGTTGGGGAAACGCTTCTCGGACGTTTGTTTGGCGGATTTGATGAGGAAAAAAACAAACGACCCATTGGAAACTATTATTGTTAACCTAAAGTAAAAAAGAATTGTAATTGTTTGATTGCTTTCGAATTCGATCCATCATTTATAGGTGCGGAAAGGGTGTATAAGCTATGATGAGTATATTTTAAATTTAACCAATATCCTGTATACCAAAGGGTGTATAAGCTATGATGAGTATATTTTAAATTTAACCAATATCCTGTATACCATGTTTATCAATTACCATATATTAGCATGCATATTATCCTATTTAAATATAAGATTATATCCCGGAATGATTTACGCATATTATGTATTTAGAATAAAAAATAATCGTATTAGAGTAAAAAATAGTGGTATTATTTGCATCTAATGAAAGTTAAACACGATGTATAAAACTACTGAACAAAATCGATCATACACTTGTTTATAAACACAAACCATTGTTAGGTACATTAAAAGGCGTAAAGGTTGTATAAGCTATGAGAAGTATAATTTAAATTTAACCAATATCCTATATACCATGTTTATCAATTACCGTATATTACCATGCATATTATCCTATTTAAATATAAGATTATATCCCGTCATGATTTACGCATATTATGTATTTAGAGTAAAAAATTATTTGCATCTAATAAAAATTAAAAACGATGTATGAAACTGCTGAACAAATTCGATTAACTAAAAAACATTCAAATCGTTAAACATCAATGAAAGTAATGCGTTATTTGAACTACAATTGAATTTGGCTGTGAACAACGATTACTAATAAGATGATAAAATTTCAATCTTCATCACAAAAGAAGTTTAAATCCACAAAATAGTCATCAGTTAGTTCATGACCCATCCCACGTAATTCGTTGATCATAGTTTCTGCCTTTAGGACCTTTGATTGAACCGCATTGAGAACTTGTAAAGACTCTTGAGGATCTCCAACGTTCAATTTAAGCCAATCAAGGAAAATAGACTCAGGTAGCTCATCTAATCAAAAATAATAATAATAATAATAATGGACTAATAAGCTTAACATGAAAACATAAATCTATTTAGAAGATATTATAAGCATTATATACAATACCTTTATTACTTTGAGAAGATCCACCTTCTTCAAAAACCGACGTAAGAAACCTCAATGCATCGTCCACCTTGGTATTTGGATCTTTACTGTGTCGATCATGTACCCCATCGTCAATGCTTGGTTCTGTCACATATTTTTTTCCACGAACCGTTTGCTCTTCGCACTTTGAATCAGTGCGAGGCGCATGTGATTTTTTATCTTGAGATATTTTAGGGTTTGATGAATCCATAGGAAGAGTTATTTTACATATAGTTCATCATTGTATAATTCAATTATATAGCTCATCATTAATTCGGAATAGTCATTACTGGGCTCGTTTTGTTGGGCCAGGGTTTTTCATATATTTATTAAAGAGACGCATGGAAACCATATTGATACATGGTAAAATAAACCAAATTAATACATGATGTATTAAAACTTATATAACAACAAAAATACTTCATGTACTTTCAATAGTAAAAATACTAAGATTAATGCACAACGCATGAAAACACATTCACGGTATGTGGACGTTTACATATTATACAAACATAAGCATAGACATTAAAAATATTACTATATATTAATAACGCATGTAAACATATACAACAATTCGTTACTCATTTAGACGGTGTAAACTTTTCTTCTCGATCCAAAAAACATCAGAATCATGTTGTATAGGATTGTCTGATACAAAATGATAAATTTACATGGTAATATAGTGTCGTACATGTGCTTACCACTGCCATACTATATTGATACCGCTAGATATAGTTCATACTGCTTTTGTTTATTTATCTTACATGTTGTTGGCACTGCCATAATGTGTTAGTATTGCTCGATATACTTGTTTCTATTTCTGCATGTTTATGCAACAAAAACATTACATGGCTTCAACAACAACATCATTAAAAATACTACAACCATACGAATAGATTATTTGTTAATCAATGATGGTCTATGTAAACATTAGATTAATTGTACAACGATTACATAAAAATTACAACAACCCAATGGTTAAATTATATGTAACAAAACATACCTTCTGAAAGTAATTGTTTCTTCTGAATGATAATATCTCTGTGCATTGAATTCCTTCAAAAAACAACATCGAAAAGAATATAACTTACAGATAGATGTTTGTTAAAAATATCAGAATCATGTTATATAGGATTGCCTGATACAAAATGATAAATTTCCATGTTAATACAGTGTCCTACATATGGTTAGCACTGCTATACTATATTGGTACTGCTAGATATACTTGATACCGCTTATGTGTATTTATTTTACACGTGTTGGCACTGCCACAATCTATTAGTACTGCTCGATATACTTGATACTGTTTATGCGTGTTTCTGCAACAAAACATTACATGGCTTCAACAACAATATCATTAACAATACAACAACCATAAGAATAGATTATTTGTTAATAAATGATGGTCTATGTAAACATTAGATTAGTTATACAACAACTACATAAAAATTACAACAACCCAATGGTTAAATTATATGTAACAAAACATACATTCTGAAAGCAAGTGTTTCGTCTGAATGGTAATGTTTCTGTGCATTAGATTGCTTCAACAACAACATCAATAAGAATATAACAACTTACAAATAGATGTTTGTTATATTTACGACTGTACATGCAACCATTAAATTAATTATACAACAACAACACTAAAATTACATCAACACATTGATTAAATTATATATAAAAAACACACCTTCTGAAATCGTTGTGCAAGTGTTTTTGGCTTGAGAAGAAACGTTATATTTTCATCCACATATAGTGTAAAAGTAGGTATATGATCTTAAATACAGGAATAAAATATTTACACAAAATACATTCTAAACTTATCTTTAAAATCATATCTTCTACAAATTAAACATATTTTTGAAAAAAACCAGAATACATGTTTAGAAAATACATATATAATTCCAAAAATTCCGCATGGTCATCAAATAAGAAGATTATAGTTATTTTTTGTGGTAGCTATATCACAAAAAATAATTTGGTCTAATGGTAACATTGATATATACTTAAGACATGTAAACAACCCAAGTTCGAATCTTTAGAGACTTTTTTAAAATTTCGGAATTAAAAGTCAACATACGAATTTTGTTCGGTCAAATGTTGCTTAGGTGGACTGCTTAGGTGGAATAAGAGCATGATTACTCATCAATCCAGTGCTTATTCATCAATCCTGCATTTGATGACGTCATACGCATCCTGTTATATATAATATGTAGATATATTAATGCCTTGGTTCTTTTAACATTCATGCATTTGATATCATAAAATAAAAACATTAGGCACATTCTAAAACCGATTCACAAACTGATCGGACTTCCTTTTTCTTTAAAGAATTCGATCAAGTTAACCAAGAAACTAAACCAAGTGTTTTGTGTTTCATTCGTAAGCAAGTACTAGCATCCTAGCGTTCTTGTTAGACGTGTAGTGTGTGCATTTGATAGAGATCAACTTATTATAGTTGATTTGATGATTCGTGGTGCAGGATCAAGATCAACACTTGGTGGTTATCTATTTTTCAATAGATTCAAGGTTAGTATTTATTATGTGTTTTAATTCATAACATTAAATATAGATCCATCCGCTGCGTACTCGTGGTATTGATGGTTTAATCAATATGAATTCCCTACAAAACTAAGTTGCCAATTATTTGTATATTAAGTGTAATAAGCTAAGTGCTTAGTGGATCATTTACTGAAACGTGTAAACTTTAATCATGCTAGACGAGTACCTGTGCATAGTAACGGGATTTTATCGTGGCACATAATTATGATTGTGATATTTTGGTTAGGTGTTTCGTGTAACATTTATTCATATAACGTAAAAAAATCAAAATTTAACTGTAAATTATTGTAATATATAATGATTTTAAGTAAAAGAACAAATTTTAATAGCTAATTTCAATATTCAAGAAATGAGATACATCTGTACTATATATAAAGTAAAAACAAAAAAGTGAAAAGTTAAAACTAAAAAAAGAAATGTTGAAAACATATGTTTCAAAAGAAAAATAGAGTAAAATGCAGAAATGGTCCCTGTGGTTTGCCCAAATTGCAGGTTTAGTCCTTGACTTTTCGAAAGTGCAGGCGGCCTCCCTGTGGGGAAACCTTGGTTCCGTTTTGGTCCCTGGCCGTTCCGTTTTGGTCCCTGGCCAGGGACTAAACGTGCAATTATGAGCAAACCACCAGGGACCATTTCTGCAACGGCCAGGGACCAAAACGGAACCAAGGTTTCCCCACAGGGAGGCCGCCTGCACTTTCGAAAAGTCAGAGACTAAACCTGCAATTTGGGCAAACCACAGGGACCATTTCTGCATTTTACTCAGAAAAATATTAATACACATCGAAAACCGAGTTGATCCAGGACGCTTCAAACCCGACAGGTTAACCCGGTTTTTTTACCCAGCCAGTCGGGTTGGGCCAGTTTAAATTGGCTCGTTTTTTCGACCGGAACGGTTCAACCGTTTGAACCACCCGGGTCGAACCGGATTTCAAAATATTATATTTAATTCCTAAATCCTCAAACTTTTATTATTTTTCGTTTATAACCCATAAACCTTTTTTTTATCACAAAAACTATTTGCCGCTATAAAATCCCGTTGTTATGCATGGGTACTCGTCTAATTAGTTTTAAGTTTTCAAAATTATTTTTCAGCCTTCCATTTAAGTAAAAAAACAAAATAATTAAATTAGTTTTAAGTTTTCACTTTTCACTTTTTTTTTTTTTTTTTTTTTTACTTTATATATAGTATAGATTAGTTGCATAGTTGCAAGGTAAATATATATATGGAAAATCTGATCCACCCAGATATATGAAAAGACTATAATGCTCCTTGATTTAACCACACTACTTTCCGGCCACCCCTATTTTTTTCCATTGCGTTTTGATTTTGTACATATGTATAATGGCCAACTTGTGTTTCTATAAATCACATTCCCAATTCCTTCTGGTTCTTCACATTAGCATAAAAGATGCGTGATAACCCGGTTGCAATGGCCACAGTTACTACACCAAAGGCGCCAGTCACAGAATGACCTTTAGTCATCAATTCCTAAGCCATGTAATTAATATACCAATACAATATTCAGTGATTAACTTATATCATTTTTGTGTTTCAAAAGATCTTGAGACTTGACAATATTCAAAGCCACAAACTCATAAAATCACCTGCTGCCATCTAAACAAAAAACAAATAAAATCCTTAACAAATTCAATCGCCATTAATCTCAACCAAATCCACACCCCAAATCCAGTCAAACGTGAACTGCACCTAAGCAACTTTCAAGTACGATGACCCAAACATCACAGCAAACTAAAGGAACAAAACACCTCCAAGAACAAAACACCGAGCCTTGAATAAAATCTAAAAAAAGACCACCTTTTAATCACCTAGTACTATACATTGAAATCGAACAAAATATAACCGATACGTATATAGATTCAGATGTTCAAATGCCGCAGTAGGATCTGATAGCGCCTTTGACTCTAATACCATCAGTGCATTTACTGGTATCTGGTATGGTATTGAAGATACTTGAAGTGATCAAAAGCTTCAAACTAGGGTGAACAAGTAAGGAGAAATTGGGTCTCCTTGTCTTAGGCACGTACCCCTTTAAAGTATCCATGACTGTCTCCATTCTCAGAAATAGAAAAAAGCAGATGAAGCTACACAAGTCATGATCTAGTGAATCATTTTTTAGTGGAATCCAAACTGCACAATTATATCCTTCAAGAACTCCCAACTCACTGTATCATAGGCTTTCTGAATATCTATCTTCATAGCATGTCTCTTTGCCCTATTTGCTCAATAAATTTAAAAAGCTTGAAATTTGAGTAATGATGATTGCCTATAATACCCCTAAGTTCAAACGGAATGTTTTACTTATTACAATCAATTCAGTTTATATGACAAGTTTTTACTTGATGAAAAATACTAACAATAGCCACCACCAAATTAATAGTTTAATTTCTTTTATTTTTTTTATTATTATTATTTTTTTTTAACAATCCTCAAGCTTTTTTCATTTTTCATTTATAACGCATAAATATTTTTTTATCACAACGACTACAAATTAAACTTTTTTTTTATGTGAATTCGGTTTTCGGTTCGGTTCAGTTTTCATTTTGCCAAAACCATAAACAAACCGAAAATCAACTATTTAATTCGGTTTGGTTTGGTTTTGACAAATTCAGTTCGGTTTTCTTTGGTTCGGTTTGGTTTTGGTTTTCGGTTTTTGTGGGTAAAACCCCAATTCTGCACACCCTTACTTAAAAGTTTACAAATCTGATGTTCGGCTACTTAATTCTTGATGAATGTGGGCTTTTGCAATAATACTTGTTAGTACAAATCTGGAGCCCACTTACCAAACCTAGGTTAGACTAGTTCTTGGGAAGTATAGATCTTGCACTAAGTAACCTCTTGAGCTGCTAAGAAAAGTAGCACCGTTAGTCTTACCGCGGAAGGGGGGTTCCGCAGTTAGCCTCCGGCGTAAGAGTAAGTATATAGTTTGAGAGAGATAAGTTTAAGTGCGGACTAGGTGAAAGTAGTTGCAGTTAGGTAAAGCAATAAATGAGATGGTGGTATTTATACTACCCCTATACTTACTGTAGATGCCTCGGGAATGGGCGGGATGACACACGCCTTACCGAGTAGGTAAATGCCAGAGCGGAAGTCAACCTTCACCTTACCGTAGTAGGTGAATGTCAGATCAAGTGGGAGACACAATCCCACGAGATCTGGCTTTCGGCGGGATTACCGCGGCTGAATATATGCTCTGCCCTGGCCTAGAGAGGCCGGGGTGCGTTCTTGTCTTGGCATGGCAAGACTGGAGTCTATAGTATGTATTGAATCTGCCGCGGTTATTGTTTGAGCATGTCCGGCCCAGTATGCTGGGTCCGGGGATACTATACACGATCAAGTCCCCCCAGTCTAGTATACTTGTTTTGTTGAAGAGCAAGTGTTCTAGACTTTCTCTTTTTTTTTGTTCCACGGTTTTGAGAAGCCGCGGCTTGTTGAGGGTTTTTGTATCCTCCGTGGTTGACATTAGTACGTGTCCCATGTTGCTGACTAGACATTCCACTTTCCGTGGGGTAGGTGGTGACAGGCTGTCATGGGTAATCATGAAACTATTTTCACCCACGCATTTACTGACTGATGTGACCTTTTCGGCGGCTGGCCGTTCATTTTCTGCGGTCATCCTGACGATTCATTTGGATAGATCTGTGACCGTCCACTAATCAATCCGGGGACGTGGACATTTTGTGCCCTTCGATTGTATTGGTTGCACGTGTGTGTGTGGCTATAAATACCAACATTTACACCACAGTTAAACTTTTTTCACACACAGTTAATAATCTTCCTTCTCTCTAAAAAACGATATCATCTTCCGCCTTCATTCCACTTGCTATCTTTTATTTCCAGACTTAGGTCTTCAGGTTAGGCTCTTCTCAAATCCGTTCACTACAAGAAAAGTGGCTTTTTAGGACCCCTATAAGCGTCATAAAATGGTACTTTTTAGGACCTTTCATTTAATAGGACCAAGGATGAAAGCGTTTCATGTAAGGCGGTCGTAATAGGTCCAAAGCGTCCTAATATCTCAAATACCTTATGAAACCAATTTTATTGTCGTATTATATGACTATGAATAACCCAAATAGCGTCCTAATAAAACCATATTAGGACACTTTTACAATGTTTTGACATGTGCATACCTACTTTTAATCTTTTGACACACTTAAAAAGGTCCTTAAAAGTTTGTTAGGACGCATATGATGCAACATCATAGCTATTTTAGCAACCAAGAAAAGGGTCCTAATAACTCAAATAAGATTATGATACCAATTTTATGGTCGCATAATAGGTCAAATAACGTCCTAATAAAACCATATTAGGACACTTTTACAATGTTCTAACATGTGGTAACCTACTTTTAATCTTTTGATACACATACAAGCGTCCTTACATGTTGATTCTAAGGACGGTTATCATATAACATTATAGTTACTTTAACACCAAGAAAAGGGTCCTAATATCCCAAATACGATTATGAAACCAAATTTATGGTCGCATAATATGTCCATGAACAACCAAATAACGTCCTAATAACAACATATTAGGACACTTTTACAATGTTCTAACATGTGGTTACCTAATTTTAATCTTTTGATACACATACAAGCGTACTTAAAAGATAATTGTTAGGACGCTTATCATGTAACATTATAGCTACTTTAGCACCAAGAAAAGGGTTCTAATATCTCAAAGAAGATTATGAAACCAATTTTTTGGTCGAATAAAATGTCTATTAACAACCTAAATAACGTCCTAATAACAACATATTAGGACACTTTTACAATGTTAAGCGTCCTTAAAAGTTTATTGTTAGGACGGTTAATAAGTTTAATAGGACAATTTCAAAGTCCTGACAAGTCATATGATAGGACGCTATTTTCAGCATGCACACTCTATTATTACGATATGAATAAAAGATCAACTAATTATTAAATGAATAAAACGAAATTGTATTTTAAATAAGGAATTGTCATAACAAAAGCACTAAACATAAATAAGGTATAGACATTATCCGACATAAAGTCTTGTAACATTAAACAAGAAATTAAAGCAACAAGAAGCTTAGTCCGGGGTCATCATGCATCCTTTCTCAATCCTCACGGACCACCTACAAATAAACATCCATGTATAAGCATTAAGCTCCATGTTATTAAAATTATTGGTATCACAAGTTTAACAAAGACATACCGAGATAAAGGGACAAGGCCATGCTATGGTTGCACCAACACAGTCTGCAATTGTGGCAAATAACCCATATGGTCTCACCAACATATTCAAATACAACCAGTAAACACCTGCAATCAAGGTTCCATCTTAATAAATTCATTTGCGAACACAACAGAATTTTTTTTTTAATGTTACCAGAAAATTTGGACTTGCATATAAAGAATGCCCATAATACCTACAACCAAATATTGAAGTTGGAACAATGAGCAGGGTTGTCATGAACGGCTATTTTTTTTGTAATAGACAAAACGGGAGTACTGCGTGTAATATGTGAGCCAAAGATCGCAGTTGTGGGTAGTGGTCCAATTTGGAGTACCAGACAGATAGTAAATCGCAGATAGTGAAAACATTTTCTTTAAACCACTTATTAAGTCACATGTTGCAATTTTCATTGGATTAGCTAGGTTGTCAACAAATTAAGTGATACCTGAATACTGTTTATCAACTCTTGTGGATGTTCAACCCGCAAACCAACCTGTTCATCACAAATATCCAAATAAACATACATAGGGGAAAATAAATGGTTCACTTTGTTTTGTGTATACTCTTCTTTAAGGGTTTACGGTATCTCTTTATGGATGAGCTGCATCTTTGAGCAAGTTTGAAGAAACTAGTGGTCGCATTCTTGAACAATATACTTATGAACAGGTTGATTTGGGTTGTGTTTAACATATGACTAATTGTGGCGAAAATGGTGATAGCGCACTCACCGACAAAACGCTAACACTGTTCCTCCCGATTCTAGTTACCAACTTTCCATCACTCCAGGTACCTGCACCACCCTGTCAACCATAAGTCCATAATAAATAACAAAGATAAAAATACCGTAATATAGCATTCTCAATTTTAACACCCACTACTATTAAAGAAAAGCATATATTATATATCAATAACATACATTATCCCTGGATTAAAACATACTAAACTAACAGGCCCTAATGGCAAATGACGGAATCCTAAGATGACAATCTCACCTTAGGCACAGAGCTAGATGTCCATTGCAGCTTATTTAGTTCGGTAACAATGAATTGACTGTCATGCTTCGAAAGCATCAACTGAAGGCAAAACAACAACAGGGATATTTACTTTATCTCATAAGAAAATTATAATTTATGACCTAGTAAAATATCATGCATAAAAATATCTAATAATGCACTGCAAGCAAACTGATGTATGAAAACCAAGCACAAACCAGTGGTCCGGAAACTTCTATCAGCTTTCTCTTTCCCGAACAGCTGCTCAACCAGTGCAACAGGGTACTCCATGGCAGTTCCTAGGCCTCGGCTAGTTATAGCTGTTCCATCCTGCTGGACTCGTGACTCCACTGTGGTTGCAGATGTTGATAGCTGGTCCATGAAGGCAGTGTGTGGTGAATTAGTCATCTTCAGATAACAGTGTTTGTGTTAGTCATCTTCAGAGTGAAAGGTAAAGCCAGCCAAGTCTGATAACGAAAAGTAGTAGGTAGCAAACAATTTGCATAAAATTGGCCATAGGTAGGGGAACTCATGTTATTGATTTCACAGAACCCTCGGGTTCACAGCTAAGTAGATTCAAATTTATAAGAGCATTAGTTTTCCCGTCTTGAAGGCCTACTGCACATTCTACATTTATCGTAGTCAAGTAATACTAATCGAACGAGAATAACTAGAAGGTATATTCATCTCCCCTTAAGCATGTAAAACTTTTATTAACCATTCTAACAGCAGACTTGTGGCGTTACCTTGCCATTGTTCTTCTAGAAAGAGCAGTGACATATGTTCATTTAAATAAGAGTATTATTAGTGAAAGTTAGAAATAAAAGATAGAGTATAACTATATGATTGTATTTGACACACTGCATTTACATAGTAAGCTTGAACAGATTGAAAACGTGTTTCAGGTCAACCATACAGAATGTACCCTTCTATTACCTAAAACGTGTTTCAGGTCAACAAATTGAAAACGTGTTTCAGCTATACAGAATGTACCCTTCTATTACCTAACCCGTATTGAATTATTACCCACCTGCCCAATTTTTCGCCTCTTTTACATGCGTCAAAATACCATACATGCATCAAAATATTTCAAACTTGACAAAGAAGTTTAATAACATCACATAAGCAACCTCTTCTTTAAATCTTACCTGAAGAGCAAGTTGTGATGCAGTCTTACTCATGTCAACTGCAGCTCGCCAGATAAACTGTCTGCTTCCTTTAGGAACCTCAAGACCATCAATATATTGCACACTATTTATTATAGCACAACCACCTGATTTGACAAATGAAAAATATATAAAAAGATCTACACGAGCTTGTTTTTGAAACTTGAGTTTTAAATAAATTTTCGTTTTATAATGTTAATATAAATGTTTTACTGGTTAGGGTTTTATATAAAAAAAATAATAAATGACAAAGATGGTGGCGTGTGGCTTACCAATCGAGGGAGAAAGAAGGAGAGGGGTGGCGGAGAGTGGTGGTGATGGTGGTTGTCGGCTGTGGTGGCTTCAAAACACGATCAAACGAGCTCCCTTTGACTCCAAATGCTCCAGAAACACTTCTGTGGTCTCGATCTATGCGGCGGCATCAAAAAGGGTTCGCTGGAATTTTGGCCGGAAAAAGGGTGGCGGCGCCGGAACAGTGGAATCCTGCTATTGGTGTTATAATAATAAGAGTAAAACCCTAATTCGGGTATTTAGAATACGCAGGGACCATTCTTGTAATTTAACCTTAGTTTGTGAAGGCGGGGTAAATAAGTCCAGGGGTCGGTTGTGCCAATTTGTAATTCTTTTATAATAAAACAATGTGGGCCCCATTCGGCATACCAAACGGACTCGAAAAATTATGAAACTTGCTCCATTGTGTCCGAAATAATTTTTCCAATAAAAACGAGTATAAATATGCATAACTTTCTCAAAATTAATTTGTTTGTCAAATTCGATTCGTTTCGCGTGTTTTAAGTTGTGCTGGCTCGATAATGAATAACGCTCACGTTTCAACAAGATATCCACTGTATTTCAATCCTAAACAAGTTCAAAGAGTTTCAGAAAAGTTTGAGAGCTTAAGTGAAATCAGAAATAAATATTTCGACTCGTAAAATAAAGAGTAAACTACATTTTTGGTCCTTGTGGTTGTATCAAATTGCAGTTTTAGTCCAAAAATCAAAAAATCGCACGGATCAGTCCAAAGTCCACGTGGACTTCACTTTTGGTCCAATTTTCTAACCTAGTTAATGTTCGTTAGTCCTTTCAGTTAAGTACATTGCACCGTTAGTCCTTTAACCTAACGGTCGTTAGCAATGTTTGCACCGTTAGTCCTTTCAGTTAAAAAATTGGAAAAAAAATTTTTGGAAAATTTTTTTTTCCAAAAAAAATAATTTGAAAAATTCGAATATGTATATGTATATGTATATATATATATACATACATATACATTTTAGAAAATTTTTAAGAAATTTTTTTACATATATATACATTTTAATTTTAGTGTCAAACCGGGACAATCGTCAAAAAAAAAATTTAGAATATGTATGTCAAAAAAAATATTAGAAATTTTTTCGAATTTTTTAAGAAAAAATTTTATTAGAAATTTTTTTTTCAAATTTTTTTTTGGAAAAAAAAATTTTTGTCAACATTTTTTTTTAGAAATTTTTTGGAATTTTTTAAGAAAAAATTTTTTTAGAAATTTTTTTTTCAAAATTTTTTTTTGGAAAAAAAAATTTCGTCAAAATTTTTTTTTTTATAATTTTCGAATTTTTCAAATTATTTTTTTTGAAAAAAAAATTTTCCAAAATTTTTTTTTCCAATTTTTTAACTAAAAGGACTAACGGTGCAAACATTGCTAACGATCGTTAGGTTAAAGGACTAACGGTGCAACATACTTAACTGAAAGGACTAACGACCATTAACTAGGTTAGAAAATTGGACCAAAAGTGAAGTCCACGTGGACTTTTGGACTGATCCGTGCGATTTTTTGATTTTTGGACTAAAACTGCAATTTTGATACAACCACAAGGACCAAAAATGTAGTTTACTCTAAAATAAATTTAGAAAATTTACCGGGTGTTACAGCACATACCGCACATATCCAAAAAATCTTATCCAAAATCTACATAAAATCCAAAAACCGTATCCCCCATCACCACCTTATATTCTCTCCCTCTCTCTCAGAACAGCAACAACATCACCTCCTTCATCCCCCTGATAACACCAAACCTCTTATCTTCAAAACCTGAGATGCAGCGATAAAATCCTTTTATGTGTAATTGTGGAGCAGGAAATATATATTAAAAAAAAAAAAAAAAAAAAAAAAAAAAGAACATCACATACAGGGTGCTCAAACTTTAATGAAAAAGATCTTATCTTCAAAACCTCTTCTGCTTCAACATCTCACGGTTCTGGATCTGCACCAACAGGGTGCTCAAACTGTAATGAAAAAGATCTTAGGATAAACATGCTGGAGGCACAAAAGCAGGTGCTAGAGACAAGAGTAAGGATGCTGGAGGCAAGACTTGAAATGGCAACGAATCACGACAACCCTGACCACGCATGTCAGTCGGCTGCAATACTCCGTGAGCTGTTAGGTGACATGGACAATCTTCATATGTAATGTTGTCGTTGTTGTTGTTGTTGTTGTTTGTATAATAAAATGTTGTTGTCCAAACAGGGCCGTTTGGTTTATGCACTGAACACTTTTCAACGCTCCTTTTGGTTTATATTGTTTGGTTAACAGCAGCCCACAAGGGCCGTTTGGTTTATGCTATCCAAACAGGGTTGTTTGGGATTGCTTATTTCTGCACCAAAAGGGTGTTTGGGTTTAACATCTTGTGTACAACCATATCATCTCGGCTCATTCGTTTAACATCTCATGTACAACCATATCATCTCGGCTCATTCATTTAACATCTCGTGTACAACCATATCATCTCGGCTCATTCGTTTAACATCTCATGTACAACCATATCATCTCGGCTTATTCGTTTAACATCTCGTGTAAAACCATATAATCTCGGCTCATTCGTTAAACATCTCGTGTACAACCATATCATCTCGGTTCATTCGTTTAACATCTCGTGTACAACCATATCATCTCGGCTCATTCGTTAAACATCTCGTGTACAACCATATCATATCGGCTTATTCGTTTAACATCTCGTGTAAAACCATATAATCTCGGCTCATTCGTTAAACATCTCGTGTACAACCATATCATCTCGGCTCATTCGTTTAACATCTCATGTACAACCATATAATCTCGGCTCATTCGTTAAACATCTCGTGTACAACCATATCATCTCGGCTCATTCGTTTAACATCTCGTGTACAACCATATCATCTCGGCTCATTCGTTTAACATCTCATGTACAACCATAGCATCTCGGCTTATTCGTTTAACATCTCGTGTAAAACCATATAATCTCGGCTCATTCGTTAAACATCTCGTGTACAACCATATCATCTTGGCTCATTCGTTTAACATCTCATGTACAACCATATAATCTCGGCTCATTTGTTAAACATCTCGTGTACAACCATATCATCTAGGCTCATTCATTTAACATCTCGTGTACAACCATATCATCTCGGCTCATTCGTTTAACATCTCATGTACAACCATATCATCTCGGCTTATTCGTTTAACATCTCATGTTCGGGTTAGTCCGGTCCGGTCCAACAAAGCATAATAGTCAATTCAGCGTAAGACCGAAACGGACCAGACCGGACCGAAGACCGAAAATGAAGAAAAGGGTAGACTGAGGACCGGACCAAAATATGTTCGGTCCGGTTTGGTCGGTCTGTTTTCTCGGTTCAGTCCGGTTTCTCGATTCAGTCCTGTCTACGGTCTATAATGCTCGGCCCTACCCCATACATGTTTTAAGAAAGTTTGTATATATTTATTATCACTTGTTTTCATATATTTAATCTTTTAATCTTATTATTAACTAAAATTTCAGTTACCTTTGGTTTAACGAAATTTCATTTCCCTCGTGCCTTCATCCTTTAACTTTGCCCCTAAAAATTCAAATTATCCTTTTGAAAAATACACAAAATTGGTTCCCCCTTAATTTTCCCCTAAAATCAAATAAACCTCCTTCACAATCTCCCTTTACCGCTCATTCTAGTCTTTGCTCCATTCTCAAAACTTAAATATCCCCTCCTGTTATCTCTAATTAAAAAGTAACCATTCTTATATTGGTAGTTATTCACAACATCCTCGACTAGTCACCAACGTCAGCCTCCTCATCCACCACCGCCATTTTTTGTTTTTTTCCACATTAGGTATGTTTCTTTTTATGTTTTGTCTCGATACATGTATTGTTCAATATGTAATTTTTGTACTCGAGACTTGTTAGATATAGGATCTGCAGTCAAACTATAATATATATTGCGGTTAATTGATAAGTCATTGGCAATTTAGCGTTGTGTAGGTGGTAAATTGGAATCGGGTATATTAAGTAGCCCGCTAGGTGTTTGTGAAAATGTTTAAGTCAAATATCTATTATCTTTAATTATATATCTTTGCCGAATATTATTTTGTTGTGTATGCTATGAAATCTATCTGTGTTTAACATCTAAAGTAGTCCGTTATTGGGTATGCCTTTATTAATTTGCAATTTACTTCATCAATTGTTATTTTTTATAATACCCGTAACCACATAAAGTCCTTAGTTATATCATGAATCAAAATACAATCATTTATGTGATGAAATTGATGTTTGATTTAGTTCAGTGTTAGTATGGTATCTTGAAATCTTATACTATAAATATAATTGTTGCTGATTGTGTTGTATTCAAATGTTTGAATTAGTTCTTTTGGTTTTTTTTTTTTTGTATTGATAGAATTGTTAAGAACAAAAGACTTTGTATCATTCACGGTTAAAATTAGCCACTGGAAGGCGTCTTGTTGTTTGCAGAATTCACGGATTACCCAGGGTATTTGGCACTGCTGTTTGGTTTTCATTGCCAACAGTTCTTATGCAGGGTTAGTGCGGTTTTATAATCTATACAGGCCTGATGATGTTTATGCTTCTCGGGTTTTCTGCTCTGCATTGGATCTAAGAATTTGTCATAGGACTGCTATCATTGGTAATGATATAGGATCTAAATGGTTTCACTTTTTAAATTATCAGTTAGCTGTTCTTAATCGGGTTAATTATTTCTGCGGTGGGACTGGTCTTTGGGACTGTAACAATATTTCCGACTGTGATGACGACACTACTTCGCTAGACTGGATTACATGGATCCCTTGGTTGGACTTCTGGTGGGAATGCTGGATGGCTAACAAGATCATGGTCAATTGCCATCTACGGGACTTGGTTAATCCCAGCTGTAATGAGGACTTTCTGAGGACTGTTAGATGTTGGAATTTTACCAAGTCTCATGGCTTTAGCAGGTTTGGAGTTTGCTTGGGTCTCATCAAGTACTACTTTGGGTATGGGTCAATTTGGGATATTGTGTGTTGGTATCATATGGTTTGGGTTATTGTGTGTTGGTGGGATATTGTGTATGGGTCAGTATGGGTCAGTATGGGGTACTCGAAAGTATCTTGTGAACTGGTGATTAGATTTTTGGCAGCTTTAGACACTGTTAATCTTGGTGTTTGGTGCTGCAACATGTGTTATGATTGCTATGGTTCTCCCCCTGTTGGTATCTCAGATCACTGGAGTTACGGTATGCCTCTCAATGCTCAGTGCTCAGGCTTTGGTTCTAGATATTTTGATAATGTTTCTACCTTCATCGGTTGGGATATAAACAGCAAGGGGATTTTTGGGTTTATGGTTTCTATGGGATCTCTCAATTCAGGTTATGCCAAAGTATCTTGTGAGCTGATGATTAAGATTGTCACTATTATTTTGATGGCTCACAGGTCTCAAGATTATATATGGTTAAGGGTAAAAATCAATAGGGATGCTGCTCAGATGTTGATCCTACTTGGTCATTTTTTGGTCTGCAATTTTCAATGTATCATTTGTGCTAAGAAGTTGTGTCTACTTGGACTTCTTTTGGCCTGTAATTTTGAATGTGTCATTTGTAGCTGTGTAGATAGCTATGATGGGTATTGTAATTTGCTTTTCTTAGTTATTAGCAGTTTCAGTCATTGCCTTTGTTGGGGGCTGTCCAACATGGCTTATGTTTGTATCCTGTTCTTGGAGTTGTCCAACTACAGCATTTATTGATTTCCTAGGCAAGAGTTGGTGTTGATAGGGGTTGTCCTATCACATTCCCTTCTCTTGTGCTTTCCCCTGTACATTCCATCTTTTTTTTTTTAATATAATTTACCTTTAAAAAAAAATAAAAAAAAAGACTTTGTATCATCTGCACTGCTATTCTTGTTGAAAGCAATCAAGTTAGAAAACTCATGAGCACCAGATTACTAACATAAAAGGTGCTAGCCAAATTCAATTGGAGAAATTTTAATTTTTTTTTTGAATACTAATTTAACCAAGTATTTTTTACAAGGTAGATGGAAGAACTTGTCAAGTCGGTTGACTAGTTAGAACTGGATAGCAAACCAAAAGGTTTTGTATGCATCATATCTATACAAATTTTTTGGTCTAATTTTTTGGTACTTAATGTTAACAACTTAAGTACTATTGTTATTCAGGACAAGGGTGAACGTCTTGTCAAGCACTGTGAATCCAAGGCTGCAGCTCCTAATAGGACGAGGGGTGCACCACGGTACATTTGTCGTACATGCTATATAACACAAAATAATGAACTTTAAATAGACTGTTATAGTATATGTTTTTAAGTTGATCTTTAATACAGTATCATTTTGTTTTACAACCTTCTAATTTATCCTAAAATCTTTAACGTAGACGCAGGAGATGAGAATCAAGATGGAGAATAAGTTGAATCCAATGTCTAGAGAATGCAGTTTTCGTTCAAATAATGTGTTTCTAACATTCTTCTTCTCAAATTAATTGTATGCCTTGTTGTTCACTTGTTTTTATGGTTCTTTAAAGTCCGTGAACTTGATGGTGCTTATGTTAAGAAATGGAAATCATGGAATAAATGTTATATAGTAATATGGCATGTCTACTAGTCTACTATTAATGACAGGTTTTGGTTATTTCAGATTTGTGTATTATTTGAACTACATGATTCAAAAGGGTTGTTACCCATAACTCTTACAAACGACAAATATGTGGGAAAGTTTACCCACGTATTATTGTGGGAAAGTTACCCACATGTTATGTGTCGACTTTTACACATGGAATAACTTTGTGAGCAAACCAACTAGTTAAAAAAAAAAAAAAAAAAAAAAAAAAAAAAAAAAAAAAAAAAGCTATTTTAACACTATTGTTAAATAAAAAAAATATTCATATAAAAAAAGATAGAAACAAAATGTTACTAAACCAATTTTCTAATAACGTCACCGCAACTAATAAAAAAAAAATAACGCATAAATGTAAACCAAAGAAAAAAAAAGACCCCGCCGCAGCGCTTTGACTGATCTTTTATGACTCAAATATCAAGTGTCCTATTATGGTGTATCAAGTTTTGAGACCCAAATATCAAGTGTCGTATTAAGTAATGTTTAAATAAAACTTTTGTAAATAAGCGTTCTAAAAAACTGATGTTTTATGACTCAAATAAGAAGTGTTCTATTATAGCGTATGATAATAAAACCATAACAAATAAGCGTACTATAAAGGTTAATGTTAAAAGACACAGGTGTCAAGGGTCCTATTAAGTTTTGTTAAAATAAAACTTTTGCAAGTAAGCGTTCTATAAAACTGATACTTTATGACTCAAATTTCAAGTGTCCTATTATGGTGGATGAATTTATGAGACCCAAGTGTCAAGTGTCATATCAAGTTATGTTTTAATAAAACTTAATATGAATAAGCATTATAAAAAGCGGATGTTTTATGACTCTAAAAAGAAGTGTCATATTATGGTG
The DNA here is from genome assembly GCA_021014915.2 of Artemisia tridentata subsp. tridentata. Taxonomy (NCBI): domain Eukaryota; kingdom Viridiplantae; phylum Streptophyta; class Magnoliopsida; order Asterales; family Asteraceae; genus Artemisia; species Artemisia tridentata. The sequence continues at coordinate 411,978,719 of CP139505.1, forward strand.
TATCATAAAAAAACAATTATGAATAAGCGTTGTATAAAGGTTAACGTTATAAGACCCTATTGTCAAGGGTCCTATTAACTTTTGTTATAATAAAAAACATTTGCGAATAAGCGTTCCATAAAACTAATGTTTTATGACTCAAATATCAAGTGTCCTATAATGGTGTATCAATCTATGGGACCCAAGTGTCAAGTGTCATATTAAGTTATGTTTTAATAATACGTTTGCGAATAAGCGTTCTAAATAATTAATGTTTTATGACTTATGTATCAAGTGTCCTATTATGGTGTATTGTAATAAAACCATAATGAATATGCGTCCTTTAAGGGTCCTATTAAGTTTTGTTATAATAAAACTTTTGCGAATAAACGTTCTAAAAAACTGATATTTTATGACTCAAAAATAAAATGTCCTATTATGGTGTATGATAATAAAGCCATTATACATAAGCGTCCTATACAGGTTAACATTATAATACCCACGTCTTAAGGGTCCTATTAAGTTTTGTTATAATAATACTTTTATGAATAATCGTTTTTAAAAAAATGATGTTATATGACTCAAAAATGAAATGTCCTTTTATGGTGTACGATAATAAAACAATTGTACATAAGCGTCCTATAAAGGTTAACGTTATAATACCCACGTGTCAAAGGTCATATTAAATTTTGTTATAATAAAACTTTTGTGAATAAGCGTTTTAACTAACTGATGTCTTATGACTCAAAACTCAAGTGTCCTATTATGGTGTATTATAATAAAACCATAATGAATAAACGTCCTATAAAGGTTAAAGTTATAAGACCCAAGTGTCAAGGGTCTTATTAGGTTATGCATTAATAGGACATCTAGTGATCAAGTGTCGTATTACACTATCACATAATGGGACACCAACAACTAAATGTCTTATAAAGTAATTTATTAGGATCCATATTTTAAGTGTCCTATTAAGTTATATGATAATAGGACCCCAAATAATCAACCATCCTATTATATAACTTTTTAGGACACCGCCTAAGTAGCAAATATTTAAAAAGGACCCTAAACGCTCATATGTCCTATTAAACAGTTTTTTAGGACTCTATTATCATACCGTCCCACACAAAGGGTCCTAAAAAGCCACTTTTGTTGTAGTGGTTCTTCATTTTTATTTAGAATGGCGCCTGACCTTATAAGTACTGTAACTTCCAAGCTTTCTCAGGAAGATGTAGATAATTTTTGTGAAACATATAAAATTCCTAGCCATCTTCTGCCGGAAGCACCCGGACCCTTAGCTACTATAAGGGATGCCTCGGAAGGGAAGATAGGTGTATATACTAGGTTTTTTGAGTTAGGTAACTTTAGGATTCCCCTCTCATTGTTCTTGCTTCATGTATTGGAGTATTTCCAAATTCATTTGTCACAGATGTCGGTTCTAGCGGCCTGTAGGATTAGCCATTTCGAGATTCTTTGCCGCGTCTTGGGTGGTGTCCCTACCGTTAATTTGTTTAGGAAATTCTATTACGCCGGTGTTAACCATGGTTGGATGACACTAGAGAAGCGGAAAGGTCCTAAAAGTTTAGTTGTTCCCGTCTGTTATACTTCCGCCTTAGATTCGGTCAAGAACTGGAAGGATAACTTTACGTCTGTTATACTTCCGCCTTAGATTGTTCCCGTCTGTTGTAAATATAGTACAACAACAATAATGATAACTTTACATAACTTTACAATGTTGGTAAAAACAAACTTCCAACTTCTTCTTTCTTTTTCTTTTCTCATTTTTTCGATTTTTTTTTTTTTTTTTCAAACTACTAACATAAACATAGATGTGTAAAATTTCACCACATCACTATAACGATAACTCTGGATAATTTTTCCATACTTTTCATGACTTCAGAAACAACAGTAATAGTGAAAGTAGTAAACACACGAAAAATAACAAGACTCAAATTATACAATATCTACTTTCACTCCAATTGCATTGTGCAATTTCCTGACCTTAACCATAGATAATGAATTACGCACGCGAACACAGTTAATTGTAAGGAAACACACTTTTCCTAAAGTAACTAACCACGGACTTTAATCTACAGGGTAGGCTAAGGTGTAAGGGTGTAACGAAACATTTTAAACATTGGTGTAAGAAACGAAAGGAATGGCTCTGAGGGTTTTTCTAGGGGTATCTTACTCTAAAAATGAGAGTAAACAAAGGGTTTATACGGGGTTTAACTAACCAGTGTAGTTAGTTAATAACACAAAACATATAATAGGCTTTTTGGGTGTAATCCTAGAAATTTACCTTGTTAGACAAGTCACTCCAATTATATCAATAATACTCATTATGGTGGTCTCGAATAGTATACAAGCCAAGTTCTAAAGTTTACAAGTCACCGGCACACTCATAGATTTGTGAATTTTGATAAGTTCACAATTTTTGAAAATAAGGTTATGTGTGCAGCTATGCAACTTAGATTAAACAAAAACATGCTAAAAAAATTTTAAATTTTTATAATTAAGCATAGATTAAAGCATATTTTTGAAAAATTAGGACAAGTAACATTCTAATTCTCCACCCCCCCCCCACTTAAGTTAAACAACGTCCTCGTTGTTTGTATTTAAAATTAAAAACAAGAGAAAGAAAGAATTAGAACGGAGAACTCCCCTGAGATTTGCTCGGTATGATCTTCCAATGTAAACGTGCGAGCGTATATAATGCGGGAGTCCATCAACCTCTTCAATTGTCCAGACCTGTAAAAATATAGAGACCACAGAAAAAGAATCTCGAGAGCATCTCGTTAATCATTGGTTAGGAAAATAAAAATACAAAAAAATTACAGGTCAGAGTGTCGATGCGCCGTATCCATGGAATATTGTATACGCCGCATCAACAACCTGTAGGAGATACTAAAATGCACGTCATGGGTTAATGCGACGCATCTACTAAAAGTGAATGCGTCGTATTTGACCAACTGACAGAAATACGAAAATAAAAATAAACTAAAAACAAAATAAAAGACAAGCATGGGTTGCCTCCCAAGAAGCGCTTGTTTTTGTTAGAGTCACGAGCCTGACTCCACCCTTATTTACTAGGCAATCGGGTGTTTTTTCCCCCCACTTGCGGTCAAGTGCGGGTGATAGTAGCAATAAGCACCATAACGGTGTAAATTTGCTACTAGAGATGGATAGAATATGTAAAGATAATACCTTGGCGATATGTGTACTTCGTTCATTACCTTACCCGGTTTGGTTGTTAAATTGGATGACATGATCATTACATGTGAGAGAGTAGTATGTTGAGGATCAATGAATCTCCCTTCTTCTTCTTTTGTTCTATTGGTAGTAAGGCATCCCTTGACTTCCATAAAAGATGAGAAAGGGACTTTGGCGAGTAAAAGTTCGGGTTCCTCTATATCCTTCATAGGATTGAAATCATCCTCTTCAATCATGGTCGTGTCCATCAGCTCATCCTTGAATTCTTTTTATATTTCAACAAAAAATGGGTTGATAACAGGTGCTTTATATTCATCATTAGTTGGTGTAGTAAATTCCACCTCATCATTCTTTTGTTTTGCAACCTGTTTAGGAAAACTAGCAAGATTATTAGTAACGGGATTAATAATATTAAATAAATTAGTACCACTTTTTGTTGTAAGTGACTCCAATTCATCTTGTGAGTCTCCATCTTCAACTAGTGGTTTTGTAATTTCATCCTTTTCCCGAATAGCCGCCTCAAATAAGTCATCCCACATTTCTTCAAAATCCTTTGTGGGGTCATAATCTGGCTCATTTGTTCCACGCATGAATATTTCATTTTGTTGTGGCAATTGCGGTATGGCATCGTACACAATACAATCAAAACTTTCAATATTAGAATACTCATTATCTTCATCCGATGGAATATCATCATGGTGTTTTTGATATGATGAGAATATATTTTACAACTCGGGTGAAAAATCACAAGTAATAGCACCATACACCATTGTTCCACATTCATCTTCATTTTCATCATAAGCACTTTCGGATGAATAAGCTTCTTTGTAAACAATTGCCGGATTTTCATTCAAATCAAACACTGGTGACTCTTCTTCATCTTGGGCAACTTTCGGAGAAATAACATCATCAATAACTATTGCCGGAAACCTAATTGCACCAAAATCGTATGATTCTTCTTCATCATCATCATTGGATAAAGTCCAAGTTTGTCTAAATGGCAATGTCTTTCTTTCTTTCCCTGACTCTTCCTGCTTTGATAATAAGTACTCTTCCATCGTGGGTTCTTTATCATTGATGACTTGTGCACCATATCTTGCTCTTTCCCAATCGTAAACCTTTTTATTGCTCAAGGATCTTTCATTGTTAAGCCTAAGATATTCTTCCATAGTTATGTCCGGATTATCCATCATCATTATTACCTGAAAGATAAACAACCAAGAACAGCAGTAACCGAAACAAAAACAATAAAAACTAAAACGAAAATTAAAAATTAAATAAACAAAAATAAAGAAAAACGATAAAAAAAATGGTCACAGAACGTCAATACGCCGTATACAATTGACCTGTATACGCCGTATTGATATAAGACAGATATGCCGCATCCACAGACAAGGATACGCCGTATTGCCTTTCTGAGACAGAAACACAGAAAACACAAAAACAAATAAAACTAACTAAACTAAAATACCAATAAATCAAATTAAAACAATCACTCCCCGGCAACGGCGCCAAAAACTTGATGTGTTTTTTTTAGGTCTATAACAAACTACCAAGTTTTAAATTTATTTATTGCCAAACTAACCTATAGACTCTAAACACTCACGAGCAGTGTACCTGATCAATGTAGATAGTTTTTAGGTAAGCAAGGGTCGTTCACTAGGAGCGAAGCTAAAGTGATCTAAAGGTATTCTAATTACTAAACTAACTAACCTAGAAAGCAAGTAAATATTTTTGGGGTTTTAGCCTGAGAGGCTATCACGATTTTGTGTGTTTAATTAAACTAAATACGAGAAATTAAATATTAAACTAATTAAAAGCAAATTAAAGATACATGAAGATAGATAGGAAGAACGGGTTAGCCACGTCTAATCCATTTTATAGTTAAACATGCTTATGTCTACTTGTTTTAATTCATTCAATTGTTTTGTCGCCAATCCGAATATTAATCCTGTCACGATTAAATAACTTACCATCGTGGTGGGAAAGAGGACATGATCATAGTGACTCGTCTAGCATCAATACTAATTTATTTCTTTAAACCATCTAACCTAGTTCGGTATTACACGCTACTTGTCCTATTAGGTTGTAGACACGTTCCGTTTATGCCAAACAATGATTCCTAATAGAGATTCGGGTTAACACGCATATAACTCAACCTAAGCAACCACAATTACAGGTAGTAAAGTCACATCAATTAAAGTTATAAGGATCATAACCTAGTTACATAGACTTCTACTAGTTATAAGCAATAAACGATTTTTTATCGACAAGCACCCAATCCAATAACAAAGCAAACACATCGACAAAATTATAAAAACTAATAAAACTTCATAAACATGGCTAACACCTAAGGGTGTTAGCCCATAATCTCTGTAACAAAATACAAAAATATAATCAAGACGAATAGAGTATTAAACATAAAGAATATGATACGCTAACCGAATGATTAAGTAGTATAACAATGATAAGAGATGTTCTTCAAGTATAATAGGGTCTTCAAGGGTGATCTTCTGCTGTTTTGAGAGGCTTTGATCGTCTGGGAATGGCCCTAAGGGTTCCCAAAGATGCCCTAATTCGTTAATGAGTTCCGTATTTATAGATTCTGAAATCTGGGTCGATACGGCGCATCTAGAGAGTTAGATGCGCCGCATCTATAAGTAAACGTAGCCTCCAAGTCTGAAACTGACCCGATATGGCGCATCTATAAATATGATATGGAGCATCTCCCAATACGGCGCATCTAAAGACCTGATGCGCCGCATCTCCTTCAAATACAGGTAGATCTCCTTTTTCTCTTTCCGTGGCCGCTTGAATCAACTAAAACAGAGTCCGGATGAAGATTTTATGGCCAAAATACGAAAGCATCTTCAAGTGTCGACTTGTAATCTTGACTTCTTCATTAAGCTTCTAATCTCCACTTGATTTCTTGGTAAGGATTGTATATGGCCAATACGGCGCATCGGATTGGTCCGATGCGGCGTATCTAGGTAACTTCGCGTGGGGTCCAAGATTATTATATTCCAGAATATTCGTTCACCGTCTTCAGATGCGGCGTAACTTGTATCTTTATGCGGCGCATGTCCTTCAGTATCTTGGATAATCTTTGGTGAAGTCTTGAGATTGATGCGCCGTATGTTAGGAATGTAATACGGTGTATCTGGAGTAGATAAGTCAGATCTTCTTCGTTGACCAAGGTTTTATATGCGGCGCATGAGATAAATACATGCGGCGCATTCTTTAAAGTCAGGCAATGGTCTCAGATTTGTCTAAGTCTTTATTTACGACGTATCTATCAAGAATGATACGGCGCATCTTCCTTCAGTTCAGTAGACTTTTCCAACTTGATTCATTTTGCTCCAATTTCCGTCCGAAATCATTAACTTTCACCTAATGCTTGTTTAAACTGAGAATTACAAAAGTAAACGATTGAGTATCAATTCTCATATAAAGTGATATAAAACAAGTCAATAATATAGGATAAATGATGCTAATAATATGTCGTTATTTGATGTCATCATGGACGATCCTTGGGTCTGCCGCAACATCGTTGACCATGTAGCGACCCCGGTCTATGCATCTGATGCGTGGTTTTGCGACCTTACAACAGGTTTTACCTCTCGAGGGATCTCAAGAGGCTTACAACCCCACCAGGCAGTGTACCTGACCGATGTAGTATAGTGTAGTGGTAAGTACGGGGGATTGATCGTTCTCCACAGGGAATAGTGTCGTTAGGATTGAAAGACTACTCTAATAGGTCTAGGGGTGAGAGAAGATTCTTTTTTATGTTTTTATATTTTTTTATGAAAGCAAGTAAAATCTCGGGTTTGAAAGAGTGGGCGGAATTAGTTGCTAGTCAACTAACCCAATTTACTACGAATGCAAATAAAATAAATAACAGAAAATGAAAAGGTGGTAAAACTTATGTGGAGAGAAATGTGTTTACTTAGATTTCCTTACTCCCTAACTATCTTTTACCGGTTGATTAGTGTGTATTAATTACGTGGATGATGGGTGTATTCCTTAATACCAATCGTGGGGTGGCGTACGTACTTCCCCAACTCTATGAACTCCTACTTCACTCCTATGTCGAGCCGGCTAGGAAGCTCCTAACATGGGATCACTAGAATTCGCTCATGCATTAAATACAACCATAAAAACCTTTAGTACGCATTGGTTCATGTTTCTTAAGACGTTCAAGCAAGTTACCGAATAGGAAGTTAGCCAGTTTTCTTAAGCCTAACATAGATGAACAATCATCCAATACAACTAATAACACACTAATAACCAATAATCAATAGCTAGGTTTCATTAGATCTAAGCAAACACAAAGAAAATCTAGCCTAGCATGTTAAACAAAAGACAAGAACAAGATATAATCAAACAACACATAGACATATTGAATGATTAATTGATAACTTATCTTCAATGTAACATGGAAGATCTCAAGGCAAAAAGCCTTGAAAAAGCTGCTAAAATCGTCTTAGGGTTTTTCACACACAAAGTTCCACAATAAGTTCCACACTCATGACAAAAAATTGCAAAACTATATATAGACTTTCAGATCTGACGGCGTCACGTTATGGAGTGTGACGCCGTCACCTCGCCGCTTTTAGGGTTCCCGGATAGCTTTCTTGACGCCGTCCCTCTTTAGCTCTCCAAAATCCGTTCTGGCTTATCAAGGCTTGACGCCGTCAGAATTAGGCGTGACGCCGTCCCTCTTTAAATTAAGTCGTGACGACCTTGATCACTCCAAAGGGTGACGCCGTCAGAATTCCCATGCAAATTTCTCTGGCTTATCATGAGAAATTTTCACATCCACCACTTTTGCCAAGCCATGACGCCGTCTGGGGATATTCCTGACGCCGTCAAAGGTACTTTTTAGCCGATTTTGAGACTTTGTCGTTTTCTTCACTTTTTTGCTCCAAAAACGTCCAAAATGCTTCCTTTTCCAGATTTCTCCTCCAAAGTACCTAAAATGACAAAAGGAACGATTTAGGGCAATATTTGATCAAATAAATACGATTTAGGGCTTAAATGACCCCCTAAAAGCGGTACACTTTTCGCTTCATCAAATACCCTTACACTTGAGATTTGCTTGTCCTCAAGCAAATGCGCTTTTATACTAATCAAAATACAAGTTAGGGGTCATTTAACGCTAATATAAAAGTAATTACAACAAATAATCGTTCCACTTTAATCATAATAAGCACGGAGATTACATACTAGCACCTCACAAGTAGTGTTTAGATACTCACATCTCTCAGGTGACTTAAACAAATGTTGTCACAATAATGCACTAAAAATGAGTGCATACAAGGTAGGCTAAGGCGATTTGGGTGTACATTTAAGTGGGGTGTAAACAAATTCTTCCTTTAAGTAAAATGCTTAAAGGTCGAAACGAAAAGATAGGCTCTGAGGGGTGTACTAGGGGTATCGTGTACTAAAAATGAGTACAATGCAAAGGGTGTGGGAGAATTACTTGACCAATGTAGCCAATGTAATTATAACAAAAACACAGGTGTAAAACAATGGGTTAATCCTAATGCCTCTTATCATGTAGTAAATCTAACTACACGAATGTAGTCTCACTTGTGGCCTCGGAATGGTCCTAACGCAAGTTCTAGAATCTAAGTGCTACCGGTACACACATCATAGCATAAATGCTTTTCCTACCAATTCTAGGGGCGAACGTCACATATTTGGGGGTGGAAAGTTTTTTAGTGGTACGGTTTTTGTGCTAGTCATATAACTCCTATCCGTGAGACGCTCATTAAGATCAAAGTTTAACTCCTATATGTTGTAAAAAAATTTAAATTTGGCACTAAAATTGCCCTAACCGGTATTTATCTCAGTTTTATTACACATCTACTATTAAACAAACAAAAATCAAGCGTAATAGCATTCTCTAAAGTATCGCACTTTTACCCCCCCCCCTTACACTTAAGATGAACATTGTCCCCAATGTTCAAATAACAAGATGTAAAAGAAAAAAGTAAAAGAATGAAATCAAATACTCCCCTGATTTGCTCGGTGGATAATGTGGTAACATGGTTAGATCTTCTTCCAAAGTAATGTTGAAGCTCCCTGACTAATGCATCGCCATAAGCTTGATCCAAAACATTTCCTTGTCCAAAATAACCTGTTAAACCTGAGAAAAAAAACACGAAAACCTGCATAACATCGGCGGGATAAACTCTATATATAAGGATATAATGCTTGTGGAATGATTATTTTGCAGATTCCTGGAGATTATAAGTTAGAGATTTAATAAAAACTTTTTATGAAAACAAAACTTTCAAAAATTTTCAGAAAATTAAACCTGACGCCGTCAGGTTGTAAATCCTGACGCCGTCAAAAATGATCTGACAGAATTCTCATGTTAAGTTTCCAGAAAATTTCTGGAAAAACCTCTACCTTACTTCCTGGAAATCCTGCAAATCATCACTATGACTCGATACAAGCATTTGACTCAAACAAATACGAATATGTATGTTAATTTAATATTATTACGATTCATGTTCATTTGTTCTTATAAACCGATTTGGATTTCCCTTACACTTATCTTTTGCAAAATACCTTTATATGTAGTTAAGACGAAGTTAAAAACAAGATAAAGCATTTTCACAATTTAGTTTTGAACATGAATCAATAATAATAAAAATTAAACATACATATGGAAGCAAATAAAATCAAACAAACAAATAAATAAACACACAAAGCAAATAAAGCTTGGGTTGCCTCCCAAGAAGCGCTTGTTTTTGTTCGAGTCACGAGCCTGACTCTACCCTTATTTAACGAAAATAGGGGAGGTTTTCCCTACACTTAGGGTTAAGTGCGGGTGATAGTAGTGATACACACCAGCTCGGTAGGAGTATGCCACGTGAGGAAAGATTGGTGGATGAATTATATGCTCAAAGGGGTGTGCTCCTTTCATCATAACCTTACCTAGTTCACTTTGGTCAATGGGTGAGTTAAAGTGTTCTCCTAAAAAGGGATCATTTTCTAACAACTTCGAGAGACTCCTAATTGGGAACCCATCTTGACCCAATAGACCCGGTTTAAACCCATAATGTTTCTTGTGATCAATCATGAATGGGTGATGTAGACATGTAAGGTCATTTTTCACTCCTATATTGTCTTCCTCACTACAAGGCTTAGAGTCTACTACCTTAATCTTAACATTACCCGGACTACATGGTTTGATGGGTGGATCGGGACCTTTTTCAATTCCTAAATTCACATCTAAGGATGGAAGATTAGGTAACGGTTTTGGCTGAGGCTCCGGTTCATCAAAACTAGGAACTTCCATATAACTAAAAGAAAGGTTATGACTACAAGTATTCAAACCTATATCCTCTAGTTGTGTTTGGTCCAAGGGTTCTACCTCTATCGGGGTTCCTATAGTCTCTTCTACTTCTTCTGGGTAAGTCACGGGTGGTGTGTGTGCCTCAAATGATGGTAGGACTTGTGGGGTACTTGGTGGGCTTACATTTCTAACCTCATTCTCCATAGTATCTAAATCACCTATATGTTCATCATGTGTTTTGGTGAAATCTATCCCACTCATGCAACTAGGTAGTTCAACACTAACCATCTCAGAATCTTGGTTTGATTCTAAGTCCATGTTCTTAGAAACTAGGTCTCTTTGCTCATACGAATCCACCAATTCGTTCCACTTAAGGGTCATGGTTAGGAAGCTTTCCTCAAAATTCATCCAAAGGGCCTGACTAAAAGGAATTGATCCAGATAATGCTTGTCTAATAGAACTCTCACATGCATAGAATTCATTAAACCCATCTAACCTTACCCCTAACTCCTTTTGGAAATCACAAAGATCACACAAAAATTCATAGGAATGATAGGAAACAAATCTATTGGTGAAATATAATTGTTCCCCTATTGATAATGATCTAAATGGAATTTCATCCATCATAGTGACAAATGAAAATGGTTTTACAAACAAAGGGCACAAAGAAAAAGATACACTACAAGAAATCCTAGAAAAATAAAATAAAAATCTCACTAGAAAGGAATCTAGTGAGTAGACCTAATAAAATAAAAATTCAACTTAAAAAATAACTATTCCCCGGCAGCGGCGCCAAAAACTTGATGCGTGGTTTTGCGACCTTACAACAGGTTTTACCTCTCGAGGGATCTCAAGAGGCTTACAACCCCACCAGGCAGTGTACCTGACCGATGTAGTATAGTGTAGTGGTAAGTACGGGGGATTGATCGTTCTCCACAGGGAATAGTGTCGTTAGGATTGAAAGACTACTCTAATAGGTCTAAGGGTGAGAGAAGATTCTTTTTTATGTTTTTATATTTTTTTTATGAAAGCAAGTAAAATCTCGGGTTTGAAAGAGTGGGCGGAATTAGTTGCTAGTCAACTAACCCAATTTACTACGAATGCAAATAAAATAAATAACAGAAAATGAAAAGGTGGTAAAACTTATGTGGAGAGAAATGTGTTTACTTAGATTTCCTTACTCCCTAACTATCTTTTACCGGTTGATTAGTGTGTATTAATTGCGTGGATGACGGGTGTATTCCTTAATACGAATCGTGGGGTGGCGTACGTACTTCCCCAACTCTATGAACTCCTACTTCACTCCTATGTCGAGCCGGCTAGGAAGCTCCTAACATGGGATCACTAGAATTCGCTCATGCATTAAATACAACCATAAAAACCTTTAGTACGCATTGGTTCATGTTTCTTAAGACGTTCAAGCAAGTTACCAAATAGGAAGTTAGCCAGTTTTCTTAAGCCTAACATAGATGAACAATCATCCAATACAACTAATACCACACTAATAACCAATAATCAATAGCTAGGTTTCATTAGATCTAAGCAAACATAAAGAAAATCTAGCCTAGCATGTTAAACAAAAGACAAGAACAAGATAGAATCAAACAACACATAGACATATTGAATGATTAATTGATAACTTATCTTCAATGTAACATGGAAGATCTCAAGGCAAAAAGCCTTGAAAAAGCTGCTAAAATCGTCTTAGGGTTTTTCACACACAAAGTTCCACAATAAGTTCCACACTCATGACAAAAAATTGCAAAACTATATATAGACTTTCAGATCTGACGGCGTCACGTTATGGAGTGTGACGCCGTCACCTCGCCGCTTTTAGGGTTCTCGGATGGCCTTCTTGACGCCGTCCCTCTTTAGCTCTCCAAAATCCGTTCTGGCTTATCAAGGCTTGACGCCGTCAGAATTAGGCGTGACGCCGTCCCTCTTTAAATTAAGCCGTGACAACCTTGATCACTCCAAAGGGTGACGCCGTTAGAATTCCCATGCAAATTTCTCTGGCTTATCATGAGTAATTTTCACATCCACCACTTTTGCCAAGCCATGACGCCGTCTGGGGATATTCCTGACGCCGTCAAAGGTACTTTTTAGCCGATTTTGAGACTTTGTCGTTTTCTTCACTTTTTTGCTCCAAAAACGTCCAAAATGCTTCCTTTTCCAGATTTCTCCTCCAAAGTACCTAAAATGACAAAAGGAACGATTTAGGGCAATATTTGATCAAATAAATACGATTTAGGGCTTAAATGACCCCCTAAAAGCTGTACACTTTTCGCTTCATCAGCATCTGTTATGAGGGACATGTCTGCCGAGGATCTAATGAACGAATTTAATCAATTGTCTTCTCGTCAGATCTGTATCAACTCTGAGGTGCGCCTAAGGTTGGAGAATGAGTTGTACCAGAATGGTAAGTTAACCAAGAAGCTGGAGGGGAAGAAGAAGATTATTGTTGGGTTGAGGGCTAAATTGGCCAAATTGGAAGGTGAATGTTCCGGGACTGCTGAGCTCCGTGATAAGGTTTCCACTTTGGAGGGGGTTGTGAATCCTAAGGAAAAAGAACTGGGTAAGCTCCGGTCTGAGCTTGAGAAACTTTCTCCGGCGGTAACCATGCTTGGGTCGCTGGGTAATAAGAACGCGGAGCTAGCTTCGGAGATTCTTGAGCTCCGTGGTTTGAATGAGGGTCTTAGCCAGAAGATATCTGGTTTGGAGATCATCAGCGACACTCTTGAGGAGCAAGTTCGAACTCAGACGGAGAAGATTGTTGAGGAGAGTATGAGCTCTGCCCATGCCATTTTTGAAAATCACCTTGCAGAGATGGACAGAAGGTTGGTTGCCATTAACAAAGAATTTGACACGGAACTCTTCCCCCAATGTTTGAAGGCTGTTGAGGGTCGCCGTTGGGTTATTGGTCACGGATTCAGGTATGCCTTCCATAAATTTAAAGAATCCAAGGAACTGAAGATCAAGTTAGGTGGTTGCATTTCTGCGGTAGTGAAGGAGGGGATCCGCAAAGGGTTGGAGGTCGGGGTTGTTCACGGGGCCAAGGGTGTTACACTTGAACAAATAGAAGCTTACGACCCTTTTGGCGAAACAGCGTTTTGATGAGTCAGTTGAGAGGTTAGCGAATGTGTCATTTCCGCTGCTGAACTCTCTTGAGGCGTGTAAGGACGCCCCACTTGAATACCTTATGGCGCAGCTGGTATTAGAGGAAGATCGCCGGCCCGGAACTACCAAGTTTACTTTTAAACCCCCGGTTGCGGAAGAGCGTATTCTTCCGGAGACCATAGTCAGGTTGGTGACTCGCAGTCCCAGGGCCTTTCAAGTTTACAAAGAGTATAAGAACAAAAGGTATGGGAAGGAGTTTAATTATGGCGAGAGGGGTCTTGCCGCAGTCATTCCTGCTTCTACCGAGTCTGGCCCCTCTTCCGTTGTTCAGCCAACTTCCGTTGTTGAGCCTTTGAACGTTGTTGCTTCTTCCGTGCCAGAGACCAATTTATCCGGGGATGGTGGTGTTAAACATGATGACATGTTTGATCCCTCCGTTCTTCAATCCCAAAATATTGAGGATTAGTTTTCTGCGGCTGTTTCATGGGGGATATTTTGACTATATCTGCCCTGCCGCGATCTTGTGAAGCTTTTTAATCTTGACTCTTTGGAAGTGTACTCCGGATGAATGCATCCGTGTATTTTTGTAACCTTTGATGAATATAACTTAAACCTTTTTGATGTATCTTATCACTTGGTTTTTTATGTTACATATTTGTTTTTGCCGGGGCTTATATGGCCGGACTTAATTGACTATCTCTGTGTGTCCGTACTTAGGATTTCCGGGGATAGCTTGGTAGGTCAATGGGTTTGCAATACCACTTATATGCCTTTGTTAATTGGAGGTACAATGTCCTCATGCCGGGCTTGCAATGCCTCTTACGCATTTTCAGAACTGCGGAGTTGTTTTCCGACTTACGTATGTTTATGACAAGTAATAATAAGAAATGACAAGTAAATTTTTAGAAAATTTGTGGAGTTGATCGGACTCCACATATTATTAGATAGGAAATTATATAAATACAAGATGACTAGTGGTAAACTGAATTCCCGCTGCCGAATTGAACCGCGGCCAGCCATAAAAAATGGGAATACTTAAATTAGATTACAAGTAAAAAAATTTGGGATTCCGGATGTTCCATGTCCGGGGTAGATCTTGTCCGTTTTGGTTTCGGAGTTTGTATGCTCCTTTTCCCAATGCTTCAACAACTTCGTACGGACCTTCCCACTTGGTAACTAGCTTTCCGGTGCTCTCAACTAGGTTGGCATCGTTGTTGCGGTATACAAAGTCTCCCGGCTTGAATGTTTTGCCACGGACCTTGGCGTTGTAATACTTCTCCATTCTGGACTTGCTTCTTGCCTCCTTAATAGCCGCGACTTCTCGCCTTTCTTCCAGGAGATCTAGGTTCACCTGTAAGGCTTCCTCGTTCGCTATTGGGTCAAATAGGGCACATCGGAGAGATGGCATGCCAATTTCCACAGGGATCACGGCCTCCGTCCCATAGGTCAGTGAGAATGGCGTATCCCCGTTGCTAGATTTTATCATTGTTCTATGCGCCCAGAGGGCATGCGGCAGCTCTTCTAGCCAATCCCGGCTTCCTTGGTCAATTCTTGCCTTGATCCATTCCCCCAAGCTTCTGTTAGCTCTTTCAACTAAGCCGTTTGCCTGCGGATGTCTTACCGATGCGAACCGCTATTTGATGTTAAGCTTCTCACACCAGTCTTTGAAGGGGTTCTCCCTGAACTGCTTGGCATTATCCGCGACTATTTCCCCCGGCAAGCCGAATTTACATACGATGTTATCCCATACGAACTTTTTGACCTGATTGTCGGTGATGGTTACGAGAGCTTTGGCTTCGATCCATTTTGTGAAGTAATCGATTGCGACTATCATGTACTTAATTCTTCCTAGGGCTTCCGGGAATGGACCACAGATGTCTATACCCTATTTGTAAAACGGCCAGGGGGAGGTAATAGGAGTCAAGTTGTGTTGGGGATTCTTGGGAACCGGTCGGTGCACTTAACAGTCTTGGCACTTGTTTATTACCTCTCCTGCGTCCCTGTGCATTATGGGCCAATAATATCCGGACCTTAGCGCCTTTGCCACGACAGCCCATGGTCCGTAATTCATGCTGCATGAACCTTCATGAATTTCTCTGATTACATAGTTTGCCTGTGTCGGACCCACACATCGTAACCATGGTTCCAGGAATGATTTGCGGAACAGTACTCCGTTGATGATGGAGTATTGTCTTGCTTTGATCTTCAGCTTTCTTGCTTGTTTCTGATCCGCGGGAAGAACTCCCTCTTTCAAATATTCGAGGAGCGGGGTCATCCAGGTGGTTTCTTCTTCTTCTACTACGGCCATCACTTCTCTTTCCTCTATTGATTTTTCTTTTAAGACTTCAACGAGAACCTGCTTTGTTAGGTGGGCGAAGCTGGTGGAGCCTATTTTCCTAAGTGCGTCCGCTTGTTTGTTCTGACTCCGCGGAATCTGTTTTATGGAGAACGTGTGAAAGTTATTGATCAAACTTTGGCTTTTGCAAGGTATCGCGCCATGTTTTCTTCTTTAGCCTCGTATGCACCATTTATCTGATTCGCGACCAATCTTGAATCCACATTCGCAGATAGGTCCTTCACTCCCATCTGTTCTGCTATCCTTAAGCCCGCCAACAATGCTTCGTACTCTGCTTCATTATTGGATGCATTAAATTCAAATCTTAAAGCATAAGTGAATTCTGTACCTTCAGGGTTTGTAACGATTAGTCATACCCCGGATCCTTCTTGACAAGATGACCCATCAGTGTATAAGTTCCACGGCTCAACATACGGCAAGGTTTCCGCGGTTGCTTCTGTTTTTGGGGTTTCTTCTTCTGGAACCTCTGCGATGAAATCAGCTAACACTTGTCCCCTTATGGCAGTCCGGGGTCTAAAATTGATGTCATGTCCATTTAGTTCTATAGCCCATTTGGCCATTCGGTCAGTATTTTCTGTCTTTGCCAGCATCTGTTTGATTGGTTGGTCCGTAATGACCACTATTGGGTGTGCTTGGAAATATCTCTTGAGTCTTCTGACCGCGTGTACCAGTGACAGAACCAACTTCTCCATAGGGCTGTAGTTTATTTTCGGGCTTTGCAATGTGCGGCTGATGAAGTAGATGGGCTCCTGACGCGATCCTCTTTCTGCTAAAAGGACTGCGCTGATGGCTTCCTTAGCCGCGGATAAATACATGATCAATTCTTCTCTTGGTTGGGGAGCCGTTAGGGTGGGAAGATTGGCGATGTGTTGCTTCATTTCTTTGAATGCTTGTTCCGCTTCAGGTACCCAGTGAAAGTCGCTTTTCTTGATGCACTTCTTCAATGTTTTGAAAAAAGGTAAGGACTTTTCCGCGGACTTTGACAAGAAACGGTTTAGACTTGCCAATTTTCCGTTTAAGCTTTGCACTTCTTTGAGAGTCCACGGTGAGGGTAGTCGGGCAACTATCTCGGATTTCTCCGGGCAAGCTCTGATTCCCTTCTTGCTAATTACGTGGCCTAAGAACACTCCTTCTTCTGCTCCGAAGGTGCATTTCTTTGGGTTTAGCTTCATGTTTATCTTCCTGAGTGTCACAAATGTTTCTTCCACGTCTCTTAGCATTTCCGCCTCTGAATGGCTCTTGATCACCAAGTCGTCAACATACACCTCAAGGTTCCTTCCAATCTATCTTTTGAACGTTTTGTCCACTAGCCGTTGGTATGTGGCCCCTGCATTTTTCAATTCAAAGGGCATTTTCTTATAGCAAAAAATACCTTGGTTTGTGTGGAAGGCGGTTTTTTCCTCATCTTCCACGGCCATCTGAATCTGGTGGTATCATTTGTATGCGTCCAAGAATCACTTGAAGGTATATCCGCAGAGTGACTCAACCTTCCAGTCAATCTCCAGAAGGGGGTAGCAATCTTTAGGACAGGCCTTATTTAGATCTTTGAAATCTACACACATTCTCCAGCTCCCGTCACTTTTTTTCACCTATACCAGATTTGACAGCCAGTCGTGGTAGTGGACCTCTTTCATTATACCGGCTTCAACTAATTTTGCAACATCCTCATTAATTGCCTTGTTCCACTCCGGAGCTTGCCCGCGTTTTTTTTGCCTCACCAGGGCATACCCTTCCCGGATGTTGAGTTTGTGTTCTGTTATGCTCCGCGGTACTCCGGTCATGTCGGATGGTCGCCAAGCGAAGATATCTAGATTTCTCTTTAGTAATTCACACAGATCTTTCCTCCCCGGGTCTGTCAAGCTTCCTCCGATGGTGACTGTCTGATCCAGAAATTCTGGGTGTATTGCTACTTGGATTCCGTCCTTTGCCGGGGTTTCTTCAGGGTCTTGCTGCGGCTGGGGTTCCACGACAATTTGACATTCTGCCGGGATGATTTTGTCACTGCATAACGTGACCACTCCGCCCTTGGTGGGGAATTTAATCATTCCGTGGGCCGTGGAAGGGATCATTTTTAGCTGTCTTATCCCCGACCTCCCGATTATACCATTGTATTAAGAGGATGATCTAACCACCATGAAATTCATCCAAGTGCTTGCTGAGTTTTTTTCATCACTTAGGGTAACTTCTAACAGGATATGCCCCAAGGGCCGTGATAGTTCGCCACTGAAACCGAGAAGAGGGGCAGTAGCGGGGATCATCCTTTTCTTGATTCCTGGACTCAGTTGGTTGAAGCAATGTTCATATAGGACTTCGGAGGCGCTTCCGTTGTCCACGTACATCCGATGTACGTGGTGTCCGCCCACCTCAGCCTGTATCAAAAATGGATGGTCTTCCCAGTCGTCCTCCTTTATTGGAGGGAAGGATATTTCCAAATTAGGCCCGGAACAAGGAAGTATCTTCTGCTTCACAGTTCGTTGCCAAGGCTGTATCATGAATATCGCTGGGCCTTTTTCCTTGGCTGCGGCTTCCTTCTTAGCACTTTTAGCAGCCCCGCCCTTTTGGCTTCCATTCTTGATTTCTTTTACCAAGTGTGCCAACTGGCCAGATCTGACCGCGTCCTCAATTTTCCTTTTTATTTGGAAACATTCGTCCGTGTGATGTCCTTTTTCTCTGTGGAACTCACAGTATTTGTCTTTATTTCTTGATTCAACCGGGCTTGCCATAGGTGGTGGAGCTGTGAACTTTACCGCGTCCATTGCTAGAATCTCCTTTGGTGTTTTTGTTAGGGGTGTGAGGCGGTCATTCTTTCTCCGGTCCGGCCTTGAATTCCCTTTGAATTCTGTTTTTCTTTCAAAATTCTGGTTATGGGACGTCCGGGATCCCCCCTCGTGAGATTTCCATGAAGGGCGATCTTGTTTCTTTCTTGACACATTTGCCGCGGCTGTTTCCCCACAGATGAAGGCCGTAGTGACCTTCCACATTTCGTCGACCGTCTTGGGGATTCTATCATTGAGCCTCCTGATTAGCTCTGGGTTGTTAATCCCGTGTATGAATCCCGAAACCTTCATGCACTCGGGGGCACCCTTCACGTGCATACTTTCTGTTTTGAAGCGGTCGACAAATGTTGCCGTGGATTCTCCTTCTTTTTGCTTAATGAGGTGGAGTTCCACCGGATCTTTGGTGTATTTCTTCTGCTGGAGGAAGTAGGATAAGAAACTTCTGCGGAGGTCTTCAAAGTTGTCTATGCTCTCGGCCGGTAATTCATCAAACCACATTCGAGCATGACCCATCAGAGTGAAGTTAAACATGTGGCACCAAGTGGGCATAGCCCATCGTTCAACTTTTGTTGCGGTACAAAAAATTTTCAGGTGGTCTTCCGGGTCTCCTGTTCCATCATAAGTTTTTACATTGGAGGGCATTCGGGTCCTTTTTGGGAATTCAAAGTTTCTGACCCTTTGCGTAAAAGGATCATTGTCATCAATGTCGTACGGGCGATAGAGATCGTCCGCGTTTCCTTTGTTCTTCTCTAACCCGGCCTCCCAATATCCTCCGTCATAGTCTTCGTTTTCCTCCTGTATCCGGTCCCTTCGACGCCTAGACCCAGAGTTAGCTGATCCAGACCCGCCGCCTTTCTCCCTTGAACGGGGGGCGTAGCTATAGGTCGGACTTGGGCTTCTTCTTAGGCTATCCGGACTTCCTTCCATGAAAGGTCGCCCATCTCGTCTATAGTGTCTAGCTTCACCTCTACGCTCCCTTCGAGCGCGGCTCTTAGACTTCAGTCGGGAAAATACATCCGGTTTTCTTTCCCCTAAACGTGACTTGACACCTTCTCTCCGCGCCCCTAAACGAGTGAATACGGCCGACCGGGGGTGCCTAGCCCCTTCCTCGTTATCTTCGGGTTCTTTACTAAGTCTGGAGAAAACACTCCGGGAGTAGGAACTTCCGGAAGGGTCAGGCCTCGCACTGGGGCTTGTCTTCCGCTTTCTTCTACTTCTTGATTCAACATGTCGGGATGGCTCCCGGGAGTATGAATCCTCCCGTGACTCGTTCTCGAAGTCGAGACTGGTTTTTAATTGTCCCATTTTCTCCATATGGACTTTTTCTGCCATTAAGGGCAATAGTTGGTTGTAGTGCTTGTCGCAGAACGCCCTTATTGCCTCATCTGGAAGGGAGTCTGCATGTTGTTCTCCTTCTTTCCCCTTCAACTTCTCATGGGTATTCCGTACTGTGGAAGGTTCTTGGGAAGGGGAAGGGTTGTTCTCTTGATTGCTCATGGTAAAGGGTTTTTTTTTTTTTTTTTTTTTTTGAAATGCAGTTATGTAACTGGTCCCACGGATGGCGCCAACTTGTTAGTACAAATCTGGAGCACACTTACCAAGCCTAGGTTAGACTAGTTCTTGGGAAGTATATGATGCGTGGTTTTGCAACCTTACAACAGGTTTTACCTCTCGAGGGATCTCAAGAGGCTTACAACCCCACCAGGCAGTGTACCTGACCGATGTAGTATAGTGTAGTGGTAAGTACGGGGGATTGATCGTTCTCCACAGGGAATAGTGTTCGTTAGGTATGAAAGACTACTCTAATAGGTCTAAGGGTTGAAGAAGATTCTTTTTGTATTTTTTATAATTTTATGAAAGCAAGTAAAATCTCGGGTTTGAAAGAGTGGGCGGAATTAGTTGCTAGTCAACTAACCCAAATTACTACGAATGCAAATAAAATAAAATAACTGAAAGTAAAATGTTGGTGAAAACTTAAGTGTAGAGAATTGTGTTCACTTAGATTTCCTTACTCCCTAACTATCTTTTACCGGTTGATTAGTGTGTATTAGTTGCGTGGATGACGGGTGTATTCCTTAATACCAATCGTGGGGTGGCGTACGTACTTCCCCAACTCTACAAGCTCCTACTTCACTCCTATGTCGAGCCGGCTAGGAAGCTCCTAACATGGGATCACTAGAATTCGCTTGTGCATTAAATACAACCATAAAAACCTTTAGTACGCATTTGGTTCATGTTTCTTAAGACGTTCAAGCAAGTTACCGAATAGGAAGTTAGCCAGTTTTCTTAAGCCTAACATAGATAAACAATCATCCAATACAACTAATAACACACTAATAACCAATAATCAATAGCTAAGTTTCATTAGATCTAAGCAAACACAAGATAAATCTAGCCTAACATGTTAAACAAAAGACAAGAACAAGATAGAATCAAACAACACATAGACATGTTGAATGATTAATTGATAACTTATCTTTCAATGTAACATGGAAGATCTCAAGGCAAAAAGCCTTGAAAAAGATGCTAAAATCGTCTTAGGGTTTTTTCCCAAAAATTCCACACTAAGCTCTCTCTCTAATGACAAAAAATTAGAAAACTATATATAGACTTTTGGATCTGACGGCGTCACCTTATGGAGTGTGACGCCGTCACCTCGCCGCTTCTAGGTTCCCGGATGGCCTTCTTGACGCCGTCCCTCTTTAGCTCTCCAAAATCCGTTCTGGCTTATCAAGGCTTGACGCCGTCAGACCTTGAACGTGACGCCGTCCCTCTTTGAATTAAGCCGTGACGCCCTTGATCAGGTTAAAGCGTGACGCCGTCAGAATTTACATGCAATTTTCACTGGCTTATCATGAGTAAATTTCACATCCACCTTTTCTTGCCAAGCCATGACGCCGTCCAGAGTAAAATCTGACGCCGTCAAAGGTAACTTTTAGCCGATTTTTGAGACTTTGTCGTTTTCTTCACTTTAATGCTCCAAAAACGTCCAAAATGCCTCCTTTTCCAGATTTCTCCTCAAAAGTACCTAAAATGACAAAAGGAACGATTTAGGGCAATATTTGATCAAATAAATACGATTTAGGGCTTAAATGACCCCTTAAAAGCGGTACACTTTTCGCTTCATCAAATACCCTTACACTTGAGATTTGCTTGTCCTCAAGCAAATGCGCTTTTATTCTAATCAAAATACAGGTTAGGGGTCATTTAATGCAAACATAAAAGTAATTACATCAAATAATCGTTCCACTTCAATCATAATAAGCACGGAGATTATAAACTAGCACCTCACAAGTAGTGTTTAGATACTCACATCTCTCAAGTGTCATCAAAATAAATCTCATAAATGAAAACGGATAATATCTCTCACTACCTGTCATAGCAAATAGATTACCATAGGCTTGGGAAAGGATCGAAAACCTCCTCCACTAGACGTAAGCACCTAAGATAAACTATCAAAGAGGGCTTTTAAATGGGTTATAACGTTAGGTGTAGGGAAAAGGAAAACACGGTTTTGTTAGATAAAGGATATTTTACTGGTGGCGAGTTAAAGATCTTGATCAATTACATGTACTATACAATGTTGCTAAGCCAAGACTCGACTCAATCTTAAGCTAGAAACAAAATAACAAAATAACAAAAACATAAAAATAAACATAAAATGAAACGGGATGGTAGTCCGTATGTTTTTTTCTATTTTTCTTTTTCTCATTTTTTTGTATTTTTCTTGATTTTTTCGATTTTTTTTTTTTTTTTTTTCATACACTCTTGCCCTACCATCCAAAATAATACATCATAGGGGCATTACATTCCCCTTACACTTGAACTTTTACATAACTTTACAAATAACTATTCTAATGACTCGAATTAAGATAATTGAAAAACTTGGAGTACTTTTAAAATATTTAGCACATATGGGGGTAATAAATGATGTTCTTCCCCATTACTCCATTACACTAGTACTTTACCCATGAGTCCCAATCGTCCCAAAACAATATGTACAAGGATATGACTCGACTTAGCAACCATGTAATCAACTAGATAATTAACTTGGGTTTAAACAAATGTTGTCACAATAATGCACTAAAAATGAGTGCATACAAGGTAGGCTAAGGCGATTTGGGTGTACATTTAAGTGGGGTGTAACAAATTCTTCCTTTAAGTAAAATGCTTAAAGGTCGAAACGAAAAGATAGGCTCTGAGGGGTGTACTAGGGGTATCGTGTACTAAAAATGAGTACAACGCAAAGGGTGTGGGAGAATTACTTGACCAATGTAGCCAAAGTAATTATAACAAAAACACAGGTGTAAAACAATGGGTTAATCCTAATGCCTCTTATCATGTAGTAAATCTAACTACACGAATGTAGTCTCACTTGTGGCCTCGGAATGGTCCTAACGCAAGTTCTAGAATCTAAGTGCTACCGGTACACACATCATAGCATAAATGCTTTTCCTACCAATTCTAGGGGCGAACCTCACATATTTGGGGGTGGAAAATTTTTTAGTGGTACGGTTTTTATGCTAGTCATATAAATCCTATCCGTGAGACGCTCATTAAGATCAAAGTTTCACTCCTATATGTTGTAAAAAATTTTAAATTTGGCACTAAAATTACCTTAACAAGTATTTCTCTCAGTTTTATTACACATCTACTATTAAACAAACAAAAATCAAGCGTAATAGCATTCTCTTAATCGTGCTTTTACCCTCCCCTTACACTTAAGATGAACATTGTCCCCAATGTTCAAATAACAAGATGTAAAAGCATAAAGTAAAAGAATGAAATCAAATACTCCCCTGATTCGCTCGGTGGATAATGAAGTAACACGGTTAAATCTTCTTCCAAAGTAATGTTGAAGCTCCATGACTAATGCATCGCCATAAGCTTGATTCAAAACATTTCCTTGTCCAAAATAACCTGTTAAACCTGAGAAAACAAACACGAAAACCTGCATAACATCGGCGGGATAAAATCTATATATAAGGATATAATGCTTGTGGAATGATAACTTTGCAGATTCCTGGAGATTATAAGTTGGAGATTTTAATAAAAACTTTTTAAAAACAAAACTTTCAAAAATTTCTGAAAATTAAATCTGACGCATCAGGTTATAAACCCTGACGCCGTCAGAAATGACCTGACAAAAATTTTCATTTTAAGTTTCCGGAAAATTTCTGGAAAAACCTATACCTTACTTCCTGGAAATCCTGCAAAACATCATTATGACTCGATACAAGCATTTGACTCAAACAAATACTAATATGTATGTTAATTTATTATTATTACGATTCATGTTCATTTGTGTTCTAATAAACCGATTTAGATTTCCCTTACACTTAACTTTTGCAAAATACCTTTATATGTAGTTAAGACGAAGTTAAAAACAAAATAAAGCATTTTCACAAATTAGTTTTGAACATGAATCAATAAGAATAAAAATTAAACACACATACGGAAACAAATAAAAACAAACAAACAAACAAATAAACACACAAAGCAAATAAAGCTTGGGTTGCCTCCCAAGAAGCGCTTTTCTTTATTAACGAGTCTTGTAGCTAGACTCAAAGTCACGTGTTCTACGTTTTTCCGTTTTGCTTCTCAATTGCCCCTCTAATCATCCTAACAACCTCCATATCAATTTTGTATTTAGGTCCAAGGTTTAAGCAATCTTTATAATAAAGGCTTCTCTTATTCCAAACATAGTCCATGCCTTTTTCTTTATCCTCTTCATTGATGTCCTCAATCGCACCAATGTTGTCCATGTCAAATCGAGGCACAAAACGAAATTCATTTACCCGATAAGGCATCCTATATGTGATCCTATCTATGTGATTAGAAAACTGAACCGTGCCTTTCAAACGATCATACCTTAAATTAGATGCTTCAATAAATGGCTTACCTAACACCACGCGAGATAGGCGGCAGTCAACAACACATGCCAAATCTTCTAAGATCATGAAGTTGGTGACAAAGGTAAAATTCCCAACAAGCATATGCATATCCTTAATCCTTCCAAAGAAGTTGCAAACTCCGCCTGGACACTTGGGGTCCATCCTAGGCTCAAGTGGTGTGTTTATGATCTGGCTATAAAGGCCTGAGGACATCACGTTGATTGGGGATTCACAGTCAATGTAAGCATGCTCAACGTATTGGTACCCAATCATACATGGTATCTTCACATTCCCGGGATCACCCCTCTTAATCTTTGGGTCAATTCTAACAAAAGGTGGTCGAGGGTTATCAACTAGGTTGTTATAGTAAGCAATCTCCTCCTTAGTGGGGTATTCATTGAAATAATCATCAAACCTAGGATCTACCTTCACTTCATCAATTTTCTCAATCAACTTATCAACCGTAAGATTATTACGTTCTAAGTAATTATCTGAGTATATGGCGGTCCCTAAGTGGTTCAAGGCATGGTCAAGCTCTATATCAATCATTCTACTGAGCTCCCTGAGCTCACTAATCTCATTCTCAAGTTGGCTCCGCAACAAAGCCACTTCGCCAGGTGTAAGGGGTGGATTCGCATTTTCCATAATGGCAAACTGAATAGTCAATGAAAATCTGTTACGAACAAAAGCACGAAGAAAAAAAAAGATAGACTAAAGAAGACCTAGAGAAAAAAAAATAAAAATCTCACTAGAAAGGAATCTAGTGAGTAGACCTATAAAGTAAAAAATTCAACCTAAACAATAACTATTCCCCGGCAGCGGCGCCAAAAACTTGATGCGTGGTTTTGCAACCTTACAACAGGTTTTACCTCTCGAGGGATCTCAAGAGGCTTACAACCCCACCAGGCAGTGTACCTGACCGATGTAGTATAGTGTAGTGGTAAGTACGGGGGATTGATCGTTCTCCACAGGGAATAGTGTTCGTTAGGTATGAAAGACTACTCTAATAGGTCTAAGGGTTGAAGAAGATTCTTTTTGTATTTTTTATAATTTTATGAAAGCAAGTAAAATCTCGGGTTTGAAAGAGTGGGCGGAATTAGTTGCTAGTCAACTAACCCAAATTACTACGAATGCAAATAAAATAAAATAACTGAAAGTAAAATGTTGGTGAAAACTTAAGTGTAGAGAATTGTGTTCACTTAGATTTCCTTACTCCCTAACTATCTTTTACCGGTTGATTAGTGTGTATTAGTTGCGTGGATGACGGGTGTATTCCTTAATACCAATCGTGGGGTGGCGTACGTACTTCCCCAACTCTACAAGCTCCTACTTCACTCCTATGTCGAGCCGGCTAGGAAGCTCCTAACATGGGATCACTAGAATTCGCTTGTGCATTAAATACAACCATAAAAACCTTTAGTACGCATTTGGTTCATGTTTCTTAAGACGTTCAAGCAAGTTACCGAATAGGAAGTTAGCCAGTTTTCTTAAGCCTAACATAGATAAACAATCATCCAATACAACTAATAACACACTAATAACCAATAATCAATAGCTAAGTTTCATTAGATCTAAGCAAACACAAGATAAATCTAGCCTAACATGTTAAACAAAAGACAAGAATAAGATAGAATCAAACAACACATAGACATATTGAATGATTAATTGATAACTTATCTTTCAATGTAACATGGAAGATCTCAAGGCAAAAAGCCTTGAAAAAGATGCTAAAATCGTATTAGGGTTTTCTCCCAAAAATTCCACACTAAGCTCTCTCTCTAATGACAAAAAATTAGAAAACTATATATAGAATTTTGGATCTGACGGCGTCACCTTATGGAGTGTGACGCCGTCACCTCGCCGCTTCTAGGTTCCCGGATGGCCTTCTTGACGTCGTCCCTCTTTAGCTCTCCAAAATCCGTTCTGGCTTATCAAGGCTTGACGCCGTCAGACCTTGAACGTGACGCCGTCCCTCTTTGAATTAAGCCGTGACGCCCTTGATCAGGTTAAAGCGTGACGCCGTCAGAATTTACATGCAATTTTCACTGGCTTATCATGAGTAAATTTCACATCCACCTTTTCTTGCCAAGCCATGACGCCGTCCAGAGTAAAATCTGACGCCGTCAAAGGTAACTTTTAGCCGATTTTTGAGACTTTGTCGTTTTCTTCACTTTAATGCTCCAAAAACGTCCAAAATGCCTCCTTTTCCAGATTTCTCCTCAAAAGTACCTAAAATGACAAAAGGAACGATTTAGGGCAATATTTGATCAAATAAATACGATTTAGGGCTTAAATGACCCCTTAAAAGTGGTACACTTTTCGCTTCATCAGTATAGATCTTGCACTAAGTAACCTCTTGAGCTGCTAAGAAAAGTAGCACCGTTAGTCTTACCGCGGAAGGGGGGTTCCGCGGTTAGCCTCCGGCGTGAGAGTAAGTATATAGTTTGAGAGAGATAAGTTTAAGTGCAGACTAGGTGAAAGTAGTTGAAGTTAGGTAAAGTAATAAATGAGATGGGGGTATTTATACTACCCCTATACTTACTGTAGATGCCTCAGGAATGGGCGGGCTGACACACGCCTTACCGAGTAGGTAAATGTCAGAGCGGAAGTCAACCTTCACCTTACCGTAGTAGGTGAATGTCAGATCAAGTGGGAGACACAATCCCACGAGATCTGGCTTTCGGCGGGATTACCGCGGCTGAATATATGCTCTGCCCCGGCCTAGAGAGGCCGGGGTACGTTCTTGTCTTGGCATGGCAAGACTGGAGTCTATAGTATGTATTGAATCTGTCGCGGTTATTGTTTGAGCATGTCCGGCCCAGTATGCTGGGTCCGGGGATACTATACACGATCAATACTAAACGACATTTGAGTGTTTATAAGTGACACATTTCACATGTCCAATTATCATATTTTAGATTTTGGTTTTTACTTTTAGTCATTGCTCGTAAATGATTCTTTCATGTCTGATAATGAATTTGGCTTTCTTTTTAAATTTTGATATTCATAACTTCAAAAGTCTCTTTCGAAGAAGAGGTTCTACCCGAGTTGAAGTTCGATCTGTTTTTCTAGAACAAATGGTCGTATAGTCATTTTCCATAAGTGCACAGTAGCATAAGTTTTAATTGATACAGGTAGCAGAAGTGAAATGAAATGTAGAAACCAGATGTAGCAGCTGTAAGGAACGAAAGTATAGCCAAAGCTGTAACGAATGGTCACAAATTGGTTTTCCAGACTTTAAACAGTATCAAACAATTAAGATGATAGGATATTTGACTAGCTAGTCTGATCAAACATTCATCAATGAAAGCATAAAAAGAGCAAAAAAAAGTTACAAACAAGTAAAACTGCGATCAAGACGACGAGTTAGCCGGTAACAAATTTTCCTTTATAGAACTAGCTTTTTAACAAGTAACTCAATTGACCAGCATGCATTGCATGAGTGCTAGTAACCAGTAGAACCGAAGGCAATAGCAACAGCTTAAGCATAGGACAATGTGCATTAAATTGAGTACATTTAGGGTTATAATGGAACTTTTATTAATATTATGTTTTTATGCTTAAATGACTTGTACATTGTCTTGAAAGACTTGTACATTTATAATTTATGAAAATCTCATATATATAAATTAGGGTTTGTGATTTTATTACATAAAATCATGATTTAATGAAATTAGGGTTTGTATCGGAAGTTAAAGTGGATTTAGGGTTTATGTGCTTTGGTAACTTGTACATTGGTTCAAATGAGTTGTACTTTAATGTTTTAGGGTTTAGTTATTCATAATTGTTGTTATAAAAATTTAGGGTTTCGTTAGAAACTCTAATAAATAAGAAAAGTTTAGTTTGTACATTTGTTAACGATTTATCGTAAAATGGCAAATGGTATATTGTAGGATCTTATATGAAAATATTTATGTAAAATAAATATTAGAAAAAATTACACGGATGGTCCTTGTGGTTTACACGAATTTCAAGTTTGGGTGCTATTTCATTTTAATTACGCCACAGATACCTATTTTCTGAAACGTTTAACGCGTTTGGTCCCTAAGTTGGATGGACGTTATCTTTGACCGTTAAGTATTTAATTAATGTTTCCCCGTTAGTCCCTCCGTTAGTATTTTTTGCATCGTTAGTCCTATTTTTTGCATCGTTAGTCCTTCTCTCTACCCCAAATACATAAACACAAACACACAAACAGAATATACATAAACACAAATACACAATCACTACACACATCTCTTTTTCTATCAAATCCTTATACCACCACACCACTACTTCTGCCACTACCACCACCACCACTTCTGCCACCACCACAACCTCTGCCTCCACCATGACATCACCACCAAACCTTATACCACCACTTCTGCCACCACACGCGCTACCACGTCTTATTAATACGCATAACCATTTCATCCCCATTTATACTTCATCCCCATTTTCATTATTTACTCAGTATCACCACCAAAAACCCAGATCCACATCACAAATCTATATGTGAGAAGCAAGGCTTCTTTGAAATATCCGTAAATTAAAAGAAATAATCATAACAAATCTATTAGATTACTTCTTTGTTTCGTCAAATAAAACAACAAGAACATCAAAAAGTGTACCTACCCGAGACCCTTATCGGATCTTGAAGCCTTTTTGCTACTGGAAACCATCAAAGATTTTCTCTTGGAATTCGAATTAAACCGGAAGTGTAGTAGAGATGATTAGCGAAGATTGTGATAAGAGAAGTTGTTGAGATGGTGGTACTGTTGTTTGATGGTGTTGGCAATGGCGGGATAGGGTTTTAATTTGAGATGAGAAATGGGTTGTGGTGGTGAAGGGGTAGGTGGTTAAAGAGGGCAGCAGTTGATCGGTTAAAAGAGAGAGAGAGAGGTGGGTGGTGAAAGAGAGAGGAAGGAGAACTGGTTTAGAGAGAGAGAGAGAGAGTAAGGGTATATACTAAAAAATAGGACTAACGATGCACAAAATACTAACGGGGGGACTAACGAGCAAACATTAATTAAACACTTAACGGTCAAAGATAACGTCCATCCAACTTAAGGATCAAACGCGTCCAACGTTTCCCAAAATAGGTATCTGTGGCGTAATTAAAATGAAATAGCTCCCAAACTTGAAATTCGTGTAAACCACAAGGACCATCCGTGTAATTTTTTCTAAATATTAAGTAAGTTAAGGTTGGTCTGCATGAGAGCACGTTTATCGAGGATGTGAGTTACGTCACATTAGATAGTAGTTATGATCAAATAAATAAATAAAAAATTATACGTAGAAACTGGATAAGTTTATAATAGTTTATTACCAGGTGAAATTTTCGCAGCGGTTACACAACAAGACCCGAGTTCGAGCCTATGATTTCCTTTTTAATTCATTTTAAAAAATAGGACTAATGGTGCAAAAAATATTCACGGAGGGACAAACGAGCAGATATTATTTAAACACTTAACGGTCAAACTAATGGCACAGCCAAAATAGGGACTAAATGAGTGCAAGGTTTCAAAAATAGGTATATCTGGTGTAATTAAAATGACTTAGGGACTAAACATGAAATCTGAGCAACCCACAGGGACCAGACGTGTAATTTTTTCTATAATTTATTTTATGCTAATGTATCTTACCAATCGATCATTTATTTGTTAGATGTCTTTACATAATACTTTTTTTATCGGTTTCACGGTTTTTCATTTAATCGCGTAAATTTTAGTTATAAATATCAACTAAGTTCATCATTTCTTACATTATATGCAGTGTCTAATACTTACATATTACTATACAATATCGATAGACACTATTACAAGTTCGTCTACTGTAATTCCTCATCCATGTTCGTTATACACATCTATTCAGTATCTAATACTTTTATTATTATATCACCCCGATCAATCATAGTATTTACTCACATATTCTTAACAATCGCTTATTTACCTATTAAATGTCTTTACATAACACATTCTTTATCGATTTCAGGGTTTTACATTTAATCCCGTGAATTTCACGGGTCAATAAATTAATTTATGGTAATAAAGATCACTATGTTTTTCAAATATGTATGAAAAAAAGTTGTGCAAAGTTTTGTTCTTCCGTGTTTTATGCACTAAGTTTTATTATTAATTCTTAAACAAATTTTCATTTAGTGCATAAAGAAAAGCTTAGAAGCTCAAAATTTTAAAAACTCTTTTCACAGCCTGTTAGTTCCCATATATCATCTATTTTGCAGAAAATTTTGCAAAAACGTTTATATATTAAAAGTCTTAATTTTCTTCTCACGACAAAATTTTTTTCGTTTCAAATTTTCATACAAAACCAATTACCGACCATAAATATTCGGTTTCGTGAAAACCAAAAGCTTACGTTTAGAAATGGTTCAATTTTTAATACTATTTAGATAGATAAATATATAAGACAATAATAGATTTATGCATTGCATGAATCAATTTGTCTAATCTATGAAACACATCTACATGGGTCTTATTGTATAAGGGTATTTTACTCAAACATTCCAACTCAGTTCCGTAGCTGAGATTTCAGATGTCCTGTGAGAAAACTTATGCCGTAACTAAATATGACAGTCAAACATCTCATATCAACTATTGAAAAAAAAATGTTGTATTTTAACAAAATAGCTTCAATTTTGACAAATATACAAAACATAGAATCATATATCGTTAACATTTTTTTGTTGTCTGAAGTGAATTTTGAGGCACTTAATATACTAGGAGGTTTACATTTTGAGTCCCCTAAAAACTTGAGGCTCTGTGCGATTGTACGCCTCGCACACCCTCATGTACGACTCTGTTCCAACTAACCTCTAATAATGTATGGTGTTTCATGCCTCATAGCATTTTATATGTGTCATTAGTGCACTATTTCTTAAGCGTATTCAATATGTAGCTGCGAATTTAATTTTAGTCAATTTGTCAACCTTCATAAATATGTAGGTATGTATATAAATATAAGTGCGTGCAACGCAAAAAGTCACATAATTACTTCCATACACCTTCATGGACCAACTATTAATATTCGTACTTTTTTTTATAGAGTTAATTTCATAAATGGTCCCTATAGTCTGTCAGGTTTTATGGGTTTAGTCCCTAAACTCTTTTTTAACGGATCCAGTCCCTGTGGTTGCGACCCTTAACGCTTTTGGTCCCTGAGACTAAATGTCGTTAGTTTTCTCTGTTTACTAACATTTCCACCGTTAGTCCTTTTTTCTGTTGATTACAATGATGAGTTATGGTTTCTAGCTTCATATTTTTTTGGTGTTTTTCACCCTTGAGAGCTTCCTTGAGGGAGTTCTTTCTGATAATGATAATAGTTATCTTCAATAATTGTCTTAGCCACCAAGCAAGTTTCTTGGGCACTAAGGATCATTAAACATCTGAACTTGAATTAAATAAGGTGTAATGGTCATCCATATGAAGGGTTGGATCATTAACGGTGATAATTAAGATTGCCAGAAGTGCAGCAACCCACGGTTGGAATTCACAGCCCGCGGTTGGAGTGCCAGCACGAGGTTGGAAAAATGGTTGGAATGGCAGATTTGAACCTTGCGTTGAACTTGAGACTTGAGTGCAATCCTTGAACCTTGGGTTGAAGAAGTAAGCCATAATAAAATTCATAAACATCTTTTCCTTTATTTAGTGAACACTTGATCTTTTCATCATGCTCGGGAACCTTTATAACTTGATTCTTTATCTTCGATGGTCTTCCCAAGGTCTTTATTATGGATGGTGTTGGGTCAAGAATTTGACCCAAGTACCCTGACAAGATTTGAACATAAAATAGCCTCACTCACTATATAAAATAGTGGTTACTCATTGATAAAGAAATCAGTGAGTGTTGTAAAAAGCTCGTTGTTGAAGAAACCCTTTGATTATTGATACGATGTCAGTGAGTAAAGTATACGAGCTACAAATAACTCCAGTATCACTGAGAATTGACAAATGTCTTAGTGACCCTGAAGATATGATCTCTACAAGTAGACTGATATATATGGGCGCGAACTTATACAAGAAAAGATAGAAGTCAGACAAAGACAAAAGAGGAAGATGAAGAGGGACCACTTGGTGGATGACAACTCACACCAAGTGGATGACAACACATACTGATGAGTGTGTAAATACTCATCATTTTGTACCCATAAAAGACACAAAAATGACCAAAAACACCCAAATAGATCAAATATTATTGCAAATATTCTTGGTTTGTGTTTTTATGTGTTTCAGGTACAAAAGGATTGAAAACGGGGCAAAAACGGACAAAACCGAGCACAAGATTGGAAAATCGTGAAAAGCCGAGGACGGGGAAGAAATTTACAAGTTTGGACCGAGAAATTGCTCAAGTGTCAAAGTCAACCTTCAAAGAAAATCAAAATGACAGAATTGGTCCCTTGGAATAAATTTCCATTTTTGGCAAAAATAGTCCCCCCCAAGCTTATCCTATTTCAAGTTTAATCCTTTAAACTTAATTAAACCTTTTCCCTTAAAATCCAAAACAAATAAAAACCCAACCCAATCCTAATCCTAACCCAGCCCAACTCAAAAGCCCATTTTCCCTTGAACCCACAACCCGTTTTATTTTTGAGTTAAATACCACAGTTTGACCCTTGGTCAAACCCACAAACCCGCCAAACTAAAACCACCCACAACCCACCATTTTCTTCCTGACAAAACCACCCTCCCCCTCACCCTGCATCCTCCCCCTATACACTCCACCTACCTCAGTCCAAAAATCATTTAATGCTTCTTCTTCCCCTCAAGTTATCAGTACACAAGTTGGTATCCACTTTATCTTTTTGGCGCCAAAATGGAGATTGAATGGCTAAGATAATTCAAACCCCATCCAACGGCTCAAAACGAATCAGAGAAATAGACATAGGACATCCCAGCTTGGTTTTAGTATAAATACACCCTTTTGTAACCAATGTGGCAAGTAGCTTTTAATTAGTAGTCGTAATGCTAGTATAATCATCAGAAGTTGTAATCTCAAGCTTTCAGTTATTAATTTAAGTTGTTTTTAAGTTAATTATTCTAGTTTAATTCAGTTGTGTACCAGATTTCAAAGTTCAATAAAAGTCTAAGTTTTTCTGAAATTCAAATTAAGCTCAGTTGTTCATAAAACTTAGATAACAAGTTCTTAGTTCTGTATCATTAAGCTCATAAGATCTTATTAAAGCTTTTGTTAAAGTTAATTTGGATCAATTCAGCTTCAATTTTAAAAGTCTAGAAAAGTCAATGATAGTCAACAATTAAAGTCAAACTTCTTATATGCTTATTTAGTGATTATTTCTGATGATGAGTTGTTCATTATTGCTTGGTAACCATATTTGATCATCTGTTTTATGTTTCATAGCTCAAATTGATCTGTTTCATTTTTAATCATAAAATCAGTTAATAAAAATGGTGTTTGGATTAAGCCTGTTAATGGTCAAAATGAAGTCATTACTGTTGATTTGCTATTTCCTTATCTTGGATTAGCTGAAATTAAGTAATATTAGCTTTTAAGTAGTCATTCTAAGTTAATTTTAGTTGATTAATAAGTTTTAAGTGTTATGCTAAGTTTTTAGATCAAAACTGCTTATCACTAAGATAAGCAGTTTAAGTCATTTTTTTTTTTTTTTTTTGCTACTTGTGTTGCTTTTGAGTACTCAGGTCACATTCACAAGGGTTGAATAAGTCTCACTTGGATTGAAGATGATTTTGACCAACTTGGATGAAACATTCACCTCAGAACATTTTTGTAGCCTGCCTCAATTCTCTCACATCAATTAAGGTGCTTGTTTGCTGATTTCAATGCTTAATTTTCATGTTATATGTAGTTGGCCTGTTGTAGAATACATTTTCATAGTTTGCAGTATTTCCCTTAGCTTATTAAGTGCTTAATTTAAGCTTAAAAGTCACCTCAGTGACCTGTTCTTGCCCTGCACCCTAGAGCAGCCCTCAGTTGGCTTATTTGAGACCTCAGTAGCTTATTTTCTGCTTTCTTGTGCTTATTAGAAGTGTTCTTTTAGATTATTTGAGCCTATGCCTATTTCCCTTAGCTTTTTAGCTTATTTGAGTAATCCTAGTTGTCAGCTTATTAGCTTTTGGTGTCTAGTTTGGCTGTTCTTTTGTTTTGTTAGTTTCTTGTACCTACTGATCTAATCCAAGCTTAATCTTAGCTTATTCTCAGTTTGTAAAAATACTTGTTTTGTTAATATTGCTTATTTATAAGTGCTTTTTAAGTTTGTTAAAAGAAAAATCAAAAAAATTAGTTTTACAAAAAGGATAGAGTCCAGGTTCGAACCTGGGACCTCTAGCCACCCATAGCCTCACACCCACACGTCCATGCCAACTGCCCTAGGGTCTTTAGTTGGTTTATCTTTACACCCTTATTCCTTTTACCAGTTTGTATGTCCTTAAGCTTATTTTCCTTTTTAGCTTATTAACTGCTTATCCGAATAAGCTGTTGGTCCCAGCTTATTTTTCCTAGGTTCAGCTTTACCCTTAGGACTTTCCTGTATTTTTCCGTAATTTTTAGTTTCCATTTAGTATTTTTAATCTATTTTTCTTTTTAATTTAGTTTTTAATTCGTAGTAAATTAAATAATAATCAGAAAAATATAATTCTTTTTTTTTTAATTTTCTTTTATTAATTAGAACTTAGGAAAATTAGCTTAAAACCAAATATCTCATTATTCTCACTATTCAATCCACACGATCACAAACCGAATCACAAATTCCATTCATCCTTCATCGGGGATAACGAACCGGGTTACACATACTTCACTTGTGTTTCCTTGAAGAGGGACCACTTGGTGGATGACAACTCACACCAAGTGGATGACAACACATACCTACCCCACTTGACTTTGATTAGTTACCTGTATATATTGTTTTGATTGTAATAGAGATAATATGCTTTCCTAAACAAACAAAAGAATACACAAGTGTATTAGTTGATAGGATCATCCTTTCATTGAATCATCAAGCATAGCTTGGATCAATGAGAGTTTATTTGTCACCCAAAGGGGATACCATACCGAAAGTATCCCCTTTAAGAAGTTGAAGATGTTATCAGGTAGTCTAGTGGGTTTTGAGTAATCTTTTTAACAATTGTTCATTATCAATGAATCTGTTCTTTATTTACTCAATTTCATGGACCAACAAGTGGTATCAGAGCGGGTGGATTATTCTTATGATCCAGATCCGTTCATGACTGCTGATAACATTCTTCAATGCAAAAAATAAATGTGAATCTTCAAAAACTGCTACTGACATAGCAATTTTTGAGGGGGAGAAACAAAACACATTTATTGGTGACTGACATACACCAAAACCCTCCCTGAACCCCACAAAATAACACCGACCACATAAATCTTATCTAAACACATATAAGATTAAAAAAAAACCCAGATCTCCCATTCTCACTTACACACACAAAAAAAGAGACTCATTATCACAAAAACCGGATCTACACAAAGATCAAACACAACACTCAACTCACCCACATCTCACGATCTACAATGAAAATACCCAGATCCAATAATCGACCTAAAACCAAATAACTTCAAAAAACATCATCTCTCAAAACCACCCATAAAAATCTCGATCTAAACTGAAAAAGAAAATCAGATCGATCCACATTCTCCACTTAAACAAACAAAAATTCATCACTCAATCAAAACCCAAGTACCATGTCAAGTGTCTTGCGGATGAAAAAAAGGGACGGCGACTTGATTGTGTTTTTGATGGGTCTCGTTTCATTAAGCAACGATTGCGGATGAAAAAAAAAGGGACGGCGACTTGATTTAGTTTTGAAAGTGATTTAATTCAAATCATGTTTTTCGAACTGTTATGTTACCTGAATCAGAGAGTGTGGTATGATTTAGAAGTTGTTTTGGGATTACTTCTGTTAAATAGATGAGGACAGCATGTAGGTGGGTTAATGATTCGGGTCAGTTGCGGATGGGATTATCAAGAGTGATATGAAGATGATTCAGGTTGAGTACCTGAATGACCCGCAGCAGCCTAGGCCTCAAAAGGTTTAAAGAGTAGACATTGTGAATCAGTGAGTGATATCTCCATCAGAGGATATCACAAATTTTGCAACTCAGGGAGTTATGAAAGTAGCTGAAATGATCAGGTACTACGGGTCGTGTTTCAGGGAGTGATAAGGATTGGGATGCTGATATGGCTAGTTAGGGAGTATTTCAGGTTGTTCATATGGACAATCAGGGAATGTTGTGTCAGGGAATAAGTAATAATGGGTGTTAAGGTTATATCAGTGTCCTGAGAACATCAGGGGGTGTTAGTTGTAACTCAGGAGGTGGTAAGATGAGAAAATTTTCTCATCAGGGACTGAAATTAGCTTCAGTAGGTTTTGAAGTCGAGAGAAATGAGGGGGACTGAAGTGGTATTATCAGGTCACTGAATCTCAAACCTAAACTCATAAACCCCATCAACAGGTGACTGAACTCAGTGACTAAAACCCAGGTCACTGAACCTCAACCCAAGTCCCTGAAATCAGTGACTAAAACCCAGGTCACTGAACCTCAGACCAAGTCCCTGAACCTTCTTTGGTGACTAAACCCCAAGTCCCTGAACCCTCTCAGTGAGACAAACAATGAACCTGTCAAAGTGAACCCTCAGGACCCCATGAACCCTAAACCCTATCACCGAGCTGGTCATTGAACCCTGAACCCCACTCACTGAAACTTCAGGTACCCATGAACCTCAGGAACTAAACCCAAGTCCCTAAACCCTTAAACCTCAGGAACTTAACCCAAGTCCCTGAACCCTTGAACCTGAACCTCGGGAACTAAACCCAAGTCCCTGAACCCTTGAACATCAGGAACTAAACCTAAGTCCCTGAACAAGCAGGTTTGAACCCAGGCTATTTGTATATTCTGTTGATGCAAATAATGTTCTAAAAACGTTATTTATATCTTTCGATTACTTCACGTTTTGAGGATGACAAAATGTGAACTCACGTTACGTTAAAATTAACGTTAACAAGTTTTTAATCGGAAGATCCCGTTTCTACGCAAATCACTCTTGAACAAAGTTACAACTTGGACTAGTGATCAAAGAAGTGAATTCATGTTTTGAAAATTCACATTTTAAATGGGACAAAACATTTTTTCAAAAATACACATGACAAATTATTTTTGAAATATTAAGAAATGTTTTAATGGAAAAATAAGTTTGAAAATCACAACAGCTATTTTTCCCCCCAAAACCAGCTCCAACCTTCCCCAAATAAGTTTTCACCAGAAAAGACAAAATTTGGAGCGTCCTAGTCTACCACGGCTCCACGGTACCGTTAAATTTAACGGAGCCGTGGGTCATTTAGTGGAGCCGTCCGTACCATTTTGAATTGTAACGTTCAGATTTTCTTTGCCTATAAATACCCACCTCTTTCATAGGTTTAGGCACCCTTCACACACAGAAAAATCCCTTAGTAAAACCCTCTCACACCTTTCACTTCTTAGGGTCATTTAGATTAGTTTTTCTTTGTTTCAAGAGTGATCCAATCATCCTTCAAGTGATCCTCTTCATACCTCTTCACTAGCAAGAGAAGAACACAAGTATCCAAGTTGATACAAGGTGTTGTCATCCCTCTTCATTAGCAAGAGAAGAACTCAAGTAATCAAGAAGATACTAGAGTTGTAGTTGATAGGTTTTTGTAACACTTGTTACAACCTTGTTGTATCTTAGCATACATCAAGTATACTTTTCTTTTTGTGAGTGAGAGTGAAGATCAAGTGTGATCTATAGAGATAGTGAACATCTCTTGAAGCCATTGGGCTTGTGTGATTGATCAAGAAGATCAAGGGTCATTAGGTTAGTGTTAGTCAAGTAGAGTGAAGTGAGTGTTGATCATTGTGATCGTGTTGAGATCTTGGTGATCTCTTGAAGCCATTGGGCTTGAGTGTTGGTCACGTAGACCTTGGTAGATTGTTGCTAGCTAAGATTAGCACTCGACATCTAGCTTAGTGTCGGAAATAGGATAAGCGACGTGTACGGTTTTCTCCGCCTGAAGGGAGGTTGTTGATATAGTGTTTGAAACTCTCGAGTGTGGTACTCGGGGAGTGGAGTAGGGCGAAGAAGAGCTTCGTAGCCGAACCACTATAAATCCTCTGTCTCGGTTTGATCTTTCCAACTCTACTCTTTACTTTTAATTTGTTATTTTTACGTAGCTTAGTTTGTAGCTCATATTGGTGTTGTTTGATTACACATAGAATTCGAATCAAAGTTTCCAATAGCATACTTTTAAAACAAGATTTTTAAAAGAAGTTTTTAAACCGGTAAACTATTCAACCCCCCTTCTAGTTTCCACAATTGGTATCAGGAGCCACGTCAGTCAAGTTTTTAAAGTATATTGTATTTTAAAGCTTGAACCGATCAATGGATTCCGACAAATATCTAGAAGGGCAATCTATGCAAAGACCACCACTTTTTGAAACCGATTGTTTTATTTATTGGAAAACAAGATTCGAAACGTATGTGAAATCAAAAGACATTGATCTTTGGCATGTTATTACCGAGGGTGACTTTCAACCTATTCAAAAGAATCCGGAAACTAAAAAGGATGAAATAGTTTCTTATGATAAACAAAGTGATGAACTAAAAAGGAAATTAGCCAAAAATAATGAGGCTAAAATGATGATTTATAATGCCTTGCCTAAAAAGGAGTTTGAAAGAATTTTCATGTGTAATATGGCAAAAGATATTTGGAAAACTTTGTTAGTCACTTACCAAGGTAATAACCAAGTCAAAGAGAACAAGATAGATCTTCTTGTTCAACAATATGAACAATTCTCCATTTCGGAGGATGAGTCAATTGATAATGCTTTTGCTAGATTTAATACTATTATCACTAGTCTTAAAGCTCTTGATGAAGGTTATTCTAGTAAGAACTATGTTAGGAAGTTTCTTAGAGCTCTACATCCTAAATGGAGAGCAAAGGTCACCGCCATAGAAGAGTCTAAGGACTTGGCGGCATTGTCACTCGATGAACTTATAGGAAACTTGAAAGTTCACGAGATGATCATCAAGAAGGATTCCGACATTGTCAAAGGCAAAAGCGAGAGAGTTAGATCTCTAGCATTAAAAGCCAAGAAGGAGTCTAGTGATGAGGAATGTTCGAGTTCCGGTAGTGAAGATGAAGAGTACGCACTAGCCGTTAGGAACTTTAGAAAGTTCCTTAGGAGGAAAGGTAGATTTCCTAGACAATCTCGAGATGAAAGAAGTCATCTCAAAGAAATCATGATGAAAGAAAAGGGACAAGTGATAGGAGATGCTTTAGATGCGAAGATCCTAATCACTTCATAGGAGAATGTCCTAAGCCACCTAAATCCAACAACCAAAGAGCCTTCGTAGGATGTTCTTGGAGTGATAGCGGTGAAGAAGAAGAAAAGAAGCCTAACGATGAAACGTGCTTAATGGCTCAAGCTTCTAACGAGGTACAATCCGACTCTTCTTATTATAGTGATAATAATTCGTCAGTAGATGATAATGAATTACATGACGAATACAACAAACTATGCGTAGTTAGTACTAAGATTTTAGGAAGAAACACAAAGCTAAAATTAAAATTAAAAGAACTAGAACTACAAATCTTAGAACTAAATGATCAAGTCAAGAGACTTGAGAAAAACAAGGAAGTAGATTTAGGATGCGGGTCATGTATTAGTCTTCAAGTAGAAAACGAAAAACTTAAAGAAAATGCTTTAAGAATCATTAGGTTTGATGAAGGAACTAAAAAGCTTAATGATATACTTGAAAATATTAGATACAGTGAACATGACCATTCGGGTTTAGGATTTGACCCAAATCAGGCTTCTACAAGTGGTACTAAACAAGTAAAATTTGTAATGCCTGAAAAGTCCATGTCTGAAGGTGACAACACCATTAAAGATACAGACGGCACCACTAAATTTAGTGGTACCGTGGTACCGTGTGGTGCTGAGGACAAAACTGGGTCAATTCTGAAAAGTAACTTAAGTCCTAAACCAAGTCAAGTAGTTGTAAATAGAACTAGAGTGTCTACTCCAAGTAGA
Source organism: Artemisia tridentata subsp. tridentata (assembly GCA_021014915.2). NCBI lineage: Eukaryota > Viridiplantae > Streptophyta > Magnoliopsida > Asterales > Asteraceae > Artemisia > Artemisia tridentata. The sequence continues at coordinate 412,019,408 of CP139505.1, forward strand.
GAGGAAACCAAAGGCTTTAACAAACCATTGTTATCTCCCGAACATGGATTTGTAAAGCGTGACACTAGGTCAACAACTCCTCCACCTAGAAAGGTTAACTCTCCCAAACCTCGGTCTAGAACTCCTCTACCGAGAGGTAACTTTAGAAGACAAAATCATCCAAGTAATTTTCCCGTAACTTGGAATGATCGTCCATCACAAAGTTACTTACCATGGGAAATGTGTCCTCCATTCTCACATCTTAAACTAACGCAACAAATGCGTAGGATGTTTAACTCTAACAACTTTGGACCCATGAGATATTGGGGACCAGATGTTTGAACATCTGTTTTGCTAGGAAAACATGAGTGTAAATAAACCTTGGAGTATAACAAAAGGAGTATGATGCGTTATCAAGCATACCCGGTGACGCTATAGTCAAGTCGTGTCTTTCATGCTTAACATTCAACAAAGGTACCTTAGTCTTCTAGTTTTAAGAGCAAACACCTCAGGCACAGGTACGCTTTCTTAAAACACCCTTTGTTAGTAGTGATGTTTGGCATGAAATAGTGTAGTTAGAATCTAACATGGTAGACACTATAACACATAAACTCTATTCACATCTCATCATGCCAAATTCATCTTGTCCAGAAATGTTCGATGATCGCTTGAAGATCATGCGTGACAAGTTTGAATTAAGCATTGATGAGTGAATCAAGTTCCTTTCCTTGCACATATTTAATCTTGCCTAAATGAAGTATTCCTGTAAACTTATGTATACTATATATATGAGATACATAGTTTAAGTAATAGTCTCTATTGACAATAACGCCCATATCCGCAAATGCGAAACTCACAAGAGACGAAGAAAGGTGAGTGCGCGGATATAACTAGGTTAGGGGCATAATAGGTAAAGTAGTTTACCTAACGGCAAGTAGGTCCATTATTATGAATAGTGTTGGCTTTGTGCCCACTTGTAAGAAGTATCCCAAAACTTCTTACATCAAAGTGTTTAATGTATCATACCATACATTAAAGATACTATACACTTGAGATTACGATATCTTGAGGAGATTGATGTAGAAAATGTTTCTATACCAACTCTGATAATGTGAGAGTTAATGTGGGTTGAAACATAATGAGTAATGTTTGTACCTTCATAGGTTGATTAACAAACATCTTGGTTCCCCAAGAAACAAACTACTCTTATTGTCACCACGACCGAAACCGAGTATGCAAGCGCCAGAAAGGCATGACAACAAACACTATAGATGAGACAACTCCCTGTGAAGAGTAGCAGTCAAGATGCCATTAGACTTGTCCGGGAACCCTATAGTTTGCTCATGAACGAAGCTCGTCGAAGTACGTCATCTCCCCGCGGAAAGACATCTCCTCCGTCATGATAACGTCGAATGAGAAATCTTTTCTTTGAAAAGTATTTCTTCTCACCTTAACCTTTACATTCTCGTCAAATGACCTCTTAATACTCCATTGGAATTATTAATGTCATTTCTCACGTCTCATCATATGACTTTTCAAGTCACTCTTCATATCCCGCTCATGACTATTTCAATATTTCTATGGAAATATTAAAGTCATCTCACACTTCCATCCTATTCTCGACTCATGACTTTTGAATATTTCATTAGAAATTTCAAGTCATTCCCTAAGCCTTATCCCATGACTTTGTAATATTTCACTGGAAATATTAACGTCATTTCTCGCGTCTCGTCATATGACTTTTCAAGTCATTCTTCTCATCCCGCTCATGACTATTTGAATATTCCTTCGGAAATATTAAAGTCATCCGTCACGACATACCTCATAACCTTTCATCCCTTCTATGACCTCTCGAAAGTTTCGCGGGAAACATTGAAGTCATTCTCTACAAATCGTTCATGACTTTTTAAGTCATATCCTTCACTCGTCACATGACTCATTAATATTTCACGGGAAATATCTAGTCATTCCTCGTGTCGCGTACTCCGACTAATTAAATATTTCATGGGAAATATTATAGTCATCCTCCTAAACACAACTCATAACTTCTATTTATTTCACGGGAAATACTAGAAGTAAATCCTCATCCAATGACGTCTTAGTCAATTTCCTCGGAAACACTAAGGTCATTTCCGGTCATCCCATTTAATCATCTTTCGTCAAAAAGTTTATTAGGTATAAACTTTTTTCTTTCCTCGTGTCAAAAAGTCTTACTAAATAAGTAAGATTAATCAGCCAAAAGTCAAAACAGAAGAAAAACTGGACAATCAGATATACGGCTCCACTAAAGAGCCACGGCTCCACTAATGTTTAGTGGAACCGTGGAGCCGTGCATCTGAAAAACGCGCCCAGTCACTCTTTTCTTCTGCAGAAATTTTCCAAACTCACAAAACATCTTCCACTTGCTGTCATAATCGAAACCATAACACCATAATTCAACTAAACTCTTGCAAATCAAGATTGAGGCATTGGAATTAACAAATCCTAACCACAACATCATCAATTGTAAGTAATTCACTCTTATTTTTTTTAATTTGAGTCTAGGGTTTGTTCTTGAGTATAAATCCGAATTGGGGATTTTTAAAATTAGTTAAAACCCTTGTGAAATTAAGACTAGGAATTAGACAATGTAGTATTCACATGATTCCCTAAACCTAGGATTTCCAAAAACCCACTTATGTTGCAAAACCTATCCGAAATTAATCACTAAATTCGGATTATGATTGTTTATTTGTAATGGAATCATGTTTAGGATGATTAAAATTGAATTAGGAACGTTCTGCATTAAAGCTTTTCAATCTTAAAGCTTGATTAGCACCATGTTGAGGCATTTGCCAAACACCCCAATTTGATCATTTTTTCGAAAAACCTCACAAGTCTAGGATCATGAAACCTTTTTCATGCATTGTTGATGCAAATTAAAAACGTTTTTGCATGCATACATGAACTCTCAAATGTGGCTCGAAGTACATAATTGATATGTATTGTTCGACACATTTGATTGAGCAAAAGTGAAGATAGGAGCGTTTGGGTAATCTCTTTAGGATAATTTTAGAGTCGAGATTGCCGCACCTCCACATTGTTTGCATTTAGGCACACACACTAGAAGTGTAATCATTAAAATGCAATGAACTAACATATACAAAAATATTTTTTTTTGTAGACGAACAATGCCTCGAAATGATTATCAAGATACCAAACCATACATTCTTAGCACTCTTGAAAATCTAAATATTCCCGATGAGCAAAGAGCTTATCTCGCTAAAGTTCAAAATCGATACATACACGAAGGGCGTGTAGTCGATGCACTCTATGTCACAACAGACAACATAAATGCCTGTTTCCCTTCTATCGAGTTCGATTGTTTATACAAAATAAACGATCAAGTCTGTCCTCGTTTTATTCTCGAGTTCTATAGTCGTGTCCGTACCTACACCGATCTTGACGGAAACGTCTTCCTTGATTTTTGGATTCGACACAAAATATCATATTGTCTGTCACCGAGATTGGTCACATTCTCGGTATTCCCTCGTATGGTCAGTGTGCATTCACTAAAGACCATTCTCTAGAGTCTCTTTACTACAATCTTGAGAACGAAGGTGCCTATTGTACCGAAGTTCCCGACATTGAAGTAATTAAACAAGTAATTCAAATCCCTCGAGTCACCAACACGTATCAAAAACGTGATGGTTCCATCGTATACCTCGACCCAAACAAAATCTACCTCAAAGAGCTCCGTCCCGATATTAGAAATTGGGAACTTCTTCTGCGTGAGAACGCGTTAAGCCTTGCAGGCAACCGTGATCACGTTCCGGCAAGTCTTGCCCACATGCTCTACTGTCTTAGTATCGAGGAACCCTACAACCTCGCATACTACATGGTCAAACGGATGGCCAAGTATTCATCGTCGTTCCGATGAGCTCATGCCATACGGCATGTTGCTTACTCGTCTATTCAGGTGGGTTATGCAAACCTACCCATCTCTCAATGATGTCGACTATGTCCTAGTCAATCCGGTTATGAAACCTCTTGGTGGACCACAACATCGCACAAAGCAACGTAAGGACAAAGGGTCCAAACGTGGTCGTAAATCCACTTCCGATATTCCCCATTCATCCTCCTCTTCAGTCACGAATCATCATCTGAACCCATGGATGAGGACGATGATGAGGTGAACGAAGAAGGAACGTCTAGTTCTCAAATCCCTTCTCCCGACACCTACTTTCGTAACCTTGATACCTATCATTTCGACGTACAACCGACGCCGAAAACGGGATGGTCAACCTATCCTACATGATGAGAAGGCAAACTACAATGTACAATAGACAAGTGGAGATGCATGAGCAAACTGTCGGGGGTTTCAAGTCTATTGGAAAGGCGCTAAAAGGGATCGGGAGCAAGCTGAAGAAGTTGGGGAAGAAATGAAATTAGTTAGGATTAGCTTAAGTAGTACTATTAACCTAAGTATTATTAAGCTATTATAAACAAAGGCATGACATTAACTTGGTTGATGTGTTTCCTTTTAACACTTGAACATGATTAATCTTCTTGTTAATTAATCCTCATGTTGCTTTATCTTGCATGTTAGTTTATTTTATTACATGCACTAGATGTTAAAAATGCTTGAATTCATGCATGCTTAATAGTTGCCTAAATACATAGATGATCACATGATCAAGTTAGTTGCTAGTTGAAACTAGCTTTAGGAATTCTATGTGCTTAGTAATTTGAGGCTTTGAGATTTGCAGCCAATGGATTCCCCAGAAATTTCCCCATTTAGGCTGCCTAAAACCTGCAGACCTGGAAAGAAGGTCAAAAGAGCCCACGGCTCCACTAAATTTAGTGGTGCCGTAGCACCTTTAATGGTGCCGTGCCTCTGGAAGACGAAAACTGCTATTCTCTTCCACTTTTTGACTATCTTTTCCAGAAAATCTGCAACCAAAACCTGATTCCCATGCACCCAAATCCCCAAATCCAACATTTCAAACTTGCATGCTTATGTTTTGGCTATTTAAGCTAACATTATGCATTGCCATTCTTACACCCATCCTTACACCTTCACATTCACCATACCATCATCATGGGATCAAGAGTATTCAAGAAACCTAGATTCAACATCAAACCAACCAACCAAACCTCTCTAGTTGATCAATGGATCAAGAATGTCAACACACCCAATCATCACTAAAACCATACAATGACATTCCCCTCATTGATCTCACCTTGGATGATGAGATGAAACCCATACACCCATAACCTCTACCAACTCATCATCTTCTTTCACTACACCCCAAGCTCCATCCAAGGCAACCTCTATTAAACCTACATCCTCATCCTCCACAACAAGAATCAACACACACTCATCTCCACCTAGTCCCATTCACCCTTTAACCCTAACACTTAACTCATCACCATCAACTTCCCTTGAATTGGGAACTCACACAACACCCTCATCTCTTTCAACATCACCACAACCTCTAACTCTCACCCTCACCCGTTCACCAAACACTCCCTTTGAATTTGGGAGCAACATATCATCACCTTCACTATCACCATCACCTCAACCCTTAATGGGTTATCCAATCATGTATCCCCTTCACTCACACACCTTGAGTTGCCCTTGTTGCAACTACAACCTTGAACTCATCATGAACCTTAGAGATGAGCTTAGCTTTAGGTTTTCATACCTAGAACACCTTCTCACACCACCCATAGGACCCATCATCCTTCCACCACCTCCACCACACAATAGCCCAAACTAAACATAATTATGTTTAGTCCCTCCAATAAATACCTAGGAACCTTTTGAAGTTGGAAGCAAATCTAGAAGCCTCATGTTACTTTAGAAGTTTATGTGTCTTCTTGTTAATTTAATTTGCTTTCCTAATGTAGTCATACTTATGTATGACATTTAATTTATGTTTATGTAATGGGCTTTTCATTTTGCTTCTTAGCCATAATTTTTCTTGTGGTTGGTTATTTGTCACAAATGTGCTACTTGTTAGATATTGTACATTTTTCGTCTAACTTTGTTTTGTAGCACGATCCATTGCTCGATTCCTTTGTGTTCTCCAAATGAGGGGGAGTACACATCAAGGGGGAGCCTTAACCACCTTTTTGATTTGACAAAAAGGGGGAGAAATGGGAGTAAACTCATTAAAAACTTGTTAAAATTAATTTTAACCTAAAATGAGTTTATATTTTGTCATCATCAAAAAGGGGGAGATTGTTGATGCAAATAATGTTCTAAAAACGTTATTTATATCTTTCGATTACTTCACGTTTTGAGGATGACAAAATGTGAACTCACGTTACGTTAAAATTAACGTTAACAAGTTTTTAATCGGAAGATCCCGTTTCTACGCAAATCACTCTTGAACAAAGTTACAACTTGGACTAGTGATCAAAGAAGTGAATTCATGTTTTGAAAATTCACATTTTAAATGGGACAAAACATTTTTTCAAAAATACACATGACAAATTATTTTTGAAATATTAAGAAATGTTTTAATGGAAAAATAAGTTTGAAAATCACAACAGCTATTTTTCCCCCCAAAATCAGCTCCAACCTTCCCCAAATAAGTTTTCTCCAGAAAAGACAAAATTTGGAGCGTCCTAGTCTACCACGGCTCCACGGTACCGTTAAATTTAACGGAGCCGTGGGTCATTTAGTGGAGCCGTCCGTACCATTTTGAATTGTAACGTTCAGATTTTCTTTGCCTATAAATACTCACCTCTTTCACAGGTTTAGGCACCCTTCACACACAGAAAAATCCCTTAGTAAAACCCTCTCACACCTTTCACTTCTTAGGGTCATTTAGATTAGTTTTTCTTTGTTTCAAGAGTGATCCAATCATCCTTCAAGTGATCCTCTTCATACCTCTTCACTAGCAAGAGAAGAACACAAGTATCCAAGTTGATACAAGGTGTTGTCATCCCTCTTCATTAGCAAGAGAAGAACTCAAGTAATCAAGAAGATACTAGAGTTGTAGTTGATAGGTTTTTGTAACACTTGTTACAACCTTGTTGTATCTTAGCATACATCAAGTATACTTTTCTTTTTGTGAGTGAGAGTGAAGATCAAGTGTTATCTATAGAGATAGTGAACATCTCTTGAGGCCATTGGGCTTGTGTGATTGATCAAGAAGATCAAGGGTCATTAGGTTAGTGTTAGTCAAGTAGAGTGAAGTGAGTGTTGATCATTGTGATCGTGTTGAGATCTTGGTGATCTCTTGAAGCCATTGGGCTTGAGAGTTGGTCACGTGGACCTTGGTAGATTGGTGCTAGCTAAGATTAGCACTCGACATCTAGCTTAGTGTCGAAAATAGGATAAGCGACGTGTACGGTTTTCTCCGCCTGAAGGGAGGTTGTTGATATAGTGTTTGAAACTCTCGAGTGTGGTACTCGGGGAGTGGAGTAGGGCGAAGAAGAGCTTCGTAGCCGAACCACTATAAATCCTCTGTCTCGGTTTGATCTTTCCAACTCTACTCTTTACTTTTAATTTGTTATTTTTACGTAGCTTAGTTTGTAGCTCATATTGGTGTTGTTTGATTACACATAGAGTTCGAATCAAAGTTTCCAATAGCATACTTTTAAAACAAGATTTTTAAAAGAAGTTTTTAAACCGGTAAACTATTCAACCCCCCTTCTAGTTTCCCACATATTCAAATTGGGGGAGATTGTTGGGTCAAGAATTTGACCCAAGTACCCTGACAAGATTTGAACATAAAATAGCCTCACTCACTATATAAAATAGTGGTTACTCACTGATAAAGAAATCAGTGAGTGTTGTATAAAGCTCGTTGTTGAAGAAACCCTTTGATTACTGATACGGTGTCAGTGAGTAAAGTATACGAGCTACAAACAACTCCAGTATCACTGAGAATTGACAAATGTCTCAGTGACCCTGAAGATACTATCTCTACAAGCAGACTGATAAATATGGGCGCGAACTTCTACAAGAAAAGATAGAAGTCAGACAAAGACAAAAGAGGAAGATGAAGAGGGACCACTTGGTGGATAACAACTCATACCTACTCCACTTGACTTTGTTTAGTAACCTGTATATATTGTTTTGATTGTAATAGAGATAGTATGCTTTCCTAAACAAACAAAAGAATACACAAAGTGTATTAGTTGATAGGATCATCCTCTCATTGAATCATCAAGCATAGCTTGGATCAATGAGAGTTTATTTGTCACCCAAAGGGGATACCATACCGAAAGTATCCCCTTTAAGAAGTTGAAGATGTTATCATGTAGTCTAGTGGGTTTTGAGTAATCTTTGTAACAATTGTTCATTATCAATGAATCTGTTCTTGTTTTACTCAATTTCATGGACCAACAGATGGAATCTTCCGTTGTGCACATGCTCTTGATTTGACGATTTTCTTCGTCATTCTCGTTGTTTCCATAGACTTAGTTGTACTTGAAGCTTAATATATCTTTTGTACCTTTTAAGCGTAAAATGTTCACAAATACAACCAAATAATAAGCACAAACATACAAATAACACGAATAAAATATATACTAAATGAGTGTTATCAATGATGATATGCAAGTGTAAAATTTTCTTTTATCATTGTGCAAGCTATAAGCCTATGCTCAATAATCGATCGAGACACTCGGTTGACCGATCGATCGAGGAAGTTCGCCCATTGTGGGTGTTCGAGGAAGGTCGACTAGGTCGTTTTGTCGACCAAGTTCAAAACACACAAAACAATTAACCAATCTCCTTTTAATACAAACAAAACTCTTTTTTTCCTTTAATTTGTTTAAAAAAAATGTGTGTGTGTTTGAGATTTGCAGGTAAACTTGATGAAGAAGAAGACTAAAGTCAATTTTTTTAATTCATTTTTATAAATAATTAATTTACAGTTTAAACCTTTAAAGTTTGATTTCATTTTCATTTTGATTTTAAATAACTAATAAGTTACATTTTAGTACCTAATAAGGTACATCAATTGTAATTTTTTTTTCTTTTTTTTATGTTTTTGTATTTTGATACTATATAATTATGTAATGGTTTATATTATTAACGAGACTTAATTTTTTTGTTAAAAAAATTTGAAAAAAAAAATAAGAAAAAAATAACTCGGTCGCCACTGTGGCAACTTGGTCGTTTTAAGGTCGCCGGAGAGAGAAAACTGATGTGACTGGCAAAAACCAGATCGCTCTGGGTCACCATTGTGCATAGCCTAATATTTCTTATTCATACTTTAAGTCATTTAAATGTAAAACTTAAATATAAAACTTTTTTACGTAAACTTTGTACTTAATACTTTTTATTTTTTTCATTAACAAAACAAAGTATCATTAAATTTAAATAGCGTTTTTAGGCGATTATTTATATCAACAATTTTTGTATAACTTATTATTGTTTATGAATTACAAATTTAACTATCTTTTATATCCACCTTATGTTAAATTTCTTCTTTTGTAATGAAAAAATTAAATCAAATTTTGAAACATATTTTCTGTGAATAAAATTTTGAAGCTTATATTGTGCTTAAATCTTTTCATAATAATCTTTCTTTCTTTTTTTTCTTTTTTTTTTTTAGATTTTCGATATTATCATATTGTAAAACTTCTGATAAAAGCAATGTTAAAAAGGTGATTTTTTTTTCAAAGACCAAATTATACTATTTGGCTTTTCCTTATTACCAAAACTAAGATCACATCGACACAAATTCTCTACATCCTTACATCTAAAGTAGTATACTCTTACAAGACGTTTTAATTGGCGCGAAAACAAATGAAATAAACAAAATTTGATTTAGAATGAGAAATATAATAGCAACTTATACCGCCGCAACACACGGGATGAATATCTAATGTTCCAGCATTATGGTAAGCCACTAAGCCCCACAATTCTTAAATGCAATTTCTTACGTTCAAATCTTGAGGTGTGCAATTTGACAATTATTTTTACACTTAACCTTTTACTGGAGTAACCCTTTATCAACAAAAAAAAAATGTAACCCTTAATCTATAAAAAAAAAAAAAAAAATGCGGGATGAAAGTTCACGTTATTAGTTAATAACAACTTCAAGTAGTAAAGGTAATATATCGCATGTAGACACAAATACAATAATGAAACAGTTACAAAGTTATAGTTTATTGTGTAACTTAAACCCTTATTAAAGAAACAAACATGATAACACCGAACATCTCAACTTAATGATTCTCTGAAGGCGTAAACATATTGATTGGAGAAACAATAGTGAACCCACCATCAACCAACAAATTATGTCCACTAATGTACTTAGCGTCATCGCTCACTAGAAAAAGAGCCGCATTAGCAACAATGTCAGCTGTTAGTGTAACGCCCTTAAGGTTCGCATGAGTTGAACTGTATAACTTCTCAAAATCCTCCCTCATATTAATGTAATAATTACCGCTGATCATGGGTGTGAACATTCCATATGGTGACAAACTGTTTACTCGAATGCCATACTGTCCTAACTCTACTGCGAGATTCCTGGTCAGACCCACTATGGCATGCTTTGAAGCAGTATAAGCATGCGAGGCCATACCACTGAGTTGTGTAGCAACGCTAGACGTTGATACTATACAGCCTGTTCGTCTTGGAACCATAACTCTAGCAGCATGTTTCATGCCAAGAAAGACACCTGTGACGTTAACGTTAAGTACTTGCTCAAAGTTAATTTTTTCATTGTCGAGAATGTTTGGCTTTAAAGGACCTAATATCGCTGCATTATTGAACATGATGTCGAGTTTTCCATAAGTGGAAATAGCAACATCCACAACATTCTTAACATCCTCTTCATTGCTCACATCACAATGAACATATATCGAGTTTGATGAGCCTATCGCCTCACAAACCGCTTGTCCAAGCTCGTCTTTGATGTCTGCAATGATGATTTTTGCTCCATGCTCAGCAAAGAGCTTTGCAATAGACTCGCCAAGACCGCCTGCTGCTCCAGTTATCAGTGCGACCTTGCCTTCTAGCCTACACCAAGGTTACAGAAAAAAGATAAAGTTGTAAACAATTATAGTGGTTTGAAAATATCATGTTTAACTCACTGTACTTTCTATTGTGAACCGTAAGAACATTAATGGTTTTCTAAGACTAAATAGCTGGTCACTAATTTATGAGAGACTACATTACATGCATGCATGGTCTCCGTTGCTCTACCCAATTGAGCTAGTGATCTCTCAAATTTTAAAGTTTCATTTAAAATTCTTAACTCGAAATCTATGTTCTTGGGCGATCCCTGTTGATTAGCATGTTACGAAATATACTCTAAAGATAAGTAATTTATTAAAAAGTGGTAAAACATATTTGTAAGGGAAAAGCATTACTTTTTAATTATATGAATCATAAGACTAATTTATTCAATATTGTTATATTTCACATTTGCACAATATATTAATCTATGTATACAAAAACGGGGTAATTCTATAAAAAGGCATCATAGTTGTCAAAAAATCATTTTTAGTGTAGCAAACTAAAAAAAATACTCTTATAAACACTAATATTAACACTTTTGTCATTCTATTTGTAGTATGACCATTTTACCCTTCCAAATTACATAAATGGTCCCTGCGGGTTTGCAAAAATTGCATTCGCCGTCCCTAAGCTAAATACATAAACGGTCCATATCGTTTGGAGAAAATTGCGTCCACCGACCGTATTTTTTTTTCCAAAATTTTTTTTCGAAATTTTATTTTATTCAATTTTTTTTCTGAAATAATTTTTTTAGAAATTTTGTTTTCGTGACATGTGAAAAAAAAAATTGAATTATTTTTCCGTAATATTTTCTAATAAAATTTTTTTTCGATAAAAAAATTTCACTTGTGACAAAAAAATTCAAAAGTGTATAAAAAAACAAGTGAAAACGTATAAAAACGGACTAAAACTTAGATTAAAACGTAGAAAAAATTTATATTAAAACGTAACGGATCAAAAAAAAATATTAGGGACTGTGGATGCAATTTTCGCTAAACCACAGGGACCATTTATGTAATTTACCCTTTGGACGGTGGATGCAATTTTCAAAAATCTAAGGGTAAAATGGTTATCATGAATATTTTTTTATCTTTATTACTCACACTAAGACAAATATGTCAACATTAATGTTGAAAAGAGCATTTTTTTTATTTCGCTACTCTAAAAATTATTTTTTGACAACTATAATGTTTTTGTATAGGATTAGCCCATACAAAAACACTCAAATAAAGCGTAGGGATAGCAAACTAACCTTTTTGTGGCGGTTGTCATTGTTTCTAAAAGAAAAAGAGAGAGATGGCCGTGTTCAAACGAATATGAAACAAGCGAGTTATATATATAGGGGAGATTGAGCTTGACATTTTTGACATTTCTTTACCATATTTTAGAGTTTCATTTATTTTGTCATTTTATGGAAAATTCCATAAAAACTAATACAATAATCAATTACAATAAAAACTCACAAATGTTAAAGAAGCATTGAGGTTGGATAAAACTATAAGGGAAGCGATTGAAAAGGTTACCAAGTTATAAAGATTTAGGAGGATGAGTAAGTTATAAAAATTTTCGTTCGTTTTCACACGTTTTCGTCCGTTTTCATACATTTTCGTACGTTTTCATACATTTTTTCATCGATTCTCATACGTTTTCATCCGTTTTCCTCTGTTTTTGTCCGTTTTCATATGTTATCGTCCATTTTCATACATTTTCATCCGTTTTCATGTGTTTTGTTTTCGTCCGTTTTCATACGTTTTCATCCGTTTTCATATGTTTTTATATGTTTTCGTTCATTTTCATAAATTTTCGTCCTTTTTCACACACTAATATGTTTTCGTTCATTTTCTTACGTTTTCGTATGTCTTCGTCCGTTTTCGTATGTTTTTATACGTTTTCATACGTTTCCATACATTTTTGTACGTTGCCATACGTTTTTATATGTTTCATTCGTTTTCACACATTTTCATCCGTTTTCACATGTTTTTGACCGTTTTCATACGTTTTCGTACATTTTCATACGTTTTCGTCTGTTTTCATAAGTTTTCATCTGTTTTCATACGTTTTCGTACGTTTTCATACATTTTCATCCGTTTTATACATTTTCGTCTGTTTTCATATGGTTTCATTCGTTTTCTGACGTCTTCGTCCACTTTCGTATGTTTCAAAAGTTTTTGTTCGTTTTCATATATTTTCGTCTGTTTTCACACGTTTTCATATGTTCTCGTTTGCCTTCATGCGTTTTGCCACTTCTAATTATCTGTTTAGATCACACCCACCAAAAAAACACACACTACACACATACTATCTCTCTCTAACTTCCAAATCCTAACCCTTACTCATAAAAATGAATAAGCAATCGTGATTTATCCATATAAATCACATAAAACACATAGAAATGGATGAATCGACGTCTGCAAAAATGAATTTGGCAAAAAATGGTTGAAATGAACTGATTTAACATTCGATTAATGGTACGCTACTTATTTCGTTGTTATTCAACCTCACACTCTTACTAGAACCCGTTTAATTTCACTTACTAAGTATATCTTTGATATCTATTCGCCATCTTCGAGTTTTTATTTTTTTACTTCATGTAATTTTGCTCATTAGTCAGTTGAAGCTTCTGATCATTGTCATCTTGGAATTCTGTGTTATTTTTTTTTTGGAGTATACGTTCCATAGTAAAGCTGTTTTTATTCTGCTCTGCATCAAATATTAGTATCACATGTGATATTTTAAGTTTAAGATAGTGTTATTTTGTTTACTAGTTAAGCTATTTGGTTTAATTTTGCTTTGAACTGCATTGGATTGATGTGTTTTATTTATTTGATTGCTTCATATTAAAGTTGTATCAATTGTGAAACTTTAAGTTTATGATAGTTTTTTTTGGGTAACGATGGTTTCCGACCTTTATTTCGCCGACTAATCCATGAGGTTTTAACCCACCCCACATAGACTCAAAAAACTGAGTAAAGCCCTCCCTTTTTAGGAGGTTGGCATAGCGACTTCAGGGTTGTTTGCACCTAGTAGGAACTAAAATTGAGACCACACACATCTTAAAGTGATAGTCACAAGTCCTTTCTGCACTAGGGTTCAAGAGAAATGTGAGAGAAGCCATTAGATCAACCCCCTTTCCCCTCATTTTTTTTCTTCCATCTCAAAGGGCCCATTTGTTACGTTCTTTATTTTTCATTGTGATTTTTGTAAATTCGTCCATATTTGTCACTCTAGTATAGAATCTTTGTGTTACGTATGTACATCTAGATGAATATTATTTTTTACTGCAAACAAATTTAAGTGATTCATGAAAAGATAGGCATCAAGTACACCATTTAAACAACCATTAAAAACTCATGAAACAGTATGAAAACTTAGTTTGCTAACAAGTTTAGCATCATATCCGATCACACTCAAGAGCAAGTTTGTTAAAAAATTAGCATCAAATCTCGATCATGCCACGGAACCAGGAATACGATCTTCACAGCACACGAGTTCAAGTTCCTGAAGGCAATACTTAGAAAGCTCGTTAGTCATGACATGATCATCCACCTGATCAGAGTCCATCTCATCAGTTGTATCGACCTCATGGTTCTGCTCAGGAAACTGCTCGAGAGAAGCTAATAATCCACAAATGGACATACTATTAGCAAGGATGCAGCCTGGATAGGCACATAGTGCCGTAACATTGAAAGTTTAGTTTAATATTTCAAACCCAAATTTGTGGTTTCATTATAACTTCGTTTTATAGTTCTACATGTTCTCCATGTCGTGTGCATAAGCCATTCACCTATAGTTCTATATGTTCTACATGTTCTCCATGCTGCGTATATATGTTCAAACCCTAATTTCCTAATTATCATTCCTGTGTGCATATGCAACTTCGATTACTAATTTACAAATGTAGAATTTATACATTTCTATACGTGTGCATATCTAAAATAAACAAAGATTAATTTGCCTTATTTTAGGACTTGATTTTAATATCATTATATTAAATATTCATATTTTAAATGGGAGGTTGTTATGGAAGCTCTGCTCTTGCCGATAAAATTTTCCCATTAACCTATCAATCAAACCGACAAGAGGAAAATCTGGCCAAAGATCCGAAATAAAGTAGTTTGTTAGCGTTGCCTGAAATTCATGAAGAAGATGAAGAATCTCCTTACTTTCATATCCATCTTCGTACCTCTTGCCAAAACCAATTCTTGTTACCATATTGCTCATCACGAAATGGGCAATTTCACTCAAGTTTACATGCTTAGATGAAACTGCTTGACTCAATAAGTCGATTCATAACCTTTTTCAACCCCAAACTTATCACACCACTCTCTCTCAAAAAATTCCCAATTGAAATCAGTCCTAATTCAACCACAGGATTATCAATGTTGTGTGAATGGAGGGTTCGTATGCAGGGATCAAAAGCAGATCCCTATCATGATTATCGTAAGTATATTGTATTGTTCATGCTTAACTGAAGTTTTTTTGATCAATAATCTTGTTTAGCTAACTCTTAATTTTTTAATGTAACTAGGTTATTTTCCAAGTGTTTTTTGCCTGAAGATCAACCATGGTGGTGCATTTACCAGTCCTCCCAAGATACGATATAAAGGTGGGAAGGTAAATTGGATAGACTCAATAGATTCTGATGTGTTTTCTATTCTTGAAATTAACACCATGATGAAAGAGATAGGTTATGAAAACTCATCATTGAGTATTATTAAGAGGAACCTAACACTGATTTAGATAATGGCCTAAAGAAGTTTGTTAGCGATCAGGATGTCTTGCAAATGATGAAGTTTGTTGCTAAGTATAAGGTAATTGAGTTATATGTTGATCATGGTGTTATTAAGGAGCCACTAAATGTAGATGACTCTTTGGTTGATAATGTAGTAGATAATGTTGTCTTAGATGACAATGGTGATGATGTAGTTGAATATGTTAGTGAGGATGAATGGTTGAAGAGGTGCTTAGACTTGGTGGGTAGAAAGAAAAAGGTTGTAGTTGAAAATGAGGATGTAGGACAGTCAAATAGGAATGAAAGCATTAATGTTGAGTCATAAAGGGAACATGGTACTGGTAGTGAACATGGTTCTGGTAGTGAACATGATTCTGGTAGTGAGGATGATTCAGATAGCCAAGACAATGACTACTTTGATGAACCAGATAACATGATAGATGATGTGGAAGTGGATATGGCTGAATTTAAAAGAAACAATGATGATAATGTTGAATGGGTTGGGTCTAAAGAGAATGTGGAACAAGTAGAAGAAGTTTTTGAGGATGAGGAAGTTGATTATGATGATATGGATACTGGGAGTGAATCTGAGAATGAAGGTGAATGGAGAAAAGCTTTAAAGAAGCATATTAAAAAGAAGAATGTTGAAGCAAAGTTGGGTGGTAATGTTGGAAGGTTCCTCAATTCAGTTGTGAGGATGGAAGTGAGATAAGGGAGTCAAAAGGGAAAGGTTCAGAAGGGCCAAAAGGTTCAAAAGGAAAGGGTCAAGTCAGTGGGTCAAAAAGGAAAGGTTCAGATGGTGGGTGGAGCATTAAAGATAAGGAAGAATCTTGCCCTTGGTATCTTCAATGCTCTAAATTACCTAATCAAGAAACATGGGCAGTCAAAACATTTGAGGATACTCATAAATGTTTACAATCAAGAAAAGTGAAAAGATGCACTACTACTTTATTGTCTAAAACTGTAGAGGGTAGTATTAAGCCTAACCCAAAAATTCCTCTAGTTGCCCTTAAAGACCAATTGCATAAAGAATACGAATTAGGTCTTTCAACCCAAAAGGTTTTTAGGGCTAAGAAATTGGCAATGGAAAGGATTGATGGTAATCATATAAAACAATATGCAGAGTTGAGAGAACATTGTTTGGAATTAAAAAATAGCAATCCAAACACCACTGTTAAGATTGAAGTAGAAAGACCACATGATGTCAACAGTTTAGAGAGAAAGTTTAAGATGGTGTATGTATGTTTAGGTCCTCTGAAAGATGGATTTAAGGCTGGGAAAAGAGACTTGTTGGGATTGGATGGTTGTTTCTTGTCTGGTATGTATCCTGGTTGGATTTTGGCAGCAGTATGGGTAGATCCAAACAATGGAATATACCCCCTTGCATATGCTATAGTGGAGTCTGAAAACAAGGATTCATGGAAGTGGTTTCTTGATTGTCTTGGTGATGACTTAGAGCTTTTCAGAAACTCAAATTTCACCTTTATATCAGACAGGCAAAAGGGAGTTGGTCATAACAAAAAGGGTTGCCCAAATGTGAATTCTGCAAGTGATGCACAAGCTTCACATACTCCACCAACTCGACATGCTCCACATGAAGCAAGTGACACACAGGCTGCACAAGAAGCTTCAGAGATTGACCTTTCCTCACAAGATCCACCAGCCACTCAAGTGACACAAACTCCACCAATTCATGTGATGACCAACAAAGATGACAAAGACATTAGCCAAAAGAAGGATGAGTTCTGATTGATTTGGAACTAGTTAATTTCCATATTTCTAGACTTTTATAAAATGCTACTAGACTTTTATGTATGTTTGTAAGACCAAGTTATGTATTTTTCTGGTAATTTGTTAGTGACTTATGTTATTAGACTTGGTAATGTTCAATTTCATTTTGGTACATTGTATTTTGACTTCTAAAAGTCAATTTCTAAGTCATATTTATGCTTCTTTTGGTACCCAATTTGGTACATTGTAGTTTGACTTCTAAAAGTCAATTTCTCAATTATGCTTGAAACCATATTTGCACTAAAAACAGACATACATATACATTACTCAGTTTACCACATGTGCACCTTATTTAGTCAAATTTACTAAAGTCAAAGTCTCCTATCATTCAATTCCATTTACCCATATCTACACAAACATACAGATACATGAATCACTTTACCAACCTAGCATTCAACAAAACTGTCAACACCCAAAACTTTATCAAAACTACTCAACAATGACTTCCAATCCAGACATCATTGAAATTTCCTCTGATTCAACATCATCTGAGGAGCTCATGTCTCCCCAACCACCATGGAATCTACCATACAATTATTCAAGATCAGTTAACAAAAAGTCCAGCTCTGAAGATAGCTCTGAACTTGGTTCCATGCCTAGCTATGTGTCTAGTTATCATTCTACCTCTGAAGATGATCAAGCTCTATCAAAAAGTCCAAAAAAGTCTACAAGGTCAGAGAGTGCTCATGTTCAAACTCATTCTCTTTCAATACCAGGTAAAAGGCTTCAAGTTCTAGGGCTCTGCAATGAGCACACTTGGGAAGGAATCAAAGGGAGAGGGAAAATGAGCATGCCAGAAACCAAAGGGAAAGGGAAACAGAGCATGGGGTAGCTTTTTACGTTTACTATGCATGACTTAATCTTTTGATGGTACTTGAACACCTTCTATGTATGATGGTAGTAATGTAATATGCATCTATGAATGCAAGTACTTTGTAATGTAGTAAAAGTTAAATGCTACTTGTTGTTTTCAAGTTGAAACTGCTTTTTTCCATTCATCATAAACCCAAAATACAACTTGATACACTAGTCCATTTCTAAACATAACATAACCTCCTAACACTACCTTCAAACATAATGTATAATACATTAACTACTTGAATGCAAAAACAACAAGAAAAAAGATCCAACTGATAATAAGCATCTTCTTCATCTTCTTAGCTTCAACTGGTTTTTTTGTGCTACCCTTTGTAACTCATTCATTGAACCCAACAAACCTGGAATTATTTGGATAGCTCATTCACGCAGTGGGGGATCATACCAATCGATTATCCCACAATTGATTAGCTATTACAAAAAAATTAAAAAAGGATCATGCCAGACACCAAAGGGAAAGAGAAACAGAGCATGGGGTAGCTTTTTAGGTTTACTACGCATGACTTAATCTTTTGATGGTGCTTGAACACCTTCTATGTATGATGGTAGTAATGTAATATGCATCTATGAAGGCAAGTACTTTGTAATGTAGTAAAAGTTAAATGCTACTTGTTGTTTTCAAGTTGAAACTGCTTTTTTCCATTCATCATAAAACCAAAATACAACTTGATATACTAGTCCATTTCTAAACATAACATAACCTCCTAACAATACCTTCAAACATAATGTATAATACATTAACTACTTGAAAGCAAAAACAACAAGAAAAAAGATCCAACTGATAATAAGCATCTTCTTCATCTTCTTAGCTTCAACTATTTTTTCTTGTGCTAACCTTTGTAACTCATTCATTGAACCCAACAAACCTGGAATTATTTGGACAGCTCGTTCACGCACGGGGGATCATACCAATCGATTATCCTACAATTGATTGGCTATTGCAAAAAAATTAAAAAAAATTAGGTCAAACATGAAATTAGAGGTTTTTTTTAACCAAATGAATATTACACTTACTTTTTTTCCACAACAATAGAATCGTCTTCCAGGGTTGATTACAGTCCGAGAAGTTACAATGGTGGATCGTGCTCCACACCTATTGCACCTAACCTATCAATTCATGTTTGGTTTTTATTTGCGTGTGTTGTGTTTTTTTTAGTGAAAGAAGAGATCCCACAATCCCTACTAAGTATAAGAGACCACCAATATGAAAAGACCTAATTACCCCTCACGTTTTGTTCACATGACCAACTTAACGGTCAAACTAACGGAAAATTTGGTCAAGGGACCAAACCCGTTATGCGTCGCAACCTTGGGGAGAGGATCCGTTAAAAAAAGTATAGGGACTAAAAGTGCTAAACCCGACAGACCACAGAAACCATTTTTGAAATTAACTCTAATATTAGTGTAATGATATAGTAAGATATATAGCACACTTCTAGGTCTGGATTCTGGTTTTATCTTTTGCTTGTGGTGGTGGTGGTGGCTGCTGGTGGTGGTGGTTGTAGTGGATGGTGGTGGTGGTGGTGGCGGTGGTTACTGATGGTGGTGGCGGTGGTTACTGATGGTGGTGGTGGGTGGTGGGGGTGGTGGTGGTGGTAGTGGCTGGTGGTGGTGGTGGTGGCTGGCTGCTGGTGGTTGTGGCTGGCTGGTGGTGGTTGGTTTGTGTGATGGTGGCCGCTGTTGGTTATGGTGGTGGTGGTGGCTGGTGCTGGTGTTGGTGGTTGTAGCTGCTGGTGGAGTAGAGGCGGAAAAAAGGAAGGTGGGTAATGGATTGCATTGCATCAAACCAAACATCATGTATTATTACCTTTACATTCCTTAGGTCTTATTATCCCCAACCAAGCACCCCTTTATTTATAAATACAACATTTTTTTGTTTTTGCATACCTTTGTCATTACAACGTTATAAACGCATATACCTTACGAAATCTTTGCATTGTTTGAGATCAAGATGGTCGAACATAACCACAAAAATGGTATATTTTCATTTTGAGGTTTGGTATGTTGTTATGGGGATATGTGATATACAAACATACTTACTTTATAAAATAATTTGACAAAATATGAGGATATGTGATAAGTTTTAACATTAAATAGTACTTTTGTGCCACAAGTTCTGTTAAATACTATAAAAGTCAATTGTGTGTTTTTTTAAAAGATTATTTTTATTTGTTGTTAGTTGTGTTAGTTTAGTTGTATGTGGAAAGGTGCAAAAAGTACATACCAAAATGATTCTATTTCTTTTATAGTATGCATAAATTTAGAAGAAATTACATATTTGGTCCCTGTGGTTTGCTCAGATTTCATGTTTAGTCCCTAAGTCGTTTTAATTACACTAGAGATACCTATTTTTGAAACGTTGCACTCATTTAGTCCCTATTTTGGATGGGATGTCAGTTTGACCGTTAAGTGTTTAATTAATATTTGCTCGTTAGTCCCACCGTTAATATTCTTTGCATCGTTAGTCCACATTGTTTAAAATGAATTAAAAAGGGCAGCATAGGCTCGAACTCGGGTCTTGTTGCCCAAAAACCAACGCCAGAACCACTGGACTAAGCGTCCAGTGGTGTAATTATATCAAAATAAATTCTATTTAACCTTTTTTTTTGCTCAAACTCATTTATATCCGTTTTCGTCTGTTTTTATACGTTTTCGTCCCCTTTTTAGGTTTTCGTCCGTTTTTCTACGTTTCGTCTGTTTTTATACATTTTTGTCCGTTTTTTACGTTTTCTTCCGTTTTTATATGTTTTTAAACAATTTTGTATGTTTTTTTACGTTTACGTTTTCGTCCATTTTCATCCGTTTTCGTCCGTTTTTATACATTTTCGTCCGTTTTTTCACAATTTCGTCCGGTTTTCACGTTTTCGTCTGTTTATTTACGTTTTCGTCCGTTTTATACGTTTTGTTCATTTTTTTAAGTTTTCGTCCGTTTTCATCTGTTTATAAACGTTTTCGTCTCTCTTTTTTTTTAAGTTTTTGTCCGTTTTTATACATTTTCGTTCATTTTTATACGTTTTCGTTTGTTTTTTTACGTTTTCATTTTTATATGCTTAGATTATACGTTTTCGTTCATTTTTTGAGTAAAAAAACACATAAATCCGTATAAAAGTGGACAAAACATATAAAAACGAACGAAAACGTAAAAAAAAATAGACGAAAATGTTTAAAAACAGACAAAAATATATAAAAGCGGACGAAAACGTAAAAAAAGAACAAAAACGTATAAAAACGAACGAAATCGTAAAAAATGGACGAAAACAAAAAAAAACGGAAGAAAACGTAAAAAAACGGATGAAAAGTATAAAAATGGACGAAAACGTAAAAAAATGGACGAAAAGAGATAAAAATGGACGAAAACGTAAAAAAATGGACAAAAACGTAAAAAAAACAGACGAAAACGTATAAAACCGGACGAAAACATAAAAAAACGAACGAAAACATATAAAAACGGACTAAAACGGATAAAAACGTATAAAAACGAAAGAAAACATAAAAAACAGACAAAAATGTTTAAAATAGACGAAAACGTATAAAAGGGACGAAAATGTAAAAAATGGACAAAAACTTTATAAAACGGACGAAAACGTAAAAAAAATGGACCAAAACGTTAAAAAATGAAGAAAAACTTAAAAAACGGACGAAAACGTTAAATAGAATTTATTTTGATATAATTACATCACTGGACAACTGGACACTTAGTCCAGTGGTTGGAGCATTGGTTTTTGGGCAACAAGACCCGAGTTCAAGCCTATGATGTCTTTTTTAATTCATTTTAAAAAATAGGAATAACGTTGCAAAAAATATTAACGGATGGACTAACGAGCAAATATTATTTAAACACTTAACAGCCGAACTAACGGCACAGCCAAAATAGGGACTAAATGAGTGCAAGGTTTCAAAAATATGTATATCTGTTGTAATTAAAACGACTTAGGGACTAAACATGAAATCTGAGGCAACCACAGGGACCAAACGTGTAATTTTTTCAAAAATTTATTTTATGCTAATGTATCTTAACAATCGATCATTTATTGTTAGATGTCTTTACATAATACATTTTATATCGGTTTCACGGTTTTTCATTTTATCGCGTAAATTTTAGTTATAAATATCAACTAAGTTCATCATTTCTTACATTATATGCGGTGTCTAATACTTACATATTACTATACAATATCGATAGACACTATTACAAGTTCGTCTACTGTAATTCCTCATCCATGTTCGTTATACACATCTATTCAGTATCTAATACTTATATTATTATATCACCCCGATCAATCATAGTATTTACTCACATATTCTTAACAATCGCTTATTTACCTGTTAAATGTCTTTACATAACACATTCTCTATCGATTTCAGGGTTTTATATTTAATCCTGTGAATTTCACGGGTCAATAAATTAATTTATGGTAATAAAGATCACTATGTTTTTCAAATATGTATGAAGAAAGTTGTGCGAAGTTTTTTTTTTCATTCGTGTTTTATGCACTAAGTTTTATTATTAATTCTTAAACAAATTTTCATTTAGTGCATAAAGAAAAGCTTAGAAGCTCAAAATTTTAAAAACTCTTTTCATAGCCTGTTAGTTCCCATATATCATCTATTTTGCAGAAAATTTTGCAAAATCGTTTATATATAAAAAGTCTTAATTTTCTTCCCACGACAAATTTTTTTCGTTTCAAATTTTCGTACAAAACCAATTACCGACCATAAATAATCGGTTTCGTGAAAACCAAAAGCTTACGTTTAGAAATGGTTCAATTTTTAATACTATTTAGATAGATAAATATATAAGACAATAATTGATTTATGCATTGCATGAATCAATTTGTCTAATCTATGTAACACATCTACATGGGTTTTATTGTATAATGGTATTTTACTCAAACATTCCAACTCAGTGCCGTAGCTGAGATTTTAGAGGTCTTGTGCGAAAACTTATGCCGTAACTAAATATGACGGTCAAACATCTCATATCAACTATTGAAAAAAAAAATGTTGTATTTTAACAAAATAGCTTCAATTTTGACAAATATACAAAACATAGAATCATATATCGTTAACATTTTTATGTTGTCTGAAGTGAATTTTGAGGCACTGAATATACTAGGAGGTTTACATTTTGAGTCCCCTAAAAACTTGAGGCTCTGTACGATTGCACGCCTCGCACACCCTCATATACGACTCTGTTCCAACTAAACTCTAATAATGTATGGTGTTTCATGCCTCATAGCATTTTATATGTGTCATTAGTACACTATTTCTTAAGCGTATTCAATATACAGCTGCGAATTTAATTTTTAGTCAATTTGTCAACCTTCATAAATATGTAGGTATGTATATAAATATAAATGCGTGTAACTCAAAAAGTCACATAATTACTTCCATACACCTTCATGGACCAACTATTAATATTCGTACTTTTTTTTATAGAGTTAATTTCATAAATGGTCCCTATAGTCTGTCGGTTTTTCCGTTAGTCATTTATACTAAAGTTAGTCATCAATCTAAATGGTCCCTAAACTCTTTTTAACGGATCCAGTCTCTGTGGTTGCGACCCTTAATGCTTTTGATCCATGAGACTAACTGTCGTTAGTTTTTTCCGTTAGTCATTTATACTAACATTTGCTCCATTAGTCCTTTTTTCTGTTGATTACAATGATGAGTTATGGTTTCTAGCTTCATTTTTTTCCTGTGTTTTTCACCCTTGAGAGCTTCCTTGAGAGAGTTCTTTTTGATAATGATAATAGTTATCTTCAATAATTGTGTTTTTTCTCTAACCATGCACCTTATTTAATAGAATGACAACCCTTAGCCACCAAGCAAGTTTCTTGGGCACTAAGGATCATTAAACATCTGAACTTGAATTAAATAAGGTGTAATGGTCATCCATATGAAGGGTTGGATCATTAACGGTGATAATTAAGATTGCCAGAAGTGCAGGAACCCACGGTTGGAGTTCACAACCCGCGGTTGGGGTGCCAGCACGAGGTTGGGAAAAAGGTTGGAATGGCAGATTTGAGTGCAATCCTTGAACCTTGGGTTGAAGAAGTAAGCTATAATAAACTTCGTAAACATCTTTTCCTTTATTTAGAAAACACTTGATCTTTTCATCATGCTCAGGAACCTTTATAACTTGATTCTTTATCTTCGATGGTCTTCCCGAGGTCTTTATTATGGATGGAATCTTCCGTTGTGCACATGCTCTTGATTTGACGATTTTCTTCGTCATTCTCGTTGTTTCCTTAGACTTAGTTGTACTTGAACCTTAATATATCTTTTGTACCTTTTAAGCGTAAAATGTTCACAAATACAACCAAATAATATGCACAAACATACAAATAACGCGACTAAAATATATAAGGCTATGCACAATGATCGATCGAGACACTCGGATGACCGATCGGTCGAGGTAGTTCGCCCATTGTGGGTGTTCGAGGAAGTTCGACTAGGTCGTTTTGTTGATCAAGTTCAAAACACACAAAACAATAAACCAATCTCCTTTTAATACAAACAAAACTCTTTTTTTTTTCCTTTAATTCGTTTAAAAAAATGTGTGTGCGTGTTTGAGATTTGCAGGTAAACTTGATGAAGAAGAAGACTAAAGTCAATTTTTTTATTTCATTTTTATAAATAATTAATTTACAGTTTAAACCTTTGAAGTTTGATTTCATTTTCATTTTGATTTTAAATAACTAATAAGTTACATTTTAGTACCTAACGAGCATGCGGTGCTGCGGGGAACCTTTCATTTTAAGGGAAAACTATAAGTCGTCAGTTAGCGCCACAAATGCGTTGTTGCACACAAATATTATGTTTAAGTTTATTTAAATGACATGATTAGTAATACATATGATGTCGATGAAGGATCTTCTTCTTCATCAAAAGTCATATTCAAGTCAATGTGATGTGTTGGTTCCGAAACGTGGTTACTTTTAACCCTTACTTTGACAGAATCCTTGGAGTTGCTGGGCACATCAATAATGGGGACCCGAAGGATTTTCGTTACTTTTGGACCATGGGTGTCTTTTGTCATCTCATTTGAACTGCTAATAGCACACTCATTTCTTGAAAAAGCCTCCGATATTTTTGTGGTTGTATCAGATAAGCCAATCCAAGGGTTGTAATTAGGTGTTGAAGCATTTAGATCCCATGCAGATGACTGTGAAGAATCAAAAGATGGCGTGTGGCTGCTTTCAGAAAGCTCAATACCAAACAAATTCCTTTTTCTCGATAAATGCTCAAGAGTCTTCTTTGGCTCAACCTGCAACAAATTTGACTGATGTGAAAAAATACCATTCTTCGTGACATATTAACCACTCTTATTGCTAATGATAAATGTTGCAAAAGACGCTTTCTCTACCTTAATCGGTTCATTAAGATGAGCCAAACTATGAACATTTTGGACCGGTTGCTTTCCTACATTATCCCCGTCTACGCCAGCAGGCAGTTCTAAATCAATAACTTTTTGTGAAAGAACTTGACTTAAGAAATGAGTTGACTTTGGTGCTTCATTTAGCATTATAACTTTACAATGCTCTTTCCTTGTGAGTGAGTTCATCAAGTCTCGCTGTCGTTTATACAAACGATGAAGTTCTTGAACCTGTAACGACAAAGAAAATATTAGTAAAACACCAAAATTTTACCAAAAGTAAAATAATAAAAAAAATTAAAAATCTCCAATTCCATTTGCAAAGTCAAACAGACTTGATGCCTAAAGATCGAGTCTTGCTTCATTTGTTCTTTCGAATATCCCATGCATCCATCCATCTGTTGCCTCATAAAAAAAGGGTCATAAATTGACTCCTTTCACAGAGAGAGGTCATGCCATTGCGATACAGGTCCCACATACTATTGCACAAACCGTTGTTTAGATCCATCATAGAAGTCGAAAAACACGTTTTAGATTGTACTTTGGTAGCCATTCCTAGATCAAAATCAAGTCAGACAACCATTGATCCTCAAAACAGGTAACAATATATGGTTCAAACAATTCATGACTAAGATTTTAATATGCATAAAACAAAACGTAATTGAGATACTTGTCATGAAAGCAACATATCAAACACAGAAATATCTCACCAAACAATCATATAAATATTCAATCTCCCAAATCCCAATTTTAGATAATAATAATAAAGTAAGTAGCTTTAAGGTTTAACCCACCAACAATTATCTAAAAAAAATACTAACTTTAAAAAAAACATAAAAGATACTAAGAAAGTGTACCTCATGTTGTTAAATATCCTTTGAAATGAAGCTCTAGCAATAGTATATATGAAACACACGCATTTCAGCCGCAATCCAACAACCATTTGAGTTACCCACTTCAGTCCCCAATCCCACACCCATTTAAGCCCCATTTCATCACCTAAACCCACCCATTTAAGGCATACCAAATGCACCCATTGTAGCTCACACTTCAGCCTCAAATCCCACACCTATTTCAGCCCCAAAATTCTCATTTCAGCCTGCAAACCCACCCACGTCAGCCCCCATTTCATCACCCAAACAGCAAGTAATCAATCTTCTGTGAGAAGCAGAATTCTGGTTCACGTGGTTGCATCAAGAGCTTTTATTCTTTTGTTCGTCCGGTCCCTAATAAACTTACAAAATTGAGTTATGTTAATTAGAATAGTAAATATTTAGTACAAATAAGTATCATTGTAGAAAAGGAAACCGTACTAAAAACTACCCGTTTCAACAAAAATCTATATTAATCTGGTAACGGAGTTGTGCACGCACATACAAATTAGACTTTGCTCATGGCAATTTGATCACTTTTTTTATTTGGTTATGAGCAAGTGCTTTTCGGTATGATTATATAAAATGACCGAATGTTACTTAAGAAAATTGTGAAAAGGCATGTCATCAAAAAAAAAAAAAAGCAGAATTTGTTCGACCTCTTGTACTAAAATTTTGGTGCACGACTGTCCTAGCTTTTGTTAGCAGCACAATATGAAGGTTTCAGCTATCGCCAAACTGAAGTTTAAGCCACTATGTAATGTGTTTGAAGTATAAAATATTAAAATTACCTTGAATATGAATACGTTGGCCAGTTCCTTAATCCCGAATGAAACCTGCATATAGCATTGACATGAGAAACAACTAAGTTTTTTAACATCTAAATTCTCATGAGCAAAGCAGCAGGCTCTGATGTTGTAGGTTCCCTGCAAAAAAAAAATGAAAACAAATGTCAATTTCTTGTGCAAGTCTTACTCATCACGAAGAGTTAACAATCAAAAGATGGTATTCCTTACCAAAAGTGAGTTAACAATCAAAAGATGGTATTCCTTACCAAAAGTGATGCACTTCCAAGTAACAAAAATAATCAGGCAATCCCATAAACCCCTAAAACTTATAGAAATAGCTACCCATAAGGTCAACAAATAAGGCCAAAATAACGTGCAAAAATAAGCCAATCCATAAGCCCAAAATAAGCCAATCCAAAGAAACCTCATAAGTCGAAAATAAGCCAATCCAAACACCCCCTAAGAAAACAACAAAAATACTAATTAGGGAATCTCATAAACCCCAAAAATTTAAGAAAAAATTAATAATAATAATAGTTAACAATAACAAACCTCTAACCAATTCAATCTTCCAGATCTTTGTAAAACCACCGTCGCCACTGATACTAATCTGCACTTGGATCTTAATTTAATTAAACCCCAATTTTAATATCCAGAATTCAATCTATTCGAAATTAAATAATAATAATAATAATAATAATAATAATAATAATAATAATAATAATAATAATAATAATAATAATAATAATAATAATAAATGAGATGGAGGCTACCTTTCTACTTAAGCCGATCATTGGTAGATGATAGATTATTCATCATCCTCGGGTTTCTTTTTCCTCTTTCTCGATTTGCTGGAAACTGGGTATACGTGTGTTTGTGTTTTGTGTTTGTGTTTTCTGTGTGTGTTGAACTTGTGTGTGGAAGGGTGTAGAACATATAGAAGGCGGTGTAAAATATATATGTGCTGAGCCTGTATTAAGATGTGATTAACTCAGGAGTATGGAAGAATACTGTGAATTCCCAATAGAAAAATGGTTTAAGAGGATTAACAGTAGCTGTTCTCTTTTTTCGAGGGTAGACAGCCAATAAAAGGGTGTGTTTGCAATTTAATTAAGAAATTAGCCAATCAAAAATGGACACCGGCAACTTGATCACGTTTTTCGAGGGTTGCAACATTTTGGGTTTTAGTATATATAGATAATAAGGTACATCAATTGTAATTTTTTTTTTTTTTTTTTTTTTTTTAATGTTTTTGTATTTTTATACTATATAATTATGTAATGGTTTATATTATTAACGAGACTTAATTTTTTTTTTAATTTGAAAAAAAATAAGAAAAAAATAACTCGGTCGCCACTGTGGCAACTTGGTCGTTTGAAGGTCGCCGGAGAGAGAAAACTGATGTGGCTCGCAAAAACCAGATCGCTCTGGGTCACCATTGTGCATAGCCTAATATTTCTTATTCATACTTTAAGTCATTTAAATGTAAAACTTAAATCTAAAACTTGTTTACGTAAACTTTGTACTTAATACTTTTTATTTTTTTCATTAACAAAACGAAGTATCATTAAATTTAAATATCGTTTTTAAGCGATTATTTATATCAACAATTTTTGTATAACTTATTATTGTTTATGAATTACAAATTTAACTATATTTTATATCCACCTTATGTTAAATTTCTTCTTTTGTAATGAAAAAATTAAATCAAATTTTGAAACATATTTTCTGTGAATAAAATTTTGATGCGTATATTGTGCTTAAATCTTTTCATAATTGTGCTTAAATTTTTTCATAATAACATTTTTTTTAATGGATTTTCGATATTATCATATTGTAAAACTTCTGATAAAAGCAAGAGTAAACTCCAAAATAAATCCATGTGGTTTACCCCATTTCACACCATACATCACTCTCGAAAAAGTTGCAATATACACATCCCTCCAGTAGTAAAAGTCAAACACTATACATCCCTCCGTTAAAATAAGGACAAATGGCGCAAACCATTTCTCCGTTATATCCTAACGAGATAGAAAATATTTACATCGTTAGTCCTCTGGGTTAACTGTATTTGCACCGTTAGTCCTTTTTTACGTTTTCGTCCGCTTTTTTACGTTTTCGTCCACTTTTTTACATTTTTTACGTTTTCGTCTATTTTTTTACGTTTTCGTCTGTTTTTTTACGTTTTCGTCCGCATTTTTACGTTTTCGTCCGCTTTTTAGCGTTTTCGTCCGTTTTTATTACGCTTTCGTCGGTTTTTTTACGTTTTCGTCCGCTTTTTTACGTTTTCGTCCATTTTTTTTCGTTTTCGTCCCTTTTTTTACGTTTTCGTCCATTTTTTTACGTTTTCTTCCGTTTTTTTACATTTTGTCCCTTCTTTTACGTTTTCGTTGGATTTTTTTTCGTTTTTGTCCATTTTTTTCGTCTGTTTTTGTTCGTTGGATTTTTTTTACATAAAAAAACTAACGAAAACATTAAAAAATGGACGAAAACGTAAAAAAATGGACGAAAACGTAAAAAAAGTGGACGAAAACATAAAAAAAAGACAAAAACGTAAAAAAATGGACGAAAACATAAAAAAAAGGACGAAAACGTAAAAAAACTTAAAAAAACGGAAGAAAATGTAAAAAATTAGACGTAAAAAAGCGGACGAAAACGTAAAAAAGCGATGAAAAGTTAAAAAGCGGATGAAAATGTAAAAAAAACGGACGAAAATGTAAAAAAAATGGACGAAAACGTAAAAAAATGACGAAAACGTAAAAAACAGACGAAAACGTAAAAAAACGGACGAAAAAGTAAAAAAGAGGACAAAAACGTAAAAACGGACGAAAACGTAAAAAATGACTAACGTGCAAATACAGTTAACCTAGAGGACTAACGGCGTAAATATTTTCTATCTCGTTAAGAGATAACGGAGAAATGGTTTGCGCCGTTTGTCCTTATTTTAACGGAGGGATGTATAGTGTTTGACTTTTACTAAAGGAGGGATGTGTATGTTGCAACTTTTTCGCGAGTGATGTATGGTGCGAAATGGGGTAAACCACAGGGTTGTATTTTGGAGTTTACTCTAAAAGCAATGTTAAATAGGTGATTTTTTTTTTCAAAGACCAAATTATACTATTTGGCTTTTCCTTATTGTTGATATAAATAATGCCTAAACACGTTATTAATATTTTTCGATATCTCTAC